>CM019073.1:48872000-50072000 GCA_009667805.1 Leptobrachium leishanense
GGCCCAAACCCAAGGCCCAGACCCAGGCACTAGGGCACAGACCCCAAGGCCCAGACCCTGGGCCCAGACCCCCTAGGCCCAAACCCAGGGCCCAGACCCCTAGGCCCAGACCCTGGGCCCAGACCCCCTAGGCCCAAACCCAGGCCCAGACCCTAAGGCCAGACCAGGGCCCAGACTCTAAGGCCCAGACCCAGGGCCAGACCCCCTAGGCCCAGACCCCAGGCCCAGACCCCCTAGGCCCAAACCCAGGCCCAGACCCCCTAGGCCCAAACCCAGGGCCCAGACCCTAGGGTCCAGACCCTAAGACCCAGGGCCAGACCCCTAGGCCCAACCCAGGGCCCAGACCCCTAGGCCCAAACCCAGGGCCCAGACCCCAAAGCCCAAATACAGACCCAGGCCCAGACCCTAGGGTCCAGACCCCATACCCAGGGCCCAGACCCCAAGGCCCAGACCCCTAGGCCCAAACCCAGGGCCCAGACCTAAGGCCCAGACCCAGGGCCCAGACCCCCTAGGCCCAAACCCAGACCCTAGGGCCCAGACCCTAAGACCCAGGGCCCAGACCCCTAGGCCCAAACCCAGGGCCCAGACCCAGGCACTAGGGCCCAGACCCTGGGCCCAGACCCAGGGCCCAGACCCCTAGGCCCAAACCCAGGACCCAAGGCCCAGACCCCAAGGCCCAGACCCCTAAGCCCAGACCCCTAGGCCCAAACCAGGGCCCAGACCCTAAGGCCAGACCCAGGGCCCAGACTCTAAGGCCCAGACCCAGGGCCCAGACCCCAAGGCCCAGAGCCCAGACCCCTAAGCCCAAACCCAGGACCCAGACCCAAGGCCCAGACACTAGGGCCCAGGGCCCAGACCCCAAGGCCCAGACCCTGGGCCCAGACCCTGGGCCCAGACCCCTAGGCCCAAACCCAGGGCCCAGACCCTAGGGCCCAGACCCAAGGCCCAAACCCAGGGCTCAGACCCTAGGCCCAGACCCTAAGACCAGGGCCCAGACCCCTAGGCCCAAACCCAGGACCCAAGGCCCAGACCCTGGGCCCAGACCCCTAGGCCCAAACCCAGGGCCCAGACCCTAAGGCCCAGACCCCCTAGGCCCAGACCCTAGGGCCCAGACCCCTAGGCCCAAACCCAAGACCCAGGCACTAGGGCACAGACCCCAAGGCCCAGACCCTGGGCCCAGACCCCCTAGGCCCAAACCCAGGGCCCAGACCCCTAGGCCCAGACCCCCTAGGCCCAAACCCAGGGCCCAGACCCCTAGGCCCAAACCCAAGGCCCAGACCCAGGCACTAGGGCACAGACCCCAAGGCCCAGACCCCTAGGCCCAGACCCCTAGGCCCAAACCCAGGGCCCAGACCCTGGCCCAGACCCCTAGGCCCAAACCCAGGGCCCAGACCCTAAGGCCAGACCCAGGGCCCAGACCCTAAGGCCAGACCCAGGGCCCAGACTCTAAGGCCCAGACCCAGGGCCCAGACCCCCTAGGCCCAGACCCAGGGCCCAGACCCCCTAGGCCAAAACCCAGGGCCCAGACCCCCTAGGCCAAAACCCAGGGCCCAGACCCCCTAGGCCCAAACCCAGGGCCCAGACCCCCTAGGGTCCAGACCCTAAGACCCAGGGCCCAGACCCCTAGGCCCAAACCCAGGGCCCAGTCCCCTAGGCCCAAACCCAGGGCCCAGACCCCAAAGCCCAAATACAGACCCAGGGCCCAGACCCTAGGGTCCAGACCCCATACCCAGGGCCCAGACCCCAAGGCCCAGACCCCCTAGGCCCAAACCCAGGGCCTAGACCCTAAGGCCCAGACCCAGGGCCCAGACCCCCTAGGCCCAAACCCAGACCCTAGGGCCCAGACCCTAAGACCCAGGGCCCAGACCCCTAGGCCCAAACCCAGGGCCCAGACCCAGGCACTAGGGCCCAGACCCTGGGCCCAGACCCAGGGCCCAGACCCCTAGGCCCAAACCCAGGACCCCAAGGCCCAGACCCCAAGGCCCAGACCCTAAGGCCCAGACCCCCTAGGCCCAAACCCAGGGCCCAGACCCTAAGGCCAGACCCAGGGCCCAGACTCTAAGGCCCAGACCCAGGGCCCAGACCCAGGGCCCAGACCCCAGACCCCCTAGGCCCAAACCCAGGGCCCAGACCCTGGGCCCAGACCCCTAGGCCAAACCCAGGGCCGACCCCAAGGCCCAGACCCCAAGGCCAGACCCCAAGGCCCAGACCCTAAGGCCCAGACCCCTAGGCCCAAACCCAGGGCCCAGACCCTAAGGCCAGACCCAGGGCCCAGACTCTAAGGCCCAGACCCAGGGCCCAGACCCAGGGCCAGACCCCCTAGGCCAAACCCAGGGCCAGACCCTAGGCCCAGACCCCTAGGCCAAACCCAGGGCCGACCCCAAGGCCCAGACCCAAGGCCCAGACCCCAAATACAGACCCAGGGCCCAGACCTAAGGCCCAGACCCCCTAGGCCAGACCCAGGCCCAGACCCAGGGCCAAGGCCCAGACCCAGGGCCAAGGCCCAGACCCTAGGACCCAGACCCCAGGGACCAGACCCAGAGACCAGGGCCCAGGCTAGACCCCAGGGACCAGACCCAGGGCCCAGGCCCAGACCCAGACCCAAAGGCCATCATACACAGCCCGTTTCTGTGAGATTTATTGCTGTGGATTCTGTGATATGTTCAGACACACCGCTCATTACTGTGAGTTTTATTGCTGTGGATACTGTGATAAGCTAATACACACTGCACATTACTGGGAGTTTTATTGCTGTGCTGCTATGTTATGTCCTTTTTTTTTTTGAAGGGGGAGAAAAGCTGTTAGAGGTTGAGGGGGGGCCCCATCGTGAGGTTTAGTAAGGGGCCCCATCATTTCTGATGGCTGCCCTGCTCCCGGCAGACAGAGGAGGCAGTAGGAGCGCGCGGTCCTCGCCGCTGGATGGAAGGTGAGTATACGATTTATTTTGGGAGGGTTACTGCTGGTGCTGACGGGTTCTGGAGCAGCGGAATCCGTTAACACCAAGTCCAGGCTGTGGTTAACTTTCTGGTAACCGCAGCCGGACGGTTATTAGCGTTAGGACTTTGTAATCCTAACGCTAATTAACACTTTGCGCTCCCCATGTTAAGTATAGGGAGCGCAAAGTACAGTAACCTTGCCAGATCAGCGCAAGATACCAATCGCTAACGGGTTTTTTAACCCATTAGCATTTGGATTGTAATATGGGTGGCCCGCGCTAGGGCCACCAGGACTAACGTTAATGCTCATGCAGGTGAGCACTAACGTTAGCACCAAGAATGTAATGTGGCCCTATAATGGGCCCTATTACAATCTTTGCGCAAACAGCGCTTGCGCAAAAATGCATTAACGCGAGGGGCAAAACCCTTTGCGCAGAACTTCCTATTACAATGTCAGCGCAACAAACGCGCGTATACGTCTACCGTGGGTGAGCCTGCGCGAGCTTACTGTACATTGCACATCTTATACTTAACATTGTGAGCGCAAATGCGTTTGTGCGCTGGTACGCGGATGGTATTACAATCTATGCGCAGTTTGTAACGCACAGCCTTTGCGCGCATAATTTTAGCGACTCCTAAAAGCTGGAGTTAATGGCAAATTCTATCAACCTGGCCGAAACCAAATACACCAGCCCAAAAAAAAATACCCAGCAAAGTATACACATTCTACACATACCAAACCAATAAATTTGAGAAGTTGTGTGTGTTTTTTTATTGATGCAGCATATATGCGCAGATTGACTTTGACAGGCGCAAAAACTTAATGAGAGACAATTGTGGTTCTTAATTCTGATTGGCTGAATCGCGTGAAAAAAACTGTCCGCACACTGATTTCTGCGCGTAAAGTTGCTGCGCGCGCGCATTTGTGCTTGTCTGTTTTACGCACATTATTTTTTGACGGATGAAAAAATGCGCGAGGATTTTAATACCAGCGTTGATTTACGCGCGTTAACGTTTAAAGCTTTGCACAAAAATTCACACGTTGCGCGTGCATTTTTGCACAAAGATTGTAATAGGGCCCAATGGCTTTGGTAAGTTTACAACAGCTCTGGTTAAGTTAGCACCAGCTTTGTAATACTGCCCTAATTTGTTACAGTGCTGCTTACTGAACACAATTACTGATAACAGAGAGAGCTTCGTTCCTAACAGAAAATCTATCGTTGGCTTGCAATGCTCACACCATCAATTAAGAAGCTGACTATGAACTGAATATCTTATTGAAAACAATTACACCAATTTACAAGAATAGCTATACATTAGGGAACATTTACAGCTAAATATTATATACTAGTTTTTGCCCGCGGCTACACTCGCGTGGATTTTAGGATTTGTCAAAATAGTTTTTAAAAGAAACATGAAGTTTTTTTGTTAGAACCCCCCCCCCCCCACTTGGGATTTTTGGAAAATGGTAAAACACGTGTTTGTTTGTTTTTTAACCACTTCGCTGCGGAGGACGCGCTCAGCGCGTCCTGCCGCAGGAAGGGTTGGCTGCGGAAGACGCGCTGAGCGCATCCTCCCGAAGCAGCCTGCGATCGGCCGGATTCCGGCCGATCGTTGTGCCCCCCGGTGCGGGCTGACATCTTGGATGTCAGCCCGTCAATCCGGGACCGCCGCGAGCACAATAGATGTCATCGCGGCGGCACGATGACATCTATTTCAGGCACCCCCCCCCCCCGCGTGTGCGGAGGAGGCCCCGATCGCTGGGGAGCAGGGAGTTAATACAGGCACCGCTTGGAAGGGCAAAGCCTGCCCTTCCAAACGGTGGCTGTCATTAACCCCTGGGGAGTCGGATCACGAATCAGCGCTGAAAAGCGCCGGTTCGTGATCCATTCCCGGAGCTGGCCGACATCTTGGATGTCGGCCAAGCCTCCGGGAACTCCCCCTGAGGACTGGCGTCATCGTGCATAGCACAATGACGCCAGTCCTGGAGTTAACACCTAGCTGCCACCAAAGGTCGAGATAGGGGGTTCCAATGAACCCCCTATCTCCAGATCCGTGGCAGCTAGGGGTTAAAGTTTGGTACTGTTGGATCGGCCAGAGCATGACTATGAAAAAAGTTTAAAAATATATATATATATATATTTTAACCCTTTCGCTGCTGAGGCTTTTCACACCTCTGTGCTGAGGTCATTTTTACGATATATAATATGTCTGGGTCATATACTAAAATAAGCCTTCAAAACACGTTTAAACATGATGAGCAAAACCGGTAAAAATGACCTTAGCACAGAGGCGGGAAAAGCCTCGGCAGCGAAAGGGTTAAAGAACACTGTAAGTGCCAAATTTCACACCTGTAACATCTTTGTTTTTTTAAATATAGGTATACTGATAAAAGTATTCACATCCCTTTCCCCCACCCTCCTTAACTGGATTTTCGGAAAATGGTAAAGCACATTTGGTTTTTTTGCACAAATTTTACACCTGTAACATTGTTTTTTGAAATATAGGTATAGTGATAAATGTACTCAACCCCCTTTCTGCCCCCCCACTGGATTTTTGGAAAATGGTAAAATATGTGGTTTTTATTTTTCAAGATGAATCTAAATACGTCTGTAACATCTTCTGTTTTTGAGATATAGGTATCCTGTTGAAAAGTATTCACCCCCTTTTTCCACCCCCCACGTGGGATTTTTGGAAAATGGTAAAACACAAGTTTTTTTTATTTTCCAAGAAGATTGTAAGTGCCAAATTTCACACCTGTAACATCTTTGGTTTTTGAAATATAGGTATACTGATAAAAGTATTCAACCCCCCCTTTTTGCCCCCCTCCCACTGGATTTTTGGAAAACGGTAAAATAGGTGTTTTTTCGTTTCTCAAGACGAATCTAATTACTAATTTTCAAGTCTGTAACATCTTCTGTTTTTGAGATATAGGTATCCTGTTTAAAAGTATTCCCCCCCCCCTTTTTTTTTTACCCCCACTTGGATTTTTGGAAAATGGTAAAACACGTGTTTCTTTATTTTCAAAAAGATTGTAATTACCAAACTTCACATCTGTAACATCTTGGTTTTTGAAATATAGATATAATGATAAAAATATTCACACCCCTTTCCCTGACCCCCCCCATAACTGGATTTTTGGAAAATGGTAAACTGCATGTTTGGTTTATTGCACGAAGATTGTAAATACCAAATTTCACACCTGTAACAATTCTGTGGTTTTTGAAATATAGGTATAGTGATAAAAGTATTCAACCCCCTCTTTTTGCCCCTCACAATGGATTTTTGAAAAATAGTAAAATAGGTGTTTTTATATCTCAAGATTAATCTAAATACCAATTTTCACGTTTGTAACATCTTCTGTTTTTGAGATATAGGTATCCTGTTTAAAAGTATTCACCCCCCTTTTTACATCCCCCATTTGAGATTTTTGGAAAATGGTAAAACATGTGTTTTTATTTTTCAAGAAGATTGTAAATACCAAATTTCACGTCTGTAACATCTTCGGTTTTTGAAATATAGGTATACTGATAAAAAATATTCAGACCCCTTTCCCCTGACCCCCCCTAATTGGATTTGTGGAAAATGGCAAACCACATGTTTGGGTTTTTTCACGAAGGTTGTAAATAAAAAATTTCACACCCGTAACATCTTCGGTTTTTTAAATATAGGTATACAGATAAAAGTATTCAACCCCCCTTTTTGCCCCCCCAAGGAATTTCAAGAACATGGTAACATATATGTGTGGTTTTATTTTTCAAGACGAATCTAAATACCAATTTTCAGGCCTGTAACATCTTCTGTTTTTGAGATATAGGTAGCCTATTTAAAATATTTAAAATATTCAAACCCCTTTTTCACCCACTTAGGGGCAGAGTTTCCAAAAATCCTTCCTTAGTGGATGCCTACGTCATAAAAACAGCGCACCTTCAAAATTTTACGTTCCTAGGTTAAACGGTTTCGGCTGGGCGTTGATGAGTCAGTCAGTCAGTCAGGACTTTCGCGTTTATACAGTATATATAGATATATATATTTTCTACTTTATGTCGTAGTTTTCTAATCAGATTATGAATTCTTTACAGTTGTCATCCCCTATGACACCCTGCATGCTATGCCATTACCTCTGTACCATACACATAATCCTATGACATCATGTGAATTGATTGATGACAATGATGGTGAGTCAGTTAAGAAAGTTTATTTAAGAGAGGTTTCTGTTGATGTTATTTACCTCAATAAAGGCTCCGATAGAGCCGAAACATCAGATTGTGTACTTTTAAATGTTCTAATTCATCTTGTTATTTCATTCTCCAAGACCTGGAGTGCATCTCTTTGTGGATGAGTATATATAAATACAAATCTTCGAGACCATCTGCACCAGGCATTTTCTGGCAAAACGTAAAGAGAGTGCGGGTTCATGGAATATATATATATATAAAATTTTCTTTTTTATGTAGTAGTTTTCTAATCAGATTATGAATTATTACCAGTTGGCATCCCCTATGACCCCTGCATGCCTCTGTACCATATACATAGTCCTATGATGTCATGTGAATAGGACCATCATGTGTATGTACTATGTGAAAAGAACTTTTATCATTTTTAAAATACACGCAAATGAACGTCTGTATGGAAGATGTGCTGCACTTTCTGCTACTTTGTCCAATTTGTAATGAATTGTATGAACCCCTTCACTGCTAAGAGCAAGTATAATCAGACTTCAAAAGCACCTGCTGGTGCCCTAATACCGAGTAAAAGCAATGTGGCCTTATCCTGGAGCAAAGCAAAATAATTTTGTTTATAGCCAATGAAAATCACTTGCAAATGGGCTCCAAAACGTGACAGCCAATGTGTTGAAATGGATTAATTAGCTTTGAGATCTGTTTCCTGCATTAAACCACAAAGCTCAATAATAATGTACATGTAGTAGCACTTCTTGGCCATCAGAGGGAGCCCTCTGTTTGTCAAAAAAACACTTACTTACAGTGAACAAAACAGAGGAACATCTGTGTGTATGGGTAGTGGAAGATCATTTTCTATAAAACCACTGGGTCCTGTCATTGGTTTTATATAAAACTGCTTATTAGTGAAGGAGTTAATAACTATCCATGATCTGTTAACAAAGATATCAAATCAAGCAAGAAAAATACCTTGTATAAAATATTTTAAAAAAATAATAAAAAAATGCAAACTTGGGAATGTTTACAGGAATGCCGTAAAAAATTAACACTTGTAGGGCCCTATTACGATCTTCGCGTTAAAACGCTCGGGCAACGCGTGAATGTGTGCGCCAAGCGTTAAACGTTAACGTGCGTAAATCAACGCTGGAATTACAATCCTCACACATTTTTTCATCCGTCGAGCAATAACGCGCGTAAAACGGACACGCACAAATGCGCGCGCAGCAACGTTGCGCACAGAAATCAGTGTGCGGACTGTTTTTTTCACGTGATACAGCCAATCAGAATTAAGAACCACAATTATCTCACGTTCAGTTTTGCGCCTGACAAAGTCAATCTGAGTATTAATGCTGCAGCAATATTACATGCACGCACAACTTCTCAAATGTATTGGTTTGGTATGAGTAGAATGTGTAACTATACTTTTCTGCATTTTTTGGGCTGGTGTATTTGGGTTCGGCCAGGTTGGTCAGATTTGCCATTAACACCAGCTATTAGGAGTTGCTGAAATTATGCGCGCAAAGGCTGTGCGTTAAATCCTGCACATAGATTGTAATACCATCCGCGTACCAGCATTCATTTGCGTTTGCGCTCACAATGTTTAGTATAGGACGCGCGCAGTAAAGTACGCTGGGTTCGCGCAGGTTCACCCGTGGTAGACGAATACGCGCGTTTGTTGCGTTGACATCGTAATACGACGTTCAGCGCAAAGAGTTTTACCCCTCGCGTTAATGAGTTTTTGCGCCAGCGCAAATGTTTGCGCGAAGATTGTAATAGGGCCCGTAGTTTTTAGGTTTTTCAACACTTTTTTCCAACACAGTCACAGTAATAATGATGCGCACTGCTCATTATTTCTGCAGTGTTAGTTCATATTTAATTGTTTTCTAATCGTTTGTTATCAATATTTTGCTTCTGCCTAATGAGAATAACGGTAACCCCAACCATCTGAAATAAAATAGTTATATGAGGCAGAAATAAATAAACACTGAAAAGTAGTCAGCGCGTGTGTATACAAAGCGACTTAAATCTGGACTACTCTACTGACATCTCTGCCAAATACACTGAACTCTAGCCAGACGGGAGAGCGCTTTGTGTTGTGAACAAATGAAGTACAAAAGGTTTAGCTTAATGAAATCCATTGCACTTGGAATCCACTGAGGATATAAATATCAGATTGAAATATCTGTTCCAGTATTCCAATTAAACAGCCATGAAAACGTCAGAAAAATTCTAAAGAGCAACACAGTGTACTGGCTACTCTAAAATGTGTACTGGAAATGATAAATATATGGACGACAAGACAAACGGACAGACAGATTATTAGACAGATGGATCATTCAATAGATAAATAAAAAGACAAAGAGAGACAGACATATACAGGGTTATTCAGAGAAAGGTGAAAACCAGGAGAATGACTGGAGAAGTGAAAATTCTAGGTCAAAATAACATATTTGGAAAGTGAGATAAATGGGAGAACCATTTTGACCTAGAATTTTCCCTTTTCCAGTCATTCTCCTGGTTTTCACCTTTCTCTGAATAACCCTGTAGATAGTTAGACAGACATATGGACTGCAAGACAGGCTAACTGACAGCTAGACAGAGAGACAGGATTGCAGACAGACAAACATATAGACTGTCAGACAGGCAGAAAAGACAGATTGATAGATACAGTAAGTACTACAAAGAGAATGATAGATACTTCTGATAGATACATAATATGTAGATGATAGAACAATAAATAGAACAATATATAAAAAGATTAAAAGAACGATAGAAACTGATCTCTTCCCCTCTCCCCTTCTTCTGACACTGATATTTTCAATAAATTGTAACCCCCCCTTAATGATTTACCTATTGCATGATATCTATTATTGTAATTTGTTTTTGGATTACTTGCTTATCTTTGTATACCTTTGATACAATAAAAATCTTTTCTTTCAAAAAAAAGAACGATAGATAGAATGATAGAACGATAAATAGAATGATAGATAAAATAGAAAGATAAATAGAATGATAAGTAGATTGACAGATAAATAGAACAATAAATAGATAAATAGAACAATAGATAGAATATTAGATCGATGGATAACTAGAACGATAGATAGATAGAATGATAGAATGATAGATAAATAGAAAGATAAATAGAATGATAGATCGATAAATAGAATGATAGATAAATAGAAAGATAAATAGAATGATAAATAGATTAATAGAACAATAAATGGAATGATAGATAAATAGAATGATAAATAGAATGATAGATAGATAAATAGAACTATAAATGGAATGATAGATAAATAGAAAGATAAATAGAATGATAGATCGATAAATAGAATGATAGATAAAAAGAAAGATAAATAGAATGATATATCGATAAATAGAATGATAGATAAATAGAAAGATAAATAGAATGATAGATAAATAGAAAGATGAATATAATGATAGATAAATAGAATGATAAATAGAATGATAGATAAATAGAAAGATGAATAGAATAATAGATAAATAGAAAGATAAATAGATAAATAGAAAGATGAATAGAATGATAGATAAATAGAAAGATAAATAGAATGATAGATAAATAGAATGATAGATAAATAGAAAGATGAATAGAATGATAGATAGATAGATAGATAGATAGATAGATAGATAGATAGATAGATAGATAGATAAATAGAATAATAGATAAATAGAATGATAAATAGAATGATAGATAGATAGATAGATAGATAGATAGATAGAATGATAAGTACATAGATAGATAGAATGATAAGTAGATAGATAGATAGATAGATAGAATGATAAGTACATAGATAGATAGAATGATAAGTAGATAGATAGATAGATAGAATGATAAGTACATAGATAGATAGAATGATAAGTAGATAGATAGATAGATAGAATGATAAGTACATAGATAGATAGATAGATAGATAGATAGAATGATAAGTAGATAGATAGATAGATAGATAGATAGATAGAATGATAAGTAGATAGATAGATAGATAGAATGATAAGTAGATAGATAGATAGATAGATAGATAGATAGATAGAATGATAAGTACATAGATAGATAGAATGATAAGTAGATAGATAGATAGATAGAATGATAAGTACATAGATAGATAGAATGATAAGTAGATAGATAGATAGATAGAATGATAAGTACATAGATAGATAGAATGATAAGTAGATAGATAGATAGATAGAATGATAAGTAGATAGATAGATAGATAGAATGATAAGTAGATAGATAGATAGATAGATAGATAGATAGAATTATAAGAAGATAGATAGATAGATAGAATGATAAGTAGATAGATAGATAGATAGATAGAATGATAAGTAGATAGATAGATAGAATGATAAGTAGATAGATAGATAGATAGAATGATAAGTAGATAGATAGATAGATAGATAGATAGATAGAATGATAAGTAGATAGATAGATAGAATGATAAGTAGATAGATAGATAGATAGAATGATAAGTAGATAGATAGAACGATAGATAGAATGATAGATAAATAGAATGATAGATAAATAGAAAGATGAATAGAATGATAGATAGATATAATGATAGATAGATAGATAGAATGATCGATAGAATGATAGATTGATTGATTGAGATTGATATGATATAAAGATATGTAGATCGGCGGACTGTCTATAAGACAATCATGGTGAATAAATAGACAGAGAGATAATACTTAGATAACTAGACTAAAGCCAACACATTCTCTTGATGGATTACCTTAGGTGTAAATAGATTATCTTTTGACTAGGCTTGCAGTATAGGTAATACATGCAAATAAACAGTTTGCTTGATTTTTGCATTTGGCTCATGTAGAATTTAGCTGAACATTTTCTATGCTGATGTAAATGACTTAAAGCTTCGATTCCTTTTCCGTAATGACTAATATTTGACCTTGGTTCTCAACGAAGTGGCAAAGCATCACAGAAATGCTATATCATAAGCGTAGACAGAAAGCTGCAGCGTGTGGAGTATGGCAGGATTGGGTCAAAAAGGAGGCCAATATAGAATTGGTGAGCCCAAGAGTAGGAGGATGCATCTTATAAACAGAAAACAGGTTAGAGGTCAAGAACATGATAAGAATGAGTATCAATGTGACAGTTCATTCCCAGCGTGCATAACGTATTAGCATTCTGCAGAACACACAGATTTTGCCATTTTGAGATGAGAAAAATATTTTGCTAAATACTGTATGTGCACTGCCTGGCCCAAAAAACGTCACACACATTAATATTTCATTGGACAGCTTTTTGCTTTGATTACGGCAACGATTCACTGTGGCATTGTTTTGATATTTGTAAAGTCTTCTCCAGCACATCCCAAAGGTTCTCAAAGGGGTTAAGCTCTGGATTCTCTAGTGGCCCATCCATGTATGAAAATGATGTCTCATGCTCTCTGAACCACTCTTGCACAATTTGAGCCCAATGAATCCTGGCATTGCCATCTTGAAATACGCCCGCGCCATCAAGGAAGAAAAGCTCCATTAACCCCTTCATTGCCAAGTGATTTTCCAAAATCTCATTGTCAGAAACCAGTGTTTTCTTGCAAAATAATTTTTAATGAATTATACAGTAAGAAATATTTCCTATTTAGCCAGCAGATGGCGCCATCTACTGCCAAATTGAGTTACAGATGTAGCTTGATTTATTCATTTATTTTCCCCCTGTATTGGCTGCTGAATGCTGCTGCAAGCCCAATATGTCAGGGCATCATCAGCCGATTTTACACAGTTTTAGCACTTTGGGAATTATGCACACAGGGCTAAACTTTTGGGGGCACCTTCTGCAGCCCAAAAGCAAACAAATTTTATTTGGATTACAAAATCCTAATACTAATTAATGTCTGGCTCTGGTTAGCGGAAAGTTAACCAGAGCCAGGACTTGGGTTTAACGGATTCCGCTTCTGCAGAATCCCTTAACGCCAGCCTAAAAAAATAAAAAAAAACAATCTGATACTCACCTCTTGTCTCGCGGCGAGGACTGTGGCTCTGTCCGCCTCCTCCGTCTAGCGGGAGCAGGGAAAGACTGGAGGGAAAAGTCCCCCCAGTCTCTACCTGCGTATCACTACGCCGAGGCGAGATCGAGTGGATGCTCGTGGCTGCGTTCAGCGCTGCCGCAAGCATCGCGGGGCCGTAGCGCCCTCTAACAACGCAGGCAGCATATTTTGCGCCTGCATTGCAATCCCCCGTTAAAACGGGGGCGGTAGGGGGAAAACTGCGGGTGCAGTTTTTCCTCCCGACCGCCCCCGTTTTAACACAGGGATTGTAATATAGCCCTTAGGGTCCTATCACCTCCTTAACGTTAGCAGTAGCGCTCGCATACGTCACCATTAGCACTAGGTTAAATGAGGTTACCGCATGCCGCCCAGATCAGATCCCGAACGCTAGCGGGTTAAAAAATCTGGTAGATCTTGAAAAGTAAAAAAAAAATCCGGTAGCGCATTGGGGATACCGTATTATTACGCAAGCCTACTGTACTTTGCACTTCTTATGCTTAGCATGGGAAGCGCAAGGAGTAACTAGCATTAAGATTACAAAGTCCTAAGGCTAATTACCGCACCGCTGCGGTTAACTGAAACGTTAGCCACAAATAAAAGCTGGTGCAAACTGATTCCACTTTAGCGCTGCCACGATTACCCAGTGGCTTAGCGCTGCGTTACAGGGAAGGCTGCTGAACCAGAGCCTGCCCCGTGATATGGTGCTAAAACATGGCGCTAATGGCGTAACCTGTTTTCCCCGTTAGTCTGAAACATCGGTCATCACCAAGACTTTTACTATAGAAAAACAGCACTTTACTGAAATATAGAGAGGTGTTACAAATAAGTAGAATATATCACTGTGGCAAAGCAAATAGTTAAGGAATTTAAGATTATTTTTTTTTACCTTTGTTGCTCTTCTTTTGTCAATGCAGTCAGGACTCTCACAGAGAAGAATCTTCTCCTCTGGGGTTGCTTGTTCATCTAAGAAAAGATAGGAGAACAATTTAAAAAAAATATGATTTATTTATGATTTCCTAGCTCATTTCTGGACTTGGTGTAGTGCAAAGATTATAGGGCTTTTGGTGTCACAAAAGAAATAACCTTATTCTTTGTTATACAGTATCTAATGTGGAACAATATCTTCATTTTTCTTCATTTTGTGGTACTTAACTGACCAGGGACGTGCAGCGAGGTCAGTGGCTGGTGAGGCGCTGGCTAGTATCAGAGCTAGATATACACAGATATTAACTAACTTTCTGTGGTTTCTGTTTAGCTGTAAATTATCTTTTACTCATTTACTATATCCACACATATTATATACCATTTTTCTCACCATTAAATGGACTTTATAAAGATACCATTAATTTTATCATATCATATACTTTACTATTAAAAAAATATATATATGATAGAAAAACTGTTTTTCTGTGCCTGTGCCTGTCGTACTCTGTATCCGCCAGAGGGAGCTGCCTGGGCCTCTTCCTGTCAATCAGAGGCCAGCCTCCAATGCAGGTGGTTTTTTGAATGGCTTGGACCAATGGTGCTTTCTTATTGGTCCAAGCTATTCCATTGCTCTGTCAGTACCTCTCTGAGGCTCTGACGAGCAGTGTTCAGGAAGTAGGCAAAGTGCGTGTGTTCTTATTTGACCAGACACGGCTGCAGACTACTTGAGCAGTTTATTGTGTAGGCTGTGAAAAAGAATGCGTGCAGAGGCAGAGGACAGAGCAGACAGCGGGGGAGCGCGGAGCTGGAGAGTTTATTTTCTTTTCTTTTATTATTTTATCTTTTAATGGCAGGTGAGGCTTCCTCACGTCTCTGCTTAACTCCTTCACTACCAAAAAGGGGTTTAGACATTGTGTAGTAGATCAGGGATGAGCCGAACACCTGTGTTCGGTTCGCTTTCGAACTCAAACAATTTCAAAAGTTCGAGTTCGGACGTGAACACGATCCGAACTCAATGCAAGTCAATGAGACACGAAAGTTAGATTTTTAGAGTGCCCTCCATGAGGGCATATATGCTAGATATTTGCCATAAAAGGTGTATGGGGGTCCGGGTAGTGCCCTGGGGACAGGAAACAAGGACAAAAGTTAAAAAAAAATGTTTTTAAAGGAACAATGAGTTTTCCATGAAATAAAGGTTAGTTGATTTTGATCTATTCATAAACAACTGCTTGGGGCGGCAGCCTGTATGAAAAGAGGAGACGGTTTAGGACCCGCAGAGCAAGTTTAGTGATTTATTTGGCTAAATTATGGTGAAACTTATGCAGGCTTTGGATGAAAGTAACAATAGGTGCTTTAAAATTGGGCCTTTAGTGTCGGCAACAGTGCCGTCACACCATAACCCCTCTGTGGTATTGTGGAAGAGTGCAGGGTTGGACCCTGCGGTCAAATATTAAAATGATATGAATCTGGTACAGGCGTCAGTGCACCCAAATATTTTTGCCTTTGGTGGCAGAAAGTGCCTTCACACCGTAAGTAACCCCTCTGTGGTATTGCGGAAGAGTGCAGGGTTGGACCCTGCAGTCAAATATTAAAATGATATGAATCGGGTACATGGCAGGCGTCAGTGCACCCAAATATTTTGCCTTTGGTGGCAGCAAATGCCTTCACACCGTAACCCCTCTGTGGTATTGTGGAAGAGTGCAGTGGTGGACCCTGCGGTCCAATATTAAAATGATATGAAGCTGGTATAGGCGTCAGTGGCAGTGCACCCAAATATTGTGCCTTTGGTGGCAGCAAGTGCCTTCACACCGTAAGTAACCCCTCTGTGGTATTGTGGAAGAGTGCAGGGTTGGACCCTGTGATCAAATATTAAAATGATATGAATCTGGTACACGCGTCAGTGGCAGTGCACCAAATATTTTGCCTTTGGTGCCAGCTAGTGCTTTCACACCATAACCCCTCTGAGGTATCGTGGAAGAGTGCAGGGGTAGACCCTGCGGTCAAATATTACAATGATATGAATCTGGTACACGCGTCAGTGGCAGTGCACCCAAATATTGGGCCTTTGGTGCCAGCTAGTGCCTTCTGAGGTATTGTGGAAGAGTGCAGTGGTGGAGGTTTTAGGAATGCAGAAGAGATCCCCGATCTATTCAGTTACATCGGCATCAGGGGAGTTATAGCTGCTGATCCAGGACTGATTCATTTTTATAAATGTCAGCCGGTCTACAGAGTCAGTGGACAGATGCACTCTTTTGTCTGTGACAAAACCTCCAGCGGCACTGAACGTCCTTTCAGAAAGCACGCTGGATAAAGGGCAACCTAGTAGCTCCATAGCATATTGGCTAAATTCTGGCCAGTGATCCAATCTCAACACCCAGTAAGCCAGTGGATCATCTGCTGTAAAGGTATCCAGGTCTGCCCTTGCCCCTAGGTAGTACTGCACCATACGGTGAAGATGCTGGCAATGGGTGCCTACATTTGACGTCCCTGGGCGTCGTGGACTAAAACAATTTAAAAAGGCATCAGCAAAGCGGCCCCGGCCTTCACCGCTCTTCCTCTGATCATCCGCAGCCTCAGAAGCACCTGTGTCATCACTTGGTAACCTACCAGTGCCTGGAAAGGTGTTACACAAGTGTCACTTTAGAGCGTCCTCAAGATGTTTCATCCTGTGCTCCCTCTGTGCGGGCAGGATGAGCTCTGTAACTTTACCCTTGTATCGTGGATCAAGAAGTAATGATCCCTTTCCTTGATAGCATGAATCCTGGGGTCCTTTAGCAGGCTTTGCAGGATAAGGGAGCCCATGCAGCATAGGTTGGAGGTGGCATTAGCTTCAGAGTGTTCCTGGTTGCTGAGGATGATCGTATCGTGCACTACCTCCTCCCAGCGACGTACTAGTCCTTGGGTTTCTGGGGACACAAAACCCTCTCTTGAGGAATCCCCAGATATCTGCTAGAAGTGTGTGGGACCCCTGATAGCTGGTAGTGAGAAGACATAGATTACAATTCCCAGATATCTTCTAGAAGTATGTGGGACTCCCTGATAGCTGGCAGTGAGAAGACACAGATTACAATTCCCAGATATCTGCTAGAAGAAAGTGAGACCCCAATAGCTGGCAGTGAGAAGACACAGATTACAATTCACAGAAATCTGCTAGACGTCTGTGAGACACACATAAAAGAACAATCTCCTCTCACTCCTGCAAAAAAAACACGTGCTGGACTGCGGGGAACCCTTATATAGTGTGCTCTGGGACTTAGCTCTGTGAGCCCATGATTGGGCAAAATCTGCCCTATCAGAACTCTGAGCCCTGATTGGCATAGTCTTGCACCTGCCTTGCACCTGACCTGTGGTCAGGTGCAAGGCTGTAGCCAATTACAAACTTCAGGCCAGTGGAAAAGTGCATTGTGGTCCATTGTGGGCGAAATCGCGGCGAACATGCGGAAATGTTCTATGTTCGCCGAACGGCCGAACGGGCAATGTTCGAATCGAACTCATGTTCGGATCGAAACACTAGCCCATCCCTATAGTAGATCAAAAAAGTATTAAAAATGAGAATTAATCCAAGAAAGCACACATATGCTGAACATGGTTTAAAAGTAGAATTAATGTTTTCCCTGTGAAAAAAATTAAATGGTCATTTAGATCCCTTATGCCATCCTGTACGGGAATAGCCTTGAGGATGCTGGGAGTGGAACTCACTGGCAGTAGCTGAGCAGGAACCAAAATGATAACACAGCCCAGAACAAGTTCCCATGCAGCTGGGGCAAGATACAGGCACATGCCAAAATCAGGATTAGGATGCAAAATCCATTAATACAAGGGTTCATTGCCAAGAAGTCAGGAGTTGCAGGTCAGGGACAGAGCAGGGATTAGTAAAGCACAGGCAGAAAGCAGGATTTTTGCAGAAAGTTAGAGGGTCGTACTAGATGATCAGGAGCTAAAGAATGGAACTGTAATCAGGAGCAGAGCCAAGGTCAGGTAGTTGGGGAGAAATTTGTGTAGCGCTGGGTTTAATTCCCTGTCGTGACAGTACCTATTTTTGGCCACCGGAGGGAGACAAGCGCGATGAGAGACATTGAAC
The DNA here is from genome assembly GCA_009667805.1 of Leptobrachium leishanense. Classification (NCBI taxonomy): domain Eukaryota; kingdom Metazoa; phylum Chordata; class Amphibia; order Anura; family Megophryidae; genus Leptobrachium; species Leptobrachium leishanense. The sequence goes on from CM019073.1 coordinate 48,890,149, forward strand.
ATTGGGACTACATTTCCCGGCATGCTTTGGGAGCGGACACAGGAAGTGGGTGGGACACAGACACTTACATCCTGAGCCTCGTGGAGAGAGCTGGCAGAGCGCGCCAGGGAGAGAGAGGAGCAAGACGCAGAGCAGCAGAACGAGACAGTGACTAGGCCAGAGCGCAGCTGGGGCCTGACAGAGCTAAAGACCGGGTTATTCAGCCTTACCAGAGGAAGACCCAGTGATTCACAGGACTACCCGCACTGATATTGAGGAAGCCGGAGGACCCCGAGTTAGGAGTACCGCAGATCGATTGGACAGGGAGAGCAGGCGGTGAACTGGATATCTTGCGGCAGCCACAGAAAGCCAGACAGCGGATCCAGTAACCAGGAGAACCCCCAGTCAACATCGAGCGGAGAGACGTCCTGGGTCGAGCGGAGCATCAAGTATCTGGCGGATGGGTGAGAGGCCTTCCAGGCCGTTGTGAAAATAAAGCACGCTGCTGTTTGTTTCCAAAACCCACAGGGCCACAACTTGACTAGTCGAAGATACCTCATAAGCAATTCACTGACCAGTTGAATATTGTACCCGGGTACCGTAACACACACACACACTTACATTCTGGGACATAACCTGTGCGGGACTCACTCCCCAAACACAAAAGGGGTTAAAGATTTATTTTTATTTCTTTTCCGCTGCGCGTTTCTCGAATTACGAAGCATCGTATTTCTTTTCCGCTGCGCATTTCTCGAATTACGAAGCATCGTATTTCTTTTCCGCTGCGCGTTTCTCGAATTACGAAGCATCGTATTTCTTTTCCGCTGTGCGTTTTCCGCATTACGAAGTACTGTAAATATATATACGAACACCGTGTTATTCATTATATGCCATTTGTTCTAGTAAACTATATAATTTATAAAATCCACAACGGTGCTGGAGTATATTTATTCCCTATGCGGGGAGACTGACCCGAGGTTCAATTTCAGCGGCTCCTCCGGGAGTGAGCGCTACACGTGGGGGCTCGTTTCCGGGATCCAGTCTCTGGAAAAACTGCATCTAAAGGGTTAAATATGGATCCAGACACTGCTGCCGAATGGTGTGAGGAGCACAGTAGTCAGTTAGAATTTTGTATAGTCATGGATATTCCCGCAGACACTTGGGCCGAAGATCAGATTCGCCAGGCCGTGGCCGCACTGACACCAGATCATCGGGGGTTAATCCTGGACATTAAAGAGAACCCAGATACAGATACCTCTCACACGTATGTTCTTTTTGAGTGGAGAAAGGGTGTTCCAGTATGTTTTCAGGGCGCGAGCGTGAAGCTGACCGATGAGGTGGAAGTCCAACTGATTCAGCCAACGTGCCACGTGCCACGTGCCACGTGGCGAATCCGCAAGTGTTCCTGCGCCCAGTCCGTTGGCCATGATCGGGCCTGAATTTATAGTGGCTATTGGAGATTTGCTGGCTAAGTGTCAGAGAACAAGCCCTCCGCACACTAACTTCGGTTATCGACGGTTGAGAAATTTTACAGGAAACGTACCAACTCCGGCGGGAGAAGAAACCTTCGAAGAATGGGTGGAACAGGCGATGCAGGCTCTGGATGAGTGGGACGTCCCTGAAGCCCAGAAAAAGCAAAGGATCACCGAGAGCTTAAAGGGACCTGCGTCAGAAGCTGTAAGAAAGCTAAAATTGAGTAAGAAAGACTGCACTGCTTTAGATTATTTAAACGTTCTGGAGGAAGTTTTTGGGCGAACGGAAAAGGCGACAGAGCTCGTATATCAGTATGAACACACCTACCAGCGGAAAGGTGAGAGAATGACTGAATATATGAGGCGCCTAGATAAGATTCTGCACCAGATTCTCCTCAAGAAAGGGACCAAACCGGCTGAAGTGGATAAGATCCGAATAAAACAGATCCTGAGGGGCTTTCAACCTCTAGATCTAGTGATGCTGCAGCTGAGAAGCCGAGAAGGTAATCAAGAACTGAAGTACCTGGAACTGATCTGAGCTGTCAGAGAGGAGGAGGCTTTACTGGAAGAAAAATCCTTCAGGCGAGGAGAAAGAGCGTACGCGCAACCTGTGAGGCATAACGACTGTTTGCAGCCTGAAAGCGACTCGTTGGATACCTACGGATCCAACGTGGACGAACAAGAGCATCTGATCGCTTTTAAATCCACAGAGAAGGCTGTCAAAGAATTAAACCTCTCTGCACAAGGCGAGTTGCGCAAAACTGTTAAGGAGGTACAAGAAGCTCAAGCTGAATTGCAACAGGCGCACGCGGAACTGTGCCGAGTATTGTTGAAGGTGACAGAGATGCAGACAGAGATGCAGAAGTTCATTACAGGCATGCAGACAACCAGAGTTGCTGTGGCGTCTAGCCAGGGTCCTTCAACCGAATCACAGCAGGCGACTGCATCTCCGCTTTCTAAGAAGAGATGTTTCGGTTGTGGAGAAATGGGCCACTTCTGCGCACAATGCAAAGGCCAAAAGCCTGAAGGGAATAGAGTTGAGGAGCTTTTGAAAGCCTTAGAAGGACTATTATCTACCTCACCGGTGGGAAACCAGAGGGCACAAGTGAAGGAGCAACCTAGGTGCCCGAAGGTTGAAACCCGCTCCAAAAATCAAGCCAGGACTAAGAGGGAGAGAGGGCCCAAAGTCCGGCCAACTGCTGAGCCTGCCAGGACTGAAAGAGTCACTCCCTTAGCATCCGGACCTACGTCATGGGGAAGCAATGCACACCCAAAACCTACACGGGCCAAGAAGAAGGCCAGGGTACAACAAACTGGGTCTAAGTGTCCTGGTGCCACCACCAAGTTTCCTGACCAGCTGATAGGTCCTTCTCCTATTGTGCCAATCCAAGTGGAGGGAGTCTACACGAAAGCCCTGTTGGATTCAGGGGCTCAAGTGACATTGATCTACCGAGACTTCTACGAGAAACACTTGAAGCACCTTCCTCTACAGAAATTGAAGGACCTGGAAATCTGGGGTATTGGAACTGAGAAACTCCCTTATGACGGGTATCTACAGGTGAAGCTGGAGATCGGATCCGAAGTCATCGGACAGTCCGGAGGTTGTGATGCATTGGCCATTGTGTGTCCTCGGCCTTCAGGGGCAAACAGGAGTTCCATGATAGTGGGGACGAATACTGATTTGGTGCGACGTCTCCTGACACCTATCGTATTGGAAGAGGGTTCTACTCAAGGAGTACACCCAATGTTACATCCAGTCTATCAGAGGATGGTCGAAGAACAGAAGGCACCTGCCGAAGTGGGGCGCCTGTGGAGATTAGAAGGAACAGAGAAGGTTCTGCAAGCAGGAGAAGTAGCGAGCTTCCGGGCTTCAGTCAAGTTGAACGGATCGCAACCGGGTCCCTATGTGGTACTGGAAACCGATTTTAATCATGGGAGTGAAGCCGGAGTCGAAGTAATTCCTGAAATAATCTCCACTAAAGCTTTGAAAAGAACGCGAGGAAGAGTCTCAGTCAGCGTGTGCAATGTGTCTGATTCTCCAGTAGTCTTTAAAGCACGAATGCCTATCGGGCAAGTAGCGTCTGGTACGCCTCTCTCTCCTACCGATTTAGGAGGGGGAGTGGATAAAGAGATTCCAGATGAAAGATTCTACCCCAAGGACTCTCCCATTTCACCTGAATGGAAGAAACGTCTTCAGTCTCAAGTTCTAAAGTGGAGAGAATTGTTCTCGAAAGATGAGTTCGACGTAGGCCTAGCTAAAAGTACTGAGCACCGCATTCGATTACAAGAAGACAAGCCGTTTCGTGAAAGGTCAAGACGAGTTCCGCTGGGAGACTTGGATGATCTGCGAGAACAGCTGAATGAACTGCAAAGAACCAAGGTGATCCAAGAGTCCAGGAGTCCATACGCATCTCCAATAGTGATGGTCCGGAAGAAGAATGGTTCTGTCCGCCTATGCATAGACTATCGCACGCTGAATCGGAGAACCATCCCAGACCAATATGCTACTCCTCGGATTTGGCCTCCCTCTGTCCCACCTCTCCCCCTTACAATCCATCCTGAACGCCTCCGCCAGGCTAATTCACCTCACCCGCCGCTCTGTCTCTGCGCTCCCCTCTGCGATCCCTTCACTGCTCCCATCCACTGCAGAATTAAGTTCAAAATCCTTATCCTTACCTACAAAAGCCTCACTAACTCAGCTCCCCACTACCTGTCCTCACTAATCACCAAATACACCCCAGCCCGCTCCCTAAGGTCAAACAGTGACCTGCGCCTAGCTTCTCCCCGCATCACCTCTTCCATGATAGACTGCAGGATTTCTCACGCGCAGCCCCACTCTCTGGAACGCTCTCCTCGTACTGTCAGACTTCCCCTAACTTCTCTTCCTTCAAACGCTCCCTGAAAACATTCCTATTTAGGGAGGCCTACCACCCACTCACTGACGCAACCATCAATCACTCTCACTTACAGTCTCTCCTCCTGTTTCCAACCCAACCCTCCCAGATGTGAGTTCCTACGGGAATAGGGCCCTCATCTCCTCCTGTACTGTTTGTCAAATGTTGTTCAATGTATTGTAACCCTGTCTATACTGTGCTTATTGTACAGCGCTGCGGAATATGCTGGCGCTTTATAAATAAAGAAGAATAATAAGAATAATAGAAGATGCCTTACAGTGTTTGTCTGGAGCAAAATGGTTTAGTGTATTAGACCTGCGAAGTGGGTATCACCAGATACCAATGCATCCTGAAGACAAAGAGAAGACGGCGTTCATTTGTCCACTGGGGTTCTTTGAATTCAACAGAATGCCTCAAGGCCTTACGGGGGCTCCAGCCACGTTCCAACGGTTAATGGAGAAGACAGTCGGGGACATGAATCTGATCGAAGTATTAGTGTACTGGATGACATAATTGTGTTCGGGAAGACTCTGGAAAGACATGAGCAACGTTTGGAGAAGGTCTTGAAGAGGCTCCATGAAGAGGGATTGAAACTGTCTCTGGAGAAATGTCAATTCTGCCTACCGTCTGTTACGTATTTGGGACATGTGGTCTCAGCAGAAGGTGTTTCAACAGATCCTCGGAAGTTGGAGGCCGTAGCTTCTTGGCCTAGACCCCGAAACGTCACTGAACTTAGATCTTTCTTGGGGTTCTGTTCCTATTATCGAAGATTTGTAGGAGGATTCGCAAAAATAGCTCAACCACTGAACAAACTCCTACAGAAGGAAAGCACAGAAGAAGGCTGCAAGGTCTCTGACCGAAACCCGTCAGCTCCAGGACCAAGGAAAGCTCGAGAGTCCATACAGGGAGAGTGGACTAGTCAATGTGAAGGTGCTTTCTTGAAGCTGAAAGAGAGTCTAACTCGAGCTCCTGTCTTGGCCTATGCGGACCCTCACAAGCTGTATGAGTTACATGTGGATGCCAGCAGAGAAGGCCTAGGAGGAGTCCTGTATCAAGAGTATGGTGGATTGCTGAGGCCTGTAGCGTACGTGAGCCGGAGCCTTACGCCTTCAGAGAAGAACTACCTACCCACAAGTTGGAGTTCCTAGCCTTAAAGTGGGCAGTGGTAGACAAGCTAAAGGACTATCTGTATGGAGCTGAGTTTGTGATAAAGACGGATAACAATCCTCTTACCTACATCCTTACTACTGCGAAACTGGACGCAACGGGACATCGGTGGTTGGCCGCTCTGTCAGGGTTTCGGTTCAGCCTGAAGTATCGCCCTGGGGTGAATAATCGAGATGCTGATGCTTTGTCGAGAAGACCCTACGCTACAGAATGGACTCAGTTAACTCCAGACGGGGTCCAAGCTTTGTGTCAAGGAGCAGAGCGCCGGGTCAAGGGAGGGATTGAAGCGGAGGCCATAGGAGTCATGGCTGCGGCTGTTCCGGAGTTCTACTGCAACCCTACGCAATTGAGGGATGAAAGTCTACCTACCTTTTCAAACCAGGACCTGAAAGCTGATCAGGCCAGAGACCCTTTAATTGCGTTAACCATAAAGGCCCTAACTGCGAACCAGCGTGAAATTCTACTGACCAATTCCCCAGACGGAGCCAGATTGGTCTACAAAGAGTGGGAACGGTTGAAGATGTTGGATGGGGTGGTCTACCGAAGGGGCCCCTCAACCAATGCTGAAGAGACCCAACAGTTATTCCTTCCCACTAAACATAGGGAGAGTGTGCTGCGATCGCTACATGATGAGCATGGACATTTGGGCACTGAAAGGACTTTTAATCTGGTGCGAGACAGGTTCTATTAGCCTTGCATGAGAGCTGAAGTGGAAAGTTATTGCCATTCATGTCTAAGGTGTATTCAGAGGAAGACCCTACCGACCCGAACCGCTCCAATGAGCCATCTGCAGAGTCAGGGACCCATGGATTTGGTGTGCATTGACTTCCTGTGCTTAGAGCCAGATGCTAGTGGGCAAGGGAATATTTTAGTAGTGACTGATCACTTCACACGTTACGCCCAAGCCTTTTCCACGAAAGACCAACGCGCTCCGACAGTAGCAAAGGTTCTGATGGAGAAGTTCTTTGTTCACTACGGCCTACCAAGGAGAATACACTCTGATCAGGGTAGAGACTTTGAAAGCCGACTTGTTGGGCAATTGTTGGAACTGTTGGGAATCCAAAAGACCCGAACTACACCATATCACCCTCAAGGTGATGCTCAGCCTGAAAGGTTTAATCGCACGCTGCTAAATATGCTGGGGACATTGTCAACACAGAGAAGCAGAGTTGGAGTCGTCACATAGCTACTTTGGTGCATGCATATAACAGTACGGAGAGTGACGCCACTGGATACTCACCGTACCGTCTTATGTTCGGAAGAGAAGCTCGACTGCCGGTTGATTTGGCGTTTGGGTTATCTCTAGACCAGACGTCGGTAGCTTCCCATAGAAATTACGTGGATAGACTTCAAAAGAATCTGGCCTCTGCGTTTGAACAGGCCCGTTTGACCTCAGGAAACAGGGAGCAAAGGAACAAAAGGAACTATGACTTGAAAGTTCGGATACAGGATCTACAACCCGGTGATAGGGTTTTGTTGAAGAACTTGGGTGCTGCTGCTAGGCAAAAGTTGGCGGATAGATGGAGTTCTCAAGTCTACATTGTCTGCAAGCAACTGCCGGGTCTGCCGGTGTATCAAATCCGGCCGGATGGAAAGGCTGGGCCTCTTAAGAACTGGCACCGGAATCATTTGTTACCTTTGAGAGAGGCTGTGAGGATACCAGTTGGGGACGAACTTCCTCTGCCAAATCCGCCTGCTCCACGTTTGCCTCCCGTTACTCGCCTCAGCAGACCCGGGCTGTCGAAGAGAGCGAAAGGGACAGTGAGGAAGAGAGTTTTTGTCTGGACTGGATGCGCTCACCGGAGCCTGAAGAGGTTATCGCAGTTCCTGAACGGTGGGAAAGTAATTTGAGGCCTGAAGCTCCTGAATTTCAGTTAGAAGTTCCTGAGACTATTGCAATCCCTGTAGTTCCTGAAGTCGAATCTTATGACTACAGTTCTATGCCTTCACTGGAAGGATCATACTCCGAAGAGATGTCTGCTCCAGTGGTAGAAAGAAGAACGGAACCAGCGCCTATAGTACTTCCACCTGAAGAGGAACTGATTGAGCCAGAACCAAAACGCTCTGTTCGACCGCCCCAGCGACTCACCTACGACTCACCAGGACATAGCACTGAAGAGGCCGTCACCACAGTGCGAAGGTTGCCCGAAGTGTCTGCTATGTTAGCTGAGGTAGCCCAAAGCATGAGTCAACTTGAGGAAGTGTATATAACCCACTGTATGCTTGCTGCTGAGCCTGTATATGTTACCTAAACTGTGTTGAAATGTAATGCAACTGTTGTACCTCCTTGGAGAGACCCAAGAGTTCTAGGAGGGGGAGAGTGTAGCGCTGGGTTTAATTCCCTGTCGTGGCAGTACCTATTTTTGGCCACCGGAGGGAGACAAGCGCGATGAGAGACATTGAACATTGGGCATGCTTTGGGAGCGGACACAGGAAGTGGGTGGGACACAGACACTTACATCCTGAGCCTCGTGGAGAGAGCTGGCAGAGCGCGCCAGGGACAGAGAGGAGCAAGACGCAGAGCAGCAGAACGAGACAGTGACTAGGCCAGAGCGCAGCTGGGGCCTGACAGAGCTAAAGACCGGGTTATTCAGCCTTACCAGAGGAAGACCCAGTGATTCACAGGACTACCCGCACTGATATTGAGGAAGCCGGAGGACCCCGAGTTAGGAGTACCGCAGATCGATTGGACAGGGAGAGCAGGCGGTGAACTGGATATCTTGCGGCAGCCACAGAAAGCCAGACAGCGGATCCAGTAACCAGGAGAACCCCCAGTCAACATCGAGCGGAGAGACGTCCTGGGTCGAGCGGAGCATCAAGTATCTGGCGGATGGGTGAGAAGCCTTCCAGGCCGTTGTGAAAATAAAGCACGCTGCTGTTTGTTTCCAAAACCCACAGGGCCCCAACTTGACTAGTCGAAGATACCTCATAAGCAATTCACTGGCCAGTTGAATATTGTACCCGGGTACCGTAACACACACACACACTTACATTCTGGGACATAACCTGTGCGGGACTCACTCCCCAAACACAAAAGGGAGTTAAAGGTTTATTTTTATTTCTTTTCCGCTGCACGTTTCTCGAATTACGAAGCATCGTATTTCTTTTCCGCTGCGCGTTTCTCAAATTACGAAGCATCGTATTTCTTTTCCGCTGCGCGTTTCTCGAATTACGAAGCATCGTATTTCTTTTCCGCTGCGCGTTTTCCGTATTACGAAGTACTGTAAATATATATACGAACACCGTGTTATTCATTATATGCCATTTGTTCTAGTAAACTATATAATTTATAAAATCCACAACGGTGCTGGAATATATTTATTCCCTAGTGCGGGGAGACTGACCCGAGGTTCAATTTCAGCGGCTCCTCCGGGAGTGAGCGCTACATTCGCATGGGAACAGGAAAGGTGGGTACAGCACAGAGACCTCCGGAAGGCACAGGAAGGCTGTTACAGGCACAGTGGCTACTGAATAACTATGCAATGAAGGACTGGTCATCTGAGTTCTTATAGGGAGTTAATGGTACATTCACCTGTGGCTGCTGACCCAACCACAGTGTACAGTGGGAGTGTCTGTAGCTGGGGCATCATTCTATTACAAAACAGTATTTTATCATTCCATCTGCGAGTTTGGTGTCGAAATAATGCAGGGTGGATGTCATGTTTCCAGCCCTGTCCCCTGTATGTGATCTGATCCGGTTCAGGTCTTGGTTCCTGTTTCCATTCCTGAGTTCCAGCCCAGGGGTTTCTTGTCTGCAGTCAGCTCACTCACCTGTCTCTCTGATGTTCTGATTCACTCCCTATTTTGGATAACTGCTCCCATAACGCATTGCTCCATGATTCTGAGTCTTTCCTAGATTGTGTTGCTCTGTGTTCCTGTTGCCAGCAAGTACCTATTTATACTTGTTTGTATGCTTTTGGTTCATTGTTTTCCCCTGCCTTAGTGTCCCTGTTCCCCATTGTCTTGTTTTGTTTCTTATTTGCTTTGCCCTCTGTTTTATATTTCTTTGGTTCCCTGTCTTCTCTAGCTTTGTTTGTACCTTTGTTTATTTCTGGTTATTCCTTTTTGCTGTTGTTTTCTAGTTATTTCTTTCCATGCTGATCTTCTGTGTATGACCCTGGCTTGTTCTGACATCCCTCTCTGGTGTTCTGATCCCAGACTATTCTATGGCCGCGAGTTTGTCTACCCTTTACACCATACCGTGCTGACTCCATTCTGTATATACTGTTTATATCCTGAGACTCTGCACGACCTGTGGTATTTTCTATTAGCTCAGATCCGGCTACTCTAAAGACCGCCCTGTCAGTGTTAGTGTCCTTGTGGTCGTACCTTGCAGGAGTCTCTGCCAAGTCTTGAGATGTTCTCACCTTCTGGTCTTATATGTATTGTCTGAGTGGTATCTTGTGCACTTAGGGATTTTACCCCAGGCCCCACGATGGCTTACACTGGGTGCCGCCGTGACAGTGAAGGAGTAAAAGTGACACAGGCGTCATTGTGATCAATGGAGGCTGCGGGATTGGCGTGAATGCATCATTCAGTGGCCTCCGAGATGACCCCTAGGAGGTAGTAATGGCAGTTGACCAGGCCCTGGAATACATGTGCGAGGACAACCATGGGGACGCCAAGGAGCAGGAGAGGTGACTTCCCAAGGTACAGGACAATATCTAACCATTTTTATCATCTATTTTTACCAAATTTCCTGTATCTGACACAAAAGCTAATGATGCAAACGCCATTTGAAATTGTGCCACATAAGTAACACTATCTAAAGTCTAAAACGTTTCACCCCAGCAATATTTCTATGAAAGATAAATGAATACATGAAAAATTAAAATGCAGAAAATTGTCATTATTTTAATTGTTTAATTATTATTGTAAGAGTTATCTATTCATCCCATGTTTAGATAAATGTTATAATATTTTTATTGAGCACGAAACACTTTATAAAGACAGGATTAAAGGGTTGTAAAACTAAAAAACACATGAAAATTAACACAAGATGATCAAGAATGAACCATATACAATTTTTATAGCTTTTTGTGTAGGTATGAGTTGTGCTGATGATACAGTTTAATGTGAATTTATTGCTTCGAAATCAAATTATTACAAATATCCATGAATTTTAACGCATGGAAACAGTGATTTTCACTTTATTTGAACCTGGAGATGCAGTGTTGGTTGAATGAATATCTTGCATTGTATTACTTTGTATTTCTGGGACAACTGTAACAATTCAATGTTCTTGAACCCAGAACATACTTGAAGACGAGAGAAATCTCAAAGTATCCTTCCTAGTAAAATACTTTATAAATAAATATGTGCCTGCTCAAGAACCCTGTTTGAATGAACATTCATAGGGCTATATTACAATCTTCATGCAAAAAACCTTGCGCAGCGCGAAAATCTTTGCACCAAGCGTTAAAGTTTTGCGCGCGCATATCACCGCTGGAATTACAATCCTCGCGCGTCTTTTCATCCGCCGATCAATACCGCATGCAAACAGGACGCGGCCAAATGCTCGCGCAGTACCGTCTCACGCAAAAAACAGTGTGCGAACTGTTTTTTTCTCGCGATTCAGCCAATCAGAATTAAGAACCACAATTATTACACATTAAGAAATTGCGTCTGCCACAGTCAATCTGAGCATATATGCTGCAGCAATAATACATGCACACATAACTTCTCCATTTTATTGTTTGGGTATGTGTTGAAGGGGCAACTATTCTTTGCTGCATTTTTTTTATGGGCTGGTGTATTTGGGTTCGGCCAGGTTGTTCAGATTTGCCATTAACACCAGCATTTAGCAGTTACTAAAATTATGCGCGCAAAGGCTATGCGGTAATTACCACGAAATAGATTTACCAGCGCACATTCGCATTTGCGCTCACAATGTTAAGTATAGGACACGTGCAGTATAGTAAGCTCACGCAGAGTTCGCGCAGGTTCACCCGCGGTAGACAATTGCGCGCGGTTGTTACGCTGACTATGTAATATGGGATAAGGCGCAAATGGTTTTACCCCTCGCGTAAATTTTTTTTTGCACCGGCGCAAACGTTTGCGCGAATATTGTAATTTATCCCATAGTTTATTGTATTTTATATAGTTCCTGGAAATTTGATCCCAACCAAAATGAACTCTGCAATCCCCAAAGTAGGACATGGTGTGTGTATCAGAGAGGATTAAGAAATAGTGTTAGATTTCTGCAGTTACTTTTGCAGATGGAATGACTTACTCTGCTTTCTCTGCTGCTCTTTGGCTGGGAAAATACGTCATCATGTGCAGAGGCATTTATAGTAACCAGTATGACCCATATCCAGAGGGCTAAGAAAACCTTCACACTTTATACTCTGGAATTTCAAATGCAAATTTATGTATTTCCTTTTTTTTTTAAAAAATTCAAATGCAAATTTATGTATTTTGTTTTTTTACAAAATAATATTTAGTACAAAAAATATAGCTTTCGATTATTTCCAAAAATACTAAGGGCCCTATTCCCTAGTGAAAGCTAACTGTATCGTTCGGGTGAGTAAGCATTAACGCTAGGATAAGTGACTTTAACGCATGGCCCCCATATTACATTCCTGACGCTAAACCCGTAAAAATCTGTTAGCACAGCAGTGATTGCCCTAGCTTGCGCGAGCTTACTGTACTTTGCACATCCTATACTTATCATAGGGAGCGCAATCAGTAATTAGTGTTTAGGATAAGTAAGGTATTACAAAGTCCTAGTGTTAATTACCGCACCGATACGCAAAGCAAAATTTTAGCTACACCTAAAAGCTGGGGCTAACTGATTCCGCTTTTGCAGAATAATTTAGCACCACCTAAACCTCACCTCATAAATCCAATGCTCACCTCTCATCCGGCGGCAGGAACAGCGGTTAAATCCGCCGCTTCTTGTACCCGGGAGCAGAGTGAGACTGGGGATAAATAGTTTTGGAAATAGTAGCAATTTTTTTATATTTAAAATGTTCTTAATAATAAAATGGACACTCTAGACACGGTGACCACTCATTGGGCCACATTACATTCTCCACACTAAAATGGGGGCCCTATGGAGAAAAAACTGCACCCGCAGTTTTCTCCCTACCGCCCCCGTTTTAGCGTGGAATTACAATGCAGGTGCTAAAAAAGCTGCCTGCATTGTTACCGCGCGCCACCGCGAGCCAGACGCCGACGGTCACATGACCTGCCGGATCTCGCCTTGCGAGATCCAGCCGGTCGGCGTAGTGATACGCAGGGGGAGACTGAGGAACTTTTTCCCCTAGTCTCTCCCTGCTCCCGCCAGAAGGAGGAGGGGGACGGAGCCGCGGTCCTTGCCGCGGGACAGGAGGTGAGTATCTGATTTGTTTTTTTATTTTTTGGCTGGTGTTAATGGATTCTGCAGAAGCGGAATCCGTTAACACCAAGTCCTGGCTGAGGTTAACGTTCAGTTAACTGCAGCCAGATGTTAATTAGCGCTTGTAGATTGTAATAGTAACGCTGATTAACACTTTGCGCTCGCGCTCCCCATGTTAAGTAAAGGGAGCGCAAAGTACAGAAACCTCATGCTGAAAAGCGCAAGGTACCAAACGCAAATGCGTTACTTAACCCGTTAGCATTTGGATTGTAATATGCGGTAGCCACCGCGGCTATCGTTAATGCTCACGCATTACTAGATTGTAATGTGGCCCATTGTCATTTAACTGGTTAAAGTGACCTGAGTAACCTCACCTCTCTCCATCCTCAGTGGGAGTGTGTCTTAGAGGGTTAATTCAGCCCTTGCGTGCAAGGGAATATTCTTGCCCAGGAGATGAGATCAGCAAGCACTGATCTCTGTTTCCTCAAACATAGAGACTCTTCTCTATCTTATGGTTCTAAATCACTAGAGTTGAAAGCCATTGGACTGACTGGACACATGCTCGAGTGTCCAACTTCCTGCTGGGCATGCAACATCTCCTGCTTGAACTATGCCATATCCGTTGCAGCAATGATGCAGCCTGCTGTTGGAATAAAGCTAAGTTTTAAAACAGATTAAAGGGTTAAAACAGGAGGGGGTGCAGGTGGGCTCAAGAGGGGTTAATGTTTAACACTCATACTGCCCCTTTCCCATTTTAACCCTTAAAGTATCCCATTGATATGACGATTTGTTTTTTTTTTCTATTGATTTTTGTTTAATGGAAGATCACATTACAGATGGAAAAGGTCTGACATTTACATTGTTGCCATTTCTTTCTTTACAGTACAAAAACCTACAATTTCATAAGGGTGTATATTTTTATACCCTCTGTATGTGGGGTCACGGTATTCTTCCATATGCAGACATTATGAACACATGGACATATTATTTTTAACATTTCTGCATTCTGTTTCCACTTGGAAGCTTTAAGACATATGAGGATTAATTTGACAACTACTGCCCTATTTATGGGAAATTATGCATCCAATCACTATATCCCTCTGGATCATTAGTGCTCAGCCTTATCCCTTCAGATGGTAAGAAACTACATCTCCCATGATACCGATCCACTCATTAGGTTGACAGAGCCTCAACCCCTTCACTACCGATAGAGATATCTCGTGTTTCAAAGGCACCATCTGGTGCCCCGATATGAGATATCTCGGTATGCTGATCTGCAGCCCAAAAGTAAATTAAATTTGTTTGCTTTTGAGCTGCAGAAGGTGCCCCCAAAGTTTTAGCCCTACGGACATAATGCCCAAAGAGCTAAAACTGTGAAAACAGCTGCTCAAAGCTCTGAAATATCGGTCTTTCAGCAGTCGGTGCAGGGAGACAAAGAAGAAAATAGACCAGCCGCTCAAACCTCTAACTTAATTTGGCAGTAGACGGCGCCATCTACTGACCAAAAATAGGTTATTTACAGTAAGAAATACAATGGGTATAAGCTCAAATATTTCATACTTTAAGATTAATTAAAAATGATTTTACAAAAAAAACCACTGGTTTCTGAAAAAAAAATTGGAAAATCACTTGGTAGTGAAGGGGTTAAGAGAAACGTAGTTCCAAAACATCTGGAGGCCCAATGTTGAGTCCCCCTGCTCTAGACTGTGTATCAGTGATTATATGACTTCTATTATTCTCGTCCCACGTGTATTTTATATTATTAATCCACTCCACTAAGCACTCACACACTGCCCACTCACGTTCACTGTTCATTGAAGGGAGCAAATTATACTGGATTTGTGTGACTGTCACTTGACTTGTCGTAAGACACTCAAAGCTGTCATTGTTTAAAACTGCTGCTACAAGTTATAGATGCTGCTGCTGTATTTAAAGATGCAAAGTCTAACATAGTCTAACATAAGAACGATAGGAATACAAAGTGTACCGTAGGCGTCACAAGCCCATATTTTAGGGTTTATATACATATTACATTTATTATTTACAAACTGTAAATAATCCCAAACTTTTACATTTTATGACCCAAATAAGAAAAACCTGAAAAGTGTACATGGGATTTACAATGTGGAAAGCTAGAGCAAATACGCAAGCTGGCTTAAGCCTCTGCAATATTGAATCCTGGGGAAAATAAATGAGTCAATTACTTACAGATATACAAGGGAAACAATATACAATAAACACATCAGGGAATAATAATATGACACAGACATCAGGGAAAAGGGCACAGGAAACACAAACACCCTGCACCTAGAACTGCAGGCACAGGGTGACTTTAACATAGAAGAGGGCTGGGAGACAACATAAAACATCAGGCCCGCTCCTGCCAAACTCAACTCTAGGTCCATGTACCCCAAGTCTCAAGTGACTACCTTCACAATACCCATGTATGACGAATCCACTTGTTAGTTTTTCATCAGTCAACTTTTTGCTTTTGATTATTTTGAGTCTAATTGGAATTTATTATAATTATATACAGTATATTATAATTTGTAAACACTGACAAACCAACCTCTCACACATTTCTTTGGACAGAACTTTAGTCCCTTCTTAGAAAACTGTGAAATGTAAATGTTTACATTTTCTCGTCTCATACTTTCACTAATGCTGTAAAATATGTACATGTTGTTTAGTCTCATCATGGTTCTTGATAAAGGTTATAATTAGGGTTTAATAACATTTCAAACATTAAGCTCTAACAAAAATGTGTCGATCCATAACAAAAAGGTAACGAAAAGCTAAAAATGGGCACCTCAGTAGTGAATTAAATAAATATGTATAATCACCAAGGAAATGTCAAAATCTTCCTACTAGTTGCTCTATTATGAAACTTGACCTATAAATACTGCTTATTCATGGCCCCTACTGAAATTCATCATTGGTATCTTCCACAAACCAGGATTAGATTAATTTATGTACTTTCCAGTTTTCATACCTTAAGTGGTGATGAGCCGAACACGTCCGAGTTCGGGTTCGTATTCGAACCCGAACTTTCCAAATGTTCGGATCCGAACCCGAACCCGAACTCGAACTCCATACAAGTCAATGGGGCTGAAAATTCGGTTTTTAGAGTGCCCTCCAAGAGGGCATATATGCTAGATATTTGCCATAAAAAGTGTATGGGGGTCCGGGTAGTGCCCTGGGGGACAGGAAACAAGGACAAAAAGTAAAAAAAAAAAGGTTTTAAAGGGACAGTGAGTTTTCCATGAAATAAGGGTTAAAAATAAAAACAAAAAATTCCTTCAAATATCGTGCCTAGGAGGTCCCCATAACCTGCCCGTGAAGTGGCGGATTTCTAGGATGCATAGAAACACTTAAAAACAAAAAAATGACGTTTCAAATGACGGTAAATGCTTTTCCTTTAATCTATTCATAAACAACTGCTTGGGGTGGCAGTCTGTATGAAAAGAGGAGACATTTTCGGACACGTAGAAAAAGTTTAGTGATTTTTTTGCTAAATTATTGTGAAACTTATGCAGGCTTTGGATGAAAGTAACAATAGGTAATTTAAAATTGGGCCTTTGGCGTCGGCAACAGTGCTGTCACACCGTAACCCCTCTGAGGATATGAATCTGATACAGGCGTCATTGGCAGTGCACCCAAATATTGTGCTTTTGGTGCCAGGCCAGCAAGAAGACTGCCAGGCCAGCATGTACTATCATACAGTAACCCCTCTGTAGTATTGTGGAAGAATGCAGGGGTGGACCATGTGGTCCTATATTAAAAAGATATGCAACTGGGGGGCGTGGCTAGCGACGGACGGGAGCAGACGCATGTTAGAGGAGCTCCGCTGTCTACCCTATACCGGGTCACAATTACAGTGTCTGAACCGTCCGATTTTGATCTGCTGAGGGCCCCCAGGACGAGTGGACTGTGGTGCTCACGGCGCCGCTGATTTCCGAGCGTTTTATCGCCCCCATCTGACTTCCTGGACCTTCGGGCCTGGTGCGGCCTAGTTGCGGCGGCCATCTTGTGGAGCCTGGGGTGTTTCCTGGAGGCCATATCGGACCTGATTCCCGGCTGGAGAGACTTTACTGTCGCCTGAGCATGGGGAAGAAGCTGAAAACACTTCCACAGCGCAGGTTGGTGGACACCAGACAGGCGGACATTAGAGATTCACTGAATTATAGACGCTCTGCAACAGTTATACCCCCCTCTTCCCTCCTGCCCATGGGGTATGACTCCTCTGAGGAGGAAGACTGCTCCTGGCACAACGGTCGGGGGCCCGATTGGCCCGCCGAGACGTCCCGGGACAAGAATCCAATGACTATGAGTGCCGCTGCACGCAAGAGAGCGCAGAAAAAGAGGAAAAAGGCCTTGGCAGCGGAGTTACCTGAGGCCACGGCTACGGAGCCCTCCGCAGGTGGCTCAGAGGCTGATACGCTAATGTCGGATGAGGAGGACCTGACACGACGGACGGACGGCCCGCAACAAGAGGGAGACCTACAACCGCAGCGGATATCGGATACCCCAGGGGAGACTGGCTCTCTATTGGGTGCAGCAACGCCTCCAAGCTCTGCCGGGACCCCTGCGGCTGCCCCAGATGACATGCGCCCCACTACGATGCAGGACTATAGAAACTTCATAGCGGAGATCAAATCAATATGGCTGACCGAATTATCTAACGTGCGCTCTGAGGTAAAGGAGGTGCGCTCACAGATGGTGGCGGTTCAGGCTCAGACTGTGGAGTTGGCAGAAGAACAGACGGTATTGTCGGCACAGGTGACTGCTCTCAGGTCTCATGTGGAGGTTTTGACGCGCTCAGTGGAGGCTCTGGAGTCCCGGCACCGTCGGCGTAATGTCCGTGTCCGGGGAGTTCCCGAGTCGGTTACTCCGGCGGACTTACTCTCGTACACTAATAGTCTGGCACGCCAGGTTTTGGAGGATCCGCCTGACACCCCGGAGGCGTTTAGCAAGGTTTACCACATTCGCAAGGCTGCTGAGGCCCCACGGGATGCCCCGAGAGATGTGATCGCGGTCACAGCAGATGTGTCAGCCAAAACACGGATCATGACAGCGCCGGGGGCGCGAGCTGATGTCCTATTCGATGGAGTAACCCTGAAATTATTTCACGACCTGCCCTTCGCAACGCTGATGGCGCGCCGCAGATATCGCGAGGTGACAACTTTTCTCAGGCATGAAGGGGTCCGGTACCGCTGGGGTCCAGCCGGCTCATTAGTGGTTACCCATAACAAAATGTCATATGTAATCTCGGACCCGGCCGAGGCCTGGCCTGTTTTACTGGGGGCGGGTTTTGCGCCGGATGGAGCGCTCGTCTCCCCGGGCTGAGAACTTAGGTGATGGGAATCTATGACTTGTTTGCACAACACCTTTACGAGAAGCCGCCTCTTTTTCAATGCGTTCTTTTTAGTTCATGGCTTTGCATTTTGACTCATGTTTCGTTGTTTATCTGATGACTTTTGCTGCTCGGAATGTTATAGGAAGACCCCCTCTCTTTCTCTGTTTAATTTTTATTTTTATATAGTTTGAGGAGCTATTTAGATGGATTCGGGGATTGTGTTGTGAGCCCCTTTGATAACCCCCCCTCCCTCATTGCCTGTATTGCTATATGGGATTTTGGAAGTGTCTTATGCTCCCCTTTTCCCCTTTTTCTTTAGGTTTCAGGCCTTTTCTTCCCCCCCCTTATGATGGCACTGCCTTTGGCTCCTGCAGATGTTTCAATACGCCTCTTTATTTTTTATTTTTTTTCTTATCTATATAATGCTTTACGACAGTTGATATCACAGCCCTGTGTGGCTGCTTTCTTGTTGGTCGACATGTGGCCCTATTTGAAACTTCTAAATAAAGAATTTAAAAAAAAGAAAAAAAAAAGATATGCATCTGTTAAAGGCGTCAGTGCACCCAGATATTCTGCATTTGGTGCAAGACTGCCAGGCCAGCAAGTATCATCATACAGTAACCCCTCTGTGGTATTGTAGAAGAATGCACCCAGATATTGTGCTTTTGGTGCCAGGCCAGCAGGTACTAGCATACAGTAACCCCTCTGTGGTATTATGGAAGAATGCAGGGGTAGACCATGTGGTCCTATATTAAAAAGATATGATTCTGGTCAAGGCGTCAGTGCACCCAGATATTCTGCCTTTGGTGCAAGACTGCCAGGCCAGCAAGTATCATCATACAGTAACCCCTCTGTAGTATTGTGGAAAAATGCAGGGGTGGACCATGTGGTCCTATATTGAAAAGATATGAATCTGGTCAAGGCGTCAGTGCACCCAGATATTCTGCCTTTGATGCCAGACTGCCAGGCCAGCAAGTACTATCATACAGTAACCCCTCTGTAGTATTGTGGAAGAATGCAGGGGTGGACCATGTGGTCCTATATTAAAAAGATATGCATCCGTTAAAGGCATCAGTGCACCCAGATATTGTGCTTTTGGTGCCAGGCCAGCAAGTACTATCATACAGTAACACCTCTGTAGTATTGTGGAAGAGTGCAGGGTTGGACCCTGCGGTTCAAAAAATTAAAATGTTATAAATCTGGCACAGGCGTCATTGCAGCTAAATATTGTGCCTTTCATGGCAGAAAGTGCATTCACACTGTAACCCTTTTGTGGTATTGTGGAAGAGTTCAGTGCTGGAGGTTTTGTGAATGCAGAAGACATCCCCGATCTATTCCGTTACGTCAGCATCAGGGGATTGATAGCTGCTGATCCAGGACTGATTCATTTTTATAAATGTCAGCCGGTCTACAGAGTCGGTGGAAAGACGCACTCTTTTGTCTGTGACAAAACCTCCAGCGGCACTGAACGTCCATTCAGAAAGCACGCTAGATGAAGGGCAGCCTAGTAGCTGCATAGCATATTGGCTAAATTCTGGCCAGTGATCCAATCTCAACACCCAGTAAGCCAGTGGATCATCTGCTGGAAAGGTATCCAGGTCTGCCCTTGCCCCTAGGTAGGCATGCACCATATAGTGAAGACGCTGGCAATGGGTGCCTACATTTGACGTCCCTGGGCATCGTGGACTAAAAAAATTTAAAAATGCATCAGTCAAGCGGCCCTGGCCTTCACCACTATTCCTCTCATCATACGCAGCCTCAAAAGCACGTGTGTCATCACTTGGTAACCTACCAGTGCCTGGAAAGATGTTACACAAGTGTCGCTTTAGAGCGTCCTCAAGTTTTTTCATCCTGTGCTCCCTCTGTGCAGGCAGGATGAGCTCTGCAACTTTCCCCTTGTATCGCGGATCAAGAAGGGTTGCCAACCAGTAATGATCCCTCTCCTTGATAGCACGAATCCTGGGGTCCTTTAGCAGGCTTTGCATTATTAGGGAGCCCATGCAGCGTAGGTTGGAGGTGGCATTAGCTTCCAAGTCTTCCTGGTCAATGAGGATGACCCCATCATGCACTTCCTCCTCCCAGCCACGCATTAGCCCTTGTGTTTCTGGGCACACGAAACCCGCCCTTGAGGAATCCCCACCTTCAATGCCCCCACTACTTAAATATTCTGCCTCCTCCTCTCTGATCTGAGTAGGACCCGCTGGAATGCTGTCTGCAGAAAGACTGGGGCCTTGAGAGCTAGGGAAGGCCTCCTCTTCCTCCCGCTGCTCTGCCTCTAGAGCCACATCTATAATTCCCCGCAGAGTGTGCTCCAGCAGGAACACTAAAGGGATTGTGTCACTGATGCATGCACTGTCCCTGCTCACTATCCTCGTTGCCTCCTCAAATGGTGACAGTACTGTGCATGCATCCTTGATCATCAGCCACTGCAGGGGGGGGAAACAAGTTGACCTGAACCTGTCCTTGTGCCATACTCACACAGGTACTCGTTGATGGCCCTCTGCTGCTTGTGCAGACGCTGCAGCATTGCTAATGTCGAGTTCCACCTGGTGGGCATGTCACAGATCAGACAGTTTGTGGGAAGGTGGAATTCTCTCTGAATTTCTGCCAGGCGAACGCTTGCTGGGAATGACCGTCTGAAGTGGCTGCAGACTTTTCCGGCCTGGCTGAAAAGCTCTGGCAGCCCTGGGTACTTGGTTAGGAAACGCTGTACCACTAGATTTAGGACGTGTGCTAGGCATGGTACATGCGTCAATTTACCCTTGCGTAGGGCAGAGAGAAGGTTGCTGCCATTATCACAGACGATCATTCCCATCTGAAGCTGGCGTGGTGTTAACCATCTCTGCACCTGGCCCTGCAGAGCTGACAGAATTTCTGGCCCGGTGTGGCTCCTGTCCCCTAAATAAACCAGCTCAAGTACAGTATGGCTACTTTTTGCTTGAGCCATTGCGTAGACCCTATCAGGCATCGGTTTAACTGCCACTTCGCCAGAGACAGAGAAGGAGGAGGAGGAGGAGGAGGAAGAGGGAGAGGTGGTGGTGGTGTAGCAGACAGACCTCATACAAGCAGCTTTCTGGAGGCGTGGTGTATGAACAAGCTCCAGCACAGAGCCCCGTCTTGGATCCCTCCCAGCTGCAATCAGAGTTACCCAGTGTGCCGTGAAGGAAATGTAATGACCATGTCCATGCTTGCTGGACCACGTGTCTAAAGTAACATGCACCTTGTTGCTGACTGCCTTTCCCAATGACTGGATAACATTGTCTTCCACGTGCTGGTATAGTGCTGGAATGGCCTTGCGTGAAAAGTAATGGCGTTTTGGAACCAGCCACTGTGGTACAGCGCATTCAGCAAATTCATGGAAGGGAGCAGAGTCCACCAGCTGGAAAGGCAGCAGCTGCAATGCGAGTAATTTTGCTAAGCTGGCATTTAGGCGCTGTTCTTGGGGATGGTTGGGACTATATTTTTTCTTACGCTGCAGCAGCTGCGGCAACGTAATCTGACTGTGTAAATCTTCAGCTGATGGGATGATGTCACATTGTGAGGAAGGACCTGGTACATCCATTACTGTAGCATCATCCCTGTCAGTGGAGGTTGCAGGTAATAGGGATGTGCGTTTCGGGTTTCGGAATTTCGGAATTTTCACGAAATTTCCCGATTCGTGTTTTTGGATGCGGCCGAATTTCCGAAAATTTTTAGATCCGAAAATGTCAGATCCGAAATGTTTTCCGAGCCGAAACGAAATATTTTCGGATTTTTCGAATGGACTTGAAATGTGTCAAACGAGGAGAACAGATGTTCCGAAAAACGAAAATTTTCCGAAAAACGAAAATTTTCCGAAAAACGACAATTTTCTAAAAACGAAAATTTTCTGAAAAACGAAAATTTTCCGAACAAACGAAAAGTCGATACAAAAACTGAGCAAAATGACACTAAAAATACGAAAAATGGTCGATATTCCGAAAAATGTGCAATTCGGAAAAACGAAAATTTCCGAAATCACGAAAAGTCGATACAAAAAACGAGCACAGTGACACGAAAATACAAAAAATGGTCGAAATTCCGAAAAAAAAATGTACCCGAAAAACGGGCCGAACCGAATCGAATCGAAACCGAAATCGGTCGAAACGAGCCGAATCGAAAAGTTTAAAAATCCGAAAAATCGAACCGAATCGAACCGAAAAAAAAATCGGTGCACAAGCCTAGTAGGTAATGACATGGCAGGACATACAGTGGGGGTAGAGACAGATGAGGAGGACCTACGCAAAGTTTTGCGCCAATCGGATGTGTGGCAGGAGGTCATATGTCGCCTCACGTGGTACCCAAGTGTCCGGTGTCTATCCCACGCTTCAGCCTCATCTGACATAGATTACAAATAGCAATGGTGGGGTCTTCTGCACATTTCTTAAAGAACTCCCAGCAGACAGCAGAGTTCCTGTGTGTGTGCTTTGAGACAACAGCGCTCTGCACCGGAGCAGCTCTGACATGTGATGCCTTGGACTGGCTACTGCTACGGTTGGTCATAGAGGATGTTGTGCCTTGTGTTTGCTGTGCCGTCTCCTCCCCCTCTTCCTCACTTGATTCCTCTGTTCGATCAGGCACCCAGGTGGAGTCAGTGACCTCATCATCATTATCATCATCCCCTATCTCCTCATCACTGGAGCCAACTTGGCAGTACGCTGCAGCTGCTGGGGCAACATGAGTGCCAGTTATTTGTGTGTCATCACTGGCACCCCCTTCCTCTAGGTTGATTATACTCCCTTCCTCAACCTCAGAGATTGAATCAGAGCACTGTACTTGCTGCGCATCCTCAAGCAGCATGTCACTCTCATTGTAGTCAAACAATTCAGCTGACTCCTCCGTGTGGGATAGCGAGTCTACGGCAGGAGTAGCTGTGGACATGGAGGCTGCATTAGATGCTTTGGCAGCTTAGGTGGACTGTAAAGCACTACAAGCCTGGCTGGCAGAGAACTCAGAGGATGAGGATGGCCTGGTTAGCCAAACCACCAAATCCTCTGTATGTTGCTGCTGCTTAAGACGGCCAGCACCAGTTAGAAAGGACAAGCGTGCCCCTGCAGAGGATGCACCACGTCCACCATGACCAGAGGCATAGCCTCCCGACACAGAGGCTGCTTGCCCTCTTATCTGTGTCTGGGAGCGTCTGCCTGTCCTTTTTGTTCTTCCAGACATGGTGACTGATATATAGATTAAATATATACAGAACTCTGATTCAACTCTGGTATAAAGATTAAAGATTTAAAGAACTCTGGTATAACTCAGTGAGACACCCTGATAGCTGGCAGCCAGTGACAAGACGCAGATTACAAATCTCAGACACCTCCTATAAATCAGTGAGACCCTTGATGGGTGGCAGTGAGAAGCCACATATTACAAATCTTAGAAACCTCTTATAAATCAGTGAGACCCCTTGATGGGTGGCAGTGAAACCTCTTATAAATCAGTGAGACCCCTTGATGGGTGGTAGTGAAACCTCCTAAAAATCAGTGAGACCCCTTGATGGGTGGCAGTGAAACCTCCTATAAATCAGTGAGACCCCTTGATGGGTGGCAGTGAAAAGCCACAGATTACAAATCTCAGAAACCTCTTATAAATCAGTGAGACCCCTTGATGGGTGGCAGTGAGAAGCCACAGATTACAAATCTCAGAAGCCTCTTATAAATCAGTGAGACCCCTTGATGGGTGGCAGTGAAAAGCCACAGATTACAAATCTCAGAAACCTCTTATAAATCAGTGAGACCCCTTGATGGGTGGCAGTGAGAAGCCACAGATTACAAGTCTCAGAAACCTCTTATAAATCAGTGAGACCCCTTGATGGGTGGCAGTGAAACCTCTTATAAATCAGTGAGACCCCTTGATGGGTGGCAGTGAAACCTCTTATAAATCAGTGAGACCCCTTGATGGGTGGCAGTGAAACCTCCTATAAATCAGTGAGACCCCTTGATGCATGGCAGTGAGAAGCCACAGTTTACAAATCTCAGAAACCTCTTATAAATCAGTGAGACCCCTTTATGGGTGGCAGTGAAACCTCTTATAAATCAGTGAGACCCCTTGATGGGTGGCAGTGAAAAGCCACAGATTACAAATCTCAGAAACCTCTTATAAATCAGTGAGACCCCTTGATGGGTGGCAGTGAAACCTCTTATAAATCAGTGAGACCCCTTGATGGGTGGCAGTGAAACCTCCTATAAATCAGTGAGACCCCTTGATGGGTGGCAGTGAGAAGCCACAGATTACAAATCTCAGAAACCTCTTATAAATCAGTGAGACCCCTTGATGGGTGGCAGTGAAACCTCTTATAAATCAGTGAGACCCCTTGATGGGTGGCAGTGAAACCTCCTATAAATCAGTGAGACCCATTGATGGGTGGCAGTGAAACCTCCTATAAATCAGTGAGACCCCTTGATGGGTGGCAGTAAAACCTCCTATAAATCAGTGAGACCCCTTGATGGGTGGCAGTAAAACCTCCTATAAATCAGTGAGTCCCCTTGATGGGTGGCAGTGAGAAGCCACAGATTACAAATCTCAGAAACCTCTAATAAATCAGTGAGACCCCTTGATGGGTGGCGGTGAAACCTCTTATAAATCAGTGAGACCCCTTGATGGGTGGCAGTGAAACCTCTTATAAATCAGTGAGACCCCTTGATGGGTGGCAGTGAAACCTCCTATAAATCAGTGAGACCCATTGATGGGTGGCAGTGAAACCTCCTATAAATCAGTGAGACCCCTTGATGGGTGGCAGTAAAACCTCCTATAAATCAGTGAGACCCCTTGATGGGTGGCAGTGAGAAGCCACAGATTACAAGTCTCAGAAACCTCCTATAAATCAGTGAGACCCCCTGATGGGTGGCAGCCAGTGAGAACACACGGATT
Organism: Leptobrachium leishanense; assembly: GCA_009667805.1. Taxonomy (NCBI): domain Eukaryota; kingdom Metazoa; phylum Chordata; class Amphibia; order Anura; family Megophryidae; genus Leptobrachium; species Leptobrachium leishanense. The sequence continues at coordinate 48,915,244 of CM019073.1, forward strand.
ATAACAATTCCCAAATATTTTGTAGAAATTAGTGACCCCTAAAATACTTGCTGGCAGTGACAAGAGACAGATCACCTCAATTCCCAGATATTTAGTAAAATTAGTGACCCCCAAAATACTGCGTGGCACTGGCTGTGTGACAAGACACAGATCACCTCAATTCCCAAATGTTTTGTAGAAATTTGTGACCCCCAAAATACTTGCTGGCAGTGACAAGAGACAGATCACCTCAATTCCCAGATATTTTGTAAAAATTAGTGACCCCCCAAAATACTGCGTGGTACTGGCTGTGTGACAAGAGACAAATCACCTCAATTCACACCTCAATTCACAAATGTTTTAAAGAAATTTGTAACCCCCAAAATACTTGCTGGCACAGTGACAAGACACACATCACCTAAATTCCCAGTTACTTATACCTTAGCCACTGGTTTCTTATATATATATATATATATATATATATATATATATATATCCTTTACAGCTATGACCAATTGCTTTGTATCTTATCCACTGATATGTAACCTTGGTACCAAGTTTGTCTGAGCATCTGACCTTCAGTCATTCTTAAAAGAATGCTGTTATCAATGCACATTCCCATTATATACATGTAATTCCCCTGCAGTCAAGCAATATTGATCACACTGATGTAAAGCACGATTTAAGCACAAGTGTATTTTTACATTTACATTAATATTCAATGCAATAAGAACTTCTAAGTACTGTGTCTTATTTATATAAATAATTATATTTAAAATGATCCATATTTATAAAAAAATAAAAATAATCATTTATTAATAACTGAATGGAGTGTGCCACCTCTTGTACAGCAAAAATCAATTTATGGCTATATATAGCCATTGTGATCTATTATTTGAGCCTTGGTTTTAGCCTTTGTAATTGTAAATGTTATGCCTTACAACACTGTGCCGTTATATCTTTTATTGGAATATTAAATTAATATTTAAAAAAATGCGAGGTCTTAACCTATGTAAAACAGGGAACGTAAAATAAAAATATAGTGGAAATATACTCCAAATAATTTGCCCTCAAGAATAATAATATTAATCAAAAAGGACAGTCCCCACTTAATTTAATAGGTTTCCTTTTCATAATTATTACAAAAAAGGATAAACAGAATTTTCGATCAAAGAGTATCTGGCAGATTATGCTAGGACTTTATATATAGACTCTGTTACCATCCAAGATCAAAATGACATAAGATTGCAGTCCGTGTAAATGCCACCTTTTCAAAGCAGATTGTTAAGGCATTTTCCCCCATGGAAACAATATTAACTCACCCATTGAATAAATGAACCTGTTTCCACGCTCTTATTTTCTTTCATTCTTTACGGATGCTGCGAGAAAAAAAAATAGTACCAGTGTAGTCAAAATCATTTCTCATATGGATTCCAGTCGCGGCAAAGGCTTGAGATGCCGTCAGACTCGCTGAGGAAATGTGTTGATCTCTCACAGTGCCCGAGAAAAATGGAGCTGAAGTGTCGGAACTGAGCCACCATCCTCTGTGACCGACTTTGATAGACAGTAGAGAAACAATGAAAGCAAAACATAGTGCGCAAACACCACGACTTTAACAATTTCCTTCTGAAAAAAAACTAAAAAAGGCTTTCAAGTTCCCATCATATAAACAAAATGAATTACAAAGGCTAAAACCAAGGCTCAAATAATAAATCACAATGGCTATATATAGCCATAAATTTATTTTTGCTGTACGAGAGGTGGCACACTCCATACAGTTATTAATAAATGACTCCAAGAAGCACGTGCGCCACTGTGAGTTATTACAATATGTTTGAAATTATTCATGTGTGTTATCCCTTCTACATAAACACATCGGCCTGAAATAATTCATGCGCTTAACTAGAACATAACATCCTAGAAAGATCAACCGAGGTATTTATGCTAACTTCGCAAACCCAAAGCAAAATGTTGTTATAAATGTAACTTTAATCCTTTTAATGCTAGAAGACAAAGGAAATACATGCTACAGTCTTCATCTGCGCCTGGCGTTATACAACAATGAATAACGTCTTTTAAAGACTGGTGTTAAGTGATTTTTCACAAGAGAAATAGCTTAACACAGGGCTCAAAATTTCAAGTCCCAAGCTACTAACCAGGCCATAAGAGTTACTCGCCACTGGTTGCTCCACCTAACCCCTACCTAGCCCTTAACTCTGCCCTTAAACACACACCCTTAAAATATCTTATGAAATTACACTGTTAAAGGTTTTTAGAATAAAGTTACAAAAATAACATTAATACCCAGACATCAGACCCCAGATACATGTATACCCAGTCATCAGACCCCAGTGTGAGCAGAGCGAGGAGGCAGGGAAGCTCCTCTCCTACCAGAGACAGAGATGAGTTTGATCAGGTTAGGCAGCTGATCCCTGCCACCATACAGCCTGGGGAAGGAGGGGGCTGCACGGTGGCACTGCTGGAATAGCAGCATGAAATAATTTATTGTGCTGCCTGCGTGTGCATTTCCACTCGCCCTCGCTTAATTTCCACTCGCCGCCAAATGCTAGTAGGCGAGTGGAAATTTTGAGCCCTGGCTTAACACATTAATTTAAGCACACCAAAAAATCCAATACTCTCCTCAGAGCCCTAATTAAGAGATCGGTGCAATTCCTGTGTTCCTCCACAATTCTTTTTGCCAGCCCAGTCTGAACCGACTCGAAAAGGCTCCTTCTAGACCTATTTACTCCCTTTAACAGTTTCAGTATGTCACTAGAGAAATCTAAATGTAAAACCAAAAACCCTTGTGCCAAGCACAGTACCAGACCTTAAAACGGCAGGGTTTCACAATGGTGACAACAGAGGAGAGGCCCAACATGCAGAGAATGGATACACACAGCAAAACCTAACTTCCCGTCTTTAGAGTGGCCGGATACAAAGAAAGAAAGAAAACCAAGTGGCATGATGATGCCATAGGGCAGACGTGAACAAACAATTCTAGATGATTGAATAACACAGTTGAGTACACATATCCATTGTCAAAGGGAGACAGAGTATCGCACAATCGTGTAGACGTATGCCTAGGTCAAAGGAAGAGTGAGTATCGCACAATCGATTAGACGTAGCCAAGGTCAAACACAAAAAATCAGTCAGATGTTTAGAATGTGCTAACTGGTCAAGGAGAACCATGATAGGGCAATGTGAGACAGACAGAGCCTGTCTTAAATAGTGTTCACTCTCTCCTGGTTGGGTGGCATCATACGGGTGCGCCAAAACGTGCATGACCGTAATGACTCAGAACATGCGTTGAAATAACTTATGCAACTGGGAGCAGCCAACGTCAAAATCAATAGCAGTCAGGGGAGACTTCTACTGCTTACCTGACTTACCTCGCTTATCTAAGCCTGCACCGCTTTCCAAGTATACCTCACCAGGCTTTCACCGCTCACCAGGCCTGCACCACCTACCATGTATACCTTCCTTACCAGGCCTGTACCGCTCATCAAGTTAACTTTGCCTACCAAGCCTGCACTCGCTTACATAATATACCTTGCTTACCAGGCCTGCACCACTCCCCAAGCCTGCACCGCCTACCAAGCCTGCCTTGCTTAGCAGGCCTGTACTGCTCATCAGGCTTACCTCACTATCCAGGCCTGCACCGCTCACCAGGCCTACACTGCCCACCAGGCTTTCACCTCTTACCAGGCCTGCACCGCCTACCAAGCCTACCCTGCTTACCAAACCTGTATCGTTTATCAAGTTTACCTCGCTCTCCCGGCCTGCACCACTCATCAGGCCTACACTGCTCACCAGGCTTTAACCTCTTACCAGGCCTGCACCGCCTCCCAAGTATACCTTGCTTACCAGGCCTGTACCGCTCATCAGGTTTACCTTGCCTACCAAGCTTGCACTCACATACCAAGTATATCTTGCTTACAAGGCCTGCACCGCTTACCAGACAAGCAAGGTTCACCAGGCCTACACTGCCTACTTGACCTGCCTCCTATAAGCTTGCACCACTCACCAGGACTGCACCGCTTACCAACTTTGTTCCACTTATCAGACCTGTTCAAGCATACCTGCTCCATTTTGCCTTTCCTGTGCCCATCCTCGCCTCTACCTCTGCAGTGCCCATCCTCATCTCTATCTCTGCTGTGCCCATCCTCGCCTTTCTTCTCCTTGATATTATTATTACAATTATTCAATGTGTGCCTTGTTATTTACTCTAATAAAGCCTCTTTATTACCAAAATACCTGGCTACCCTTTTTGTGTTACTGCACATTGGACTCAAATCCCCCAGTACACGTGACACCAAATGAGGGTCATCTGCCAGAACCTGGTCAGCAAGTAATCCTTGCACCCCAGTAGCCCTAACACTCCCTGAGCTGATATGAGTGGCGGCACATAGCGCTGCTGCTTTAATCCTAAAACAGTTCAAAAGTATTGTGGCACAACCTACTGACAAAGTGGCTCGGTTGGAATTCGGGTCTTAAAAGTGAGACATAAATGGAAAATGGCTGGCTCACTTGTTTTCCATTTACGTATCACATTTAAGATCTCCAGTGGAATAGGACTCACGTTTGGAGAATAGAGAGAGAAAAACAAGGTCAAAAAGCTTGGATAGATACACAGGAGAAATCTAAACACAGGATAATAGACAATATATAAGGTCCATGAATCGACAAGGAATAAGGTTATCAATATATCCTTTAAATCTAGCAAATCATTTGGCCAACTTATAAGCAATTTTTGCTTTCGGAACATCACAAACTAGTCATCAATAATATGCCAATCGAACAAACACGATTTTGAGTTGTGTGTGGAGATTATCGACAGTGTGTCGGTCACAATAAACAAAATGACACATTAGCAATAGAAAGCCTGTAATGTTAATACCGGTTTCCATATCAAAAGCTTGATGAAAAATCCATAGGTACTACTGTGAAAATCAGTATACTCACCAACGCAAACCAACATGGCACTGAAAAAGTAAACCTCCACAAGCCTAACTGTCAGCAATAAATGTCAAACTCCAATCAATGCCCCATTAACAACAAATACAGATAAATACACTACAAAAGCACATCCAAAATAACATCTCATCATGAAACCAATGAACAGGGCTGGACTGGGACAAAAAAGTCAGCCCTGGACTTCATCCAGAGCACCACCATGTCTTAAAGTTGAGGCGTATGCGCAGCGGGTCTCACTGGCATGGTAGCCCCAATATGAGATTACGGCAGACTGCATCTGTTTTACAGACAGGAAGTTCTTACCTCACCCATTAAGAGCAGCACGAGCCATGTGGTGACCCAGGATTCTCACTCGCCCACTGAGCCATCGGCCCACCGGGAATCTCCCTGTAGTCCCTATGGCCAGTGCATGCCTGCCAATGAATACAAATGACCACATCTTAGCAAAAAGACCCTCAATATACTGATGCAAAATAGTCAAATATACTGTTGACCGTCAACTATACTGTATACTGCTTCCTAATAGGTTGCTGGAAACATGCACTCTATACACACCAGGAAACATCAGTATAAAGGTTTAGGTTTAGTAGAAGTAAAATTAGAGACAGAATTCAACAAATTCTGTTAAAACTGTATTTGATAAAGACCAAGTTACCGAGATTTATATGTTTGTGTTCATTTAGATTAATCAGTAATCTTGACCAATTCCTGCAGGTAATTATCTGGATGTTTTTTTATCCTGAAGGAAGAGAATTAAGTCCAATACAGCGTGAAAATGGCTTATTTAGAGATAGCCCTTCACAGTCAGCAAGTGCCAAGAAATATCTGAGATTCCTTAGTTAATAATTCCCTGTCATGTCAATCTGAGTTTAACCCCTTAAGGACAGAGGCAATTGTACAAGTTCTGAACAAAACAAAACCTAGAATTTGAGCTATATGTTTAACCGTAATATATTTTTTTCATAGAGTGCACCCACACTTATTATATATCATTTTGTTCAAGGGAAATAGAGTTTTTATTTCACATCAAAGATTTATACATTTCTGACCCTAAAATAATAAAAGTTGTATCAAGGTACAGATGACCCAGATCAGGCTAATCACTGTGTAAATGCTGTGATCAGCAATGAAAGGGTTATTTTTTTATTCATTTTTAATTTTGAAAGCTCTTTTTCCACAATGATCCTCTGCCTCTACCAACACAGATCAAAGTGAGGCGAAGAGAGAAGAGCCAATGCCTCAGCCAATGTTACAAATCATTTGGCGGAGCCGTGGTAACAATGATCGCAGTGATAGACTGTCACCTCTATCGTATGACTCAGATCAACTTCATTGGCTGCGGGGGGCTGACAGAATTGCCAGGCAGACCCTCAGCTGGCGGCCAGAGTTCTGGGAAGGGAGGCAAGACAGAGGAGGGCCTGCTATGCCACCCTGTGGCGTTTCAGCCCAGGAGTCAAGTCCTGCAGGAACGCTTGGAAACGCAGTTCCTTCACCAATTTAGCAGGAGGAACTTAGTTCCCTTTTGGCTGATATACTGGGAAGCTGCAATACCTTTCTGTACAGACACAGTTTTATAAAACTGTCTATATTTAAGGTTTTTTTCTGGACTTAAGTACATTGGGAAGGCATGGAATTGACAATTTCTCAGTGTTTGCATTCTCATGCATAAAGAATAGCTGCACCCGCTGCGGCTCCCAGTAAACTTTAAGACAGGAATGGAGAGTAATGTCGGCGAGTTCCCATACTTATTTATTTAGGACTTGTCCCCTGTTTAAGATATGTAGGGATATCAACGCTCGCACTGGTGATCAATTCATCCAATTTTCAGTATTTACACTGGAAAATTAGGTCTTTACTCGGTGGGGTGTTCCTCGGTAAAAACAAATAAAATGCAATGTGCAGACCATTTAAATAAATGGTTATAGTTGACTATAAAATGTCTGCTCACATATTTATTTATTTATTTATTATTTATTTATATAAGGATTTTACCAGGAAGGATACATTGAGATTTTCTCGTTTCAGTATGTCCTGGGTTCAAGAACATTGAAGTGTTATAGTTACAGAAATACAAAGTAATACAATGCAAGATATTAAAAAAACAACACAAATATACAGATTAACAGAAAATAATATGTAGGAAATAGTCATTATGTTACATGTTTACAGGGGCATTCTGTATTAAGGTATGTTAGTAAGGAGCTCTTGAGTGACATAAGACTGGAAGATTTGATGGCGTCTGGGAGGTTATTCCATAATTGCGGTGCTCTGTAGGAAAATGAGGACCGAGCCACTGTCTTTTTGTATTGTGGTATTGCAAGTAAGGTGCTGGTCCTGGATCGGAGGTTATAGGATGAGGGAGCTGCTGGGGAAGCAGTCTATTCAGATAGGGTGGCAGCTTCCCAGAAAAGCTCTTTAACACCAGGCTGGAAAGGTGAAGGTGCGTTTAGACTCCAGCGATGGCCAGTTTAGCTCTTTTAACATGTCACAATGGTGGGTCATGTAGTTACATTGTAATGCAAAGCGGCAGAATGAGTTATACAATGTAGTAAGTTTCTGAAGATGTGTTTGCGGGGCGGCTGCGTACACTACATCTCCGTAATCAATAGCCGGTGTAAGCATTTGTTGTACAATCTGCTTTCTTACCACGGGGCTCAGGCAGGATTTGTTTCTGTACAGGGCGCCTAGTTTGGGGTAAAGTTTAGATGAGAGTTTTTCGATGTGAGTGCCAAAGGATCGATTAGGGTCCAACCACATACCTAGATATTTGAGAGAAGTGACTGTGGTCAGCGTGCCATTTGATTTTGTCCCAACACATAAGTGGGGATTTTGCAATTTGTGTAGTTTAGGTTTTGTTCCAAAGAGCATCGTTACAGTTTTGTCATTATTTAAAAAAAGTTTGTTGTGTTTGATCCACTTTTCTACCTCTGTGAATTGTTCTTGCAGCACGGCTTCCAGCTGCCGGAGATTTGGTTTGCTGGTATAGATTACGGTGTCGTCTGCATACATATGTACAGTTGAGGCTTTGCAGACGTTGGGCAGATCATTTATGAATATTGTGAATAGCAGGGGCCGAGTATTGAGCCTTGGGGTACACCGCAAGTGACAGGGAGGGGAGGGAGGAGCTGCCAGAAATTGACACATATTGTGATCGGTCGGATACATATGATTGAAACCAGGTTAACGTGCGATCACCAATGCCAGAGCTTTAAGTTTTCTAACAAGATGCCATGGTCTACTGTGTCAAAGGCCTTGGCAAAATCAAGGAAGATGGCTCCAGTTAGGTTTCCTTGTTCCATCCCAGCTTGGATATCATTGCAGACTTTTAAAAGGGCGGTTGTAGTTGAGTGATTTGGACGAAAGCCGGATTGATCTGGGGTTAAGTAGTTCCAATATTGATAATAATCACGTAATTGTGTGTAGACGCATTTTTCCAAAATTTTTGACATTACAGGGAGCAACGATATCGGACGGTAGTTGGATACCAAAGTACTGTCACCACTTTTATGGATAGGTACCACTCTTGCAGTCTTCCAGAGTTTGGGTATGTATCCAGTCGCCAGTGATTCATTGATTAGGGTTGCGACAGGGTTTGCAATTGCCGGTGCACTGATTTTCAGCAGCATTGCTGGTATTTGATCAGGTCCAGACTGGTTTTTCATTTTTTGCTTACGGAGAAGTTTAGTAACAACACTGACAGGCACTGGTCTAAAACTGAATTCCTGTCTGATACAGGGACTTTGCACAGTTGGAGGGGCCTGACCTGCATGAGGCCTTTCTGATTGCATGTCATTTCCTAGCTTGGCAATCAAAGTGGTGGCACATTCAACAAAATAATCATTAAAGGCATTTGCTACATCTAGGGGGTGTTGCAGGGTTTGGTTGTTTACTTTGACAGCAGCCGGCTGGGAGTGGACTGGGGGTGCTTGCATGTTACTTATGGTTCTCCAAAGTTTCTAGGGTTTGATATGTTATTGTTTAGATTTTCATTGAAGTAATGGGCTTTAGCCATTTTGTTTGTTTTGTGCATTCATTACGGCATTTTCGGTATTCGCAGTGATCGTTCATGGAACCAGTACTCTTGAAATTTGACCACAGTGAATCTCTAAGACGGTACATTAGTGTAAGATCAGCTGTAACCCAGGGGAGATGGGTCCCTTTTACTCGCACTTTACGCAGCGGGGCATGGGAATTCCAGACTTGCAGGAGCTCAGACTGAAAGTATTCAATTGCACAGTCTAGGTCTGGGATTAGGTTTAGTCTGTACCAGGGGAGCTGTTTGAGATCACTTAGGAAGGATTCAAGAATAAATTTCTTGAAAGACCTGGTGGTTATTACCTTTGGGGGATATTTCATGGCCTTTATTTTGCGCACGCAGTACACTAGACAATGGTCACTAAAGCTATTAGCGAGAACACCTGCCTCCTGTATTCGATCAGGAGATGAGGAGAAAATCTAGTCCAGCAAGGTATGGTTAGGGCTTTTCATATTAATGCGAGTGGGGGAGGAGATTAATTGAGTTAGCTGCAAAGTTTTAAACAGTGAGCAGTGTTTATTGTTTTTAGGATTTAGCCAATCTGTATTAAAATCGCCGAGGACCAGCATTTCACTTTTTTGGTTTTGGGCAAGTAGGTAATTAAGGATTTGAGATATGTCCGAGAGGGAGTGCCTATTATTCAAGAGGCACCAAATCTCAAGCAGCCGGTGATTCCAAGGGGCACCAGACCCCCTTCTTGGTTGAACTGATCCTCAGTGGTGATAGTGGTGGTGATTCATCCTCTAAAATTGGACAGGCAGTCGCTGGCTATGTTTAAAACTACATTATTAAAAGTTTACAATACAATAAAACACTGCAGACGCGTTTCGCTGTGGTCAGCGTCATCAGTGGGTGTAAAAGACCCCTGTTTAAGCATGCTTGCTTGCAGGGCGGCATAGCATGCATGGTGGTTGCAAGAAGTTAAGATTTTCTGGAATCGACTATTTAGTACCAACAAGATACATTCATCGCTAGGAATCACAGACAGGCACATCAGTCCTGATAATCAGTACAGGGTTAAACAAATTTTATTGTATCCAGATTTAAAAGGTTATAGTTTCCTACATATATGAACAGAATGCCTGCACATTGTACATTTTGGATTTTAGCTGGCAGCCGTCCATTTACTTTTACCACTGTTACTTATAATAAAAATAAGTCAAGTCAAGATAATATAATCCTTATTTTCTGGTGTGTGTTATACGAGTGTGAAATAGAAGCTACTAGTTCATAGCAATCTGCTCCCTCTGCCTCCTCCTGTCACCGGTTAAAAAAAAAATCAAGGTGGGGAAAATGTGTTTGGCTCATAGGTAAATATGCAATAAGTGCAAATCTAGATGTGTCAAAAGAAAAAGGTATTTTTCTTAAATGATAATGTTTCTTGCATGCTTTCAAGGTAAAAAAAACTGCAAATGTTACATTTAGAAATTCAAAGTATGAATTATAAGTATACATATCATGCCAAATAGTTCTAGAAAAATTGACAATGTCTTGGGTTACCTTTGACCTTAGCAAAAGAATTGGCAGAGGGAAAGGATGACGAGCGTCTGGAATTCAGTCGAATTTTAAATGATAGAGTAAACAGCCTCCACTGCGTTTAATGGATTTCCTTAAGTTTCGAAAATAAGCTAAATGAATTAAAACGTGTTTTGTCTGAAAATAAATTTAAGGAATACAGATGTCTTGGGTCTCTTAGAGTTCTTGTAAAAAATGATTTCTGTGTATGCCTGTCGGCTGTGTGTATCCTTCCCACCCGAAGAAAAACAAGTAAGAAAAAGCTAATAGGATTAAATTAATGTCTAGAAACTCAAATTGACAAGGACACTGCTGGTAGTTAACATGTAAATTCAATAGAACTTTGGTTTATTCTGTTAATTTCCAAAGTATAGATCTGCAAAGTTTCAGCAGAGATTTAAAGTGATGCGTGTTCCCTTTTGAATTGACCAGTAATACCACATATATATTTATATAGTTATAGAAGACATTGGATTTATTGGTATGTTAAAACCATAATTTGGTTTGTAAATAACATCAGGGCAGCCCATTTGCTGGTAAAAAAAGTAAGGTTTGAGCAAAGAAGATTGTGGAAATATTCAACAATAAAAAAACAATAAAATTGGGTTGAAAACACCAAAAAAACTTGACGCGTTTCGAGGTCTCTATCCACTTCCAAGAGATTCTTGGGGAAGTTGATAGAGACCACGAAACGCGTCAAATGTTTTGGTGTTTTCAACCCAATTTTATTGTTTTAATAACGTTCCATTATCACTACGGATTAGTCAATGTTTATGTCCTTCTGCTGACTTCTGGAACTACACCAGCGTCTGTATATTGGTAGCAGCTGTATTTTCCACCAAGGGAGCAACACGGAGGTGAATGTCTAAAGCCCGGCAACTCCTAAAAGTGACCAGAGTGGGGTAACAGCCAGCAGCCAATTTTGATGTGCCTGAATATTTCCACAATCTTATTTGCTCAAACCTTACTTTTTTTACCTGTCCATTCCTGAATGTTTAGAGGAGGAGACGTTCTTAGAGCAAACAAGATATGTATTTCTTCTTTTTTTCTAATTAAGGGTTTTGACACAATCTTTACTGGTTTTCAGCCCATTTGCTATATACAGTATATCAGGATTGAATCACAGAATAAACTGAGACTCTATTCATAATATTGAGAGATATCCAACAATAATTTAAAAAAAGGATTGGATTTTTTTTATCGAGTCCTACATTTTGCATTTGCCAAATGCATTTCACTTTGGTGAGTGTTATTTTAATGAGAGGCCAAACATACCACATTCTAGCCAAACGCACAATAGGAAAAGGAAGGGAAAGAACAACACAAACAGGAAAAATTAAAAAACACAAATTAAAGGGACACTACCTAACACTTACATAAGCTGTAACTAGATTACTTGTGCATTACAAATAAACCAACTTATAAAACACATGCTGTTGGTTTTTTTTGTCTTTGCTTGATGTGATTGCATGTAAAAAGCATGCTATCATGCTACCATTTTGCTGATTTTTCCTATAAGGTAACATTTACCAAAGGCTTTTTATTTTACTTCTGTGGTCTATCTAATCTACAGTATTTAACAGTTTAATGAGATGGTGGGGAGAAAGTTTAGCTATTAGTTAGTTATTTAGAGAAAGGTGAAAACCAGGAGAACTGGTAGGAGGAGAGAACAATCTAGCCTAAATAGGCGATTTGGAAAGCGAGATAAATGGGAGAATTTTTCTGGTTAGGCTATTTTGACCAAGAAATTTCACTTCTCTAGTCATTCTCATGAGTTTCACCGTTCTTTGAATAGACCTGCATGATTTGAGTCTGTGATCAACCCATAGACTCCATTGTATGGCTATTGACACAGAGTGAAGAGCAATAATACTATACCATACCATACCATACCACAGGTATCAAGTCCCAAGCTACTAACCAGGCAATAAGAGTTACCCGCCAACAGTTGCTCCACCTAACTCCTACCCAGCCCTTAACTCCGCTCCTAAACACACACCCTTAAATTATCTTACGAAATTACACTGTTAAAGTTTTAATTAGAATAAAGTTACAAAAATAACATTAATACCCAGACATCAGACCCCAGATACATGTATACCCAGGCATCAGACCCCAGTGTGAGCAGAGCGAGGAGGCAAGAAAGCTCCTCTCCACCCAGCTGCCTGTGACAGAGATGAGCTGGGTCAGGTTAGGCAACTGATCCCTGCCACCGTGCAGCCTGGGGAATGGGAGGCTGCACAGTGGCACTGTCGGAATACGCAGCACAAAATAATTTATTGTGCTGCCTGCGTGTGCATTTCCACTCGCCCTCACTTTATTTCCACTCGCCAAATGCGAGTCGGCGAGTGGAAATTTTGAGCCCTGCCATACTATACCATAATACAGAGTGAAGAGCAATAATACTATAATACAGGATGACAGGGTTAAGATCCCACCAACAAATGTGTTTCTCCCCTTGCATTACAAAGGTATGAAAATTAGTCTTTGTGTGCTTATTTTCCTTTTTCATTTTGGAAAAATAACACGATAATAACACTATCTTTGTGTGTCTTTCATAAGTATAGTCTTATGGACTTCGGGAATTAGGTCGCAGTGAGCAATTAAATACGTACAGTCAGTGCGCTACATTAACCCCTTAAAGACCAATGAAGTGACTGTTTCGTCATAAATGCAATGACTTTAGAGACCCATGGTCCTTAAGGGGTTAAGAGATTCTTTACTTAGAGACGAGAATTATAAAAAAAATAGATGGTTTATTCAATGACTTCTTCAAAGATCAAGCTTCAAGACAGAATGACGGTAACAGCTGTGACAAAAAGTCTTTCCATGCAGGCAGAAATAGACGTGAACCTGCTGGTAATTCTCGGCTACAGAGATGGTCTGCCTCCATTGGTTAGAAACCAGTAGCTCAAATACTAAAAGAAGTGCAAAGTAATCTCATTACTTGGCGAATTGGAGGTACCCTTTGTTAGCGGCTTTCCTGTGAATCAGTTTGTTTGGGTATATGTGAGCTGCTGCCTCCTGAGGGTGTATTGGCAGTGCTTTGCTCCTGCCCAGGGGATAATTCTTAGGTAGTATGGGCTCCCTCTATCTGCGCTATTCACATGTGCTATTTAAATCTGTGGGGGTTATTCAAAGACATCCGAATTGTGGTCGAAACCTTCCCTGTCTATTCGGTTATTCAGAGAGCAGGCAGTTCGCCAAATGTTGGCGAATTGCCTGCGCATACGGTGCCTGTTCGGTGCCTGTTCGAGGGCAGTGAAATCCCCATAGAGAAGCAATGCTTCATCTATTCAGAGAAGACCAAATAGCAGGGAAAAGTTGCCGAAATACCCTGCCATTCGGTGGTTTCATTCAACCTCTTCCCATGATAGACTGCAGGATTTCTCACGCGCAGCCCCCACTCTCTGGAACGCTCTCCCTCCGCATCACCTCTTCCCATGATAGACTGCAGGATTTCTCACGCGCAGCCCCCACTCTCTGGAACGCTCTCCCTCGTACTGTCAGACTTTCCCCTAACTTCTCTTCCTTCAAACGCTCCCTGAAAACATTCCTATTTAGGGAGGCCTACCACCCAACTCACTGACGCAACCGTCAATCACTCTCACCTTACAGTCCTCTCCTCCTGTTTCCAACCCCAACCCTCCCAGATTGTGAGTTCCTACGGGAATAGGGCCCTCATCTCCTCCTGTACTGTTTGTCAAATGTTGTTCAATGTATTGTAACCCTGTCTATACTGTGCTTATTGTACAGCGCTGCGGAATATGCTGGCGCTTTATAAATAAAGAATAATAATAATAATAAATAATAACAGATTTATTCAGGCGCTTCCCATAGGCTTCAATGTTAATAATTTTCCCGTTTTAATTCAATATCTAATAAACCGTTTAATATTATATTCTGCAGTAAAAAGTCTCTTTATTTATAGATTTTTTTAGGATCTGTTAAGCACTTTTCGGAATTTATTTTCAAAAAATAATTTCAGGGTTGTTATTAAAAAAATTTTTCGGATTCTTTTTTGGCAAAAAAAAATTCCCATTTTTCTTTTAAATCGCCTTTTCTTTTTACTGTAACTGCCCTTTTTATTATCATTCATTGGATCTTATATGTAAATTCCAGGCATTTTCGTTCAGTTGTTTTTTTGCAAACAGCGTTTCAAATTTCAAACTTACAAGCATACTGTTTTTTTTCCCACCTCATTCGTCTGCGTGTCGGCTTTTTCCGGCGGCTGCTCTGCGCTGTGATCGACTGCTAGTCGGGTTTCTCCGGCGTTAATCCAGCTGTTTCTGCGGGTTTCTGAGAGTGTTCGGTGAGTGTTCGGCGGGTTTTGCTGTGCGTGTTCTTCGGGTTTGCGGCGGGTTTTCCCTGCAGCACAGCGGCACTGTGGTGCTTGCTGAATACACCGCAGGGTCGGCGAACTAGGATCGCCGAATCACGCCGAATTGCAGGGAACAAAAAGTCACCGAACGTGCGGTGACTTTTCGATTCTCATTAAATAATACAGGGGTATGTCTTGTATTATTAGCACAGATATATATATATTTCTCTTAGAAAATAGATATATAAACCGCTCTGTATCAATTCTAGCAAGGTCTAGTACATAAAAAACAATGGTTCTTATGTGTGTGTCCTATATACATAAGAACCATTGTTTTTTATTTCTCATTATTGCTCAAAGTCTTATATGTAGAAGCAGCTATTTGCTTCACCAAAAACAGAATGCAGGGGTAAGCATTATCCAGAGACTCTTGGTCAGTTTATGTCCACCTAGCCATGATAATTATGGAAAGAGCACAGCCTCCGTTTCACCACACAAAACGCATTCACTCGCTATTTTTGGGTGACTGTAAAATATGTATGAGGTACTCAACAATTTGATTTCTATGAAAAAGCAAGTATGCATGTTTTGGTAGTGAACGGGTTAAAAATATTAACATATCTATTAGGATCCTCTCCCTCCTCTGAATATATCATATTGAATTGATAAAGGAGACATAGTGGAGAGTTGATAATAGAGAGATAATGTACTTAATGGCGTACATGTTTAAAACTAGCTGGTACCAGCTGAAAAAGCCATGGTCTGTATGGCGAAACGCGTTCCTGTTTTTTAACATTATTTGCTTTAAATAAAAGCGCTTTAACCTCCCTGACGGTCCGATTCTGACATATTTTATATGTCAGAATTGGTACCATTAATCTGGCCCCCTAGTGGTATTAGTGTGGCTCAGGGTTAACTTTCAATGCTGAAAGCGGTATTCCCGAGCCAGACTTGGGCTGATACTTACATGTCCCTGCACTACAGGGCCGGCCCAAGCCACTGTGCTGCCTGGAGTGACAGGTGAAATGCTGCCCCCCCAAAGGAAAAAAAAACACGTGGCATGTAAAAGCATATCACAGAGCTCCACAGCAATAAAACTCACAGTAATGTGCGGTGTGTATGAGCGTATCACGGAGCGCCACAGCAATAAAACTCACAGTAATGTGCAGTGTGTATGAGCGTATCATTGAGCCACATGTCCTGAACCCATTGTCAAACACATCCACAGACACACAGTCAAAAAAAAAAGGACGCATACAATCACACACAGACACATACAATCCCACACATCCGCAGACACACACACATGCATACAGTCACACACACAGTAACACACACACAGTCACACACACACACCAGTCAGTCAGTCACACACCCCGTCAGTCACACACCCAGTCCCACACACACACACACACAGCCACACACAGACCCAGTCACACACACACACCCCCAATCACACACACACAGTCACCCCCACACACACACAGTCACACACACACACCGTTACACACCCACAGTCACACACACACACATCGTCACACACACACACCGTCACACACACACACCGTCACACACACACAGTCACAGACACACAGTCACACACACACACACAGACGCATACAATCACACACAGACACATACAGTCCCACACATCCACAGACACACACATGCATACAGTCACAAACACGCAGTCACATACACACAGTCACACACACACACACCGTAACACACAGTCACACACACACACAGTCAGACACACCGTCACATACACCGTCACACACACACCGTCACACACACCCACCCAGTCACGCACACACACACACAGTCACACACACCCAGTCACACACACCGTCAGTCACACACACCCAGTCACACACACACCCAGTCACACACACACACAGACCCAGTCACACACACGCACACACCGTCACACACACACACAGACCCAGTCACACACACACGCACACACCGTCACACACACACACCCACAGTCACACACCCACACCCAGTCACACACACCCACCCACAGTCACACCCAGTCACACACACACACACACACCATCACACACACACTGTCACACACACACACACACACCCAGTCAGTCACACACACAGTCAGTCACTCACACCCAGTCACACACACACTCACACACAGTCTCACACACACACTCACACACACACACAGTCACACACATACACAATCACAGTCACACACTCAGACACACAGTCACACACACACACAGTCTCACACACACAGTCACACACACACACAGTCACACACACAGTCAAAGTCACATAAACAGTCACACACACACACACAGTCACACACACACACACAGTCACACACACTTACCCACACCGGTCACCAGCCTGTTGGAGGGCTTGTTGGACGCCCCTGGGCCTGGTCAAGGTCAGGCTCCAGATGCCTGGCTTCGGGCCTAGTCAGAGGCCTGGCTGGCCTGGTCTGGGCATCTGGGTCTGGGCTGGCCGGGTGCGGGTGACTGGGCTGGCCTGGTCCGGGCTGGCAGCGGCAGGGTCTGGACTGGTCAGGTCCGGGCTGGTCGGGTCTGGGCTGGCAGCGGCAGGGTCCGGGCTGGTCGGGTCCGGGCTGGCATGGCAGGGTCTGAGCTGGTCGGGCCTGGGCTGGTCGGGTCTGGGCTGGCTGGCTGGAGGGCTTCAACACCGCCAGGCACCTGCATGCTGGGAGGGCGCCAGCATGCTTGAAAGCCTCCAGGCATGTGGACTCCAGAGGCTTTCAAGCGCACCAGCGCCCTCCCAGGCACCTGCATGCTGGGTGGCCGGGCCACAGTGAAGGGGGCAGGCGCCGCCCCACAGTGAAGGGGGTGGGCACCGGGGTGGGAGGAGCCTATTTCCCGACCAGCAGCAGGGCTGTGCCTTTCCAGGGCGGGCGCTCTATGCCGGTGCCTTTGACAGGGTGGCAAAATGCCGGCCTGTCAAAGGGTCACCTGGAGCCGCTGCTCCACCCTGCTCCATGGACGGGCTGGGCCTGCTGCACTCCCTCGCTGTCCCCCGCAGTGTCACAGTCGTTCCTGGCAGATGCCAGAGAAGACCCTTTATTACATTCATTATAAGCCCTTGAGGCAGGTTTGCGGTCTGCTGCATATTGCAGAATCCAGCACACACTACTAGACACAGAAACAGATCAAGAGATGATAGTACAGAACACAAACACAAGAGGGAGCCCTGCACTGGGTACGATTTCTGACCTAAAACAGATTGCAGGGTTGGGGGTAAACAATATGATTCAGAAAAGGAGGATACAAAAAATTCAGAACCCTGGACTATGAGGTCCTTATAGTTGGCCTCTATATACTATGCTGCTGGACAGTACAGACAAAGACTAGAATACAGAACAATACAGAACATGAACAAGAATATAGAATGGTCATACAAACCGAGGTCAAATCATGAGATATTAGAATGCAGGATCCAGGGAGCAGACAAGAGAATAAACCAGAACGACAGCCAAAAGTCATACACAGAAATCTCAAGATACAGGTTCCAGGGAGTAGATAAGAGAATATCCAAAACAAACCAGAAGTTATACACAGAAATCTCTGATCAGATAACACTATAGCAGGTACTCAGGGAGCAAGACTTATCCTGGACCAGAGAACTGGGGAACTGGTGGCCCTATATATAGGGCTGGGCAGGTCATGTGGCCACAGACCATCAGCCCCAGGAGAGATGGTCTGAAGTGACTTGGCCCAAAAATCCACAAAGCTGATGAGCTCTGCTCTCACCACCAGGGGGCACGGCAGGAACATTCCAGCCGATCACGACGTCACACTTTCTGGTTCACTCCTCGCGAAAAGGGAAGTAGGAAAGTTTAGTGGGATTTGCTCTATAAAACACATAGGGCTATATTACAATGCTCCCGCTAAAACGGGAGCGCTAGGGAGAAAAAAACTGTGCCCGCAGTTTTCTCCCTAGCGCCTCCATTTTAACGGGAGATTACAATGCAAGCGCTTAAAAAGCTGCTTGCATTGTTACTGGACGCTAGCCCCTGGATGCGTGCGGCAGCGCTAAGCTCCGCCGCGCGCATCCTCTCAATCGAGTCCATAGGACTCCATTGAGTTTTCCCCTGCTGGTCACATGACCTGCTGGATCTCGCTTTTTCCCCCAGTCTCTCCCTGCTCCCGCCGGATGTAGGAGGTGGAGGGAGCCGCGGTCCTACCCGCGGGACAGGAGGTGAGTATCTGCATTTTTTGGGGGTATTTTCTGCTGGTGCTAACGGATTCTGCACCAGCGGAATCCGTTAGCACCAAGTCCAGGCAGTGGTTAACATTTTGTTAAATGCAACTGGACGTTAATCAGCGTTAGGACTTTGTAATCCTAACGCTGATTAACACTTTGTGCTCCCCATGTTAAGCATTGAGAGCTCCAAGTACAGTAACCTCACGCTGAAAAGCGCAAGGTACCAAACGCAAACGGGTTACTTAACCCGTTAGTGTTTGGATTGTAATAAGCGTTGGCTACCTGGGCTAATGTTAACGCTCACTCAGGTGAGCGCTACGTTAGCACCCAGAATGTATTGTAGCCCCGCATGTATATAAATAAGAGCCTAGGAGGGCTCCAACTATTGTAAGTTAGAAATTGCATTACTTTTTATATCTCCTATTCTGTACTATATACATCATTATGTTGGGGTTGGCCCTGATATGCTTGTTTTGTGATCTGAAGGAAAAAAGATGAAGATATATGTGAAAAAATGTAATTGGGTACCTGTAAAAAGTAAAGAAAACACCAAGAGGCTTTCTTCCACCTAGAGCCAGTGTTTGGCTCACAAGATTGTGAGTGGAATACTATACATTTACAGTTTTACTTGTATATAATTTTGTATACCACACTATATGAAATTTGTTTTGTTCTTTTTTCCCTATGCATATCGAGAGGAATATTCTATATATGGTCTAAAGCAATGATCTCAAACTCTGGTCCCCCAGATGTTTCTGAACTACAACTCCCTTGTTCTCTGGCCATCTATTGCATTCAAAGAATTCTGGGAATTTTAGCTGGGGGGGCGGAGTTTGAGATCCCTGGTTTAAAGGATATGTATGTACTAATTACATACAAGTTCACCTAAAGCAGGCGAACCACTATTAATACCTGAGATGAGAATAATTGAAGATAAAATTTAATTTTTATTAATTCAATGAAACATAAAATTGAAAACACAAAAGACAATGTACTATTTATGCATTTCTGTCCTTCACTCACGATCACTTGGTGATTGTCACCGTACCGAGTTGTTGTATTTTATATGTTTAAAACAAGTATTTTTGAAGTTACTTTCCTTCCTCTGTTCAGAAGATACCACTCCGGCACTGTAAATCTTAATAGGAAAACACAGAATATGTATTAGGGATTTCATTTACCACTTCGCTTTCATCTGGACATTATTCTAAACTGAGCATGCCCAGGGAGCTTAGGATGAAAAGGAAAGAGATCCCTCTGTATTTCTTTTGATGTTTTAATAATGAAATGCGACACAGATAAAAGAAAATCTCTACGAGATCCAAAAGGTTATTGGTATAAGGAGAGATTTACTAGTTGAAATATTGTCTCAAATCCCGGCATTTCAGAACTTTTCTCAACATGTTTATTGCATAAAGGCTCAACATTGTTTACCCCCACTTGCTCTGCCACAAAGCTGTATCATTAGAGTTGACAAAAACCTCTTGATTCTGGATTTGCAGTTCTAAGCGATTGTAGTCCAATCTTATTTCTATGAGAATCATTTGATACTAGAAGACGGCATACTTTTGAACATTATTGCACTAGGGTTTTTTTCCTTTCCTTTGGATGATAATTTATAACAGGGGTGGCCAAAGGTTGTCCACTGCTGCTTTTAGAAGTTCAATCCTGTAAAGGCTGACTATTCATGGGGTTTGTAATTCTACAGCAGCTGGTGGTCTTCTTGCCGATCCTTCCAAAATGTTAAAAGTACTCAATTTCCAAACTCATCACTATCAGCTTAGAGAAAGTTATGGGAATTCAGAGTTCCCTCTGGCTATGACAGCACAACATGGTGTCAAGGGGTGGCGAGGTCACGAAACCAGGATCCGGTGATACACGAGGAAGCCAAGATATGGTGCATAAATAGGGGGTTTATTATATGTACACACACAGCAGGAATAACGAGGAGCGATGCAGGAACAGGGCTGGTGGTACTGTGGGCTGGATACTTGAGTCAAAACACCTGGACACTGATACAAGAGGAACACTTACACAAGACCCCAGACAGATGGGACAGGAAGGTAGGTCTTTGACACAGCAGGAAAGTTGGCACAGCAGGAAACTTGGCATAGATACCACCCTGTATCCCTGCTTCCCTTCACATCAAAGCTCTTAGAAAAACTAGTCTTCAACCGCCTCTCCCTCTTCCTGTCCTCCAATTCCCTACTTGACCCCCTGCAATCTGGCTTCCGTCCCCTACACTCAACTGAAACTGCCCTCACCAAAGTCACCAACGACCTCCTAACTGCTAAAAAACACGGCCACTATTCTATTCTCATCCTGTGTGACCTCTCGGCTGCTTTTGACACTGTTGACCTCCTTCTACAGACCCTCAACTCTCTGGGTCTCGGTGACACTGCACTTGCTTGGGTTGACTCCTATTTATCCAACAGGTCCTTCTGTGTGTCCTTTGCTGGTAACTCCTCCTCCTCATTGACTCTATCTGTTGGTGTACCTCAAGGCTCTGTCCTTGGTCCTCTGCTCTTTTCCATCTACACCTCCTCCCTGGGCAAAATCATCAACAGCTTTGGCTTTAATTACCACCTCTACGCTGATGACACTCAGATCTACCTCTCTACCCCTGATCTCTCTCCCCCTGTCCTTTCAAAAGTCAGTGACTGTTTATCTGGCATCTCCTCCTGGATGGCCTCCCACCACCTAAAGATCAACATGTCAAAGACTGAGCTCCTACTTATTCCTCCCTCCAATGCCTCCCCACCTCCTGACTTCTCTATCACGGTGGAGGGTATCACCATCTCCCCATCAAACCAAGTTCGCTGCCTTGGAGTTACACTTGACTCTGCTCTTTCCTTCATCCCCCACATCAAGTCTCTTTCCTCCTCCTGCCGATACCAACTGCGTAATATTTCCAGAATTCGGCCATTTCTTACCGCTTTCACCACAAAACAACTCATACACGCCCTGGTAATCTCCCGACTCGACTATTGCAATAATCTCTTATCTGGTCTCCCTCTGTCCCGCCTCTCCCCCCTACAATCCATCCTGAACGCCTCCGCCAGGCTAATTCACCTCACCCGCCGCTCTGTCTCTGCCGCTCCCCTCTGCGAGTCCCTTCACTGGCTCCCCATCCACTGCAGAATTAAGTTCAAAATCCTTATCCTTACCTACAAAACCCTCACTAACTCAGCTCCCCACTACCTGTCCTCACTAATCACCAAATACACCCCAGCCCGCTCCCTAAGGTCAAACAGTGACCTGCGCCTAGCTTCTCCCCGCATCACCTCTTCCCATGATAGACTGCAGGATTTCTCACGCGCAGCCCCCACTCTCTGGAACGCTCTCCCTCGTACTGTCAGACTTTCCCCTAACTTCTCTTCCTTCAAACGCTCCCTGAAAACATTCCTATTTAGGGAAGCCTACCACCCAACTCACTGACGCAACCATCAATCACTCTCACCTTACAGTCCTCTCCTCCTGTTTCCAACCCCAACCCTCCCAGATTGTGAGTTCCTACGGGAATAGGGCCCTCATCTCCTCCTGTACTGTTTGTCAAATGTTGTTCAATGTACTGTAATCCTGTCTATACTGTGTTTATTGTACAGCGCTGCGGAATATGCTGGCGCTTTATAAATAAAGAATAATAATAAAATAATAATAGCAAGAGTCTATGATAAGTCTGTGGTAAGGCAGAGGTATCCAGAGGAGATTCCAATAGTGTGGTGTTTGTCAAGCTGTGGGTCAATGGGCTGGAGGAGAGCAAGCAGGTCTATGGAAAGCAGAGGGACTGGTACACAGGAGACAATGGTAGTAGCTGACTAGCTGTTAGCTTCTGACAGGTAAAAGGCAAAATTACAAGTTCAATGCAACAGCACTGGAGGAAGGGGTGTGCACTGCTTAAATGGTAAAGTGCTCCTGGAGTAACAAGGAGCACCTGGTCAGTGTAAGCAGAGGAGAGACCTGAGCCATGAGGGGCAGGGCATGAAGGATGCTGCTTGATTAAGTCAGAGCAGTGCCGGATTTGCCCTTCCTCTTGCGCTGGCAGTTTGAACCGTGACACATGGGAAAGGTAGAATGTTTGATCATTTATTGATCCAATAAAATGGCACTGTGTGTTTTCTTTTATATAAGACTGGGGCCACATGAGCGTACTAAATATATCCATTGTAAAACGCATCGTGATGTTTGGCTTAGAATTTTGATGAATCATATAGAGAACAACACACAAAGTACACACGCACAGTTTCATGCACATTAAAAGTGATGCAGATTTTTGGTCATCATCAAAATGCTAGGACGTGCATGGAGACATGTCTACGGACATGATGCTTTCTATAAGCAGGAGAACATGACATAAGAAACGCACTCATTTGATGCCCTCACGTGTGTAGAAAACTGAAACTACAAAACCCAACGGCTTCTTCGGATTCCATATTTCTCGAGTATTTTATCTTCAACATCAAAATTCATGCGCATCATTTGGTGTCCACAAATATGTCCATGCAAACGTATGTCTATTAACAATGATGTACTTGTCGCGTTCGTGTGGCCTCACTTTTAAGGGATATTCTAGTGGTAATCAATGTTCTGCTAAGTGTATTCGATTACTAATTACATCAGGATTAGGGATGAGCTGTTCAGTTCGGACGGTTCGGAGTTCGCATCGAACATAGCCTGTTCGTTTGTTCACGAACTCCGAACATTTCCAGGTGTTCGCCGCGTGTTCGCCCACAATGCACCACAATGGACCACAATGCACTTTCTCACTGGCCTGAAGCTCGTAATTGGCTACAGCCTTGCACCTGACCACAGGTCTGGTGCAAGACAGGTTCAACACTATGCCAATCACGGCTCAGAGTCCTGATTGGGCAAATTTTGCCCAATCATGGGCTCACAGAGCTAAGTCCCGCAGCACACTATATAAGGTTTCCACGCAGCGCTTCTGCACACATTTGAGAGGAGATTTCAGAGGAGATAGATGTTCTGTGTTCTTACTGCCGGTCTGCCACGCTACTGGGGGGGTCTGGGGGGTCTCATTTCTACCAAATATCTGGGAATTGAGGTGATCTGTCTCTTGTTACTGCCAGTAAATCTTTTTGGGGTCACAAATTTCTACAAAATATTTGGGAATTGAGGTGATCTGTGTCTTGTGACTCACTGCCAGTACCACGCAGTATTTTGGGGGGTCACTAATTTTTACAAAATATCTGGGAATTGAGGTGATCTGTCTCTTGTCACTGCCAGCAAGTATTTTGGGGGTCACAAATTTCTACAATACATTTGGGAATTGAGGTGATCTGTGTCTTGTCACTGCCACGTAGTATTTTGGGGGGTCACTCATTTTTACAAAATATCTGGGAATTGAGGTGATCTGTCTCTTGTCACTGCCAGCAAGTATTTTGGGGGTCACAAATTTTTACAAAATATTTGGGAATTGAGGTGATCTGTGTCTTGTCACTGCCAGCAAGTATTTTTGTGGTCACAAATTTCTACAAAAAATATTCCACAATACCACAAAAGGGTTACGGTGTGAAGGCACTTGCTGCCATGAAAGGCGCAATATTTGGCTGCAATGACGCCTGTGCCACATCTATATCATTTTAATTTTTTGAACCGCAGGGTCCACCCCTGCACTCTTCCACAATACCACAGAGGGGTTACTGTATGATAGTACTTGCTGTCCTGGCAGTCTGGCACCAAAAGCACAATATCTGGGTGCACTGACGCCCATTACCAGATTCATATATTTTTAATATAGGACCACATGGTCCACCCCTGCATTCTTCCACAATACCACAGAGGGGTTACTGTATGAATGCACTTGCTGGCCTGGCACCAAAAGCACAATATCTGGGTGCACTGACGCCTTTAACAGATGCATATCTTTTTAATATAGGACCGCAAGGTCCACCCCTGCACTCTTCCACAATACTACAGAGGGGTTACTGTATGATAGTACTTGCAGGCCTGGCACCAAAAGCACAATATTTGGGTGCACTGCCACTGATGCCTGTATCAGATTCATATCCTCAGAGGGGTTACGGTGTGACAGCACTGTTGCCGACGCTAAAGGCCCAATTTTAAAGCACCTATTGTTTCTTTCATCCAAAGCCTGCATAAGTTTCACAATAATTTAGCCAAAAAATCACTAAACTTTTTCTATGTGTCAGACTGCCGCCCCAAGCAGTTGTTTATGGATAGATTAAAGGAAAAGCATTTACCGTCTTTTGAAACATAATTTTTTTGTTTTTAAGTGTTTCTATACATCCTAGAAATCCGCCACTTCACGGGCAGGTTATGGGGACCTCCTAGGCACGATATTTGAAGGAATTTTTTGTTTTTATTTTGAACCCTTATTTCATGGAAAACTCACTGTCCCTTTAAAAACTTTTTTTTTAACTTTTTGTCCTTGTTTCCTGTCCCCCAGGGCACTACCCGGACCCCCATACACCTTTTATGGCAAATATCTAGCATATATGCCCTCTTGGAGGGCACTCTAAAAATCGAATTTTCAGCCCCATTGACTTGTATTGAGTTCGAGTTCGAGTTCGGATTCGAACATTTGGAAAGTTCGGGTTCGAATACGAACCGAAATCGGGGGTGTTCGGCTCATCCCTAATCAGGATTATCTCTGAATATTTTGTGTTACACAACTGAGCGTTGTGTTTATGCCCCTCCATAAATGACAGTGGAAAATCCCTACCTTTACTATAATAAGGAGCAAGAGGCTATGTCTGTCATATCCAGAAGGCTGTTGAATAAAATAATCCACTCCTTGTAGGTTGATCATTGCTTCTTTTACTAGAATGAATTTATTAAGGCTTGCTTTAAAAAACACCATAAATAGTTAAACTATGTGAACCAATAGCTAGTGATATTTATCACATGTTATTCTTGGCATCCATTCACAGTAGACCAGGGATCCTCACTGCTTTTTGTTCGGGAGCCACGGCGGCAAGAGATCAGTCAAGAGGAGAGCCGCATTACTGAAATACCTGTGGCCTATCAATCCATCCCCCCCAGAATACTGTATATTTTTACGCCCATAATACAGTCAACTGTAGCATTTCTATATCTTTTTTAATGGAACTAAGAAGAAGAAATCCTGGCTTTAATTGGAGACTGTGGAGTCACAGGTTCGAATCCCAGCAAGAGCACATCTCCAGTAAGTGTCCTTGAGCAAGACACCTAACGGTACATACTCAACACCCAGGACATACTTGAAAAGGAGAGAAATCTCAATGTATCCTTCCTGGTAAAATACTTTATAAAAAAAATACGGAGATGAGCAGAAAAATGCATTAATAATTACCTTAACTGTAATTTTGTCTCAGCTTCTTTCTTTGCAAACTCTGCTCTCTGTCTTTCTTTCTTTCTTTCTTTCTTTCTTTCTTTCTTTCTTTCTTTCTTTCTTTCTTTCTTCTTTCTTTCTTTCATTCTTTCCTCTTTTTTCTGTGCCTCTTTCCTCTGCCCTCCATGCCTCTTTCTTCCCTCTGCCCTCTGTGCCACTTTCTTTCCTCTGCCATCTATGCCTCTTTCTTTCCTCTGCCCTCTGTACCACTTTCTTTCCTCTGCCCTCAGTGCCTTTTTCATCTGCCCTCTGTGACTCTTTCCTCTGTGCCTCTTTCATCTGCCCCTCTGCATGTTTCCTCTTTCTTTCTTCTGCGCCATCAGGTGGCGCCTGCGCGTCACCAGAAGATGTACACCTTCCGCGCCACTAGGGGTCCACGAGTCGACATTGTCGGCCACATGTTTCGTGAGGCGCCACTGCCGGCTATGCGAGCCGCATGCGGCTATCGAGTCGCACAATGAGTAACAGTAAAGTAGACCATGGGATACTATTTAGGAATACACTTATAAAAAAAGGAAATAACCAGTAGCAGAGACTGAAGACATTTAGGTATATGGCGTGTCAAATGTCTCAGCATAGCTATCTAGATCTAGATTTTTTTAGTGGTTGACATAATTAATATGGCAGAAAAAAAGAGTGGCCTGATAGAGATCACATTAAATAATTTGAACACAGAAGATAAGGATTATAGGGTGCATACAAACACAGTGAGAAGACCAGTCACATGAGGCTCAGCATATGGAGGAGCTTTATTAGGAGCAGTAGCAACATTTCAGTTCTGGAATAGGTCCTTTATCATGGAGCAGTTTTCCGATGATGCAGGACTTCTACTGCTCTTAATAAAGCTCCTTCTTGTGATACCATCTTCTCGTTATGTTTGCATCTACTTCTAGGCCAGTGACTTTGGGCCATCGGAACCTTGGCTGGTGCAGTAAACGTTGGCATATGTGCTCCTCTATCTGCTTTAAAGACTGAATACAGTGACACAATTACAAGTCAGGTGGTGATGTACTATTAATTCTTTTTATATATTAAATATATATATTACATGTTTCTCACAATCTAGTCACCATAGCCATCTGGTGAATTATAAATAGCCATGGTGAGATGAGTGATCCCCTATATCTCTCCCTTCCCCTGGCAATATATGGGCAATTTGACAGTACTTCAGGTTTCTCTCCTAGGAGGTTACCACTAAGTCATTGTTGGGCAGCCTTCCATGGCTGGGTTAAGTGCAGATTGATTAACATAATCAAAGATACTGCATTGCAAGATATCTGATTGGCTAGTCATGGATTCATCGAGCCTCAGAGAGTACTTAGCTTCTTTCGTGTGGTGCCCAGCTTGAAGAGGGGAAACCATGTTGCTGCATACATGGTGAGTTCCACACACTCTAGGCAAAAAATTCAGAGGGAAAAGGGGAGGAGGGGAACTGAGGTGGTGGTCAGTAGGGTTAATAATTAACCCTTTTGTCTCTTCTTCATGATTAGTCTAGAGCAAGGATCTCAACTTCAAGCTCTGGTCCTCCAGATGTTTCTGCACTATACCTCCCATGAGTCACTGGCCATTTATTGCATTCTAAGAATTCTGGGAATTGCAAGTAAAAAAACACCTGGGGGTCAGAGTTTGAGATCCCTGGCCTATACTGTCCATCTAAGATCCATGAATAGACCACATTTACAAAAGACAATTATGTATTTCCTGTGATCATAACGATCACATAACATAACGATACCATGCAACGTTTCACTTGTAAATCTTGGGAAATCTATGACACACACAATGAAAAAGTCAATGAGGCTTTTGAGGGAGTAAGTTGGACTTTTCACCCTTTAGTCAAGAGCATCTATACACCACATTGCTAAATGCGGAAAACTGACAAACTGCACATTTTTTGCAAAATTAGAAAAGAAGGGACAATAGTTACTTTGGCTTAAAATTTGTATTTTCTTGCTAATTCACGATGGGGACTGATTATAAGATAAACCTACAAGTAATTTTATCAGCTTTTACACCAGATGAAATGTTGCCGTGGCAGTTCCTCTCCTCTGGGCTTAAAGTTATGGAAATTTACATTTAGAGGCTCTGGTAAAGATAATCGTTTTTAGTTGTGAGAGATGTGCATGCTGAGTGTCCTATCAGCCTACAGTTTAAAGCCATTCTTCGAGGTAGACAATGTGCTACTGTGAGTCTGGCATCACATAGAGAATGCACAAGCAAATGCTTTTCATTGGCTACAGAGTATAAATTATCATTCAAGTTGCCCTTTTATGAATATTACTTCAAGCACAACAAGACATTCTTTCATTAGACCAAGAATATGAAAGACCGGGAAGACGTCTGGAGGCAGCAGAAGATCCGCGCAATAAAAGGATTTTAAGTCATACAAAAAAATTACATTGTGTTGATCATATTTTGTGAGCAAATATGTTTTCATGTTAAATAAAACAGTCATAGCCCTCAATGCAAATATATACATTCATCTGTATCTTCAGAAAATATGAATAAGAAATAACACAGAGGTAATGATTTGTACTTGCTGGATGGAGTAGAGGTAACATCACTGCTCTATAACCGTGGAGACCCAGGTTTGAATCCCAGCCAGAGCTCCTCTCCAGTAAGTGTCCTTGGGCAAGACACCTATCGATACATGTGAACAAGAAAACAACACAGCGCTTCAAAAGACCAAAGTCCAAAAAGAAGAAAGTGAGATAAACACTCAATATGTCCATAGCCAAAGACGTTGTCTTTTAAGGGTGAATCTTCTCAGAGTAATGCCGATGGAGTGTGTACTGTAGGGAGAAAGCCAAAACACAGAGGACCAAAATTGCGCAGTAGGACAGTACCAAAGTGAGAGTATTATATATCAATAATCAACTCACTCTGTGGAGCCTACAACCGGCTCCCAGGAATAAGGCGAGTAGGACTTTATGTTGGGTGCCCATAAAACCTTCACACGACTTCTTCAGGATTCACCAAAGTAAGGGTACTGTGTAATTCTGACATCTCGTTATCATCAGCACGGGTTTCATATGTCATTTGGTACGCCACTGTAGATGTGATGTA
Source organism: Leptobrachium leishanense (assembly GCA_009667805.1). Classification (NCBI taxonomy): domain Eukaryota; kingdom Metazoa; phylum Chordata; class Amphibia; order Anura; family Megophryidae; genus Leptobrachium; species Leptobrachium leishanense. Next base: position 48,944,704 of record CM019073.1, read on the forward strand.
TTTTCGTATACCTATCGATACATACTTGCCTACCACACAATATCGGCTGTGGAGTCCAGTAGTAACGTCTCTACCCTTCAACCATGGAGAAGAAAGTCAAAATACCATTCAGCATCAGCACATCCCTCAAATACAACCGTGGAGAAGCAAGTCTTGACTGTACAAGAAGTGGGTTCAACCTAAACCACCAGGTCGCTGATCTACAATGATGGAAAGATGACTCAATCCCACTTAGAAGACACCACTAGCCAGTGTCCTTGGGCAAGACACCTAATGATATGGTTGTGCCTACCTCACAAAATACTTGTACATCTCATAGATTGTAAGTTCCCTTGGGAACAGGGTCCCCCTGAATCAGGTCATATCATCCATGTGTGGTATTCCAATGTATCAACTCCTTGTACACTGATCCTGTAAAGCGCTGCGAAATATGCGGCGCTATAGAAATATAGGTAATAATAATAGAACTGTATATAATACTGTACAAGTATATGTGCAGTACGTGAATACATATTTATACAGTATATATTACAGCAACCAGGAAGGGAGTACTCTTCCTTAATTAAATGGGTGCTTCTCAAGACAAATAAACACAACAAACCAAGGAGACAGCACTGTATTTCACGGATCACACCATCTCAGAGCTCACACAATTTAAATATTTTTAACAGATTTTAATCACCTAACTTGGATACTAAATTATGGGAATTTAGTTCACCAAATATGGCCATATCTTGTTTATGCCTATTACAAATGTCAATATATATGAACGCTGACAGGCCCTAAACTAAACACCTAATGCCTGCCCTTATGGGGTCAACTCATGTATTGAGGACAGAATCCTTACTGGAGTTACCAACTAATCAAGGTTAAATAGAAGCTGTGGCAGAACACCTGTGACAGGGAGGAGAGCATGACTGGAGGGTTGTTAGCCCTCAACATGAATAATGCAATAACCAGAGAAGCAGCACTCTTCCTGTTTAAACATAATGGGTGGATGCAGAGATGTAGCAAGGTCTGTTTTCCATGCCCCCTCTCCCTGAACATTTCTAGTCTTGAGGGGGTTACCCTAGATCGAGCAAAGATCCGGTCTTTCCTCCTGAGTGGCTGTCATACAATGCTGGGAGGAAGTGATATATTACACAAATACTTCCTCCCAGTGCTCCTGCTGTGGAGCACTGGGAGAGAGGAGGCAGTAACACCTTCACTGCGGAGCCGTTTAACACCTCTGTGCTGAGCACATTTTCACTGGGTCCACATGCTCTGGCCTTTCCAATGATGCCAAGCATGACCCTCTGTCTTTTACTGTTCTGGAGATATGGGGGTCCAAAGGACTCCTGTAGCTCCTCCATAGCGATTTTACTGCTGTGTCGGAGGAGGTCCCTTTCTGACATCATCAAGGCCATGTGCGATGACATCAGTAGGCGGGGAAGGTCTCAAGGCACATCCCAAGGGGATTCCCCAGATGGTCAGTTCACCCCTGCTTGCGGCACCCCTACAGACAGGCACCTGGGCAATTGCTCCCCCTGCCCTCCCTCGTTACGCCACTGGGTGGATGCTTCTAATTACAAACAAACACAATAAACCAAGGGCTTTGAGATGGTGTGATCTGTGTAATGGATTTCTTTCCCTTGGTATATATATATATTGTGACGGATCGGCCGCCACAGGATTTATTTAGTTTAATTTCATTCTTATTTTGTTCTATTTCGTTTACCCTTTATTTATATGAACAAATTCCCCTGTTAGATTTAGTGTACAACTGTTTCTAGACTTCTATTTAATCATGTCTTCCCCTGCACCGATCCTGCTAGTAACCACGGAGTACATGCTTGCTACAATGTATCAGTCACTGAAACAGCTCGGCTGCAATTTGTCTTTATATCTCTTGTGCTGATTAAGAACTCGTTCCTCTTTGTGTCCAGCTTGTACCAGTGCCAACTGTACTAACAAAATATGTTATTGGTGGTCCTGCAAAGTGTACCCCGACTTGCCTCATATTGTGTAAGGCAAGAGGCTCCCCAGAAGATCGTGAATTACCACTGGCAAGCTGCCAAAACTGTACTCCTCTTCAACCACCTGCCCTGGAGCCCCTTTTGCCCCCACTAGGGTGCTTTTTGGACATTAGGTCCCCAGGGAGGTTTGCCTGGTGTGGGGTGAGTTTGAAGAGGAAGCGCCATCGGGAACCTCTCCATCCGACGGTCCCAAAACAGAGCGGCTATGTCTATGGAGCTTGTGACAGAGCGGCCGTCACCTTCAATTTATTAGCCCATAAAACTTTAAAAGTTCTTTGTTCCATCTTAGAATTGGTTTATACAATTTATGCTTGTGTGATCCTAATGTTTATTAAGTTCTTTGCCACCCCTGCCTTGCCCAACCATCGTGGTTTATTGACCCAGCGCAACCCTGATACAGCTGCCACCGGCCGAGACCAAGCACAGTCGACATTCCTTTCACCCTGCACCGCTCAGCCCCTGTACATGCCACCAGAGTGCTTTTTGGGCAGAAGGGCCCTGAGAGCATGGTGCCACTATGGGGTGAGTTCCAAAGGGGAGCAACGCAAGGATCACCCCTCAATCAACCTGCTTAAACTGTACTGCGTCTCGACGAGTATTTGGGAAGAGGAACTATCTGCTTGGTATATCTCCCAGGCTGGCTCGCTAGCTTCCATCAAGGGACCTGACGCCGGCTTCGCTACCGCTGCTCACTGCAGAACAACCCGGCACCTACGGTGGATCTACTCCTTCCGAGTAGCGGCGACCGCCACATATATATATATAAACAAAACCAGGGAGAGAGCACTCCAGTCAAACACATTCAAAAACCTGCAACGACAGCTTCATGCATGGGTACATAATACCAGCTTTTACCACATGTTGAAAAATTCTTAAATCTAAGCTTTGTTGAATAAAATGGTGGAAATTTAGTTTGCAATGAACGGCCGTGAATTGCTTAAGCCTGCCAAAAGTGTCAATGTAATCCAGCCTCTGACAGGTCCTACTCTGCAAACCTAATGACTGCCCATCATGGGATAAACTCACGGAGGAACAATTCCTTTCTGGAGCTCCCGCAGATCAAGGTTAAATATAAAAATGCATCATGTGCATATTCACCAACGTTTCAACTACCAAGTCATCTTCATCATATAATTAATATGTGTATTAGCCCTATTTTCCCAAATGCCAAAATTACCAGAGTATTGCAAGATGTAATGATAAAAATGTATTTGGGTTAATGAAAAATTTAAACCAACTAGCTATAGAGGGAATCTCTCTTCAAACATTCTGAAGCCCTACCCTGGTGAAGAAAGGTTATCTCACAAACCCTAGTCCCTTTAAATGTTACATTAGTCTATATATAAAAAGGTATGACTACATCCAGCAATAATGACACAGCACATAAAATGACCAGGGTAGCCCAAGGCCTTCTCAGTTTCGGGACAAGAAATAGTTATGGCAATCCATTTTCCTTTTGGGACACCCAACACCCCATACCCAGGTCCCCATGCTATGCCCTCCAAATGTGATGTGAATGCAATGCTCTCCCATCTGGCTGAGACAAAGGAAAAGGATTCAATACTCATGTAATTATGGATAATTCTTAGAGTAATGATGTGTTTGCTTCATGCTATGTTTCACGTTCAGTATCCTGGTCAGTTTAATCTGTTTACTAGGAAATAGTTAATGTTTGTCATGTGATCTGCTGCGGAGGTGGGGTGTTGCTGCAAGTTGGATGTTGCTGAGTAAAAGAGTCCAAGCTCCTTGCTATCTGCCAATACATGAGTTGAATTCATTACACTCAGCACCACCACAGCTCGTATCTTTCTATATTCTATACTTAATCCATTGGGTTGAGTAATAGTGTGGTTGAAACTTTAGAATTCAAGGAAGGCCTATTTTTGCTTATTTGAAAAGCTCACACAAAACATTGTATGGTCTGTGTAGGAGCAAGAAATGGCACAAAAATGATATAATGACGTCTGAAGGCTTTGCAGCCAGGGCTGGTCTGGTCAGTGGGTGTGCAGGACAAAGCCCGGTGGGCAGCAATCACTGTAGGCTGCAGGCTGGCTGCGGAGATCACATGATCTTGCCAGGAGGCCCATACAATCAGAACGCAAAAAAAGAATGCTCCAAATTGCCTCAGTGCAAAATCCAAACCACCTACTATCAGTCACATCCCTCCCAAAAACTAACTGAGAATTGCTTTCCAGTCCTGCAAAAACTCATAAACCTGGCTGTTAGCTGGATGGGTATTTTAAAAAAATTACATGATTCATCAAAAAGAAAAAAGAGTATCCAGTAATGTGGAATTATTATGGAATTACAAATTATGATGGAAAATATTATACACTCTCAGAAAAATGTAGGAAAAAAAGCATAGTCCAATCATCAAGTGTCAAAGGACGGTTAATCTATTAATTTTACTTGTTTTAGAACTGCATTTAAAACTTTGAGCGTGGAATAGAATATGTCATTTCCATTTATTTTATTGCAAAGTTGATCGCAATTCTTTGACTGAATACTATCCTGCACCTCACGTTTATATATTGTGCTTGGTTATTGTAAAATGATAATCAACATTCGTATCATTAAAATATTCTACAACCACACTGCATCTTGATACTCTTTAAATCAGGTCTCTGACCCGCCAGATGTTTCTGAACTGCAACTCCCATGATTCCCTGGCCATCTATTACATTGGAAGAATTTTGGGAATTGTAAACCTCAACTTCTGGGGGAGGCAGAGTTTGTCAGCCATGCTTTAAATCTTTGGAAAGGTTTGCCCAATTACTTTTTCTTTTTTACTTTTTGGATGAACAAAGTGTGGTGGATGCGTCTTATCAGTCCAACACAGTGTTTCCCAATTGCGGTACTCAAGTACCCCTAACAGGTCTGATTTTAAGGATTAGCTTGGGAAATACAGACTGAATCCTGCAATCACTGAGCAGCAAATCATATCACCTGTGCTGTGCTTCAGATATCTGGCAAACCTGGCCTGTTGGGGTACTTGAGGACCGCGGTTGGGAACCACTGGTCTAACATTTCTCTCCTCTTCTAGAACAGAGTCTAATTCCCTGTCTCATTCACTCTCCTTGTAAAGGCTCTTTCTCTACCCACTCTCTGTGTTCAAGGAAGAAAATGTGCAGGGGTCACTAAAGGCAGCTGAAGAAATAGGAATAAAGCCACATAGGCAGAAAATACGGAAATAATAAATTCACTCTGGTAAAAATTAAGACTTTATTTAACCACTAGAAATCCCCTTTAAGTTTGAAGTTTGGTGTGTGCAAATGCAGGTGTGTATTGTATAGCATGTCTGTATTTGCATGAATTTCAACATGTGTTTGTTTGGAGTGTTCATATCCATATGAACGAAAGTATACCGTTATATGACGTATCAGTTGCCACACCTTGCAGCCCAATAAATTTCCTTGATTTAACCCGCCTAAGGCGTGCTGCATTCCTTTATTGCCTTTACAAGTGTATGAGAGAAAGCAGCTGTATAGTGGTGCAGAGTTCATGTACAGTACTTTGACTGCATACATTTTTCTATTATCATTCCTGATCTTTCATCCTTTGCCATTTCCCTTCTTAATGATGTCTCCCTCCCATCTATCTACAATGTCTAATTTCTAGAAGGCCATCACACTGAAAAAATAACTGTAAGGTTATGCAGTTTGACTTACTACAACCATGCGAAATGATAACCTACAAAGTGTCTGGAGTTTAGTTCTGTGATCTTGACATTTGGTGTCTTGGCAACATAGATAAATTGTAGACATAGGGTGCATAGAATGTAACCTAGCAATGATATACAGGAAAACGTATACAACTCTTTGGTGCATGGACACTTTGCAAAAAAAAGGATGCCCATTGCTTGCTTGTCCTAGGAGTCAATTAGCTTGAAAGCCTTTCATTTATTATAAGTCATAGCCAGACATTGGAACTTTAGACAACTAACCTGCACACCAAACTGAGAGGAAGCTGGAAATTTACCACAGACATGGTAAAAATAAAAAACAAGGGCGAACAGTTCACCCTTTGTTTTAATAAAGTGGCAATATATATATTGTTGTATGGGAATTCCAACACAAGTACAAAGATCTTCATGCATCACTGTGACAGACTGCCTGGCACACCGACTGTGTGCCTCTGTCAAACTCTAGCTTTCTCCAAGTTGGACCCCGACATCCAGGATTCTCGGCCCAAAACGTCCCTAAAATCACTAGGCACGACCAGTGTTTTAGAGTTGAAAACAAGACTGACTTTATTTTAAAAAATACAGCTAAGAACAGTTGAGGGACAACCCCCTTCATGAATAAATCACAGATACTATCAACAGATCCAATAACAGGACAATGGGAAGGTACAATCAATGGATCGTTTACACAGGCAATTTTTAGCTTGGACTGCCTGTTAGTTCCTGGAGAAAGGGGGGGGCATGTGAATGTAAATGAATATTTCTTACAGAGGGAATGTACACTATACAGAGAGAGGACAATTAATACAGATTGTAAATACATTACAGAGACACAACAGGAGACTCTACAATAATACATAAGGGAATAATACACAGACACAGTCAACATAAATCCTAGATTCCCTGGACAATCCAGTTGACAAAACCCAGTTAGCACCGTGGTCCATAGTCAGTAGGAAAGAGGCTAGCCCCCAGGCTCCTCCAACTGCCCCAGTGACAGCTGAGTCTGTCACAATCACCATATTAATACTGTACAGCCTTCACTTATGCAAAAAGCTGAACAAACACATTTGTTGGGGCCACAGTTTCTTTCCTTTATGTATAGACCAAACGTTTACAAGGTCAAACCGTTGCTTAACCCAATGTTTTGAATAAATATCAATTGAAGGATTGAAGTATTATTTTAACATGTATGGCAATGGTTTATACAACAAATAAAATAACTTGTATAGGTTTTTTTTTACTGAGCATGCTCAGTCCCTTTACATCATTGAGATCATGTGACCTACCAGCAAGATCCTCAATAATATCCAGAGATGAACTCCAAGAAAAACGTTCCACTGCGCTGTATCCCATCTCCGTCAAGGAAGCTGGGACAGTTTCCAGCTCGTACGCTCCCCGTTTCTTCCAGTATAGGAACATAATGAAGAAAAATTCACAGCAAAAATTCCGACGTGAAACTTGGTGATAAAAAAGTTTTACTTCTCAGATTGCTACAATGTAGCAAATTTCCTTTAAGAAGTTATTGTCCGTTTTTCATAGAGTATTTTTACTACAATTAATTCTGTCATTCTGGTGGACAATGAGAATCCGACGGTCAGTCTTTACGCTCAGAACTCTGGGTTATGAACGAATAATTATATTTTTTTTGCCCAAGAGACAGAATTCGGCTGCAGCTCTGGGTAGTTTCATATACTGACCAATGGTCTCAGCACTAAACCAGACAAAGACTCTTTTCTTTAACCTCCTACAGACGTTTTCAAACTCTGAAGAAATATGACATTTACGATTAGCATAATCAACAAGCAGCGCATAATTATTTCCCACACAACATTGTACCATGTCGATAGGATATGAAAAGAAATATTTTGACCACAGGCAGTAATGTGCAGTTCTGGCATCTCAGATAAGTTATTCAATGTACAGTTCTGTGTTCATACCTTTGCCATTTTCACAGACACCTGGCAGGCAGATTTATTTTAATCTTTTAAAATGTAACAAGGGAAACTCTAGGGGCCCTATTACATTCTTCGCACATACGTTTGCGCACGCGCAAAAACACATTAACGCGAGGGGCAAAACCCTTTGCGCAGAATGTCGTATTACAATGTCAGCGCAACAAACGCGCGTATACCGCGGGTGAACCTGCGCGAACGCTGCGTTAGCTTACTGTACTTCGCGCGTCCTTTACTTAACATTGTGAGCGCAAATGCGTTTGTGCGCTGGTTCGCGGATGGTATTACAATCTATGCGCAGTTTGTAACGCACAGCCTTTGCGCGCATAATTTTAGCAACTCCTGAAAGCTGGTGTTAAAAGCAAATCTGACGGACCTGGCCGAAACCAAATACACCAGTCCAAAAAAAAATACACAGCAAAGTATAGTTACACATTCTACACATACCAAACCAATAAATTTGAGAAGTTGTGCGTGTTTTTTTATTGATGCAGCATATATGCGCAGATTGACTTTGACAGGCGCAAAAACTTAGCGTGAGACAATTGTGGTTCTTAATTCTGATTGGCTGAATCACGTTAAAAAAACAGTCCGCACACTGATTTCTGCGCGCAACGATGCTCCCGATGCTCCGTGCGCGTTTTTGCATGTCCGTTTTACACGCATTATGTTTTGATGGATGAAAAAATGCGCGAGGATTGTAATACCAGCGTTGATTTACGCTCGTTATGTTGCATTACAGCTGGCATCACTTTGAATCCAAGTAAAAGGGTTGTAATATTCCGTATTTGCAAGTGTTGCTGTACTTAATAATTATACTGTACTCTGTGAGCTTACACTTCTCTTTTATATATTCTAAAACTTAATTAGCACACAGCCCATACAAGCATATAAGGAACAGAAACGACAGTATGTTAGTCAACAGGGCAGCAAACATCACATTGCAGGGCATCAGAACGCCTCTGAGCCATAGCGCCAAGGCAAATCAGAACAGGCACGTGCACGATAGCCCTGCATTAGTATACAATAGCAATGCTGTCAAATCCCAACCCAGTGACCGTCCGTCAATGCGATGGTGCAGAAAGCTAATAGCAAACAAGAAAGTGGAGAGGGAAAAAACAGTATCAGGTAAACAGACAAGCAGAGCAGTAAAGAAGATCGAAGAAAAAGAAAGACAAGAGGGGAGAAGACAGAGGAGGGGAAGATAAGAGGCAAAGAGGGGAGAAGGGGAGAGAAAAGGTGGAAGAGGAGAATGAGAAAGAGGAAAAAGAAAATAGAAAAAAGAGAGAAAAAGAGAGGGGAAAAAAAGAGCTTACATTTTAATGGCCATTCAAGTAAAAGAGAACCTCTGATTGTGTTTTGTTTCACATGGAGCTACAGGAATGAGCACAGATGACACCTTTTTTTTGTTGTTATGTTTTATACATGAACTGGGTTGGTTACTGACGGTTGTTACAGCCGCCCTGATGGGAAAAAATGGTGCGACACTGCTTTTTTCTGTATGTATCTATGTATATTTTGCTGTAACCCCAGCCACGTCATTTTTGCTGCTGTTCCTTTCCAGGTGTTTGCTTTTAGTCCCAAAGTGGAAGTATTTGCTGACGGTATAAATAAAACCCACCAAGCTGTGTTTTAGCTGAAAAGCAGCATGAGAGTGTGCGGTTGCTCGGAGGAGTGGCTCTTGGTTTTATTAGGTAGGACCAGTGGGGTATTTTGGCCTAGGTCAACAAGGCCTAGGCCTAGGGCGGCACTTTCCAGGCGGCACTTTTTTTTTTTTTTTTTTTACTTTTGCAGAGTATTTTGCCAGGAAGGATACATTGAGATTTCACTAATTTTCAAGTATGTCCTGGGTAGGCAAGGCCTAGGCTTTCACTTTTCACTTTCCAGGGGGCAGCAAAAAACCTCACCACTAAATGGGTTACTCACAGAGCACCGAAATGACGCCAACATGTTGGTGTTCTGTAGTTCCCTGCACTTCGGGGAATAAAATTTCCCCACCCTGCAGTGAATTCACCATTCACCGCAGGGTCCCCAAAGTGCATGGAGTCGGCTGCTGAATGCTGCCCCCGCAAACCCGTGGCCTGCTGTTTTCAAAAGAACTACTTAGCGAAAATGTCTGGAATTTACATATAAGATCCTATGATTGATAATAAAAAGTTCTGTTACAGAAAAAAGAAAAACCGCTATAAAAAAAAGGGGGGAAATTTTGCTGAAAAATGACTAAAGGGTACTAAAAAAAAAATCAAAGACTTTTTACTGCAGATTAAAATAATAAATGGTTTATTAGATATTGCATAAAAACGGGAATATTTTTAACATTGAAACCTATGGGGTTCCCCTGAATAAACCTGCTGATTGAAACCACCGAACATCAGGGCATTTCACTGCCATTTCTCTGCTGTTTGGTGTTCTCTGAATAGATTAACCATTACTTCTCTATGGGGATTTGCAATGCCTTCAAACAGCACCGTACTTGCTGGCAGTTCACCAAACTTGTGTGTGAGCATATCACAGAGCAGTGGTGTAGTTAGGGGAGTGGCGGAGGGCAGGCCGCCCCAGGTACCAGTGATTATTTGAGTGTCATTAGGGGGTACTAGGAGGTGCCACTGTCACTGTGTGTCAGCTTTGAGCTGTGTTCTCAAACAACGAGCAGCGGAGCAGGGCGTTTGCATACGGAATAAAATCGAATAAAAATCCCCCTCTCCTCCCTCCATAGCTCCTCCCCTGCCCCGCAGCAGCTCTAGGAGAGGGGAGGGGGATGTGATTTGTGTGCAGAGAGAGAAGATGACAGTAAATGGCAGGTAAAGGGGGGGGGTATCAGCAGAATATGAAGCCCTGTCTGCTTACTGCTGTTTAAAGTGGACCTTTCCTTAACCAGCACTGCAGTGATAGAAATTTGTCATTCAGCTGCCTGGCTCCTGGTGAGGCTGCGTGCGTGCAGGTCACGCGGTCTGACCAGTCAGGTGGTACTGAGTTTACTTATTTTTTTCTGTACCACCTGACTGGCTGAACCACGTGACACGCACGCAGCTGCTCACCCTTTCATTAACATGGACTCTCACTCTATTCTGGACTGAACACCCACCAGAAGGGAATCAAAGCCACAGTGCACCCTCTGGCAGTGGCACCCCACTGCTGATAAGATGGCTCCACGCACAGACACAGCCGCGATCCTGAGTCCGTACACAGTCCCTGCTGTCTCTGCACACAGCCCTACCGCAGATGGAGGCCGGTAAATATAGAATAAATAATTGCTGTGTGCTCATATTCACTCGGTTTGCTGGGAGTCTTATTCCAGTGTATTCTGATGCACTCATACACACTGCACATTGCATTGCTGGGAGTTTTATTGCTGTGGATTTTGATATGCTGACACACATACCGCACATTGCATTGCTGGGAGTTTTACTGCTGTGGATTCTGATACACTCATACACACTGCACATTGCATTGCTGGGACTTTTATTGCTGTGGATTCTGTGATACACACTGCATATTACTGTGAGATTTATTGCCCTGGAGCACTGGGATACGCTCATACACACTGCACATTACTGTGAGTTTTATTGCTGTGCAGGTCTGATATGCTCATACACAGTGCCCATTTCTGTGGGTTTTATTGCTGTGCAGCTCTGTGATACACTCATATGCAGTGCAGGTTTCTGTGGATTTTATTGTTCAACCAATTAGAGCGGCTGTGATCCAGTATACTTGACATGCGTGGCTGTTCTTTGTAAAAATGCTTGAATTTAAACATTTCATAATTTTATTTATAGCAATAGGTACATTTGAAATGGTATACAAAATATACAAGTAGGCACTTGGTATCCACTTTTAATATAAAGAGAGGAAAAGGTGGAGCTCTAAGAGGAAAAGGTGGAGCTTAAAGAGGAAGGGTGGGGATTAACCAGGAAGAGGTGTGCCCTTGACAGGAAGGGGTGTGTCAAATTTAAATTAGGGGGTGCACGAGTTTAGTCAGGCCTAGGGCAGCACAAAACCTAAATACACCACTGGGTAGGACTCACCTTTACTAGAGGTGCCTTGACAGGGCAGTTGAGTTTACACTTCTAATAGCCATTCAAGTAAACCAAAACCTCTGATTGTTTTGTTTCACAAGGAGCTATAGAAATGAGCGCAGATGACACCTTTTTCTTCTTGTTATGTTTTATACTGTATTTTGTGCCTCTTACGAAATAAAATTATATTTTAAAATCAATCATAATTCTGTAGGTTCGTACTTCTGATCAAGCCTTTGAAAGAAATTGGTCTTGAAAAGAACCATTTTTCCCTTTGACAGTCATTGCTGGATAAAAAAAAAGGCAGGCACTATTTTGAAACGTCATGTCATATTAAGCTTAATGACACATGAGCCATTCTAATGGTTTTTAACCAGTTCTTGACTGGTAATGGAATTGTTCCATCATGATTTTTAAAATACTTAATGACAGTTGATGGAATAATTCCGTCATGAGGGAAAATTATTGCTGGTCCATGGAGGGACCAGCGATCAGGGGGTTAATGCTGTTGCTGGCTGGGTCCCCCAGTTTCAAAGGCATATGTGAAAGCTGCTACAGCCAATCACAGTGTTGTTAAAGCACTCAACCTGGCTGCCAGCCAAAATTTATTGAGTGCTTAAGCAACTAAAAAAATTTACTGAAGCTGCGTCACAAAGGAGTCAAAGTAAGTCTTACAGGGTAATTCAAAGGGATTCGAAAAGTCACTGCACGTTCGGTGACTTTTCGTTCTCTTCAATTTGGTTCCTTTTGCCGATCCCATTTCGGCAACCCTGCGGTGTATTCAGCAAACACCACAAGGTCCCCGAATTGCAGGGAAAAGCTACTGCAAACCAGACGAAAACGAATCGCAAAACCCGGCGAATGCACGCCGAAAACCCTCAAAAACATCTGGATTAACCCATCGAAAACCACGGAAAAACCCAAGCAGGTGCCGAAGACCTGCAGCCGCCGGAAAAACCTGACACAGCAGACGAGTGAAGTGAATAAATTAGGAAAACAGTTTGCATGAATGATTGAAAAGTGAAACGCTGTTTGCAAAGAAACTACTGAGCGAAAATGTCTGAAATTTACATATGAGGTCCAAGGAATGATAATAAAGAGGGCTGTTACAGAAAAAATAAGTAAACTTAAAAAAAAAAAGGAAAAAAAATCGGACTTTTAACCCTTTCGCTGCTGAGGCATTTCACGCCTCTGTGCTGAGCTCATTTTTACCTGTTTTGCTCATCATGTTTAAACGCGTTTTGAAGGCTTATTTTATTATATGACCCAGACATATTATATATCGTTCTTTCCATCAGACTCGGCAGATTCATAATATGTCATTATTATATGTATACGTCATGTCCTGTCTGTATATTATAACAAATAATGCAATAAAATATGAATTTTCAATAATTTACAACGTGTAAAGTGTTTTTTTTTCACATTTTAACATGCGAGCAATTGCGGTTATATTTTGTATGGGCTGCGCTTGTTAAAAAAATTAGAAATGGGGTCTCGTTACATTTGTTTTGGGGAAAATTACGCGATTTTTAACAAACGCACCGCAAAAATCATTAGTGCAGCATCATTGTTCACATTATAATTGAAATGGGAACAATATTGCTGCATTAACAAACCAAAAAAAGAAAAAAACTTGTTTATTTTTTTATTATAATTTTTTAAAAAATATATATATATTTTTTAAAAGCTTTTTTCATAGTCATGTTTGGTATCGTTGGAACGGCCATGCTCTGGCCGATCCAACAGTACCAAACATTAACCCCTAGCTGCCACGGATCGGGAGATAGGGGTTCATTGGAACCCCCTATATCCACCATTGGTGGCAGCTAGGGGTTAACTCCAGGACTGGCGTCATCGTGGTATGCACGATGACGCCAGTCCTCAGAGGGAGTTCCCAGAGGCTTGGCCGACATCCAAGATGTCGGCCAGCTCCGGGAAAGGATCACGAACCGGCGCTTTTCAGCGCCGATTCGTGATCCGGCTCCCCAGAGGTTAATGACAGCCACCGTTTGGAAGGGCAGGCTGTGCCCTTCCAAACGGTGCCTGGATTAACTCCCTGCCCCCCGACGATCGGGAGGGAGAGAGGTCCGAAGGACCTCCCCCCCTCCCTTTCAGGCGCCTCCTCCGCACATGCGTCGGGGGTGCCTGAATTAGAAGTCATCGCGCCGCCGCGATGACATCTAATTGCTCCACCGGGGTCCCGAGTGCTGGGCTGACATCCAAGATGTCAGCCCGCACCGGGGGGCGCAGCAGTCCGCCGGAATCCGGCGGATTGCTGCCTCCTGTGCATGGACGCGCTCAGCGCGTCCATAGCACAGGAGAACCACTTGGCTGGACGCGCTGAGCGCGTCCATAGCAGCCAAGTGGTTAAAAAAAATTCTGAAAAATGCTTAAAATATCATAAAAAATCTATAAATAAAGAGACTCTTTACTGCAGAATTTTATATTGAACGGTTTATTAGATATTGAATTAAAACAGGAATATTTTTAACATTGAAGCCTATGGGATTCTCCTGAATAAACTTGCCGAATTAAACCACCGAATGGCAGGGCATTTCGGGAACCTTTCACTGCTGGTTTTTGCTCTCTGAATAGCCAAAGCAGTGCTTTTTCATGGTGTTTTCACTGTCCTCGAACAGGCATCGTATGTTCAGGCAATTCGCCAGGATTTGGCGAATTGCCTGCTCTCTGGATAGCCGAATGGCCAAGAAAGGTAACCGAACGCTGATTTGCAGCGTTCGGTTACCTTTCTCAAGCAATTTGGATCTCTTTGAATTACCCTGTTAGTAATTCTAGTTTAGTAATATAAGCATTTTAGCAATGTTCTTGGTGCACAGCCAAATTGAGTGTGAAACATCAAGGGAATTGAGATAAGGTTACAATATAATAGGAGTCAGTTGGCACCAGAGACAAGCAGCAGTTGCTCTTATTCAACCACTGTGGGAAAGAAATTATGTTACAAGAATATCATTCATGTCAGTTTTGTACAATAATATAAGAATTGTAGTCAAACTTGTAAGATTTTCTTTGGAATTCTTTAGAGTCACAGACCTGAAGCAACGACTTTAATAGTGCATATATTAAACCAGACATGAGCAAAGTAGGGAGAAAACCAAAGCATTACATGGTAGGAGCTAATAAGACATACAAAAAATGTACAGAAGTTAGCGTTAAACGTAATAAACAAACAGAGAGTAAGCACAAACTGGACCAAAATGCAGTTTGATTCCAAAGTGACATATGTGTCAAATCCAGCATAAATCTACATCTTTGCCATATTGTTCTTGAGTCAATCTAGCGCTGAAGACAAGAAGTGAATGAATGCTGATTGAGCATAAGGACACATTTTCATCTTCATGTCCCAGTTTTCTAGAAAACCCAGACCTGTTACTGATTGGATTTTGTTTTTGTTTCGCTTATTCTCCTTGGAAACATTGTTTTCCTTTTTGTTTTCTCATTGCCTGCTTCCCAATACTTATTTTCTTGTGTTTATCTTCATTTATTTTTCCTATATGTATTTCTCCAAAACATTCCCTCCACAGATAGCTCACCTTCACTATCTTTGTCCATAGTTTTCTGACTGTCACCTGTTCTAAATTCCTTTTCTCCTTTCAAGGTTTTCTGCCTGTACCCAACCTCAGAATCAACCTTTTCTTTCATTCACTTCAGTCAAATCCTCTGACCTCAGCAGTGGCGACTCTAGGAACAATATTTAGGGGGGCACATAAGATACCACAATCAAAACTGGGGGGGGGGGCACTAATAATTTTTGCCACTAAATCATACCACTGAATAAAACTAAGGGCCCTATCACCTGGTGTGAGCAGACAGATTTATCAAAGAGCGCCCAAGGCACACACACATTGTATCCTTATCAAATCAAATACTGCATCCTAGCTGAATTGCTAAATATTAAATTTCTATAAACAGTCCCTGTCCCTAACAAGCACCCGACGCGCGTTTCACCATTAACGGCTCAAGGGTTCGATCCCAGAGAGCAACCTCTCCAGTAAGTGTCCTTGGGCAAGACACCCAACGGTACATACTCGCCACCCAGGACATACTTGAAAACGAGAGAAATCTCAATGTATCCTTCCTGGTACAATCCTTTCTCAAAAAAAACAAAGGAAAACCCTGTGCAAACACTTACTACATGCATCTTTTTATTTAATTTTTTCTGACTTTTATTTACACTGAATATCGTCATGTTGGATATCATTGGAAAGGCCAGTACCTGCCCTTTCCAATGACACCTATATCGTCCATATTCGATGCACAGTAATGGAGATACCGCGGTCCGAATATTTGAAGGAAGCTGAATGCTGATTTCTGGTGGGGGGGGGCAAGGAATAACCTAGGGGGGAAAATTGCCCCCTTGTAGAGACGCCTATGGACCTCAGATATCAGTCTTCTTATCTGCCTTTATGTCAGCTATTTGAACTCTCATTCTCGTATTTTCACCTTACGTTTTTCATGTCTTTTCCAACCTACCCTATCTGAAGATATGGGGCACATTCACCACTATTCTGTAGCCTATGATGAAAAAGCTTCTGAGTACCAATGGCGCCATGGGTTGACCTTAGTCGTAGTTGAGGGTGGGAGTAGGGAAGGGTTAATAAATAGCTTCTTTGGTTTTCTCCTTCATCTGTTTTTACCTTATAGAATTCCTTTAACATAAGTTACCCAGGGATGAAGCTGAAGGCAAAACTAAACATACAAAAAAAAATTTATGGAAGGCGTAGAACGCTCTCTTGGTGCACGTGGTGGACAGAAATGTGGAGGCATATTTGTGGGGACTGTCAAAATGCACATGAATGTAATCTGCGCACTGATAACTCACAAGCAAATACAACAATATGGGGCTGCTGCTGCACTATTACACCCACCGGAAGTGTCCTTTGCTCTGGACTTACAGCAGACCACGACCTATACGGCCTTGATTGAGCCACATACAGAGGGTGTAACTGGTATCTGGGCATCTTGAGCAAGTGGTCCCCATCTGGATAACCCACCAATTCAGACATGCAAACACTCCTTAATAGAAAATGTTATTTAACCTAATGGCATTGGCAGATACCCTATATTGCCAAAAGTATTCGCTCACCTGCCTTGACTCGCATATGATCTTAAGTGACATCCCATTCCTAATCCATAGGGTTCAATATGACATTGGTCCACCCTTTGCAGCTATAACAGCTTAAACTCTTCTGGGAAGGCTGTCCACAAGGTTTAGGAGTGTGTTTATGGGAATTTTTGACCATTCTTCCAGAAGCGCATTTGTGAAGTCACACACTGATGTTGGACGAGAAGGCCTGGCTCTCAGTCTTCGCTCTAATTCATCCCAAAGGTGTTCTATCGGGTTGAGGTCAGGACTCTGTGCAAGTTAGTCAAGTTCATCCACACCAGACTCTGTCATCCATGTCTTTCTGGACCTTACTTTGTGCACTGGTGCACAGAACATGTTGGAAGAGGAAGGGGCCAGCTCCAAACTGATCCCACAAAGTTGGGAGCATGGAATTGTCCAAAATGTCTTGGTATGCTGAAGCATTCAGAGTTCCTTTCACTTGAACTAAGGGGCCAAGTCCAGCTCCTGAAAAACAATCCCACACCATAATCCCCCCTCCACCAAACTTTACACTTGGCACAATGCAGTCAGATAAGTAACGTTCTCCTGGCAACCGCCAAACCCAGACTGGTCCATCAGATTGCCAGATGGAGAAGCGCGATTCGTCACTCCAGAGAACGCGTCTCCACTGCTCTAGAGTCCAGTGGCGGCGTGCTTTACACCACTTCATCCGACGCTTTGCATTGCACTTGGTGATGTATGGCTTTGGTGCAGCTGCTCGGCCATGGAAACCCATTCCATGAAGCTCTCTGCGCACTGTTCTTGAGCTAATCTGAAGGCCACATGAAGTTTGGAGGTCTGTAGCGATTGACTCTGCAGAAAGTTGGCGACCTCTTCGCACTGCGCCTCAGCATCCGCTGACCCCGCTCCATCAGTTTACGTGGCCTACCACTTCGTGGCTGAGTTGCTGTCGTTCCCAAACACTTCCACGTTCTTATAATACAGCTGACAGTTGACTGTGGAATATTTAGGAGCGAGGAAATTTTACGACTGGATTTGTTGCACAGGTGGCATCCTATCACAGTTCCACGCTGGAATTCACTGAGCTCTTGAGAGCCACCCATTCTTTCACAAATGTTTGTAAAAACAGTCTGCATGCCTAGGTGCTTGATTTTATACACCTGTGGCCATGGAAGTGATTGGAACACCGGATTCTGATTATTGGGATGGGTGAGCGAATACTTTTGGCAATATAGTGTATCTTTTCAATATCAAAATGTCAGTGAGTACTTTTCTTCTTCATTGTTCTTGAGGGTTTTGGCATAAGAGCATTGATTTATTTGAGTGTATCATATAAAGAGTTTTGTTTGTTTAAAGAGGAGTTTGCTTTTTCCAAGAATGAAGCACCTAATCCTGGTTTAGACAAACAATTCCAGTGATGTAAGAATGTTTTCTAAAAATATCTTTACAAAAAATGCAATAATTCATTTTAACGGAGTGGCTAGAATTGAGATATCTTACCCTGCATGATTTATATGACTGAGCATTTATTTCATAAGAATAAAGAATAATTGTAACACAATTGAAATAGATGCACTTATTATTCTGTCCAGAAAATAAATTACTCAGAAAAAATTGTTAACACTTTATACTTTCTTTTATAAAGGGAATCGTCTGATATGTGTTTTCTGTATGTGATATAACATATAGTCTGTACAGACTTTTAAAAAGCGACTGGATGGCTTCCTGCAGACACAGAATATTAAGGGTTATAATATTTAATATGTGGGTAAAAGCTTCTTGATCCAAGGAGAAATCTGACTGCCATTCTGAGGTCAAGAAGGAATTTCTTCCCGGTATGTTGCATATTGGCGAGCGCTTCAGAATGGGTTTTTTGCCTTCTTTTGGATCAACAGCAGTAGGTTATGTGGGAGAGGCTGAACCCGATGGACGCATGTCTTTTTTCAGCCTATGTAACTATGTAACTATGTAACATACAGGGTTATTCAAAGAGCTCCGAATTGCTGGCGAAACGTAACCGAACGCTGAATTTCAGCATACGGTTACATTTTCTGGCCATTCGGCTATCCAGAGAGCAGTTAGTTCGCCAAATGTTGGCGAATTGCCTGCACATACGGTGCCTGATCGGTGCCTGTTCGTTACTTGGTCGAGGGCAGTGAAATCCCCATAGAGAAGCAATGCTTTGTCTATTCAGAGAACAAAAACCAGCAGGGAAAAGTTACTGAATTGTACTGCCATTCACTGGTTTAATTCGACAGATTTATTCAGGCGAATCCCATAGGCTTCAATGTTAAAAATATTCCCGTTTTAACTCAATATCTAATAAACCGTTTAATATAATATTCTGCAGTAAAAAGTCTCTTTATTTATAGATTTTTTTAGGATCTTTTAAGCATTTTTTGGGATTTTTTAGCAAAAAAAATGTTTCCGTTTTTTTTTTAAACGTTTTTTCTTTTTCCTGTAACAGCCCTTTTAATTATCATTTATTGGATCTTATATGTAAATTTCAGACATTTTCGTTCTGTAGTTTCTTTGCAAACAGTGTTTCACTTTTCAAACATTCAAGCGCACTGGTTTTTGTTTTCTCACTCCGTTCGTCTGCGGTGTCGGGTTTTTCCGGCGGCTGCTCTGCGCTCTGATCAAATTCTGCTAGGGTTTCTCCTGGGGCCTTTGGCTGGGTTAATCCAGATGTTTTTGTGGGTTTCGGTGTGCATTCGCCTGGGTTTTGCGGTGAGTGTTCGGCAGCTTTACGGCAGCTTTTCCCTGCACTACGACGGCCCTGTGGTGCTTGCTGAATACACCGCAGGGTCACTGAAATGGGATCGCCGAATCAAGCTGAATTGAAGAGAACGAAAAGTCACCGAACGTGCATGACTTTTCGATTCTCTTTGAATAACCCTGATAGCATATTCAATGTTGCTAATAATTTCCATTCAATCTAATTAGAAACTTTTTCCATTAAGCAGCTTGAGAAATATGCAAAAAGAAAGAAATAGAGAGACAGGAAGAATGTCACAGGGACACCCGGTGTGAGCCAAGATGGGCCCTTTATACTGGGAGTTGTTAAGCCCTTTAGGCAGGTTTGCTGCTGGCCACATGGATACAGAACACAGCACACAGATATAACACAGATCCTTTATAAGAATGACAGAACTAGAATACCACACACACACGGAATCCCTGATCAGGGTTAAGGTCCTTATACTGGCCTTCTAATACTATACAGGACACAGGGCAAGGAATAAATAACACAATAACAACTGGGGTTAACAAGAGACAACAAGACAATATGCCCAGCGGAAACACAGGGAATCCTGAACTTGGATGAGGTTCTTGCAATGGCCTCTAACACTGACTGATAATATATAATGCTGCTGGGTAAATGCAGAGAGACAAGAGAACAGGACACAGTAGAGTGCCAGCAGCCATATGCCATGGACCAAGAGCGAGGAGAGCAGGTCAGAACAAGCAGAGGTCGGTACACAGGAAATCAATAATACAGAGTGCAGGGAGCAGACAAAAGAATAGTCAAAGCCAGGCCTAGATCACACACAGAATAATACAGATAGCAGAACTTCAAGGAGCAAGACTCTCAGGAACTGGACCTTCAGGAACAAGAACCCATGCAAGAGCCATGAGTCTCTCTGCTGCTTGCATCTATATAGGGAACATGACTGAACAAATGGGACATGTAATCCCAGACCTGAACAGCCACAGGGAAATCCAGGAGTGGCACAGGGCAGAATGGCTAACCCAGATGGGGAAGAGCTGGCCTAGATCACACTCACCACCAGGGGGCCTGGCTGGAACCAGTGGAAACGTGACAAAAAAACAAAGAGACTTTCTCTTCAAAATGTAAGTTAAACCAAGTCAATATATTTGCGGACCACTGGAAAATCACCTGTAAATAAATGTCACTAGCTATATAACGTTGGGTTGGTTTACTTTTGCTCAAATTTAGTGGAAACAAACTGGAAAGATGGCAGGGGGATATTTGTTTAAAGGGATAATTTAAGGTTAAAACGGGAGGAAGAAATGGAGCGGTTAAACATTGACCCCCCCCCAACCCCTCCTGTTTAAATCTTTTGGGAAGTTTCAAAATATACCTTAAATCCAGTAATGGGTCCCTCAGAGCTCATCCGGATGTACAAGGTTGCTTCCTGTAAGCTGCATCAGTCATGTAACCATGAGAACTTGGATGCTTTCGTGCGCATCCAGGCAATCCACCAGTCCTCAATGTGAGCGCATTGAGAGACATTGGAGGGTACTTGTTCCTGCAAAGGGGCAGGATCCAAGAAGCTGAGGCCAGCATTCCATGATCTAAGCTTCTGGGCGGAGCTAAACCCTTGCATTCAGGGGGCTGAATCAGCCCTCCAAGAGCCCCCTCAGAGGAGGGGGCATAAATGCACTCCAGTCACTGTGATGATTCATTTGCGTGTTCACAGTGCTTAGAGTGTCCCTATAAAATTTAGGAAAGTAGATATAACAAGATAGAACCAAATAAACCAATCTAAACAGCACACTTGTCAGGATTTGGTCAATACCGCACTACTCCCCCTGCTTGCAGGACTCACTGCATCCCGGTGCCATGCTCCAGTTGCGCGTAGGGGTCAACCGTTGCCCATCCGCTCCTCGTTTGCTAGGCCTCGTCTTTGTCACGGGCATCAGAGAGGTCTCTCCAATGTGGAACCTGGGCCTCCCCGGTGTTCCGGCATCCGGGCGCATCTGCATGCGCGTGACTCGCAAGTGGGGGGTGGAGCTTCTGCATCTGCAATCAGAGTAGCGGTTGTCATGGACGCCTGGGTCTCTTCCTCTGCACCATTGGAGGAGAGGGGAGACTGGGAAGGTGGGATAGAGGGGTCGGCTGGGCCAGCCTTGTCTCCCTATGTAAACCCTGATCTCCAGGACAGGGTTGCTCAGTCGGTCTGCTTTCTAAAGCATCACCCTTAAATAGGGAGGCCCAGGACAGAAGAGATTCTACCTTTGGGTTGCTAGCTGGAATGACCTGGGATGGAACTCAAGGCATGGCTCCCACACAAGGCCAGTAAGGAAATGAAAAATCAGGAGTGGATGCACATCCCAGTGTTGCCAGCCTGGGCACCACGGCACAGGGCTGATATCCTGACACTAGGACCTACACTCAAAAGAATAAAGAGAAATCTTATTGTGCAGGACAGTTTTCACAAAAAAATAAAATACAGGCAAACTCACACAGGCCCTTAAAGTCGCAATCACAGATTAAGCAGACATTATACTCATCTCTTTCTCAGCACCTGAGGTCATTTGGGGTGACCTCTCCTCTTTTGTTCTGTGAAGGTCAAGGTGATAAAAAATTTCGAAGCTTTAGCGGGGCTCTCTGCACATTGCCTGTAACAATTATGTTAGTGTCCAAATTACAGAAAGCAACTTCTCTTATGTTCTTGAGGATTCCTAGACCTTAAACTGGAAAAAGTCTATACAGAGCTAATCATGCAGGAGTACAATGGGTATACTTCAGGCATGCTATCCAACAAGATATTACAAGACACTACCGGGTCAATAATATTCATGATCAATAATGTAGTGAAAGACTTGAAATCAAAAATTTTGTTGGCACAGAAAAGGGATATGCACGGATCTTCACTGCTCTAGCGTAGCAGCTAGTCCCTCTCTAGATCACGTCCCCTGCTCTTTTTTCTTAACAATCTATCTATAAAATAGAATTTTGGATTTTAGATCAGAAGGGATTATAACTCTACCCTATTCATCCTGTAGTGTATCTAATAGTTAGGGGTGCAAGAGGTGCACAAGCATACTGCCAGTATACCAACCAGACGTGGCCCTCTCATGAGGCTAATTACTGATGCCCTACGGCCTTCTGGTGGCGCCGGGAGAAGAAGAGGGCAGCTGGTCCAGGTGAAAGGGGCCCGGCTGCAAACCCTAGTAACATGTAGCTGGGATTGCTGACAGCATTGAAGCTTTTAATATATTGGCAGAGCGGGGTTTACAATCCAGTATCCTTCACGCTGCCACTTTACCTCTATAGCAGGAAACCTGGAGATGTGACCTCAGCTTCCTAAGCAGAAGGAGTAGCATGGGACTATATGAAGGATAGAGTTGTCAGAGTAAGGTAAATATACAGGTCTGATTAGTTTCTGGCTATTATTATAGCTATATTTCATATCTTGTTTTTTCCTCTAAATTCATTTACTGTCTATTTTTTTTCTATTATAAAATGTATATTTGAGAAGTTATTTTTGCTATGTTTTTATTTTTTCATAAAGGCTGCTATGTCACAATAATGAAAAAAAGTCACTAGCTATTGTCATGTGAATGCAGGAAGGTCGCAGGAACGACCCATCATCTAGGAGCTGCCACCAAGGTAGGTGACGAGGGAGCAAGCTTTGGTTAAATTTATAATCCAGGTTTTTTTAAAGGCGAGGGCCCTATCACAATCTTTGCGTAAAAACACTCGCGCAGCGTGTTAATTTGTGCGCGAAGCATTAAACATTAACACGCGTAAATTAACGCTGGTATTACAATCCGCGCACATTTTTTCACCCGTCGAAAAATTGCGCGCGTAAAACAGATGCGCAAAAACGCATGCGCATTAACGTTGCGCACAGAAATCAGTGTGCGGACTGTTTTTTCACGCGATTCAGTCAATCAGAATTAAGAACCACAATTGTCTCCCGTTAAGTTTTTGCGCCTGTCAGTCAATCTGCGTATATGTGCTGCATCAATAAAAAAACACGCACAACTTCTCAATTTTATTGTATGGGTATGCGTAGAATGTGTAAATATACTTTGCTGTATTTTTATTTTTGGGCTGGTGTATTTGGGTTCGGCCAGGATGTTCAGATTTGCCATTAACACCAGCTTTTAGGAGTCGTTAAAATTATGCGTGAAAACGTTGTGCGTTAAAAGCTGCGCATAGACTGTAATAGCATCCACGTACCAGCGCACAAACGCATTTGCGCTCACAATGTTAAGTATAGGACGCGTGCAGTACAGTACGCTTGTGCAGGGTTCACCCGCGTTAGACGAATGCGCGCGTTTGTTGCGCTGACATTGTAAGGCTAGGGTCAGACTAACACATTTTTCGCGTTGTCCGTGAAAAAGTGCGTTAGAACGAATGGACGTATTTTTTCACGGAATACGCGATAGCGGTCATACGATGCGCATTTTCGTCCGTGATTTTGTACGGATCATCAATAAAATCCTTTTTGCGTCTGGACGTTATGTTGGCCGGACATTAGCAGCGTCTGACGTCTCCCAATCACGCAAACACGCCGCTATGCGGACGCAGCGCACTCTGTACGTCAGTAGTAGCGGTTTGACGTTCTAGAAAAAATGCGTTCGTTTGCCACTTGCGTTGCGCGGACGAACTTTCGTGCGGCCGTTCTTCGTATGTTACCCGGCATTGGACATCATTTGCTGCTAGCACGGCCGTGATTTTGTGCGGTTAAACGCACGTTAAAAATGCTTTCGTCTGACCTTAGCCTAATATGACGTTCAGAGCAAAGGGTTTTGCCCCTCGCGTTAATGCGTTTTTGCGCACGCGTTAACGTTTGCGTGAAGATTGTAATAGGGCCCGCAATGTTTAGGATCATGAGCATTCCATACAAACTGTGTATGACGGAATGGGTGTTGTCCGCCTGCGGGTGTGCTCCTATCTGCGTGCCCCACAGCGCTTACCGCTGGCCCGACTACCGAGTGGCGCGGCACTCGGCGTCTCGTGCGGCCTGGAGTGACCCTGGGGAAGGGCTAGCGGGCGGTGGAGGGGACCCCTGCGTGGAACCAGCCCGACCACTGAGCAACACGGTACTCAGCGTCTCGAGCAGCTGGTTCACTGACCTTGGGTGTGTGGGAGCGTCTGCGGTGCGGGAGGACGGATACGGGGATCGGATCTTCCCCGGATGAATATTCTGATCTTATCGGCGATCTCCGTCGCGTGAATATTCGGATCTTATTGGAGATCTCCGTCGAGTGAATATTCGGATCTTATTGGAGATCTCCGTCGAGTGAATATTCGGATCTTATTGGAGATCTCCGTCGAGTGAATATTCGGATCTACTCACTTGCCGCTCGGTATACCGAAGCGCGGTAGACGGGCCGCGCCTTCGGATCGGATCTCGGAACCTCGGTCGAATTCCTTAAGACCGATGGCCATACGCTGCACCTCTGTCCTGATGCGAGATGCAGGCACAGGGTGTTCGGTTCGGATCTTTGGACGCCGCACTCTGAGACCGCGCGGGATCTCAGAAAATACGGCCGAGAATAAAAGTCACCAGACGAAGCTGAATGCACTAGTAAGACTGTTTATTTTTTACACAACACAGGTATTTATAAACATTTGCACAGAGTCATAACAATGGGAATCCCTGCCCGCCCACACAAGTCCCATTGGCCCTTGCTGGCAGGAGGCACCTGGGCCCCGATTCGTATTGGCAGTTACGAATCGGGGAGTTGCCGATTCGGACCAGATGGTCCGAATCGACCATTTTGCGATTCGACCGGATGGTCCGAATCGGCCATTTTCCGATCCGATCATTCTGACCGGATCCACGAGGCACTGGGAAAATGGCGACGGGCAAGGCACACACAAAGGAATTTTCGTACATTTCACAAAACACAAATGGGGACACTTTTTCTACACCACACACAAAGCCACATCTAAATAAAATATAAAACGGAACTCCGTGGGTGCAACAGCACCTAAGTGTCTATGGATATATAAATGTCACTATGAACCGCCCCTGGCTGAGGGTGCTGGGCCATTCCGTGACACTGTGGATGACAACTTCACTGCAAACTGAATTAATACACTTTATAAACCTATACGTTTGAGCTAGACTTTCCCCGTACTAGTAAGTCGACTCTTAAATTTAGAAAGCTCCTATCACTACGCAAATACCAAAAAGACATTATGTCTGCATGTGATCGCACAGCATGGAAACATATCCACATAACCTTGCCGAGTTTATAGACATCAACGTAACACATGCGTCTTGATAGCAAGCTGGCAGTATGTAGATTATTTCTTTTTCTGCAAAGAAGGCCATTTCAATATTTTATTATTAGGATTTCTGCCATTGTACATTCCTGCAAAAGCACATCTGAAGATACATGTTTATGAAAAGAGAATGACAAGCAAATTCTAAGATTACCAGTTTGGAAAGTCTGAACGAGAGATTCCTGCAGCTTTTATCAGTAGATATATATCATTTCAAGAGGATTAAAAGTGTGTGTTTGCCTGAAACAACCCTATGAAGAAGAATTGAATGTTTTCCAACGTGTTGTAGAGGCTTGCATGAGGCTCAGTAGATACTCAGACCCTATGCACGTTTTCAAATATTATTCGGAAATTGCACATTCTAGGGCAAAATAAGCAGAATGGGGGAAAACATCAAACGAGTCACTGTTTCAATTCCATGGCTGTCAGCCATAATTAGGTTTTCCTGATCATTATGGTGTAAATGAGGGGACCTCCTGGGCCTGGAAAAATGCTCAATTGGTTCCATTGACCAGTCAATGGAACCAATGGAAACATCCCTAGTGAGGGCAAAACTACAGTTAATTCTAGAACCTGTTCTATATGCCGCCAGGGATAATCCTCAGATATTGGGCTTTCAGTTCCATACGTTTCGGTATATGCAGATGCCGTCATGTTTACTATTACCACTCGTAATGTTTCGGTGCTGCCTCGCCTCTGGCTGTTGGACGACGTATCAGGAGTTTTGCGTTATAAAATTAATAATAGTAAATCTAAGGGGCTTCCATTGACTTTCCCCATCCAAGACATAGCTCATCTTTGCGGGCCTTGATAGCTCTTTGATTTTTCCTATAAGGATCGCTGAAGTTTAACGTGGTTAACAGCAAATTTTGCCATTATTTGCAACACTAAACAACAGCATTTAGTGGATAGCCCTCATTAGGAGTTGTTCTCTGTCAGGGTTATTCAGAGAAAGTTGAAACTCTGGAGAACGTTTGGAGAAGTGAAAATTCTAGGTCAAAATAGCTGACTTGGAAAGTGAGATAAATGGACGAATTTGTATGGTTTAGCTATTTTGACCTAGAATTTTCACTTCTCCAAAGTTCTCCCGAGTTTCACCTTTCTCGGAATAACAATATGTGTCTTATTAACTTGCATAGCTAGACTTACTCATTCACTAAAATCCTACATATAAAATGGTGTGTGGCAATGTCAGACAAACACTGGACCAGATAATATTTTAAAAAAATCTAATCACACAATCATGTACAAGAAAAATAATATAAAGATTGCCAGATTGTGAGTTCCTACGGGAATAGGGCCCTCATCTCCTCCTGTACTGTTTGTCAAATGTTGTTCAATGTACTGTAACCCTGTCTATACTGTGTTTATTGTACAGCGCTGCGGAATATGCTGGCGCTTTATAAATAAAGAATAATAATAATAATAAAGCTAAGCAAATGTATAAAGCTTAAACAAGGTTGTTTAAAATGCATCTCTTTAGCACTCAGATAAAGCCTTATACCTCACAATTCTGTGGTGTCAATAAAATGAAGACAATAGCATTTCTAAAAAACTCCTTTGTTTTCTTGGAAAAAAGCATTTAAAGCTGAGATTGTAACTACACCTAGATGCCTTTCTGAGAAGCAGGGAAATATATACCATCGGGGATCAGGTAAATGGTATTATTGCTGTAAGGCTAACTTTTAATTCTGCATTGTTTCTGTGCGACAAACGGGTTGTTTATAGATTTGCATGATTTGATGGATTATTAGGTTTGCCAGGTTCTCCATGTTTTTGCTGGGTATGTCCTGGGTGGCGACTATGTACCATTAGGTGTCATGCTCAGGACACTTACTGGAGAGAGGTGCTCTTGCTGGGATTCAAACCTGTGTCCCCACTGTCATAGAGCAGTGATGTTACCTCTACTCCATCCAGTCAGTACTCATGGTTTCTCTGCGATAAGCAATATGATGGAATATTAGGTTTGCCAGCTTCAGCTTCTCCATGTTTTTGTGAACACACTAACAGGGTTATTCAAAGAGAATCGAAAAGTCACTGCACGTTCGGTGACTTTTCGTTCTCTTGAATTCGGTACGATCCCATTTCGGCGACCCTGCGGTGTATTCAGCAAGCACCACAGGGGTGCCGTAATGCATGGAAAAGTCGCCGCAAACCCACCGAACGCTCACCGCAAAACGAGGGCGAACGCTCACCGAAGCCCGCAAAAACATCTGGATTAACCCCGCCGAAAAACGCTGGAAAAACCCGAGCAGGAGCCAATCACACGCAGCGCAGCTGCCGGATAAAGCCGACACCGCAGACGAAGGAGGTGAAGAAAAAAAAACAGTACGCTTGAATGTTTGAAAAGTGAAACACTGTTTGCAAAGAAACTACTGAACAAAAATGTCTGGAATTTACATATAAAATCCAATGAGATAATAAAAAGGGCTGTTAAAAAAATAAAAAGCGGAAAAAAAATGTTTGCTAAAAAATCCAGAAAAATGCCTAAAAGATCCTAAAAAATCTACAAATAAAGAGACTTTTTACTGCAGAATATTATAATGAACACTTTATTAGATATTGAATTAAAACGGGAATATTTTTAACATTGAAGCCTAAGGAATTCTCCTGAATAAACCTGCCGAATTAATTCACCGAATGGCAGGGCATTTCGGGAACCTTTCACTGCTGGTTTGTGCTCTCTGAATAGCTGAAGCATTGCTTCTCTACGGGGAATTCACTGCCCTCGAACAGGCACCGAATGTGCAGGCAATTCGCCAACATTTGGCGAATTGCCTGCTCTCTGAATAGCCGAATGGCCAAGAAAGGTAACTGTACCCTGAATTTCAGCGTTTGATTACATTTCTCCAGCAATTCGGATCTCTTTGAATAACCATGATAGTACATACATGTTAATGAGCATCCTCTGAAAAATGGTGACCTGCAGTACTCTAATTGCATATTATACTGCAGGAAGGAAATCAATTGATACTTACATTATACCTGTATATTACTTACTGTACTTTGCAAAACTGCCTGTGAAAAAACACATACTATTACATGCATCATGTAAAAATGCTTACAAGACAGGTTCAAACGAGTTCATCCTCATTCTTGTATTATCAGTCCAAAGTAGCATTTTGTGTTCTTTTAGTAGATCATAAGTCAATATTATGTGCTCACATATAAATGTTTACACTCAAAGCTTTTAAAATATCTTGTACCAAATCTATTTGGGTCTAAATCAGAAGTGCTAGTATCTATATGAGATATTATCTTAGCAAATAATTATGGACGAGTTAAACATTGCTCTAATGGGCAAAGATCCAGTATTGTGAAGACATATGGGATGGCTAATGATGGTATAAAATAAATACATAAACTCTAAACGAAATCATAATCTAACAAAATGAATACAGCACAGTCATATTTTGGTTTAAATGAGTGATGCTAATGTAACACAAAGTACAAAAGATAAAGGAATCCAGTGGGTTCCGTTCCGACTCAGTGGAATGTATTAACATAAATAATACAATGCAGGTCATTCATTTGTTTGTTAAAATGAAAGCTACATGTGGTGCATTTAACCTATTCAGACACACAAACATCATGCAACCCATAAACACATGGGAGGTTTTATAGCACTTCTAAGGCTAGGGTCAGACGAACGCATTTTTCGCGTCGACCGTGGAAAAGTGCGGTCGAACGAACGGACATATTTTTTCACGGAATACGCGGTAGCGGTCATACGATGCGCCTTTTCGTCCGTGATTTTGTACGGATCATCAATAAAACACTTTTTGTGTCTGGACGTTATGTTGGCCGGACATTAGCAGCGTCTGATGTCTCCCAATCACACACACACGCCGCTATGCGGCCGCAGCGCACTCTGTACGTCAGTAGTAGCGGTTTGACGTTCTCGAAAAAATGCGTTCGTTTGCCACTTGCGTTGCGCGGACGAACTTTCGTGCGGCCGTACTTCGTGTGTTCCCCGGCATTGGACGTCATTTGCTGCTAGCACGGCCGTGATTTTGTGCGGCTAAACGCACGTTAAAGCTGCGTTCGTCTGACCCTAGCCTTAGCTGGCAACAAAATATATCTTTATAGAAGGACTTGTGGTTATATAAGGCATAAGATGCTAAAAGGTGTAATGGAATTGTTTTAGATGTAAAAGTACAAATACATGCATATGTGGCTCGACCCTTTCCCTACCACAATCGAGTTAACTCGATTTTTGCATTGTATTACATTGAAAAACAATTATTAGCATAAAAGCTCATTTGCATATCTTTTATAAGCAAGGTCAGCGTGGCCACTGTGGAGAAACTCGATTTTAGTTTAATTTCTCTCTAGTCACCCTGTATTACTGTAAAGAAGCTGCAAATAGCAGATCCATCCTTCATGCGAACAATAGGTTCAAATATTTTACTGCTGCATTACAACAGCCAGGGAGAGCTCAGAATACAGGGAGAGCTCTGGGGGTTACTCACTACTGTAAATGGATAAGACTCAGTGGGCTATTATTGCTGAAAATCCCAGTACAATAGATACAGGCATAATGCCACATACAGATATTATTTTTATACTATTGTCATGTCCTGCCGCGGAATACTGCCAGCTTTGGAACCCACCAGGTGCCGTCCAGAGGTCTCGGCTGCTCCATCATGTCGGCCCAGCTCAGGGGGTTTCCTGTTTCGGCACCCGGTTGGTAGTGCTGGTCTGGGCTGCCACGGGTGCCTGCCTCTGCGCCAGGACCTGTTGCTCCAGGGCATTATAGCACGCAGCTCTCCTTTGAGCCACCTGGAGAAGATGGTATCCGTGGTAGAGAATCCACTATGACGTGTCGGCGGCATGGCAGGGGCCTGACTGACAGCTGCTGAGATCTGCTAGTAGGAGGGTTTCCAACCCAGGTGGGAGCCAATAGGAGGGTTAGATGTCACCAGCCGGTGGGGATGTGACCACCTCACCTGTCCATTCAAACATTGCCACAGCGTCGCTCACATTCCACGTGTAGTACCTGCAGCAGTCTTACCAGTTTCTACCATTTAGTGTACCAGTCCTGGATTGTTTCTTGTTACTGATTGCTCGCCACCTGCCCCGACACAGCTTCCATTCGACAATGCACCTGGAACACGCCATATTGGTTCCTTGATACTTGGATTCCCCTGCAAACTGGTTCCTACTCCTCCCCTTCCTCAAACCTGACAATTGTATGTATTTTTGGACGCTGCAGTGCTAGTAACGTCATTATGAATCCTCATAAGGCTAGGGTCAGACGAACGCATTTTTCACGTCTACCATCAAAAAGTGCGTTGATGCGTCCGAATGCATTTTTTCACGGAAGACGCGATAGCAGTCATACGATACGCAATTTCGGCCGTGATTTTTTACGGATCCAAACCAGGAAATTTTAGGTGTCTGGACATTATGTTGGCGGGACATGAGCAGCGTCTGACGTCTCCTAATCACGCACACACGCTGCAATGCGGACGCAGCGCGCTACTAGCGCATGTACTAGCGGTTAGACGTTCTTGCAAAAATGCATTCATTTGCCGCTTGTGTTGTGTGGCCGTACTTTGTGTGTGGGCCTGCGTTGGACGTCATTTGCTGCTACCACGGCTGTAATAAAGTGCGGCTAAACGCACGTTCGCACTGCGTTCGTCTGACCCCAGGGTAAGCAGAATATCTGTCCAATTTCAATCTTTATCACATTTACTGCATTTGACAGAGGCCATTTCTGCCTGTATGCTAATAATGGAGACCCCGTGTGAAATTGAGCAGGATAAGGGACACCATTTAGAGTTCAGAAACTTTCATTCCAACAATATAAAATGAACAAACTTACATTATTTTTGACCTGTCTCAGAATAACAATTTCTGTGCAACCCTATTTTAATTACTTCGCTTTCTATGTTGAAAATAAATGTAATGATGAAAACAATTTCAAGGAAAAGTGCATAGTAGTGACAGTGTTAAATTCATAAATGTAGAACAAAGATTGAGTGTTTGGGAAGGAAAAAAATCCGCACACAATCTTGTTTTTCTGGTGTAAAAAAATAGACTTTCCAGGAGTTAAAAATGATCCTCCATCTACAATTCACTAGAACAATTAAGCAGCAAATACTGGACATTCACATTCCTTGCGGGCTTTTCATTGACTCTTTGAAACAGAAATCAACAAAATCCCACCTCAAAGAATGAACTGAAAAATGAATGGCAAGGGAACAGTTTTTGTCGGTTCAATTTACAATTTGTAGCTGCTTTGCGTTACATTTAAAAGAGCTCCACACCCCCATAACAGCCTCCGCCTAAATATCAGGTTTCCAATGTGAGTGATTTTACTCCTTTTTTCCCCTCGGCACTCGCTTCCCCTCCTCTTCAGCGCAGAGACTCCCAAACTAGGAAGTCCCTGAAGCTTTTCTACGCAATCTGTGGTCCTACACAACTTGTGTACCGTAGGAAATGCAAATTGCTCAGCGCTACGCGACCAGCGCACTTTATGTACACAAGTTCTGCAGCGCCTGCGCAGAACGATGGATGGGAGCTGCACGCATGCGCAGGCCCGATCCATTGGCTGCCAGTGAGCGCTCGCTACAGCGGGGGAGGGGTCTCAGAGAGGGTGACATTGGCAAGGTGTGTGCTTGCTTCACTAATCTGTTGACTGGCAGCTGTGAAATTCAAAAATACACAGGGTTATTCAGAGAGAGGTGAAAACCAGGAGAATGACTGGAGAAGTGAAAATGTGAGGTCAAAATAGCCAAACCAGAAAATTTTTCCCATTTATCTCACTTTCCAAATCTGCTTTTTTGACCTAGAATTTTCACTTCTCCAGTCATTCTTCTGCTTTTCACCTCTCTCTGAATAACCTTGTGTGTGTCTGCTGGTGACGAAGGGTGGGGTGAAGGAAACTCCTCCAATTCACCCCATACTTTCACCAGATTGAGGGGTCTGGGAAGAGGAGACTCTAAACATCCCAGACACTTTGAAACAATATAGTGGTCAGGTGGAGTAATGTCCCTTTAAGACCCACAAGGGTTATACCACCTGCCATGACTTCCAAATTACTATGAACGGAGACTGTACGCCTGCAGATATTCCCTTACCGTCTCTATTTTACCGTCGTTTTCCGGGGAAGGTGCATTCTTAGTGCCTCGCCCCGGAACACAGCACAAAGCTGCAAGACACCAGCAGCAGTGCACCGTGCCGCCATAAGTATCAGCTCGTGTAGACCATAGGACTCCATGTAGCTTTGCGTGTCCCGGCCCGCAAGCTCGCCTATGCTTCAAAGTAGAGTTTACATTTAACATCTCCCATAATAAGAGACATTTACCTTAACCTCGCACAGGCAGGAATGGAATGTCGTTTCTCTTTGATAAACTGATTACAGGAGATGTTTATCGAAAACTAGGTTTAAATCAGGCAAATCCCATGGATTCAATGTAAAAATAAAAAATAAATAGTTTTTAATAAATATTTATTTAACCGTTTATTTTTTTTAGGGTTTATGCATTTATCATTTTTTCGCCCAAATTTATTTTTTAAAATGGCGGGTTTTTTTTTCTCTGTAACAGACCTTTTTATTATTATTCATAGGACATTATATATTATTTCCAGGCATTTTTGTGCAGCAGTTGATTTTGCAATCGCGTTTTAAAAGTTGCAGTGTTTTTTTTCCCCCTTGTTCGTCAACTTGTCTGCTTTTCAGGCAGGTGTTCGGTGGGACGTCAACTTTTTTTCGGATTGGTTCGGCAGTTTTGCGGCAGATCGACTAATGTATTCAGCAGGTTTTGGGAATCGATTCTGCGGTTTTTCGGCTTGTTCACTGCACTGCGGGTCGGCAAATCGAACTCGCCGAAGTGCAGGAATGGGAGAGCATCGTCATATCAGTGCTCTCTGAATAACCCTGATTAACAATAGAGAAGGCGCCAGCCTCAAAAGCTTTCATGGGCATAAGGCCCCGTTCACACCTGGGCGTTTTACAGCGCGTTCCTGCACGCTGTAAAATGCCCAAGCACGGAAATCCCATGATTTCCTATGGGGCCCGTTCCCACCTGGGCATTTTACAGTGCGCAGGACCGCGCTGTAAAACGTCCTACACCCAAAGAAGTACAGGAGCTTCTTTGGGGCATATTGCAGCGCGTTCACGCTGCAGTCTACGCCTGGGAACGCGCTGCAATGCAACTTCTTCACGTTTGCGCGATACACGCGTCAAAAAACACACAGGTGTGAACCC
This sequence comes from Leptobrachium leishanense, assembly GCA_009667805.1. Classification (NCBI taxonomy): domain Eukaryota; kingdom Metazoa; phylum Chordata; class Amphibia; order Anura; family Megophryidae; genus Leptobrachium; species Leptobrachium leishanense. The sequence goes on from CM019073.1 coordinate 48,978,671, forward strand.
CGCCTAAGGCTGGCCGTCCACTGGATCCGTAGTCGGACGACCGACTTTTTCGTCAGACCATGGACGACGTCGGTCGTCGTCGGTCGTCCGACCAGGTCAGACTAGGGTCGTCCACGTCGTGCGACCAGATGATCCAGATGAAAATCAGACAGCGGTGGAGTGCAGAGGTTGCCAAAACCATAATGAACTGGTTTTGTATAAAAAACCAGCACATCCTGCTTTTAGAAACAGTCCTTTTTAAAAATATGGTTTAAAAAAAAAAAAAAAAACTACATTTAAAACCTATGGGATATGCAGCCAGTTGCATAGTAGTGATTGGTCACCTGGTTTCCTTTTTTATTTACCTGCAGTGTATGGATTCTACATGTTGCAGAGTGGCACTTTTCATGCAATGCCCATCAGCTTGAATAAGTGAAACATGGCCAACCTGGTAACCCTAGTGTCTGCATATTTATATATTTTGTTAATTCAGTAAGCAGGTGGGAAGGCAGAACATGTTAAAATAACCTGCAGCCTCCATCTGCCACTTCCTTTGACCTTTCCAGATCAAAATCAATCCAAATCACTCCCCTGATCAGCTTGCCACATCCATCTTCTCTCCAGAGGTCAGATGTCTGCGATTTCCCCCCCCTCAAATGGAAGGCATCGCACATCTGATGGCATCTTTCACCGTCGCTGGAAGTCTGATTATGGTCCATTCACCTGCACGTTGTAGGATCGGTCGGACGACGAGACGCGATATCGCATGATCCCACCATCGCACAAATACGGATCCAGTGGACGGCCAGCCTAAGTCAATGAGTTACTATTCACATGGGAGCATGCAGGACCCTTCGAAACATGAACATTCAATGCAACAAGTCTATCAGTATAATGCAATAAATTGTTAACACCTCCAAGCCTGGAACCACCCCTCTCAAACGTTTAGAAAGCCATTCTATGATTTCTAGTGAATAAAAGGTGAACATAACCCTCTGACACCTTTCTACATATATAATTGCTAAGGACCGTTTAACTCTGTATTGCCTACGGTCACTGGAATAAAAAAAAACAAAAAAAAAAAAACAGCACTTACTGACAACGGTCTGATGTTTTACATCATGTCTGTTTAGAACACTGACACAATATTTTTTCTATTTGGCAGAAGTCTTTCAGGTTGTAGAGCATCACATAACAGAGGGAAAATGTTGTAAACTGGATTCAGTATTAGAAGAAGAAAAAAAACGACCTGAAAATGTTTGGAAAACCAAAATTTGTTGTAGGATGTGCACGTCCATATACAAAACTGAACATTTCTAATATTTTCACCTTTACAGAGTCTACATTTCAGACAGCGCTATAGAATTTTGGGGAATTAACTTTTCTTGTTCCCTTCCCTTGCAAATTCAGCTATAGCTGCATTATTCAGAGATACAGTTGATGCAGATGTGGTGGCATACTTATCCCTCACCACGAACACAACCAGACATTCGGATCTGCTCTCTGACAATCACTATACAGGGTTATTCAGAGATAGGTGAAAACTAGGAGAATGACTGGAGAAGTGAAAGTTCTAGGTCAAAATAGCCGATTTGGAAAGTGCGATAACTGGGAGAATTTTTCTGGTTTGGCTATTTTGACCTAGAATTTCCACTTCTCCAGTCATTCTCCTTGTTTTCACCTCTCTCTGAATAACCCTGTATAGTGTATATACATGTGTACACACACAGTAGGTACTTAATATAAACAAGCACCCATATTCACACCAGCGTGAAGTGTGTGAGACTTCTGCAACTACAATAAACTAGGACAAACAACACTACCACCATTGTTCTTACACAGTCGAGTAAACTGCGGCTATTCTCACTTTATAGTTGTCTCAGTATGGTCTAAAATAATGGACATTATACTCCTGTGTAGGGCTGCAACGATTATTTGCATAATCGATTAATCGGATAAAAGAAAAACACTCAAATTGCATCTTCTTCGCAAACAAGGTACACAATTGGTCACAGTGATGCATCAATGCTGCGTACGCAGCTTAAGCCCATGTCTGCTTTCTCCAAGCAAACGCTCAGACATGAAGTCAGCAAGAAATCCGGTTGAGAAGGGGGGGGGGCAACTTCATAAAGCCTGACCACTTTAACTTAGAGTGTCCCTTTACAATAATATTATGAACAAACGGAGCGGGAGGAGTGTCCGGAGGTGGAAGAGCGTTTCGGCAAGGGACTTGATCCGAGTGTGAGAGTGTTTGGGCAAAAGACCAAACCTGAGTGTGGGAGGGAGTTTGTGAGAAGGGACCTGACCAAAAGGAGAGAATGGCAGCTCCAGACCAAAGAGGGGGTGACAGGCAAGATGGGGTGGTGGCACAGGAGCAAGCAGAATCTGAGGTTATAACATTTAACTAAATCGAATCTAAACAGTGTGTGCTGTACACAAATCGATTAATCGACAATGCGAATAGTTGACAACTATTCTCATTATCGATTAGTTGTTTCAGCCCTACTCCTGTGTTTCCATGTTAACAGCATCAGCCCAATTAATGAAGGGCAAAAAAAAGGGGGGGGGCCTATAATTTTTATTACAGCGTTCCTTTAAAAACCAGCAGTATTACTCCTCTGCCATTAGCTAGCAATTAGTAACGCACACTTAACCATGACATCAATTAGTAAAACAATGTATCCTTCCTAGTAAAATACTTTCTAAAAAATAAAATTAAAAAAATTCTATATAAAATTATACGCCAGAAAGAATTGAGTAACAAAGGATTCTCTCCATTAGGGCAGTGATGGCTAACTTTGGCACCCCAGTTGTTTCAGAACTACAACTCCTATGATGCTTAGACACACTTTAGGCTGGCAGAGCATCATGGGACATTTAGTTCAGAAACATCTTGGGTGTCAAGCTCCGCCACTGCTGCCTTAGTGGGTTAATGGCCATGTCCAACAACACTCAGTACCACCCACCATGCCCCAGTAACGACAAGCAATAATAGATTGGAAAAGCATTCACAACTTTATGTAGACAATAAATATTTACATTGCAGTCTGCGGAGAAAAGAAATATATAAAAACCGATTGAGGGATTTCCCCTTCTAAACCAAAAATGTAAAATACATTCGTTCAGCGCTGTGGATTCTTGTTACGGTCTTGAAGATGCTCCCGTCTTTTCAGCTTCTTGTGGATCCTCATCTTCCCAGCTCCATAAATGTTAAAGTTATATTCCGCCGTTAGATAGGGAAGCTCTCCTTTGATTCCGCGCTGCAATATACAGAAAACATTTTCTTCATGAGATTTAGTGAATGGGAATTGTGGTAGGAATACGAATTTCTAATAGAAAGGATCACACTCTGGGTGTGTATAATCCCATTTACAGTCTTCACATCAGACACAACCTTTAAATCTCTTTAACCCCATAAGGACACGGGCAATATTACAAGTTCAGCACACTTCTAAAGAGTAAAAAAAGTGTGCTGAGCTGACTTTGTTCATTCACAGTTACAAAAAAATTTAAATTAATGATAAACCATCAGGTAAACCCAAGATATCATTCACATACACGCCAACTAATGTCTCAGTCAAAGAAGGGTTGACAACACAAATGCAAATTCATACAGGAGGCAGCTTCTCATCCCCTTTTCTTCATAGGTTCCATGTGAATGATCAAAAAAATTAAAAAATTGTGTTTGCAGCTTGTCTTCACAATATTTAAAGGGACCTTACATCATTCTAGAGGATCATCAGATGAGTGAAAAAAATAAAATAGCAATTTATTATTTTTACCTGATTCTTGAAGACGGCATGTGGTATGGAAATATTCCCGACTAACAAGCAGTTGACTAATCGCAGAGTCTTCGGCAGGACAGGTGTGAGGATGTGGTAAACCTTCTTTTCCATATTAATACCTCGAACGAATCCTACAGGAAACAATTATGGATCATGAGAGATCTACCATTTCATTGACCACATGCTAACAGCAACAGCCCAGGAGAATCTCAGGCTGCAAAAGGTGTCCGCATAGTAATATTAAATTTAATGTACCAGAGTCAGGTGTAAGGATAAAACCAGCGTATCATAGCCCTTTTTTTTTTTTGGAAGATCATAAACCAAATATATAAAGTGTAAGGACTACATTCTAATAGGTGAGACGGACTAGCCATACTTAAACTACATCCAGATCAAAATATGACGTTTTCTATACTATTTTCAAAGCAATTTTCCCAACGAGGTCTTCTGACAATATAATATTTTATTATTTTTGCTTTACTTCTTAAAGTGCACGTGTCAATAAACAGGGCACCACCAGCTTGGTGATAGCATTGGCACAGGAATCTGAGATCCAATCAGAGATGCCAATGTTCACCTGTCAAGTGAGAATAGAAGAGCCGGCCTACGAGAGACAATGGTGGCGCCCGACAGGTCAGTATGACAGGTACTCTTTAATATGTGCTATAGCTTTGTTAAACTGTATAATTGTTTTTATTTTAGGGCAATATAATTGCTGATGTGTGCAGACCCCTGTATTCCAACTTGCTTGGTTGCTTGACTGCTGCCGACCTCCATTCCTTTTTTTTTTTCACAAAATAAAACAAAAAAAAATAAAAAATTATAAAAAAATAAAAAATAATATATATATATATATATATATAAACAAAAGCTCTTACCAAAGCCAAGGCAATCACAAACAGGTGTCTGAGATAGTATTACCGGTCCATCATCCTCACTGTTAACATCGTCCAGGATGTAACACAGTCCTACCCAGCTGGCGTTCACACAATACATGATGTGGGACGGGGCAACATCAGAGTGGATCACACGCAATGCAACCGCACTGAAAGGCACCTAAGAACAAATCAGACAAAGATTATTTCTTTTTGTACAATATTGTATCCATAAACCAGGAAACACTAACAGGGTTATTCAGAGAGGTGAAAACCAGGAGAATGGCTGGAGAAGTGAAAATTCTAAGTCAAATAGCCAAACCAGAAAAACTCTCCCATTTATCTCACCTTTCCAAATCGGCTATTTTGACCTAGAATTTTAACTTCTACAGCCATTCTCCTGGTTTTCACTTCTCTCTGAATAACCCTGTAAGGGCTGTATTCCAGCTTTAGTGTACACATAACCAGAGCTGTTGTAAATGTAGCAACTCTATAGACTTCAATGGCTCTGGGTAAGTTTACACCAGAGGTGGAGTAACAAATTTGCACAGTAACACCAACACTTAAAATCTGACAACCCATTTTTTTGCATTTTCTGCTGGTATAAAAAGAAAAGACATTTAGGTCTTTTCTTTTTATACCAGCAGAAAAAGCAAAAACAAATTTAAATAGTTTGTCAGATTTCAAGTTAGTGCAAAATACCAAAGAATAAAATACATTTACCAGGCGGTGTACCAATAATATATTTTCTACAGGAAAACAAATTATCTTGGCTAAATCCATAACGTCAAGATGGATATTAGTGGTGACCCATGTGAAAATGGCTCACCTCATACGGTACCAGGCTATTCAAAGGAATCACCTGCACAGGATCGAATTGCTGCAATCTGCTTAAATAGCCCAGCATGGCAAGATCACGTAAAATCCCACCATGGCATCGCCTGAAAGGGAAAAAAAAGGGAAAAAAAAAAAGGAAAAGGGATTAATACTGAACAAAATGAAATGATTTAATTGTAAAGTTAAATATTTTTAAAATTTTCATTCTGGAAATCAAAAGTTATATTATATAAAAAAAAAAAAAAAAAAAAAATGTATTTGTGGGGTTTATGAAGTAATGATGATACCAACGACCAGTAATTGTAAATCTGGGTTTGCTACTTACACACTTCCAGTTTCTCCCACTCCAGGAAAATCAGATTCGATAGCAAGGAGGTGATGTCCTACAGAATGCTTAGAGAAAGGACTCTGTATGTAGTCTTGATCTTCATCATCAGAAAAATCTGGCCTTTTCTCTCTGCTCCGGCACTGCGAGCTATTTTTTGTCAGGAACCCAGGAGAATTCTCGATATAATTCTGTGTCAGCGGCTCCATGTCATCACTGCCCTTTGCAGTGACCTGGACTATGTGACTTGGTGACAGCAGACGTATTAAGTCAATCAGCAGAAGTAATCCAAAACCTTAAAATAAAAATGTGAGATGGTATGACAAGAGGAACTTAAATACATAACAGATCTGATACAGAATTAAAACGCCAACAAAAAGAAAACACTTATGTTTTTAACACAGCTCTGAATACTTCTAGGTCAGCTAGTTTGGTAGAAAAACATGCAAATCCTTGAAAGAAAATAGTGTGTTTACAATGAAGAACATGAACGGTTTCCCATTTTCAGGCATGGTTTTCTGTTAGTGGCAGCAAAATGAGGCTTTTAATTATGGATTATTTTTTAATGATACTTAAATAGAAACTAGGGACTGTGATTTGGTAAAAGCACACAGCGGTAACCTTGCTAGCTGGAAAAGGGGTGTGTAACTCAAATTCCAAAAGGTGTTTTTTTTTAGCCTCACCCAAGGTCGTGCTTGCAACAGAAGAGAATTTAGCTGATCTTTCAAATAGAACACCCCTATCTCACACCAGACGCACCTCGCGTACCTCCCCACTCTGCCGGTCCCTCCATTGGCTTTCTGTACGTTGCAGGATACAATTTAAAATACTGACGCTCACGTTCAAATCGCTCAATAACTCAACCCCTCGCTACATGTCTTTGTTACTCTGCAAGCATGTCCCGTCTAGACTACTCCGGTTTGGGGGCGATCTCCGCCTGTCATCTGTCTACACCCGCACTGCCAACTCTCCGGTCCTGTGGAATGACTTGCCTCGCCCTATCAAACTGTCCCCTAATCTTCAGGCCTTCAAGAAATCCCTCAAAACCCATCTCTTCAGATTAGTGTACCAAATCACTGATGCAACTCATCCCCCTGCTCACCTACTCACAAAAGGATTGAAGCTGCTTCTATGGCCCCACCATTCCCAAACCACTGGCACTAATGATCCTGCCATCCAGTAAAATTTGTCTTCCTCAACCACAATCCCTCTAGATTGCAAGCTCCTATGAGCAGGGCCCTCTACACCTTTTGCTTCCATCCTATGTCCGTTTATCTGTATCTTGTTCCCTTTGGTTATTGTAAAACACTACGGAAACTGTTGGCGCTATATAAATTACAATAATATTATTATCATCAATATCTGGAAATCTACAATCTAGAATGCTCCAAAAACTGGAATTTTCGAAGCCGTCACAATTTCAGTGATTCCAGACTAGGGGTGCTCCGTACGGTCGCTGCAGCTCAGGAACTCAGCTCCCGAGTACTGCAGCAGACCGCAGCACACACTGGGAGCCTTTGGGCAGCCCAATCAAGTGAAATAATGCCTGAAATCCCACGGACTCTGAGCACCATGTCCACGAAGGAAGGCTGCAGAGCTCTCCCAGCATGTGGACAAGATTGGAGCTGCTGCAGCAAGAAGGGGATCACAGATCTCCGGTCGCGTTCTCTATTCTAAACAAAGGATACTCAGATTATGAAATTTGGATTGCTCAGGGGGTTCCAAGCATCCCGGATAAAAGATGCACAAACTGTTCTATGTTTTGAACGCCATTCAGCATGTTAAAACAAGGACCTTTACAAGCCAGCCAGGCACGTCCCTATGCAGACTCCAAAAACTGCCACAATTGCATAGCAGTGCACAGTAGAGCAGTAGTAGTAGGTGCAAAGACTCATTTGTTAAAGTACAGCTGTCAAGGGCAGAAAAACCTTTGCCCACTTGACAGGGCATGCCTCCCTTTACATAGGGCAGCGTTTTCTTGCTGACGGATAGAACGCAGAAAAAGATATTCCATTTAAATTTTTTGCCGTACCCCATGTTACTGCGGCATGTCGCAGTTTGTAGGATGGCTGTGAGTAGTGATAGTGGCTTTAAAAGGAGGATCCAGATTGCATTTATTAATAAGATATCATATTTAAGCCGCAAGAAAATATGTTAAAATATTTTAATTAGGGGGGGCGTGGCCGGACATCGAGCAGGACGGACGTGAGGTGGAGGAGCTCCGGCAGTTTTACTCTTTAAAGTCCGTTTTCTACTTTTTGGGGGCGAGATCCAGCGCCTGCTTGCCCACCTGAGCGGACCCGGAACACGGAGGAGGCGGGGTGTGTGTCTGCAGCGTTCGGGCGTTGAGGTGGTGCCGCTGGATCCCCCTGGGCCTGCTGTGCGAGCGGAGCCTGAGTGGAGGTGCCGGTGCCGCGGGGACCAGCACTTCCGGTATAGAGCGGAGGACTCCCTCGGACCTGGCTGCTTGGGGTACGGCATCGCCGGCCTCTGGGAGTAAGCTGACGGACGGGCGGGGTCACTACATGCCCCCCCTCCCCTGCTACACGCGGCGCTCTTCCTTTACCACCTGGTCCCACCACATCCCGGCTCACGGCGCAGCGGCCCGCATCTGCGGACCCCGGAACATCTGGGGAAGTGGGAAGTAGCCCACAGGCACCCCCCACGTGGAGTGGAGTCTGTGATCGGCGCCGCTGTGAGGCTCGAGGGCAGAGTCGATTCCACCCGACCTTCCCTTGGATAGAGTGTCTCCGGAGCTCGTGATATCATTATCCGGGTTCACTTTTTCCACATCAAGGAAGCTCTGATGTCAGCGTCACGGAAGTCCATGCCTTTAGCTGCCCCTTATGCTGCTCTTTTTTCGCTGACTTATCAGCTTTGACCATGTCTAAACGACGAGAGTTTTCATCCCTCACCAAGCTTCTTCGCAATCATAAGTTGGCGTACAGATGGGGGTTCCCAACGAAGCTCTTGATATGGAAGGATGGTATACTAAATGTTGTTCCTGATGTCGCCACTGGATTACAATTCTTGAAGGACTGGAACATTCTGGCTGATTTCTCGCCTCCGCGTGAGCCTTCCTCATCACCGATTAAGGTCTCACCGGAATGGCATAGAGTCTGACCTAAATGATGGGTGTCTCCTTTCCTGTGCCGCGTGGAGGACGTGGTTCCTCTTCACGATCGCCTCGGGACTCTGTTTTTTTGGTTCAGCGCTGAGTTCTTGCGTTGAGCTCTGTGTAGCGGACGTCCCCCGGTTGAGTCTCCTTAGCTGATATTTTTCGCTTCTTCTTGCCACTAGGAATGACTCATTCTTGCTGTATCTCTGGGATACAGCAGCGTTTGGTTTGTTTGTCTTATGTTTTTGCCTTTTTCAGTTTTTTTCCCTTTTCTTTTTCGTTCTTTTTCCCTTTTTTATTTTTCTTTAATTATTTGTCTGTTGATATGCTCTTATGGCCCTGGCCTTCATATTCCTCAGGTCTCCTCGATAGTACTTTTAATCCGACTATGCATATTATAACGTTGTGGTTATTTATTCATGAGTAAGCCTCAGTTCAGTATTTTTTCAATGAATGTTAGGGGGCTGAATGTTCCGTTTAAAAGACATGCTCTGTTTCGGGATTTACATAAATCTAAGCCAGCGATAGTCTGTGTGCAGGAGACGCATTTTAGCACAGTGCGCACCCCCCATTTGCGATCCGCTATGTACCCTGTTTCCTTTCATTCTACTGCCCAGACGAAGTCTAGGGGTGTCTCGTTTCTCTTTCACAAAGACTGGGTCTTTAAATGCTCAAACCAATATACAGACCCACTGCGCCGCCTTTTGATTTTGGTGGGCACTATGAATGAACTTCCAATTACGGTTGCAAATCTGTACTTGCCTAATGTCAACCCAGTATGTTTTCTTAAAAAAGCTTATAGTAAGATTAAGAAGTTGATGGAGGGGTCTCTTTTCATGTGTGGTGATTTTAATTGTGTGCCGGACACGGCTTTGGATACACGTCCAGCCCAGAACCGTGCACAGCCTCGTAAACAGCTCCCCTCTAGCCGCCAACTAACTGACTTTTTACGATCCTCTGACTTATATGACGCATGGAGAATTAGCAACCCCTCAACTAGGGACTTCACTTTTTTCTCACCAGTTCACTCATCTTATAGCCGCATTGACCTATGTCTGATACAAGGCTCTACAGTCCCTCGTCTCCTGGCAGCTCGTATCGGCTCTATAACATGGTCTGATCATGCTCCTATAACGATGGACTTCGAGGCTGACTATCCTGCTAGGGGGATGGGGAACTGGCGTCTAAACGACTCGCTTATAGTTAGTGGCGCTGATGTGTCTGATACATCGGCGGTGTTACGGGAATACTTTGCATTAAATGTGACTTAAGACGTCACCATATCATCGGCCTGGTTGGCGCATAAAGCAGTGGTGAGGGGCCATTTGATTCAGAGAGGGGCTACACGGAAAAAGGCGTTCAATACCCAGATGACTTCAGTACAGCGGCAAATATCTGACTTGGAATCCCAACATAAATCTAACCCCACACCTGACCTCTTGTCCCGACTGACGACCCTTCGACGGGATCTGATCCAGATGACGTTACAGTCCTCTGAACGGGCCATACGACGCTTAAATCTCACCCAATATACCCAGGGCAACAAAGCTGGCCGGTTACTGGCATCTAAATTGAAATCTAAAAGACTACAAACCAAAATTCCTTACCTATTAGATAATGGAGGGGATAGGATTTACAACCCGTTAAAAATTTCAGAGGAATTTGCCAACTTCTACGCCTCTTTATATAACCTAAAATCAGATCCTGCGACTCACGATCCGGACCCAGATGAGATAACTCAATTCCTCTAGGAAGTAGAACTCCCCTCCCTATCCCGATCACAAGCGGCAGAGTTGCTGGTTCCGTTCACAGAGGAAGAGGTGCGTAAGGCCGTTAAGGCTCTTCCAAAGAATAAAGCCTGGCATCTCTACACCAGATGGAATTCATAAATTAGCTCTGTTCGCGGATGATATTTTGATTTTTCTTACCTCCCCTGAAACTTCTTTACCATCTCTACATGTTGATGATTTCTCACTCTCCACCTTGTATCCATTCGACTGGAGAACGACCTCTTTGAAATATTTAGGTATTTCTCTTACCAAATCCAGGGGTACTATCCTCAAATTTAATTATAACCCCCTAATGACTTCTATCTCCTCCCAACTGTCCTCCTGGCTTGATCTGGAGGTCTCTTGGATGGGACGTATGGCAGCTCTGAAAATGTGTATTCCACCCCAGATTCTTTATTTTTTCAGGAACATCCCAGTTTTTATCCCGGCACATATGTTGCTACGTATGCAAAAAATGCTGCAGGCACACATATGGAAAGGGAGGCCTCCACGCATTCCAGCTTCCACAATTAACGCAACTAGACGTAGGGGGGGGCTAGGCTTTATAAACGTTACAGCATACTACAGAGCGGCTCTATTGGCTCAGCTCCTGTCCTCCATGTCCCAGCGAGACACCCCTTTATGGTTACGGATGGAGAGTGCTTCCATTGCTCCTTTTCGAGTTCACGACCTGATGTGGTTTGAGAAGCTCCCACACCACACATTGGAGGGTCTCTTGCCTTCCACTTATGTCATGGCGGCTATGGGGTAGAAGACTTGTACGACCTTTCTCATTGCTCAGCTTAGCTCCATTGCGCTTCCTCTGTCGCACTATCCAAGACCTGAACCTTGACCGTTGGTTCCAATTAGGTCTTACACATATTCATCAGCTTTTTACATCCTCTTCCATTAAAACCTTCCCGGACATAGCACGCGAGTTTGCCCTCCCCACTAGCAAATGTTTCAAGTACCTTAGGGTAAAACATGCACTGACTCAACGGGGTATTTCCTCCTTTGCAGCGACGGAGATTACGGCCTTCCACAGGTTGTGCTTAGGTAAAAAAGTTACGAAAAAGCCTTTGTCTTTATGTTATGACAGTTTGTTGTCTGCAAACCCCAGTAAGAAACTACTGTATATGATTAGATGGGACAAGGATTTGTCGTTCGAGTCTTCTAAGGAGGACTGGTTTTACGCCACGGAAACGGTCTATAAATATACCAGGAGCACTAATCTGCGGGAGGCACATCTTAAACTATTATATAGATGGTACATGACCCCGAATCGTGTGGCTCATGTATCCGGGCACTCCAGTGTATGCTGGCGCTGTGGCACCAGTGTCGGTTCTATCCTTCACATCTTTTGGCAATGTCCGCTGCTAGCTACCTTCTGGGGGAAAATTTGCAGACTGATATCTCACTGTACCGGCATATCTATGCCCCTGTGCCCTAAACAATACCTCTTACATATGCTTCCAATTACTATCCAACAGCGGCATAGAGGCATCATATCGATAATACTTAGCGTAGCTAAAACTACTATAGCACGTCACTGGCTTTCTCAAGCTAGTCCTCAATGAGAGAAGTCATGTTATCACTGGAGAATGTTTATCTGTACGAGGAAATGTACCACAGGGCTGTAAACTCTTTCAGCGTGTTTCAAGACATATGGGAAGGATGGGAACTCTTTGTAAAGTCTGTAAACTTGATATAATTTTTTTATAAATGATATAAAAGGATATATTTGATGAGGATACAGCATAAATATTACCGTTTGTGGACCTCACTGAGCATATGCATAAGGATTTTATTTCTGACTTTTCCTTTTTTTTTCCCCCCCCCTCTTTCTTTTTTCCCCTTAACTCTGTGTAATCTTCTGATTTGTGTGTTCTGTTATGTTTTAAAGTGTTATAAATTTTATTGTGTTTTAGTTTAACTTGGGAAAGTTTGGTTCAACCGATTGCTTATGTTGCAAATCTTATGTTATTGCTAGAATTGATAACTGCAGGATCCTGCGTGACCCTCCTTTTTCATTACCCCCAATCTTGGTGATTTCTGGCATCTGTTTCTTCTATGTGAACCTTAATAAAAAAAATTATATATTTAAAAAAATATATATATATTTTAATTACCTTTGACCCATCCCATGGTATTAATAATCAAGGGCTGATCTCTTTTATAAGAAGCAATTACATATTTGACCGACTCAACAAACCGCTCCATTTCTTGTTCGCAAGAAGTTTCTCCAAAAAATACCATCTTTTGCGCATCTCTTTGTTGAGTGAATGGAGGGCCTAAAATTGAAGAAGAAAATAAAGGATTTATGGTTACTAAACCTAAAAGCACAGGTTTTAAAAAAAATAAAAAAATAAATAAAAAAAATCAACCTTGACAATTATCAATACATTAAAAAGGTCAATGAAGGGTTAAAAATTAATTATCAAACTAATTTATTGCTTGCACCAGAAATTGAAATCCTGACCATCATAACAGGAATATTAAGTGAAAATACAAGAAATATTCCCTAGCTACAACATTTCTCCACTTAATTTACTCTGGCCTAAAAATTATTCAACTGACCTTACATCCCAGTTACTGGGCAACCTTCATATTAGTTATTGGGAGCAGCTTAACCCCATTCACTACCGAGATATGTCAGGGCTTCAAAAAGCACCACCCGGTGCCCTGATTATCAAGATATCTTGAGCTGCAGCTCTGCAGCCCAAAAACAAATTAACTTTGTTCGCTGCAATTGAATTTTGTTTGCTTTTGGGGTGCAGAAGGCGCCCCCAAAGTTTTAGCCCTGTGGGCATAATGCCCAAAGAGCTACAACTCTGTAAAATCAGCTAACTGTATGTCCTGACATTGGACATTCATCAAGCCGATCCATTTGTTGCAGTGAACCATGGGCTGCAACTGTAAAGTCAATTTGGCAGTAGATGGCACGATCTACTGGCTAAATATGTTAGTACAGTAATGAATTCATTGGGAGTATTTCTAAATAGGTCTTACACTAGAATTGAAAATTATTTTTCCAAAAAAAAAAAAAAAAAAAAAACACTGGTTCCTAGTAGGGCTGTGCAATTAATTGCAAATCGCAATCGAATCGCGATTTCCGACCCTGCAATTTCTAAATCGCATAAGGCTGCAATTTTCGGCTCCCTGTTAACTTCCGGCAGCATGGTGCTTTGGGCGCTCGCAGGGGGAACCACGTGATGAGCCGCATTCTCGCGGCTCGTCACATGGTTCTGCCAGGTGAGCGCCCAAGCTCCTTGCCGCCGGAAGTTAACAGGGAGCCGAACACGTGGCGCACAGAGGTGGGCTGGGGCAGTATCCATGTGCTGGGGCAGTATATCCATGTGCTGGGGCAGTATATCCATGTGCTGGGGCAGTATATCCATGTGCTGGGGCAGTATATCCATGTGCTGGGGCAGTATATCCATGTGCTGGGGCAGTGTATCCATGTGCTGGGGCAGTGTATCCATGAGCTGGGGCAGTGTATCCATGAGCTGGGGCAGTATATCCACGAGCTGGGGCAGTATATCCATGAGCTGGGGCTATATCCATGTGCCAAATACTGAATACATTTAGAATGTATGTAGCAGGTTTGAAAAAGCAAAAACAATTGGCTAAATCGCAAATAAAATCGCAATCGCAATATTCATTCAAGAAATCGCAATAGGATTATTTTGTCAATATTGCACAGCCCTAGTTCCTAGGGAAAAAAAAGAAAAAAACACTTGGTATTGAAGGGGTTAAACCACCTTTATCCTTTGCAAAGATTAGACATAAAGAAGTTAAGCACATAGCTGATGTGTTTACAAATCTGATTAGTCACAGTGCTTCAACTATCTGAAAGGCAAAAAAAATATATCTTTAGAATTAGGGCAGGGTGACGGATTTACAGGATTTTTTCTCTCTTAACAGCGTATTGTTTATCGGTGCAGGAACAAAGCCCACATGCTTGGCAGACACTTGCTGAACCTAGCCCACATGCTCAGATGGTCCACCATTCAAAAAAAAGATCCAGATTCCACAATGTTCATAATCATAAAATTGAGGTCTACATTAAACTCCATTGTGGAGTAGAGGTAACATCACTGCTCTGCGTGGAGAGAAGCCTGTGGAGACACGGGTTTGATCCCGGCAAGAGCACCTCTCCAGTAAGTGTCCTTGGGCAAGACACCTAACGGTACATACTCGCCACCCAGGAGGACATACTTGAAAACGAGAGAAATCTCAATGTATCCTTCCTGGTAAAAAACTTTCTCCAAAAAAAAAAAGAAAAAAAATATCATGGCAAATCAGGGAGGGGGGGGGGGTCAGGAAGACAAAAAACAAATCGCCTTGCCTTACATGGGATTGAGTTCACAACCATCTACAGTACCCATCACCTATCCACTATCCATCGACAAGGCACACACATCTGAACATCCATTATATTTGCAGACACCCATCCCACATCCTAACAAGAAGTAAAACGCCCTTACCAAGAACAGGTTTTGTTATGTTCAACAAAGACAGACATCCAGGAGGGGTGAATTCTGTTTGTCCAATGTCACATTCGAGGTAGCCAACGCTTGAGATGCTTTATTTTAAAAGAAACAAAAAACACAATTTTAGTTAAAGGAAACAAAGCAGGTCTGAAACAAAAAGAAAAATATTTAAAAGTTTTCTGTCTACCGGGTGCTCTGTAAGTCTGGACCCATAGGGGAAAAACACAATGACAGAATCTGTTCAAAGTGTTACGCTTGTGGGTTCAGACTTACAGGGCACCCTGTATAAAATATATAAATATACCCTAGGGGCCAAGCATCAATAGCAACCAGTTACATTCTATCTCCTGCTGACGAGTGTAAATTAGCCTGAAACTGTACAGGAGTGATTGTCTCTGGTTGCATAACCTGGCCTTTGCTAAAATAATAATAAAAAAAAAAGCCATTTAATATGGTATGGCAATGGACACGGCGTGTTCTGTATTACTACAGAGCCTAGATGCAAAAAAAGGGAGAAGCTGTGGACATCGTTTGCATATCCTACCCAGAGTTCTTTGCTGCATATGGGGAATGTAGCACAAGAGCTCTGTAAGCGTTTCTATGAATTGCTGGGATGCGTAAATGTTTTCTGCAGCTATAAACGTGATTATTTGCAGTGTGGAGGCTTTTAATCTCACTTTTTTGCCCTCCACTACAAATGAAACACTTTTTTTTTTTTAGATGTATATAATAAAAAGATCTTTCTTGTACTCGAGGACTTCACTGCAACATTGCCCGGTGCGCTGGTCAGCAATTATCCAGCATATCCCCTTATCCTGTGGTGTAATGCACAGGTATTTTATATGCTTGTGCTGCGTCACGAATCGGGACTGTGTCAAATCACGGCTGTATTTGTTGGACCTGTGCTGCGTCAAGTGTTTTTTGTTGAATAAACCCAACTTTTTCAATCAAAAAATTATCCAGCATATCAAAAAACAAAAAAAAAAAAAAAACAGCACTCCTGGGGCTTTTCCGCAAAACAAAACAATTACAGGTGTTAAAAATTGTCAACGTTTCAGAAATTCTACATTTCTTACATCAGGATATCAAATTGTAGCAGGTGTAATAAATTGTGTTGTTTGCTGAAAAGTCCCAGGAGTGCTGTTTTTTTGGATATGAATATATATATATATATATATATAATATATATATATATATATATATATATATATATATATATAATATATATATATATATATATAATATATATATATATATCTATGCACATGCACACTATACATCCATTCATTTGTATACACACAGAGAAAGATCTTTGCATTGTGGTAGCATGCTTATGGGAGATATTAGTGATCTGGTTAAATAATAAACATTAATTCCAGAGGTCAGTACCAAAAGTAGACATGAAGAAAAACGAAGGTTGTGTTGTATATTACAAAATATAAAAACAACAAAACCAACCAAAACAAAAAAAAAACACATTGCATCAACACTGCCATCAATACTGTTGCAGATATAGCGCTGAGAGAAAGGGCAAGCAGAGTAAAACAAATTGTGATTAGTAAGAACGTGGGAAATTCTGGAATTTGTATCCTCAAATCACATCTACTTACTGGTTTAATAACTGGTTGATCAGATATCTATTAAAGGTTGATTTGCCAACATTTTTCGGTCCACATACAAGTATGACAGGGCAGCCGTGATCTTCTTCTGCAAAACAACAATTATTAACACTTAAATTTTCATCCAAAAAGGTTTTCATCATTGAAATAGCGAAAAATAAAAAGCTTTAGCTAAGAAGTGTTTTGGGAGAAAATACTTGTTAAGTTTATCACCCAAATACAATCTGCCTTTGGAAAGACCCCTTGCCACATAACTCAATCCCGTGGCACTAGAAGGGACCCTTTCAGAGCCAAATACGAGCAGGGCGTCTGAGGTTTGAAAGGAGTTAGGCCGGGTGCACACTATTGCGCACAAGAAAACGCCTAGTGTGCGTTATGACGCACTTCCCAGTGTCTGTTGCAGCGCTGTGTTGTGATGCTGCGACAGGGCCGGCAACATGGTTGAGCACACCTAGAAATCCTCACCGTCGATGCGCTTTGACGGGGCTGCAAAGCGCAATCCTCCATACTTTACAGTGCGGGGGGGGGGGGGGAGGCGGGCATCGAGTGGACGCCCGTCCGTTTTAGTGCACGTAAACATAGAAACATAGAAAATGTCGGCAGATAAGAACCTGTCGGCCCATCTAGTCTGCCCAATTACATGGATACTTTACCTGGATTTATCTTTTGTTTAGGATAGCCTTATGCCTATCCCATGCCTGCTTAAATTCAATTACTGTTTTGGCCTCTACCACTTCAACTGAAAGGCTGTTCCATGAATCCACCACCCTCTCAGTAAAATAATGCTTCCTGATGTTACTTTTAAACCTTTGCCCCTCTAATCTAAGGCTATACGTACTGTGCGTTAAAGAAAACGCCTAGTTAGCCCTCGGCCTTAAACTGCACAACTACTGCATTGATGCACTGGCGGCTAGAGGGATGCTTAAATTGATACTTACCAATGCAAGCGTGAGTAAGCTGCTGAACTGAAGATATCCACTCATCAGGCATCCTGATGCCAGTATCCGGATCCTGATTTTCAATCCCGATCGAGTGTAAAACTGCATTTTCAAAGGAAGGAGATGGACTTTCTTTCTGTTATAGAAAAAGCATAACATTGTTACAAATTAAATCGGATTTTAGATTAAATGTGCGATTACTTCCTATTTTACAGCAGTGATTCTCAGTGAAAATGGTTTGTTCCATTAAATCGCTCTTATCGTTAATATATTATTTTTCAGTGTTTCAACGGCAAAAAAAGTGAAACGACTAAAGAATTTTCAATAAATAAATAATAAACATTTACATTTTCACAAGTTCGTTTAAGTTAAATTATTCAGAAGCTGGAGGTGGGGTAGATGAGGGAGCCTGACCCAAAAAAGGATTGAGAAGCACTGATTTAAAAGGGACCCTTCAGCTGCCAAGACCACTTTAATTGGTCATGTTGGTTAGAGTATTCTCCCCCTCGGCCATCTCAATGCTATTGTATGTCGACATAATTTATGGAAGAATCATCTGGTTAAACCAATTAACATGGTAATGCCTCTCCAAAAGGGGATTGCAGGGGAGGGGGGATTGCAAGGGAGGGGGGCTGGGAGGGGTCACATCTACAGTGCACAATGCAGAGCAGACTAACACGCAATTTTGAAGAAGGAAAATTCGACAATAACATCTAGCACTGAAACACTGCTAATGTTCCTTTAGAGCCGTGTTTCCCAAACCTGTACTCGGGACCCTCAAACAGGCCAGATTTTGCAGATCACCTTGGGTAAAAGCATCCTGAATCCTGCAATCACTGAGCAGCAAATCATATCACCTGTGCTGAGCTTCAGATATTCTGCAAACCGGGATAGGCGGAGGGTCCCGAGGACAGGTTTGGGAAACACTGCTTTAGACCATTGTTTCCCAAACCTGTCCTCAGGACCCTCCGCCTCGCCAGATATGATTTGCTGCTCAGTGATTGCAGGATTCAGTCTGCATTTGCCCAAGGTGATCTGCAAAATCTGGCCTGGTTGAGGGTCCTGAGGACCGGAGTTGAGAAACACTGCTTCAGACGCAGAGCTTAGCTTTCCAAAGTGTGTGTCAATGGCCTTAGGTAGGTGTGTCGCGCGTTGGGTGACCACGTGTCCCGATCTGGCCCTGTGCCCCGCATATGCCCTCTCCTTATGGCTGCCTGCGCAATCTTTATAAGCATTTGTGTGTCCGCATGCACTTGGTCTCTACGGAAGCCTGGCTTTTAATGTTAGCCAGGCTACCGTTGCAGTACATTTGTTTCGCTGCACCCTTTGAAATTTGGGTGCACATCGACAAGGAGTCCTTACAGAAGCCTGGCAGATGATTTGCCAGGTTTCCGTGTAGGAATCCTAGACGTGCAGCCACAACAAATAAAAGGAGAGCTGTTCCACCACTACGCGTTCGCCTACAAGCCCAGCCCGGCAGCCAGCAGGTAACGCCAGTCAGACGGGCTTTAAAAAAGGTTTTATAATGTAGAGCCCCTCTCAGCTCTGCTTATTGATGCCCACATAATATTTACCATCCGGGCTAATTATTTTGAACAATAATCATTTAGGACCAACATTTTGGTTGTATCTATGTACAAAATTATTACTGCAGATGGCAAATATAAAATAATATTGAAAATGATAACATTAAATTCTAAAACCCATCCAGAAGTAATTATTAGCAGTTATATTAGTTGCTGCTGGGTGCGTATAACATATATAGGGCTGAAACTACTAAATCGAATAGTTGTCAACTATTTTCATTATAGATTAATCGGTGTCGATTAATCGTCCTGTGTACAGCACACACTGTTGCGTCGCTGCTTTACTAGGTATGATTTAGTTCTAGGGTTACGTCAGACACAACCAGTTTGTTTTTATTCAGTTTACAAAAGTAGCGGAACTATAACACAAACAATAGGATACTGCCACTGGGTGAAGGAGCTGTATGCCTGTGTTTTATCCTTACTTGAAGCTAGAGTCCTCTGCCACCACACCCTCTTTGGTCGGGAACTGTCATTCCTCCCTTTGGTCTGGTCCCTTTCCCCAAACTCACTCCCACACTCAGATCCGGTCTTTTGTCCATACCCACTCCCTCTCACACTCAGGTCAAGTCACTCCCTTCCACCTCCATTCCCTCCTCCCACTCAGTTTGTTGACGCAATTATTAAAAAGGGACACTCTACACACCCTGACCATTTTAGCTTATTAACCCTGATTTCATGCTGACATCATCTATGACCAAGTGCTTGTAGATGCTTTCATTTGAAAAAGGCAAACATGGGCTTAAGCTGCGCATGCAGCATCTACCCATCCCTCTGACCAAGCATACCTTGTGTGAAAAGCACGCACATACGAAAGTTACGTACACTACGCAAATTACTTATGAAAAAAGGGGGAGGGGGGGGGTTGCGGTTATTTTCTTTTACATAAAATTCCTTTTAAAGAAAACATTTTTTCTTCTATTTTTTTTATCCGATGAATTAATTTTAAATAAAAAAAAAAAAAAAAAAAAAACGGCCAACTAAGCGATTATGAGAATAATCGTTAGTTGCAGCCCTAAACATATATAATAATAGTATCAGCTATTGTAATAATGTGATAAAATGACAACAAGCATGGAAATGTATGGTATTATCTTACAAATTATGTATTTTTAAAAAAATATAAAAAGGAAAGGTTTTCATGGTGTCACGGAGCTGACATCTGGCTCTTCATCCGAGAGCCACAAGGAACTGACTCTGCTCCAATTTTAAAGACCATTTTTCCTTTCTTTCGGTTTTGCGTTTAAATACTGTATGGACAATCTCTGTATGTTATTACTCATTTGGTTTTATGAAGTGTGGTGTATTTAAAATGTATCCACTATTGTGTGAGTGTAGATGCAGATGTAGAAAACTGTATGTATGTGATTTGCTCCAGTCTCCATTTTGTCCAGTTTACCATGGGTCCCAGGGACAAAGGATCGCATGGCCCCAAGATGGAGGATACAGCAAGGCAGCTGATTGGAGGTTTTTCCAAGACCTCATCTGCCTAATCCCCTGGACAATGGGGGAGCATGAAAGGGACCTGATTGGCTCTTTTCCCAGCCTTCTGGTCCCTATCAGTGCTGGTTGTGTGGGCGGGGGAGTTGGTAATCTGTGTGTGTGAAGTTGTATAAATGACCCTGTTGAAACCCCCAAGCAATTCACTGTTTTAAGGCATACAGCTCGTCTGGTGTTTTAATTCAGGGCAAATCCCATTCACCACTCTGCGGTCTTCCAAAACGCTACCTACCCCAGAAGATTAACATCAAATCGGCCCCGGGGCACCCAAACCAGCGGACCCTCAAATCCACTACCCCAGACAGCACCACTTCCATACAGCGGCCCCCAACAACGCCAAAGCCATTCCAAGGACCAACGGATCAGGCTGCTTGGGACACCGAGTGCCGAGCCACTCGGTAGTCGGGCTGATCCACACAGGGGCATCTGGAGAGCAGGACAGCCGACGGACAACCATCCCGTCACACATGGGATATATTGTGTCCTCCTACATTTCATTATTGTATGTAGCTCTTTATAAAAGGGGTTAGTTTACTGGCTTGCTAGTCAAACTGAATTACCGTGTCACAGAATGATAAATGTCTAAAAAGTGTGTCACCGATGTGAAAAAGCTCTGCTTTAGAGCGTAAGCTTTTGTGTCGTCTGGTAGAGCACTTGTATAAAGTGATGCATTTGATGGTCTTCTATCCCATGGTCAAGGCTCCGTTTCTTACGGACAATTTTTACATATTTATTCAACCGTTTATTCTTTTCATTTGCAGCAAAAAGTCTAAAAAAAAAATTAGGATTTTTCAGCTAAATTTTTGATTCAGAATTTTTTGTACATGGGTTTTTTTTATATTCTGTAACAGACCTTTTTATTGTTATTCATAGACCTTTATATATTATTTCCTGCCATTTTCAAGCACTTGTTTTATTTAGAAAACACTTTTTAAAAGTTTTGCTACCACTGTTCGGCAGCTGGTTGGCTTTTATCTGCAGCGTTCAGCGGGTCCTTGCCTGCTTGAGTATCGTCGGCTTTGCGGCTGCGTACGGCAGTTTATTGGATGCGTTTGGCTTATCGATTAGACGCACTTCGGGGACCCTGCGGTAAATGCTGACTCCACCGCACGGTCGGCGAATTTAACTCGCCTGAATAACTAAGTGCAATGAACCAGAGCACCGAAATGGCTCTCTGAAAAACCCCTTAAATATTTGAAATTCCATCAGCGATAAAACGATACCGTGACTTACCCCTTTAGTGGAGAATATAGCAGTGAAGTCTGGGTGAGACAGAATGAAGTTTGTTGCGGCGTCCTCTATGCGTTCTAACAGCAGAATTGATGAGGAGGATTTGAAGCTTTTCATCACAGCACGTCTGCAATCTGAGATACAGGATGGTTATTGTAGAAGGGGAAACGTTTCATGTAGCACAAAGTAACACTTTTAACATTCTGAACTAGCAAAACTCAAGGATACTTTATAAAAATAAACAAGTCAAACGCACATGTCATTGTTTGGGGAAACGCACCCAATCACTTTCCTGTAATCAAACAGACAAAGATGATGGAAGTAGAGGTACTGCAGACATCCAGTATGTGCAGAGCATGAATAGCGCTAGCATTGATTCATGATCCCAATTGTTAAATAAATGGTGTAAATGAATGGTGTCCTGTCGCTCACCGAGAGAAAGACATCCCCTCATAGCAGCTCTGGCCTCCATGCGGACCTCCTTTCGGGTTTTTGATGATTTTTTGTTCAGAAGTCCTTCAATTGTCAGTGGGGAATGTGTATTAGGGGAATAAAGCTCGTACGTGGTTTGGTTACGGCTCACTGTATGACCCAAAACTTGGACGCTGCCATACAAGCAAGACAGGCTGCATTTACCGTAGAAAGCCAATTTCTGAAAAAAATAAAAAAGTGTAAATGGCACACACAAAAATCTGAAAACATTACGCGCAGGCAGATTGGGAGTGGAGACCCTAGGGGTGACAGGGGGTGAGGGGCATGGTGACACTGATCTGAGGGTGCTGGTAGTGGAGTGCTGAGGGTGCAGTACGGAGCTGAGCGTCATTGGAGTGGCAATGTTGGGAGTTATAGGGTAATACTGTTACACCAGGAGATTCAGTGTAGATAAGTGGCTGCTCACATATTCCAGATGTATAGAACACCCATCATCCCAAGCAGGGATCCAATCTTCAAATGCATTGAATTCTCAGATATAGATATATAGATCTATATATCTATATGATATATATAGATCTATATAATCTATGAGCAAATAATAGTGCAGACTGTACTGTCAATTAAAATGCAAACGTCTGCACTATTATTCACTCTCCCTTTAATATGTATTATATAAAAAGACGGGAGAGCGAATAATAGTGCAGACGTTTACATTTTAATTCACCCCACCGATTTCTTACCGACGTTTAGTCTTTATTCACCACATTCGGGGAAAGCATACGTTTCGGCCTGGAGCCTTAGTCATGTATCTGTACATGATGCCGAAACATTGTAGGCTTTCCCTGAATGCGGTGAATAAAGACTAAATCGGCGAAAAGAAAAATCGGTGTGGTCTATCTTTTGCTTGACGGTTGATTTGGGACAGTGGATCCCTGGATAGATCACCCGAAGACCTTTTAGCCGAACCTCCCGCTGTCCATTGTGCAGCCACGCATTGCTTATTTGCATTTTAATGGATGGAGGGATGGATGGATGGCTAATATATATATATATATATATTTATTATTCAGGTCCAGAAATATTGGGACAGCAACACAATTCTAACATCTTTGGCTCTATACACCACCACAATGTAGTTGGAATGAAACAAACACAATGTGCTTTAACTGCAGACTGTCAGCTTTAATTTGAGGGTATGTACATCCAACTCAGGTGAACGGTGTAGGACTTACAGCAGTTTGCAGATGTGCCTCCCACTTGTTAAGGGACCAAAGGTAATGGGACAATTGGCTTCTCAGCTGTTCCATGGCCAGGTGTGTGATATTCCCTCATTACCCCAATTACAATGTGCAGATAAAAGGCCCAGAGTTCATTTCAAGTGTGCTATTTGCATTTGGAATCTGTTGCTGTCAACTCTCAAGATGAGATCAAAAGAGCTGTCAGTATCAGTGAAGCAAGCCATCATTAGGCTGAAGAAACAAAACAAACCCATCAGAGAGATAGCAAGAACATTAGGTGTGGCCGAAACAACTGTTTGGAACATTCTCCTCAAAAAGAAGGAACGCACCGGTGAGCTCAGCAACACCAAAAGACGCGGGAGACCACGGAAAACAACTGTGGTGGATGACCGAAGAATTCTTTCCCTGGTGAAGAAAACACCCTTCGCAACAGTTGGCCAGATCAAGAACACTCTCCAGGAGGTAGGTGTATGTGTGTCAAAGTCAACAATCAAGAGAAGACTTCAGAGTGAATAGAGGGTTGACCACAAGATGTAAACCATTGGTGAGCCTCAAAAACAGGAAGGCCAGATTAGAGATTGCCAAACAACACCTAACAAAGCCTTCACAGTTCTGGAACAAGATCCTATGGACAGATGAGACCAGTATCAACTTGTACCAGAGTGATGGGAATAGAAGAGCATGGAGAAGGAAAGGAACTGCTCATGATCCTAAGCATACCACCTCATCAGTGAAGCATGGTGGTGGTAGTGTCATGGCGTGGGCATGTATGGCTGCCAATGGAACTGGTTCTCTTGTATTTATTGATGATGTGACTGCTGACAAAAACAGCAGGATGAATTCTGAAGTGTTTCGGGCAATATTATCTGCTCACATTCAGCCAAATGCTGCAGAACTCATTGGACGGCGCTTCACAGTGCAGATGTACAATGACCCAAAGCATACTGCAAAAGCAATCAAAGAGTTTTTGAAGGGACAGAAGTGGAATGTTATGCAATGGCCAAGTCAATCACCTGACCTGAATCCCATTGAGCATGCATTTCACTTGCTGAAGACAAAACTGAAGGGAAAATGCCCCAAGAACAAGCAGGAACTGAAGACAGTTGCAGTAGAGGCCTGGCAGAGCATCACCAGGGATGAAACCCAGCGTCTGGTGATGTCTATGCGTTCCAGACTTCAGGCTGTGATTGACTGCAAAGGATTTGCAACCAAGTATTAAGAAGGGAAAGTTTGATTTATGATTATTATTCTGTCCCATTACCTTTGGTCCCTTAACAAGTGGGAGGCACATCTGCAAACTGCTGTAAATCCTACACCGTTCACCTGAGTTGGATGTACATACCCTCAAATTAAAGCTGACAGTCTGCAGTTAAAGCACATTGTGTTTGTTTCATTCCAACTCCATTGTGGTGGTGTATAGAGCCAAAGATGTTAGAATTGTGACGATGTCCCAATATTTCTGGACCTGACTGTATGCGTTGCTGAGAATTCACTGCAATCGGTTTTGTCTTTTAAATTCTATATTGGTGATAGCGCTGAGCTGAAGGTAATAGGAGTGGTGGTGCGGAGCTGAGGAAGGAGTGGCAGTGTTGGTGCTAGGAGTGGTGCTGCTGAGCTGAGGGTGTTGGGAGCTGAACGTGATGGCACTGAGCTGAGGGTAATAGGAGTGGCGCTGGGAGTAGATGTGCTGAGCTGAGGGTGATGGGAGTGACGGTGCTAGGACTGGCAGTGCTGGGGTGATGGCAGTGCTGAGCTGAGGGTGCTAGGAGTGGCGGTGCTGGAGTGATGGCAGTGCTGAGCTGAGGGTGCTAGGAGTAGAGGTGCTGGAGTGATGGCAGTGCTGAGCTGAGGGTGCTAGGAGTGGCGGTGCTGGAGTGATGGCAGTGCCGAGGGTGCTAGGAGTAGCGGTGCTCGAGTGATGGCAGTGCTGAGCTGAGGGTGCTAGGAGTGGCGGTGCTGGAGTGATGGCAGTGCTGAGCTGAGGGTGCTAGGAGTGGCGGTAGGGTTCCCACCCGTACGGTTTTGACCCATACTGTCCGGGTTTCAGATTCCCTGCCACCCGGACACATGACTGTCTGCCTCGATCCTCTGGACTGAGCGGCTATTAGCAGCTGCAAAGCAGGGAGGGGGTTTGTGCTGCCTCTGTGTGAGGGATGGAAGCTCCACCCCAGCTGTTGATTAGCTGGACCCGGTGAGTGTAGCCGTGGGCCAGTTCCCCCTCCTCTTCTACCTGGCTGTGTAGCGTCCAAGTGTCTCTGTCACCTCCGTGGTGCCCCCCCCCATGCCAGCAGCAGCTCCGCTCTTGATATACAGGCATAGAGCTTGTAAAGGGAGGCTCTAGTTGTTTAGAGTGTAAATACCAGTCTGCCAGCCATATTACCAGTCTGCCATGCAGATTACCAGTCTGCCATGCAGATTACCAGTCTGCCATGCAGATTACCAGTCTGCCATGCAGATTACCAGTCTGCCATGCAGATTACCAGTCTGCCATCCATAATACCAGTGTGCCAGCCATATTACCAGTCTGCCATGCACAATACCAGTCTGCCATGCATATTACCAGTCTGCCATGCATAGTGCCAGCCATATTACCAGTCTGCCATGCATAATACCAGTCTGCCAGCCATATTACCAGTCTGCCATGCACAATACCCGTCTGCCATCCATATTACCAGTCTGCCATGCATAATACCAGTCTGCCATGCATAATACCAGTCTGCCATGCAGATTACCAGTCTGCCATGCAGATTACCAGTCTGCCATGCAGATTACCAGTCTGCCATGCAGATTACCAGTCTGCCATGCAGATTACCAGTCTGCCATCCATAATACCAGTCTGCCATCCATAATACCAGTCTGCCATCCATATTACCAGTCTGCCATCCATATTACCAGTCTGCCATCCATAATACCAGTGTGCCAGCCATATTACCAGTCTGCCATGCACAATACCCGTCTGCCATCCATATTACCAGTCTGCCATGCATATTACCAGTCTGCCATGCATACCAGTGTGCCAGCCATATTACCAGTCTGCCATGCATATTACCAGTCTGCCATGCATAATACCAGTCTGCCATGCATAATACCAGTCTGCCATGCATAATACCAGTCTGCCATGCATAATACCAGTCTGCCAGCCATATTACCAGTCTGCCATGCATAATACCAGTCTGCCAGCCATATTACCAGTGTGCCAGCCATATTACCAGTCTGCCATGCATAGTGCCAGCCATATTACCAGTCTGCCATGCATAATACCAGTCTGCCAGCCATATTACCAGTCTGCCATGCATAATACCAGTCTGCCATGCATAATACCAGTGTGCCAGCCATATTACCAGTCTGCCATGCATAATACCAGTCTGCCAGGCATAATTACCAGTCTGCCAGCCTTATTACCAGTGTGCCAGCCATATTACCAGTCTGCCAGCCATATTACCAGTCTGCCATGCATAATACTAGTCTGCCATGCATAATACTAGTCTGCCATGCATAATACCAGTCTGCCATGCATAATACCAGTCTGCCAGCCATATTACCAGTCTGCCATACATACCAGTGTGCCAGCCATATTACAAGTGTGCCAGCCACATTACCAGTCTGCCATTCATATTACCAGTCTGCCATGCATAATACCAGTCTGCCAGCCATATTACCAGTCTGCCATGCATAATACCAGTCTGCCAGCCATATTACCAGTCTGCCATACATAATACCAGTGTGCCAGCCATATTACCATTATAATACCAGTGTGCCAGCCATATTACCATTATATATACGCATAAAGTAAATATACGCATAATGTATTCGCTACAAAAAAAATGGCCACCCAAGCCCAACACTAGAATGTTCAGGTTTGGCTTGAAGAAAAGGTGGCAACCCTAAGTGGCGGTGATGGCAGTGCTGAGCTGAGAGTGCTAGGAATGGCGGGGCTGGCAGTGCTGAGCTGAGAGTGCTAGGAGTGGCGGTGCTGGCAGTGCTGAGCTGAGAGTGCTAGGAATGGCGGGGCTGGCAGTGCTGAGCTGAGAGTGCTAGGAATGGCGGGGCTGGCAGTGCTGAGCTGAGAGTGCTAGGAATGGCGGGGCTGGCAGTGCTGAGTTGAGAGTGCTAGGAGTGGCGGTGCTGGCAGTGCTGAGCTGGGGATGATGGGATTCGCAGTGCGGGAACACACCTGGCCAGGCTGCAGGACGCTCACACACATCCCATCCTCCACTAGCAGGGTGGCCAGCTCGTGGTTCTGCTCCTCGGCCTCAGACGTGCTCGGCGGCGGCTCCAAGCACTCTACCGCCGCTTTGCGGGGCTCGGGAAGAGCAGATCGGGCCTGGCCGGGCCAGGGTCTTTTGGAGGCTCCAGGCCACGAGCCCTGCGGCCGTTGCTTCATTGTGCACAGTGAGCGCCGCACGCCGGACCTGCTTGCTGTACGGATCCCGCAGCGGCGGCGAGTGAACACACGGGCCGACCATTCACTACCCGAGGACCTGCGGCTGATTCGGCGAGTAGAGCGCAGCACAAGCCCAGGGTCACTGCTGTTTGTCCCACGCATTGCGCGCTGAGCTACTGCGCATGCTCAGGTAGAATTCTGTGCAGAGAGTCCACTGATAGCTTCCCGCGGCGGCAGACATGGCGAGGAGCAGCCTGGGATCACAGAGAGCCCTAAGAACACAGCCCTATCTGGAGATTCACACCAACCGGAACAGCCTGTAACAAGATCACATGTGCTTTACAAAAAAAACTGTTCTTTGTTCATTGTAGTAATTGCATGTGAAAAGGAAAAATAAAGTTAGGTTTTTATCCCCTGTTTACATTTTGTGGATTTTTCCCATGATGCAACATTTACCAATATTTTAGCACAAGTCTCACTTTACAGTTGGGGAGTAGGATAAAGCAGTAGAGAAGAAATCAATGAGGTGGGGGAGGGAATCTTAGATTGTTAGCTCTTGAGCGTGGGCCTCTCCTACTGTTCTGTCAGGGTTATGCAAAGAGACCCGAATGGCTGCCGAAAGGGACCTGAATGCTGAAAATCAGCGTTTGGTTATCTTTCTTGGCCATTCGGCTATCCAGAGAGCAGACAATTCGCCAAATCCTGGCGAATTGCCTGCACATACGGTGCCTGTTCGAGGGCAGTGAATCCCCATAGAGAAGCAATGCTTCGTCTATTCAGAGAACAAAAGCCAGCAGTGAAAAGTTGCCGAATTGCCCTGCCATTCAGTGGTTTCATGCGGCAGATTTTTTCAGGCGAATCCCATAGGCTTCAATGTCAAAAATATTCCCGTTTTAATTCAATATCTAATAAACCGTTCATTATAATATTCTGCAGTAAAAAGTCTCTTTATTTATAGATTTTTTTAGGATATTTTAAGCTTTTTTCGGATTTTTTTTTTTTTAAATTGCCGATTTTGTTTTATTTATTTTTTTAACTCTACTTATTTTTCCGGCGGCTGCTCTGCGTGTGATCGGCTCCTGGTCGGGTTTTTCCGGCGTTTTCGGGTTAATCCAGATGTTTTTGCGGGTTTCGGTGTGCGTTCGCTCTCGTTTTGCGGTGAGTTTTCGGTGGCTGTGCCCTGCACTTCAACGGCCCTGTGGTGCTTGCTGAATACACCACAGGGTCGCCGAAATGGGATCGGCAAATCGAATTGAAGAGAACCAAAAGACACCGAACGTGCGGTGACTTTTCGATTCTCTTTGAATAACCCTGTGTGTGTTTAACTTGTATGTATGTATGTATATATATATTTGCATATCTTACCCAGAATTCCTTGCTGCATATGGGGAATGTGGCACAGGAGCTCTGGGATGCAATTCTTTGAATTGCTATGATGTGCGGGTGGCTTCTGCAACATTAAACACACATAACTATATATATATGTATATATATATATATATATATGTCTCACTCATTGTACAGCACTACGGAACCTGTTGATGCTTTATAAATACTTCTAACTAATGTTTAGATAAAGTTGCAGGTGGTCTGTTGTGTTGTCTATGCTACCTGAGATAGGCGCATGCAATCCTTATGAGTCCGTTTTCTGGAGTTCTGACCCATAGAGCCCATTCTGTACCCAGTGCAACACAGTGAGGAACAAGTGCTGTAAAGGTACGAGGGGGCAGTCTACAACACAAGAGATCACAATATGGATGCGCCCAGTGACAAATATAGAGTAAAATATTTTCTGCACCGTACAGGAGAAAAACAAAGCACATCTAAGATATTAGCAACCTAAAACAAAATAAGAACATTTCATTTTTGGTGGTAGTATCCCTTCAAGCACATGGCTGTGTTTTCCTGCAAGGTGTGTCCCTGTTCACCACATGGCACTTGAAATTCTACCAGGGTTATTCAAAGAGAATCGTAACTTTTCATTCTCTTCAACTCGGTGCGATTTGGCGATCCCATTTCGGTGACCCTGCGGTGTATTCAGCAAGCACCACGAGGCCGTTGTAGTGCAGGGAAAGTCGACGCAAACCCGACGAACACTCACCGCAAAACCGGGCGAACGCACACCAAAACCCGCAAAAACATCTGGAATAACCACGCCGAACACACCAGAGAAACCCGAGCAGGAGCCGATCACAGCGCAGAGCAGCCGCCAGAAAAACCCGACACCGCAGACGAATGGAGTGAAAAAAAAAACAGTACGCTTGAATATTTGAAAAGTTAAACGCTGTTTGCAAAGAGACTACAAAATGAAAATATCTGAAATTTACACATAAGATCCAATGAATGATAATAAAAAGGGCTGTTACAGAAAAAAGAAAAAACGATTTTAAAAAACTAAAAAATGTTTGCAAAAAAATACCTAACAGATCCTAAAAAATCTATAAATAAAGAGACGTTTTACTACAGAATATTAAAATCAACGGTTTATTAGATATTAAATTAAAACGGGAATATTTTTAACATGGAAGCCTATGGGATTCGCCTGAATAACTCTGCCACATGAAACCACCGAACAGCAGGACAATTCGGCAACTTTTCACTGCTGGTTTTTGTTCTCTGAATAGCCGAAGCATTGCTTCTCTATGGGGATTTCACTGCCCTCGAACAGGCACCGAACAGGCACTGTATGTGCAGGCAATTCGCCAACATTTGGCAAGCTGCCTGCTCTCTGAATAGCCGAATGGCCAGGAAAGGTAACCGTATGCTGAATTTCAGCGTTCGGTTACCTTTCACCAACAAGTCGGATCTCTTTGAATAACCCTGGATGTGTTTTTCCATCACTGCTGACTCCATTTGACGATTGTTTAGCTCCGGCATATCTTGAAGCACCAATCTACCGATACAGTCAGCGGGATCCGGCGCTTCCAATGTCACGAATGGGGTGGGACCCCCTGAATTCTAATAGAGGTCCAAAGCCAACATACAGAGCCACTGATTTTCGGACGCTCTGGGACACATGAGTGGGATTCCACATTATTTTTTTATGTCCAGATATGCTTAGAATATTATACTATATCTTTCCCTTTATTTGGGGTATCATCACTTCATGATAAACATGTATAGCTTGGAAAAAAGACGAGACAGAGGAGATATGATAGAAACATTTAAATACTAAGGCTAGGGTCAGACTAACGCAGTATTAACGTGCGTTTAGCAACACTAAATCACGGCCGTGTTAGCAACAAATGACGTCTAATGCCGGGCAGCATACGAAGAACGGCCGCACAAAAGTGCGGCAGCGCAACGCAAGTGGCAAACGAATGCATTTTTGCAAGAACGTAGAACCGCTAGTACGGACGTACAAAGTGCGCTGCGTCCACTAGCGGCATGTGTGCGTGATTAGGAGACGTCAGATGCTGCTAATGTCCGGCCAACATAACGTCCAGACACAAAAAGTGTTTTATTGATGATCCGTACAAAATCACGGATGAAAATGCGCATCGTATGACCGCTATCGCGTATTCCGTGAAAAAATGCGTCCATTCGTTCGAACGCACTTTTTCACGGACAACGCGAAAAATGCGTTAGTCTGACCCTAGCCTTAACCACTTCCCTGCGGAGGACGCGCTCAGCGCGTCCTGCCGCAGGAAGAGTTGGCTGCGGTGGACGTGCTGAGCGCGTCCTCCCGAAGCAGCCTGCGATTGGCCGTATTCCGGCCGATCGCTGTGCCCCCCGGTGCGGGCTGACATCTTGGATGTCAGCCCGTCAATCCGGGACCGCCGCGGGCACAATAGATGTCATCGCAGTGGCACGATGACATCTATTTCAGGCCCCCCCCGCGTGTGCGGAGGACCTCTCTCCCTCCCGATCGCGGGGGTCCTGAGCTTAATGCCAGGCACCGTTTGGAAGGGCACAGCCTGCCCTTCCAAATGGTACCTGGGATTAACCCCTGGGGAGCCGGATCACGAATCGGCGCTGAAAAGCGCCGGTTCGTGATCCTTTCCCGGAGCTGGCCGACATCTTGGATGTCGGCCAAGCCTCCGGGAACTCCCCCTGAGGACTGGTGTCATCGTGCATAGCACGATGACGCCAGTCCTGGAGTTAACCCCTAGCTGCCACCAATGGTGGAGATAGGGGGTTCCAATGAACCCCCTATCTCCCGATCCGTGGCAGCTAGGGGTTAAAGTTTGGTACTGTTGGATCGGCCAGAGCATGGCCGTTCCAACGATACCAAACACGACTGTGAAAAAGTTTTTTAAAAAAATTAAAAATAAAAATAATTATTTTTTTTAAAAAAAAATTATAAAAAAAAATAAACAAGTTTTTTTTCTTTTTTTTGGTTTGTTAATGCAGCAATATTGTTCCCATTTCAATTATAATGTGAACAATGATGCTGCACTAACGATTTTTGTATGCGGTGCGTTTGGTAAAAATCGCGTAATTTTCCCCAAAAAAAATGTAACGAGACCCCATCTCTAATTTTTTTAACAAGCGCACCCCATACAAAATATAACCGCAATTGCTCGCATCTTAAAATGTGAAAAAAAAACACTTTACACGTTGTAAATTATTGAGAATTCATATTTTATTGCATTTTTTGTTATAATATACAGACAGGTCATGACGTATACATATAATAATGACATATTCTGAATCTGCCAAGTCTGCCGGAAAGAACGATATATAATATGTCTGGGTCATATACTAAAATAAGCCTTCAAAACACGTTTAAACATGATGAGCAAAACCGGTAAAAATGATCTCAGCACAGAGGCGGGAAAAGCCTCAGCAGCGAAAGGGTTAAAGGGAATCCACAAGGTAGAGGAAGGGAGTATATTTAAAAGGAAACAAAATAGCAAAACAAGAGGACATACAGGGTTATCCAAAGAGATTCGAAAAATCACCGCATGTTCGGTGACTTTTCGTTCTCTTCAATTCGGTTCCTTTTGCCGATCCCATTTCGGTGACCCTGCGGTGTATTCAGCAAACACCACAGGGTCCCCGAATTGCAGGGAAAAGCTGCCGAAAACCTGACGAAAACTAACCGAATGCACGCTGAAAACAAGCAAAAACATCTGGATTAACCTTCGAAAAAGCCGAATATGAGCCGAACAGGAGCCGAACAGGAGCCGAATCACACAGAGCCGAAGCAGCTGTGACGTAGAGGAGGCAGTGAATAAATTAGAAAAACCATTTGTATGAATCTGGGAAAAAGAAACGCTGTTTGCAAAGAAACTACTGAGCGAAAATGTCTGAAATTTTCACAGGAGGTCCAGGGAATGATAATAAAGAGGGCTGTTACAAAAAAAATAAGTAAACTGAAAAAAAAAATAAAAAAAAATCGGACTTTTTTTAAAAAAAAAAAAAAATCTGAAAAATGCTTAAAGTATCCTAAAAAATCAATAAATACAGAGACTTTTTGCTGCAGAATTTTATAATGAACGGTTTATTAGATATTGAATTAAAACGGGAATATTTTTAACATTGAAGTCTATGGGATTCTCCTGAATAAATTTGCCGAATTAAACCACCGAATGGCAGGGCATTAGGGGAACCTTTCACTGCTGGTTTGTGTTCTCTGAATAGCCGAAGCAGTGCTTCTCTATGGGGATTTCACTGCCCTCGAACAGGCACCGAACAGGCACCGTATGTTCAGGCAATTCGCCAGGATTTAGCGAATTGCCTGCTCTCTGGATAGCCGAATGGCCAGGAAAGGTAACCGAACGCTGATTTTCAGCATTCGGTTACCTTTCTCAAGCAATTCGTATCTCTTTGGATAACCCTGATAGTCTTAGATTAGAGGGGCAAAGGTTTAAAAGTAACATCAGGAAGCATTATTTTACTGAGAGGGTGGTGGATACATGGAACAGCCTTCCAGTAGAAGTGGTAGAGGCCAAAACAGTGATTGAATTTAAGCAGGCATGGGATAGGCATAAGGCTATCCTAAACAAAAGATAAATCCAGGTTAAGTATCCATGTAATTGGGCAGACTAGATGGACCGAAAAGGTTCTTATCTGCCAACATTTTCTATGTTTCTATAGGCGAAATACAACAGTTCCAGTTTATATCGGTGTTTGGTGGCAGAAGCCCCCCGTAAAAGGCTTAGAAGCGTGTCAAATGAGCTGACTTGAGGCTCCTATTTTGTGAGTGTGACCAATACTACCTATACTCACAGATATATTCCTTGACATTTGGTAATGCGCGATTGGTGCTTTGTTCTCTCTTTTCTAGGATTTACATTTTTTAGATGATTTTGGAATATTGTCTGATCATATTTGGATTGTTGTGATAAGATATTCTGGGAGGTTTAAGGCACTGTACAGGGTGTCCATAAAGTCTCTTTACAATTTCAAAAATGTATTACAAAGGCAAATGAAAAGACATATAAGTGAAAATTATTACAAAATGAGAAGTATATAGTTACGTTTTTTTGCTTCATTTAATACACCTCTATATGGGCACCATTAGCTGCATGAAGCACATCAAGACGGTACTCGATTTCTTACCATGTTCGCTGTAGCATACCCTCATCAATGGTGGTAATGGCATCAGTGATCCTCTGCTTTAGATGAGTGTGTGGTGTGGGATCATGTGCAATCGAATCATTGGTCCGTTTTTCTGCGACGAGACATCAATTACTGAAAATGTTTACCTTGACCTTTTGATTGAATACGTGGCGCCACATCTACATGACTTCCAACCAACCATTGTTTTCCAGCAAGATGGTGCACCACCACTTTGGGGACTGCATGATCGTGGCTTCCTAAATTAAACATTTCCAGACCGGTGGATTGGAAGAGGTGGCCCAATTCCCCCGGCCACCTCGTTCAACAGATATCACTCCCCTCGACTTCTTTCTATGGGGTTATGTTAAAGATATGATGTATCGAGCAAAGGTATGGGACATCACTAATCTAAAGCAAAGGATCACTGATGCTATTGCCACCATTGATGAGGGTGTGCTACAGCGAATATGGCAAGAAATCGAGTACCGTCTTGATGTGCTTCGTGCAACTAATGGTGCCCATATAGAGGTGTATTAAATGAGGCAAAAAAAACTTAAATATATACGTCTCATTCTGTAATAATTTTCACTTATCTGTCTTTTCATTTGCCTTTGTAATACATTTTTGAAGTTGTAAAGAGACTTTATGGACACCCTGTATATTGTGAATCTAAACTAAATACATGTAGCGCTGTGATAGATTGTGGACTGTGTAATTGACTGTTGCTACCACTAGAGGGAGACAGAGCCGAGAGATGTTATGAGCAATGCTGGACTAAAGGACTTCATCTCCCAGAACCCTTTGTAAGAAGGACAGGAAGTGGGCATGCTGGCGCCAAGAGACATCGGAAGCCTCGTGCAAGACAGGGGCAGAGCGTCGAGAAGAGTAGGACGCATGCCAGACACCGTCAGGGATCGCAATCAGGCCGGAGTACGAGCGCTATTGTATCCAGTGCTGGAGATCGGAGACAAAGAGTGTGTGATCGCCTACTATCCTTCGCTGGACTGCAGGAGGACAACCAGGTTCCGGTAGGACCCCGAGTGAGGAGGCCGCGACTATCGATTGGGAGTGCAGGCGGAGGATCGGTGTTCCTGTTGCGGAGATTCGGCAAGCTGAGAGTAGATTCGTTGGCACCAAGTTCCAATCTAGAGCGGAGAGAGATCCTTTGGTCGAGGCACCGGTTCTGGACATTTCGTTAAACGGATGGGTGAGAGGCCTCAAGGCCTACGGTTCCGAAACTAAACTGGGCACTTGGTTAATTGCTTCAATTCACAAGGTTGAGTAGTCGAAGATAATTTTGTTCATTCACTGGCCAGTTGAATATAGTATCCAGGTACCCTAAGACACCACTTTTTGAGCTCTTTCGAACGGGACTTAAACTTGCGAATCGAGGTATTAACCGTTTCTTTTTTGTCGCGTGTTTTTCCCACGTGACGCATCCTGTAAATTCCTTCAACACACATGTATACTATATGACTTTTTATTGTTTAGTAAAGTATAGAAAATCCACAACAGTGCTGGTGTATAGTAATTCCTAGTGAGGTGAGACTATCCCGAGGTTTATTCAGAGGCTCCTCCGGGGGTGAGCGCTACATACACATGCGCTCCCAGACACTGTGGTCACTTGGTATGTAATATAGGGTATGTAATATATACACCCATATTGGTGAGCGGAATATGTTCTTCCCGTTTCTATCTTATATCAGTAATTTAGCGCCTTGGACACTGTGACCCTTAGGGCCTCAAATTTTTTATAAACTCCATACCTGCCTTTCCTTGTGACTGTTGACATCACATTCGCTAAGTTCTAATGTTTTACTTTTTACCATTCATGCATGTTATCTAACCATTCTTCTGTATGTACCTTAAGTGCAACATAGCTGATTTGTTTACCTTTGAAGTGCTCATTTAAATGAGACTTCCATAGCATTTCCATAACCACCTTATCGTCCTTGTTTCCAGCATTTCCACATTAGCGAGATTTCATTTTACAACATACCATAACCTTTTAATAAATATCCGATCTGTCCTAAAAAAAATCAAGGATCCTACGTCTGAATTCTGCGAGTCCTGTTCTTTATGTTTCCGCTTTTGTAATTGCTTGGCTGCCACGTCATGCAATGTGGTATACATACACAAATATGGTATGCTGATTTTGTGGCGAGACTGTACTTAAAATGTGCATTTACTCACAGACATCATCTCTACAAAAGCAGAGCAAATGCTACTATTTATAGACCGTAGGACGGGTATTTGTCAAACAGCTTCCTCGTTTCCTTTGCTTTTGTCGGACATCCTGTAGGTGCATTTCGGAACCTGGTTTACGGAAGGAAAAATTATGCTTATTTTTCAAAATTCTGTTTTTTGGTTGTGTTCTCTGTTTCAGCTGCACCTCACTTTGAGCTGTCAAGAAGATAACTATAATAATGATTTTAGCATCCCTGGAGATTATATAATCGGAGGGTTATTCCCGGTACGTGTGTCCGGTGCCACTTCAGGATCTACACCGCAAATCAGTTTCTGTAACAGGTACCGGCAAATTTTTCATAGTGGTGTAATGAAACTTGAATTATCAGGTTGATAAATGAAAAAAGATAGGTTGTAGATAATATATTTATTTAGATGAATATGATTGATAGATGGCGATAGAAAAAAATGTGATAGGGTGATATATTTATAGATGATCGATAGCACTGGCGTGGGCAGGGAGTGCACACATAGAACATTTATTAACTGAAAACTTGTGTTTAGAAAATTTTGCACAAAATGCAGATTTTTCATTAGAAATAACAAGCCTGTAATCCGAGATACAGTCAGTTTTTATAGTATTCATCCTGAACCAGCTAAAGGACAACTAAAATGTCAACACAGGAGGCGAAAGAGGACCTCTTCACCCAACATTAGGGTGTGCCTGGGCACACCCGGCACACCCCGTGCTCATGCCTATGATCGATAGGTAGATAATTGATTGATAGAGATATATAAATGATTCATCGATTGATGGTCGATAAATGATTGATAGATGTAGATAGATGATACATATAAATACATATTCAAAGAAAAGAATGCAACTTAAAAGGTGCTAAGCAACGTGCAGCCACCAAATGCAAGTCAAGAATAAATAGTTTACAGCTTCCACTTTATATAGTATGTACCCTCATAGAATGCAAAAATTCTATTAGAGTGCTGATAAAACAAATAAACCTCAGTGATCATGTACACAGAAACATGTGTCTGTAAAGATAATAGCTTTAAAACACCACAAAAAAGTCATATTTATACCCTGTCCATGATATTAATGACTATCCCACGTGGGAGGAAATCTGCAGAAATGTAGCTAGAAAGATGAGTAACACCATAAAGCGTAATGTGTAAATATTTCTATGGCGACTTTTCCCCATATACTTATCGTGACGATTAAAGCTATTAGAGGTGATACAATTATGAAGTATGGACTGTCACTAAGCTTTCAGGAAAATAGCCTAAGATATCTAGTTTCTATAAATATGTACTTTTTTGTAGCAGTACAATCCGAATGTAGTAATTTTTTAAAAAAAAAGCATTAAAGGAATTGTAGAATTTTGTCTGATTGTGTTAACTCTATTGAAATCTCAATCTAATGGGATATTCTTAAATTCAGGACAAGTTTTTCAACTATGTTAACATTGTCAGCGCTGAGCCAATTCACACCGTGTGCTGAGCTAATTTTAAGCATTTTTACCATTTGAAGTTCATGTTTCATTGCAGAAACTACACTTATTATTTATTGTTTTATCAGCAGACTCAAAATACATCATTACTATAAGGGTTATGCAATAAAAGCCGAACGTGGCACCGAATTGCACCGAACTGTGAATTTTACAGTAAGGTGCAATTTCGTGGCAGTTCAGCTATTCACAAAGCTGTCAATTTGCTAAATATTGAAAAATTACCAGCGAAATACGGTGCAGTTCACTGTAGATGCTGCAATTCGGTGACCTTCGGCAGCAGTGAAATTGTCCCATAGAGAAGTAATGGTTAATAATATTCAGAGAACGCCAAACAACGCCGAAATGTTAGTGTAATGCCCTGATTTTCAGTGGTTTAGTTCAACAGGTTTAAACAGGCAAATCCCATAGGATTCAATGTACAGAAATATTAGCATTTTTATAAAAAAAATTATTCAGCCACTCAGGCTGGGGTCAGGCGAGCGTTTTTCTGTGTGAGTGGACATTCCTTCCACTCTGAGGACTGTCGCCCGTCTGGCCACCTCATAGGTGCAGTTACTGCGCTCAGCGCTGCAAGGCTTGATCCGCCTTTGGAGGATTGCGCTTTGCAGCCCCGTCGAACGCGCATCGTAGCGTTTCGACGGGGAGGTTGTCTAAACGGATGCAACACGGCAAGTTTAATCAGGCAAATTCCATAGGATTCAATGTAAAAAATATTCCCGTTTTTATTAAATATTTATTAAACCATTTATTCTTTTAATTTGCAGCAAAAAGTCTCTTTATTTTTTTTTTTTTAGGATTCTTTAGGCATTTTTCGGGATTTTTTCTGCAAATTTTTTTTCTGTTTGTTTTTTAAATAGCTTTTTTTCCCCTATAACTTATAACTTTCCCCTTATTATTATTATTCATAGGACCTTATATATTAGTTCCAGGAATTTTCGTGCAGTAGTTTTTTTTGCAAACAGCAATTAAAAGTTGCGGGCGGTGTTTTTTTTTTTTTACCCCGTTTGTCGGCTTGTCAGTTTTTTCCAGCAGCTGATCAGCGCTCTCTTCGGCAGATCGTCGGCTTTTTCAGATGCATTCGGCAGTTATGCGGCAGATCTTTGGGTGCGTTCGGCTTTTTTTCCCACGTGTTCCTCCTCACCTTTACCTAACATAGAGGTTTGTACTTTTCTCATGGTCCTTTTGATCCAGGAATAAAAACACAAGCATGAAGACTACAAAGACTCATGCAGGTAACCTCAATAAGCACATCTGGATTGTATGGGCTATACTATGATCATCGAGCTAAAACGGGGACACTAAGCATAAAAACCTGCACCTGCAGGTTTCTCCTTAGCGACCCCGTTTTAGCATGATATTACGGTGTAGGCACTAATCCAGCAGCCTGCCCCGTAACACGGCGCTAAGCGCCGCCGCGAGCATCGCCTCCTTGGAGTCCATAAGACTCATTGAGGCTTCCGCTGCCGGTCACATGACCTGCAGGATCTCGTCTTGTGCGATCTGGTAGGCCGGCATAGTGATTCGAAGAGGGAGACTGAGGGACTTTTCTCCCCAGTCTCTCTCTTCTCCCGGCGGCAAGAAGAAGCGGATGGAGCCGCTGTTCTCGCCGCATGATGGAAGGTGAGTATTTGATTTTTTGGTGGGGGTTTCAGCTGGTGCTGACTAATTCCACAGAAGTGGAATCAGCACCAGGTCCTAGCTGTGGTTAACTTTTCAGTTAACCGCAGCTTGGCGTAATTAGTGTTAGGATTTTGTAATCCTAACGCTAATTAACTCTTTGCGCTCCCCATGTTAAGCCGAGGGAGCGCAAAGTATAGTAAGCTCACGCTGAAAAGCGCAAGATCCGAATCGCTAATGGGTTTTTTAACCCGTTAGCGTTCGCATTGTAATATGGTGCGCCCGCTCTAGGGCAACCAGAGCTAACGTTAACGCTCACACAGGTGAGTGCTAATGTTAGCGTTAGGAATGTAATATGGCCCTATATGCATAAAACCCAAGCTGTTATTTTGCAGCCTTGGTTACTATGTATTTCATAATGCGTTATGAAAACAAAATGTTTCCAAGACAGATAGATACATTTGTTTTATCCTTTCCTTTTCTAAAGTGAAGCAGCACACACCAGATAGATGAATGAATTGCCTATGAATGCATGTTCTTTAAGCCCACCTCTGGTTTTTGTCCTTACAGCGCTGTGTTTAATGCCCAAGGATATCATTTGTTCCAGGCACTGCGATTTAGCATTCAGGAAATCAACAACTCAAGCACCTTACTTCCCAATATAACCCTTGGTTATGATCTGTTTGATGTCTGTTCAGACATTGCCAATGTATATGGGACGCTGAAGCTCCTTTCCAAGTGCACAAAATCATATCTTGAAATGCAAAACAACTTTACAGAATACAAACCTAGAGCTGTAGCAGTAATTGGGCCCTCCAGCAGCAACTACGCTTTTGTTTCTGCAAGCATATTAGGATCATTTCTTATTCCTCAGGTAGGAATCATTTCATCTTGTTTTATATATTGACTATTGTAATGTATATTGATAGGTCTCATTGCTGAACAAATAGCTGGTTGTACAGATACATACGCTAGACTGGTGAATGAACACACTCCACGTACTTTGCTGACTGGTGGCTCGTTCTTTAATGCCTTGAGAAACCTGTTTTACTTATTCATAGTTTCTAGACTTCAAGGATATACTTATCTAACAGGGTTATTCAGAGAGAGGTGAAAATCAGGAGAATATTTGGAGAAGTGAAAATTCTATGTCAAAATAGCAGATTTGGAAAGTGAGATAAATGGGAGAATTTTTCTGGTTTGGCTATTTTGACCTAGAATTTTCACTTCTCCAGTCATTCTCTTGATTTTCACCACTCTCTGAATAACCCTGTAAGTGTGGGAACTGACGGAGAATTGTAATTAAATTTCTGGTCAATAAACGGTTGAGCTGAATTATTGTCAGAGTTGGAAAAACTTTGCAGATTCAGCTATTCCGAACGAAAATTGCCAGTTTGTTTCTAGTCTCCTGCTTAACCACAGGTGAAGATGGATGCACAAGACACAAAAAAGTCAACCATTACTGTTATAATCTGTGAAATTTAAATAACATTCACCTTATTAAACCATGCCTTTCTCTAGAAAGCCAAGGGGAATTCAGTTAGGTCAGAGCTTTGCCTGGACCTCCAGCTCCACACATGTTGATGAACTACAAATCCCATGATTCTCTGGCCATTGTGATATAGCCACTTGACACAGGGATCGGTGCTTCACGCTTTCTTTTATTATGCAGTTACAGTACTTGCAGGGTACACCATAAGCAATAAAAATAAATAAAAATCAGAAACCTACTCCTTTATGTGGAGCCTAACTACACACTCAGGGCCCTATTACATTCTTAATGCTAACGTTAGCGCTCACCTGTGTGAGTGTTAACGTTAGCATTGGTGGCCCTAGTGCGTGCGCACCATATTACAATTCAAACAGTAACGTGTTAGAAAACCCCATTAGTGATTTGGATCTTGTGATTTCAGCGCGAGGTTACTTTACTTTGCACTCCCTATGCTTAACACAGGGAGCGCAAAGTGTTAATTAGCGTTAGTATTACAATGTACTAATGCTAATTACCATCCGGTTGCGGTTAGCCCCGGTAGCACCAGGTCTTGGCTGTGGTTAACTAACGGATTCTGCTTCTGCAGAATCCATCAGCAACAGCCAAAAATCCCTCAAAAAATCAGATACTCACCTCCCACCCCGCAGTGAGAACGGCGGCTTCATCCACTTCTTCTTGCCGCCGGGAGCACTGCAGATCACTATACTGACCTCTCGAATCTCGCGAGGCGAGATCTTGCAGGTCATGTGACTGGCAGCGTTCGCCTCAATGGAGTCCTATGGACTCCATGGAGGGGGTGCTCTCGGCTTAGTGCCGTGTTACAGTGCAGGCTGCTGTAGTAGTGCCTGCACTGTAATATCACGTTAAAAGAGGGACGCTAAGGAGAAACCTACAGGCGCGGGTTTTTCTCCTTTGCGTCCCCGTTTTAACGTTAGGAATGTAATATGTGCCTCAGTATTTTTAACGGGAATATTGGGCGGCTAAGCCGCTTACCAATAAGCGAACCAACATAAAATGTACTTTGGCTTCAGGACTTAACTTCCATCCTGCTGTACCCAGCACCAAGACTGCACTCTCAGAGGGCACTATTAGCATCTGCTAATAAACCTGTGGTCTGCCACCCTGTCCTTAATCACACTTTCACACCATATATTGCATTCTACAATTTCTTCAAATTGCAATCAGTAAACATCTGGAGGGCCGGAGTTTGCATCCCTGCATTCGCCCAATATATAATTTCATTCAACCCTCGAACATTTATTTAAACATAGTGCTATGGGTAAAAATGCTAAATAGCTTCGACAATATATATATATATATATTATTAGCCTGAAAAAAAGTGTCGTTTATCTTACTTTTTTTCCTTTATGCCTGTATAATTTATAGAAATATCCTAATGCTCGTTAATACATGGTTTGGATTGACTCTTGTTTTCCAGATAAGTTATTCAGCCTCCAATGAAATGTTAAGCCTTAAACAAATCTACCCATCATTTCTCCGAACCATTCCCAGCGACAAGCTCCAAGTGGAGGTGATGCTGCGTCTGCTGCAGAGGTTTAACTGGACGTGGGTAGCCATTGTTGGCAGCGCCGACGCCTATGGCACTCAAGGTTTGCAAGACTTGTATGCCTTG
Organism: Leptobrachium leishanense; assembly: GCA_009667805.1. NCBI lineage: Eukaryota > Metazoa > Chordata > Amphibia > Anura > Megophryidae > Leptobrachium > Leptobrachium leishanense. The sequence continues at coordinate 49,021,741 of CM019073.1, forward strand.
GCAAGTAGCAACGGAATCTGCGTAGCTTACCAAGGAATCATCCCAGCCAGTAAGAACAAAACGGAAATAAAGAAAATTATCACAAATATAGTCCAGACCAGAGTCAAGGTGATAGTGGTTTTTTCAGCCTACACCTACACTACAAACTTTTTTGATGTGGTCGTTCAGTTAAACATCACCGATTACGTTTGGATTGGCAGCGAAAGTTGGTCGATTGACACAGTGACTGCTTCTGTCCCTAATATAAACACCATTGGCACAGTATTAGGAGTCTCAGTAACCAAAGGCAATCTCCCCGGACTAGTTGACTTTGAAATTGATTATATCAGATCGGTCAGCGCTGGAGTGTCCAGTAATTATGGTTGCAACCAAGCGTGCAATGTATGTAAAACATTTACTATGCAGAACATGCCAACTGTAAGTCAGTTTTCCATGTCTGTCTCGTTCAATGTATATGCGGCAGTTTATTCCATTGCCTACAGCCTCCACGAGCTGCTTGATTGCAAATCAGGACAATGCAAGAGGAACACATTTTATCCGTGGCAAGTAAGTATTAATATTCGGAGCGAAAAAACCCAAACTGAAACACGTGCTAAGTAACGCATTCTTCTGTACTATTAGAAAAAATGCAAATTGATTAATTAAATCAACACTGGAAATAAATCAACACATCAGAAATGTGACATAATAAAAAGAAATACTTTGGGCCGTTCCACAACTAGAACGCTAAGCACAGAGTTTGAGCCATACAGCATATGCTTACATTTTTTCTCATCCTGCTCTATCTGAGAAGCCAACTTAGCTTGCATCTCGGATGTTGTGCCTAGTTTCTGTATTTTAACGTCCCCTATACTTTGTATGGGAAACATTAATGTGCCCCTAGCAGATGAAGAAAGAGCTACTCCAACCACCTTGTTCTCCATCTGCTCCTGACGTTATTCAGAAATGAATAACGACTTTCAAAGCCTGGTTTGGGCTTCTGCACAACACAGGAATCTAAACTCACCAGAAAAAAAATCCCATAGTCGCCTCCGATCCCTCAGTGTAGAGAGCGGCGCAATTTGCTTCACAGGCAGAGGAACACTGTGAACAAATGGTTCCGTCCTGGTCAGACCTCACTCCCTCAAGTTTAAGTCTGTCTCCATGGAGTCCCTGACGGATAGCCTCACGGTTCTTAGCACCACTGGTGATATTATGTTGCGGCTCAAAAGTATTGCGACTCAAGCTGCTGACAAAGCGGTTCAGTCGTAATACAGATGTTAAAGGCATGCCGCAAATGGAAAATGACTGGCACACAAGTTTTCCTTGTGCCTCTTGCCTTTAACTTGACTTCTGAGTTGTGATCGGGCTCCTTATGTATTTTTCATTTAAAAGTCCTTAGAGGAATATGCTAGAAGTAGATCAAACCAGTGTGAATTATATGAATACTCTATATGGCGGGAATTAAACCTTTACTCCTCTTGACCCGCTCCACAGACCCCCTCCTGTTTTAACCATTAAGATAATTTTAAAACCCACCTTGTATCTTCTCCGACAGTTTTATATGGTAATATCTAAATTTGGCATTTTTTAATGTTAGGATTGCCATGTTGCTCAGTTAACCTCGCTTGCTTCACTCTCCCAATCCATTCTTTTCAAGTCTCTTATGTTTTCAGCTCCTAGAACAAATCAAGAAGGTCAACTTCAGCCTTTATAACCAATCTATTTATTTTGATGAAAATGGAAATCCAGCAACTGGTTATGACATTGTTATGTGGGACTGGAGTACTGGTAATGCATCATTCAATATCATCGGAACATTTAGCAAAAATCCAGTGAGTCTGGAACTGAAAAAGGACGTCATTTGGTTTACAAAAGACAACTCAGTAAGTCTTCACTCTATTTACATGGTCGGAAAGTTACGGGAAGAATATTTATTTATTTATAAAGGATTTTACCAGGAAGGATACATTGAGATTTCACTCCTTTTCAAGTATGTTCTGGGTTCAGCAACATTAAATTGTTACAGTGTTACAGAAATACAAAGTAATAAAATGCAAAATATAAAAATAAAAAAAATTGCACAAATATACAGATTAACAGAAAATAAATATATTCACGGTGTTACATGTTTGCAGATGCATTCTGTATCGAGGAATGTTAATAGAGACTTAAGTGACTTTAGACTGGGCTAAGATTTGATGGCGTCTGGGAGGTTATTCCATAATTGTGGTGCTCTGTAGGAAAATGAGGATCGAGCCACTGTCTTTTTGTATTGTGGTATTGTAAGTAAGGTGCAGGTCCTGATCTGAGGTTAAAGGATGAGGGAACTGCTAGGGGAAGCAGTCTATTTAGGTAGGGTGGTAGATTCCCAGAAATCTCTTAAACACCAGGATTGAAAGGTGAAGGGTGCGTCTGGATTCCAGCGATGGCCAGTTTAGCTCTTTTAACAGGTCACAGTGGTGGGTCATGTAGTTACATTGTAGCACAAAGAGGCAGAATGAGTTATATGTCAGACGTATGTTGATCCTCCCGATTTTATGAATGGGGTGGATTTGTGAAACAAATCACACACTGGACATCTGATTCTGTGCATCTTTTATGTCCTTTCCTATTTCTCCCTCATAAACACAGATGATATCTTGTCCTAGGTAGTAATTTTTCATTATTTTGTATATGCGACACATATATGCTACTTTGCCCTACTCCAAGGTGAGGGGCAACAGAATTTGGAGTGCACTGGGCAGAATCAACAGCTCATTTTGCCCCTGCCAATGTGGTAACGTTTGACTATCTCAGGATTATTCACAAATATTCTGCAACGGCCCAAGAAAACTCCCCTGTGTGGCATTATTTGATTATCTACAGTCCACACGCGCCGCCCAAACTTAATGGCACCACCTATAGCAAATCAGCCAAGACAAATATTTAAAAGAAAAGATTCCCAGCCAGTGTTCAACACTGATAGATACTCACTCCCAAAAACTAAAAAGGGGATCTCTAGCCTCCATGACAACATTAATGAAATTAATTGGCTATGATTTGCTACGTAACCCCCCATTCTTCTCGTTCGCTGTCCCTGGAGACTTAAACAGCCTTCTAAAGTAGAGGTCTTCCCTCCTGAATCGGGCAGCTCCTGCTGGACAGCCTTCCGGTTTTTCAATATGCTTTGGTTAGCATCTAAGCATTGATAGTCATTTTCAAAGGGTTAAAAATATATGTTTCTATCTTATAGCCATTCATTTGTTCATTCATTGTCTAAGGCAGGGCTGTCAAACTCACGGGCCACCAGATGTTGATGCCTACGATTCCCAGAGTTCCTTCAATTATTATTAATATTATACTTTATTTATATAGTGCCAGCATATGCCGCAGCGTTGAAAAATGGGCACAATATAGACAGGATTACAATACATTCAGACTGAATAACATTTGATAAACCAGTACAGGAGGAAACGAGGGCCCTATTCTCATGGGAATTTACAATCTAGAAGGCTTAGGGGTGGAAACAGGAGGAAAGGACTGCAAGGTGAGCGTGATGGACTGCAAGGTGAGAGTGTTGGACTGGTTGGGTCAGTGAGGTGTATCAGTGAGTCAGGTGGTAGGCTTGCCTGAATAGGAATGTCTTAAGGGAGTGTTTGGATAAGGGGAACTAGGGGAAAGTCTGACCGTATGAGAGAGAGTGTTCCAGAGAGTGGGGACTGTGCATGAGAAATCCTGCAGTCTATCATGGGAAGAGGTGATGCGGGGAGACGCTAGGCGCAGGTCACTGTTTGATCTCAGGGAGCGGGCTGGGGTGTATTTGGTGATTAATGAGGACAGGTACCGGGGAGCCGAGTTAGTGAGAGCTTTGTAGGTCAGGGTAAGGATTTATAAATGTTATAGATGGCCGGGGAATCATGAGAGTTGTAGTTCAGTAACTTCTGGGGGGGGGGCAGAGTTTGACAGCCCTGGTCTAAGGGATACATTTATGGATATCATTTTGCAGATTCCTGTATCAATTTGTTCCGAAGAATGTAACAAAGGAGAGAGAAGAGTGCAATTGGGCTCTTATGTGTGCTGTTTTGAGTGTATACCCTGTCCCGAAATGACTTTTCTTAACAGAAGTGGTAAGTATAGCACTGGTTTGTTGCTGTGGCTTTTTCTTTATTACCTAGAATAAGGTATGGCTTTTAAAAATGTAGAATAAGCTATATATTTTGGTTATATTTTGTAGATCTGTACACATGCCAACAATGTCAACTCAACCAATGGTCTCCAGCACTGAGTGAAACATGTTACAACAGGACCATCGAATACCTATCCTGGACTGACCCAATATGTGTTGTTCTTCTGGTAATCATTACCTTGCTGTTACTACTGATCATTTCAGTTCTATTTGTTTTTGTAAGAAATTTAACCACCCCAGTGGTTAAGTCTGCCGGTGGAAAGATGTGTTTGGCTATGCTCACGTCCTTAGCACTTTCTTGCTTCACTTTGTACTGTTATTTTGGAAAGCCTAATTCTGCCACGTGTATGATCAGGCAGCCAGTTTTCGCCATAAGTTTCACTGTGTGTTTTTCATGCCTTGTGGTCCACGCTTTTCAGATTGTCTGCATTTTCAAGATGGCCGCCCATCTGCCCAGAGTGTATGAAATCTGGGTAAAAAAGAACGGGTCAGACATCTTCATTTTTGTAAGTTCTGCCGGACAGATATTAATCTCTGTCATTTGGATCGTTGTTAAACCTCCGCAGCCAATCGAGGACTATTCCACATTTCAGGACCAAATAATTTACAAATGCTCTGAAACAGATTCTGTGGGCTCCTTTATTGAAATTATTTACATCGGGATCCTTAGCATGTTCTGCTTTATTTTCTGTTACATGGGAAAAGATTTGCCTGAGAATTATAATGAGGCAAAGTGTATCTCTTTCAGCTTATTGGTGTATTTTTTCTCTTGGATTGGCTTTTTCACTACTTATATCATCTATCAGGGGAAATACATTGCTGCTGCCAATGTTGTAACCATATTGGCTAGTGTCTTTGGTATTCTTGTTGGTTACTTCTCTCCGAAATGTTACATAATCTTATTTAGGAAAGAATTAAACACTACAGAACATTTCCAAACTGCAATCCAGAACTATACAAAGAAACAATCGGAGCAGTAGGAGAAGCCAAAGACAAATGACTTTCTATTTATTGTTCTATATTTCCTGCATTAAAGACTATTTTATATCAAGTAACACTTTGAAAAGGAATATTTCTTCTTTATATGTATCTCCTCATGTATATAGAGGCAGGTCATTAATAAAGCACCTGTGAAACATCTCACATCACTCTATGATGTCTATCTCTCCAGCTCTTCCCACCCTCCTTCTCGAATGTCTCTCTCCCTCACCCTCTAACACTAAAGGGGTTATTCAAAGAGCACCGAAATTTCTGTGTTCTTTCATTCGGCGCACTTTTGGCACGCTCAATTAGCCAACCCCGCTGTAAATTCAGTAGTCATCGCAGGGTCCCCAAAGTGCCCCAAATGGATCTGCTGAACACCGCCGATAAACCCACCAAATCGATTTGATTAACCGTCAAATGCCACCGAAAAATCACCGAATCGATCCGATAAACCACAGAACACAGCCGCAAACTTCCCGAACGCAGCTGATGACCCGCTGAACAGACCAGCAAACACATCATCAAACTGCTGAACGCAGCCGACGAGCCGCGAACCCACTGAACAGACTATCAAACACCACCGGAAAAAGCAGACCAGCCGCCATACAGGGGTAAAAACAAAAAAGCGCAACTTTTTAAACTAATGCATGGAAATAATATATAAATGAATAACAATAAAAAGATCTGTTACAGAATAGGAAAAAAAGCCATTTAAAAAAATCAGAATCAAAAAATTAGCCAAAAATTTTAAAAAAAATTTTTAAAAAAAAATTAATAAAGAGACTTTTTGCTGCAATTGAAAAGAATAAATGTTGAATAAAAAATTAATAAACACAGGGAATTTTTTTACATTGAAACCTGTGGGATTTTCCTGTTTAAACCTGTCGAATGAAGCCACTGAAAATCTTGGCAATTCACCAAACAAATTTTGTTTGCTTTTGGGCTGCAGAAGGAACCCCCAAAGTTTTAGCCCTGTGGGCAAAATGTCCAAGGTACTAAAACTGTTTAAAATCGATGACATACTGGGCTTTCAGCAGCCAATGCAGGGAACCAGGAGCTGCAGCTGAAACTGCTGTAACTCCATTTGGCCAGTAGAAGGCAACATCTGCCTGCCAATAGGTTATTACAGTAAGGGGAATATTCCCAAATATTTCTTACTGTATAATTCAAATGATTTTTAAAAAAAAACACTGGTTTCTGACAATGTTTTTTTGGAAAATTACTTGGTAGTGAAGGGGTTAAAACTGTATGTCCTGATGATAGATCCTTAGTAGGATCTGAAAGGGTTGTTGACATTTTAAAGATTGGAATAAAAGAAAAGTTTTAAGAAGGTCTTGGAGTGCTGGCTGATGATTAGGATGTCTATTTTGTTTGGCTGAGCACCGGCCACAAGTGTGTATTTATATATATATATATATATATATATATATATATATATATACTTAATATGTAAAGCAATTCCAAACTGAGATAAGGGTGGAGAGTTAAGTGCGAGGTCCTCTCTGTTACACGTGACATCCCACAGTGACTCTCTGGCACACAAACACTTTCTTCCAAACTATTAATCACAGTGGTGAATAAAAAAGTAATCCAATATACAATGTTTAAACAATGTACAAAACACTCAGTGATAAATTAATTCATAAGGTTGAAAAGTCACCAGGTGTATTTTCACACCACCCAAATAAATATTCATAAAACAAATTTCAGCATTCAACAAAAAAAAGCATTGAAAGGCAAGCGATAAGCTGTATTTAAGACAAAATCAGACACCAAAATGTGTATTGTGTAATAAAAGTGTGCAGTGCACTCTACAAACCACCACAGACCTGCCATTGTCTAGGAATATTGATTTCCGTGGTGACACCAGAGGTTCTTGCAGTTATACACACTGGGTAGGGATGAGCTGTTCGGTTCGATCGTTTCGGAGTTCGCATCGAACATAGCCTGTTCGCATGTTCGCGAACTACGAACATTTCCGCCTGTTCGCCGCGTGTTCGCCCACAATGCACCACAATGGACCACAATGCACTTTTCCCCTGGCCTGAAGCTTGTAATTGGCTACAGCCTTGCACCTGACCACAGGTCAGGTGCAAGACAGGTTCAAGACTATGCCAATCACGGCTCAGAGTCCTGATTGGGCAAATTTTGCCCAATCATGGGCTCACAGAGCTAAGTCCCACAGCACACTATACAAGGCTTCACACAGCGCTTCTGCACGCGTTTGAGAGGAGATTTCAGAGGAGATTGTTGTTGTGTTAGTGTGTGTTCTTACTGCCAGTCTGCCACCAGCTACTGGGGGGTCTCATCTGTTATAATCTTTGTGTTCTCACTCCCAGCAACTATTTTGGGGGCTCACTAATTTCTACAAAATATTTGGGAATTGAGGTGATCTGTGTCTTGTGATTCCCTGCCAGTGCCACGCAGTATTTGGGGGGTCACTAATTTCTCCAAAATATCTGGGAATTGAGGTGATCTGTGTCTTGTGACTCACTGCCAGTGCCACGCAGTATTTTGGGGGTCACTAATTTCTACAAAATATCTGGGAATTTAGGTGATCTGTGTCTTGTGACTCACTGCCAGTGCCACCCAGTATTTTGGGGGTCACTAATTTCTACAAAATATCTGGGAATTGAGGTGATCTGTGTCTTGTCACACAGCCAGTGCCACGCAGTATTTTGGGGGTCACTAATTTCTACAAAATATCTGGGAATTTAGGTGATCTGTGTCTTGTGACTCACTGCCAGTGCCACCCAGTATTTTGGGGGTCACTAATTTCTACAAAATATCTGGGAATTGAGGTGATCTGTGTCTTGTCACACAGCCAGTGCCACGCAGTATTTTGGGGGGTCACTAATTTCTACAAAATATCTGGGAATTTAGGTGATCTGTGTCTTGTGACTCACTGCCAGTGCCACCAGTATTTTGGGGGTCACTAATTTCTACAAAATATCTGGGAATTGAGGTGATCTGTGTCTTGTCACACAGCCAGTGCCACGCAGTATTTTGGGGGTCACTAATTTCTACAAAATATCTGGGAATTTAGGTGATCTGTGTCTTGTGACTCACTGCCAGTGCCACCCAGTATTTTGGGGGTCACTAATTTCTACAAAATATCTGGGAATTGAGGTGATCTGTGTCTTGTCACACAGCCAGTGCCACGCAGTATTTTGGGGGTCACTAATTTCTACAAAATATCTGGGAATTTAGGTGATCTGTGTCTTGTGACTCACTGCCAGTGCCACCCAGTATTTTGGGGGTCACTAATTTCTACAAAATATCTGGGAATTGAGGTGATCTGTGTCTTGTCACACAGCCAGTGCCACGCAGTATTTTGGGGGTCACTAATTTCTACAAAATATCTGGGAATTTAGGTGATCTGTGTCTTGTGACTCACTGCCAGTGCCACCCAGTATTTTGGGGGTCACTAATTTCTACAAAATATCTGGGAATTGAGGTGATCTGTGTCTTGTCACTGCCAGTGCCACGCAGTATTTTGGGGGTCACTAATTTCTACAAAATATCTGGGAATTGAGGTGATCTGTGTCTTGTCACTGCCAGTGCCACGCAGTATTTTTGGGGTCACTAATTTCTACAAAATATCTGGGAATTGAGGTGATCTGTGTCTTGTCACACAGCCAGTGCCACGCAGTATTTTGGGGGGTCACTAATTTCTGCAAAATATCTGGGAATTGAGGTGATCTGTGTCTTGTCACACAGCCAGTGCCACGCAGTATTTTGGGGGTCACTAATTTCTACAAAATATCTGGGAATTGAGGTGATCTGTGTCTTGTCACACAGCCAGTGCCACGCAGTATTTTGGGGGTCACTAATTTCTACAAAATATCTGGGAATTGAGGTGATCTGTGTCTTGTCACACAGCCAGAGCCACGCAGTATTTTGGGGGTCACTAATTTCTACAAAATATCTGGGAATTGGGGTGATCTGTGTCTTGTCACACAGCCAGTGCCACACAGTATTTTGGGGGTCACTAATTTCTACAAAATATCTGGGAATTGAGGTGATCTGTGTCTTGTGACTCACTGCCAGTGCCACGCAGTATTTTTGGCGGTCACTAATTTCTACAAAATATCTGGGAATTGAGGTGATCTGTGTCTTGTCACACAGCCAATGCCATGCAGTATTTTGGGGGTCACTAATTTCTACAAAATATCTGGGAATTGAGGTGATCTGTGTCTTGTGAGTCACAGCCAGTGCCACGCAGTATTTTGGGCGTCAGTAATTTCTACAAAATATTTGGGAATTGTTATAATCCGTGTATTCCTACTGGCTGCCACCCATCAGGGGGTCTCACTGATTTATAGGAGGTTTCTGAGATTTGTAATCTGTGTCTTCTCACTGCCACCCATCAGGGGGTCCCACATACTTCTAGCAGATTTATGCGAATTGTAATTTGTTGTCATGCCTCGGCGGCTGGTGCGGCTCCGGCGTCCTTCCCCGCGGCTCCGGGGTCAGCGTCCTCCCCGCGTTCTTTCCCTGCGCTGTATGCGCGCGCGCCGCCGGCATCTCCGGATTTAGCTCCTCCAGCGGCGCGACGTCATCACGCCTCCATTTGGGTCTCCCCACAGCATGTGACCCACTGGGCCAATCAGAAAGGCAGGGAGCGGGATTTAAACTTGCTCTGGCCATTCCTCTATGCCCTTTCGTGGTTCTGCTAGTCTGACCCTTAAGTGCTTGTGTATTACACCTTTGACGGATATTTTGTGTATGACCTGGCTTTCCATTTCGACTTGTTTACTTCTTGTTCCCTTGACTCGGCTATTGTTACTCGACTCTGCTTTTTGCCTATTCCCTACTTTGGCTCGTATTTTACCACTCCATACTTACCTGTCTTTATACCAGCCACTCTAAGGACTGGTTCCTGTCCTCCTCGTTTGTGTGTCCCTGCCTTATAGGTTCACCTCCAGTTGTTGCGGAACCCAGCCATCACAAGGACTGGTATCGCATCTAGGTTTATGGTTACCTATTGTTTTATTGGCATTACTGAAGCACACCTTTGATTGTACGTGTGTTGGCTTGACATCACGAAAGGGCCATGGACCTAGCAGGGACTGCCCAACAATTATCGGGTTTAGAGAGTCGTTTGGAGGATCAGGATCACCGACTTGATCAATTCGCCCAAGCCCTCCAAACGCTGTTAGCTCGTACTGCCCCAACACCGTTAGAGGCACCTCTTCCTATTAATCCGCCTATTTCTGAACCGTTTCCCACGCCGAGCCCGTGTCCCAATTTGCTTCCACCGATACGTTATGGTGGCGACTCTATTGCCATTAGAGGATTTATCAACCAGATCTCTATCCACTTTGAGCTAAACCCTTGGTCTTACCCCACAGATCGTGCGAAGGTAGCCTTTGTTATTAATCATCTGGCTGATAAAGCATTTTGTTGGGCTAACCCCCTCTGGGATACTGACAAGCCCATTGTGTATAACTATCGGGAATTCATGACTGCTTTCCGCAGAGTGTTTGACCCCCCTGGTCGTAAAACCAATGCCGCTAAATCCTTGTTACGCCTGCGCCAAGGTGCTAAATCCCTGGGTGATTACGCCCTGGAGTTTAGATCCTTAGCTTCTCAATTTAATTGGAACGATGAGGCTTTGATAGCAGTGTTCTTAGAAGGTTTGAACGATGAGCTCCAGGACGAAGTAGTGGCCCGAGACCTTCCAGACGCTCTGGAGGATCTGATCACATACTTGTCCTTCATAGATGAACTTATTCGCCATCGTAAGAACACTAAGGATAAAGCTAGAAAACTACCTCTTAGGGTACCTTCCTGACCCCCTTTTCTCACACACCCGGAGTCTACTTCTCTTCTCGAGCCCATGCAGCTAGACAGCACTAAACTCCCTGAAACCGAAAAGCAACGCCGTCGACGTGAGGGATTGTGCTTATATTGTGGTTTAGGGGGCCATTTGCTTAAAGGCTGTCCCAAACGCCCTCAGGGTCCTGCGGGAAACTTGCATGCCTAAGTGCCTCTAGTGGACAACTCTTAGGTTCATTTCCCTCGTCCCCTAAACTCGAAAATCGACTCCGGGTTCCGGTCACTCTCTGTTTTGAGAGCCCCCTCAACCCGGTGAATCTCTATGCCCTGGTTGACTCTGGTGCTGCTGATAATTTTATCGATCTTGTTTTTGCTCGTAAACATGCTATTCCTTTGATAGAGAAGAAAACACCTCTACTGGTACAAGCCATTGACGGCAGACCCCTTGAAACCCCTTTTGTCCTCTTCGAGACTCCAAACATTACTGTTAAGATAGGATTGTGTCATATAGAAAAGATGTTCTTTCATGTCATTTCTTCACCCTCCTATCCCATCGTCCTGGGGTATCCTTGGTTAACCCGTCATAACCCTGTAATAGATTGGCGAGCTCGTCAAATTGCGAAGTGGGATAAAGATTGCATATCTTCCTGTATAGAGATCCCCTTATCCGTCAACATCCTGAACTTACCTACGGCTCCCCCTCTGACGACTACTATACCTTCTCCATACTCTGATTTGGCACCCGTATTCGATAAGAAAGAGGCCGATAGACTACCCCCACATCGTTCATACGATTGCGCTATCGACCTTCTCCCCGGTACCACTCCTCCTCGAGGGGTTGTCTACCCTTTATCTGAAAAAGAGCATAAGGTATTGGAGGAGTATATTACTGATTCCCTTAACAAAGGGTTTATTCGTCCTTCTTCCTCTCCCGCTGGAGCAGGATTCTTCTTTGTTCGGAAAAAAGAGGGAGACCTCAGACCCTGCATTGACTTTTGCGGGCTGAATAAAATTACCGTAAAGAATGCCTACCCCATTCCACTCATCCCCGAGTTGTTTGATCGCTTGAAATATTCTAAAATATTTTCTAAATTGGATCTCAGAGGAGCGTACAACCTGATTCGAATCAAACACGGGGATGAGTGGAAAACTGCGTTCAATACTAGATTAGGGCACTATGAATACCTAGTTATGCCCTTTGGTTTATGCAACGCTCCAGCAGTGTTTCAGGCGTTTATTAATGATGTGTTACGGGAATACACTCCCTATTTTGTCGTTGTCTACCTTGACGATGTGTTGATACATTCCCCTGACTGGAAAACCCACCATCAACATGTACGACTCGTCTTGTCTAAACTGTTATCCAATGGTCTCTATTGTAAACTCGAGAAATGCTTATTCGACGTCCAACAGGTACAATTTTTAGGCAATGTAATCTCTTCTTCTGGCTTCATGATGGACCCCAAGAAACTAGATGCTATCGTTCATTGGCCTCTTCCCAAGGGTCTCAAGGCCATTCAAAGATTTATAGGCTTCTCTAACTATTATAGAAGATTTATTAAGGGTTTCTCGTCCATCATAGCACCTATTACAGCATTGACAAAAAAGGGAATTGATACTCAGAATTGGCCCCCCATTGCTTTGGAGGCTTTCGGGAGGTTAAAAACGGCATTTTCCACTGCTCCCATCCTCCATGACTCCGATCCTACTAGACCCTTCGTGTTAGAAGTGGACGCCTCAGAGACCGGGGTGGGAGCTGTGTTATCTCAACGTCCGGCCGACGACAAACCTATGCAACCTTGTGGTTTTTATTCTAGGAAACTGTCACCTACTGAGGCCCGTTACGACATTGGTGACAGGGAATTGTTAGCCATTATACTGCCTTAAAAGAATGGCGCCACCTCTTGGAGGGGTCTAATTGTCCGTTCTCCATTATCACTGACCATAAGAATCTGATTTACCTGTCTGAGGCTAAAAGGTTGAACCCCAGACAAGCCCGATGGGCCCTCTTTCTTACCCGATTTGACTTCATCATTTCTTACAGACCCGGGTCTAAAAATATTAAGGCTGATGCACTCTCCAGACAGCACGAACCCCAATCTACTCAAGTATCGGTACCAGTCCCCATAGTTCCTGAAAGGAAAATCTTAGCCTCTCTGAGTACACAGGTCGACTCACCTCTATGGAATCTTTTACTGTCTAAACAATCTCTAGCACCTCCGTCTAAACCACCTAATAAACTGTTTGTTCCCCCTGTAGAGGTACACACTGTCTTACGACTTTCACTGTCTTTCACGAGTCTAAATTCGCTGGACATTTTGGGGTAAAAAAGACTCTAAACTTGATTAAAAGAAACCTTTGGTGGCCTACACTTACCAATGATGTGAAAGAATACGTAACCACCTGTTTTGTTTGTACCCGTTCTAAACCCTCCCGTCTTAGCCCTACTGGTCTTCTCCAACCTCTACCTGTCCCTAAGCGCCCTTGGTCTCATTTAGCTATGGACTTCTTGGTGGAATTAACTCGTTCGTTTGGCCATACAGTGATTTTTGTCGTTGTTGATCGCTTCTCCAAAATGGCCCATTTCATTCCATTAAAGAAACTCCCATCCTCTAGCGAGCTGGTACAGATTTTTACCAAAGAAATATTTAGACTTCATGGTGTTCCGAATGTTCTCGTCTCGGATTGCGGTTCTCACCGAAAGAACCAATCAATCGCTCGAGACTTATTAAAGGTGTTTTATTTCAGATGCACAAGATGATTGGGTTACTCTATTACCATGAGCAGAGTTTGCGTATAACAATCAGCAGAAGAATGTGGAGATCGTCTGCGCTTCCCTTTTTTTGATAGTAGATGGTCTCAAAATGGGAGTTTCTCTTATTGAATTGCAGAGTCACACTTCTCATGCAGTCATCAACCCTCGAAATAAGGGGGATACAGGGTAGACATAGTGTAATCTGTTTCAAATCGTTTGAGCCCCCCAAAAAATAATGTGCAAAGGTTCAACTCACATGTAAAGGTGTCATTGATCAGACACCAGATGTACTGCACCACCGATATTTTTTAGGAGATATCGGACTCCCCTTTTCCTCCTCCGTTTGGTGATGTTTCTCCAAGGAAAATAAAGTTGCAGGATCTTGGTAAAAGTATTATTGAAAAAAATGTATTTTTAAAACAATTAAAATAGTAGTAAAAAACGCCGAAACGTGTTTCGCGATACAATCGCTTCCTCAGTCGGCAGAAAATGAATGATTCCAAGTAACCTGCAATATCCTTTTATCCCCTTCTGTCCATAAAATGATTAAACAACCAAACGCCCGTTTTTTCAACCTAGAGCGCCTCATTGCGCCTGCGCGGAGTGCCATCCAATAGCAATATTAGGTCCGCCTCCAAAGATGGTGGTGCGCCTCAACCGGCTCCCTTATGCGTTTCATTTAGGTCTCTATTGATTATAACCCAGCGATTGCCGTTCGCATCCTACTTATTCTAAGATATTAACTCCTATGCTTAAGGAGCTTCCTAGGATGTGTAGTTTTTATCGATTCTTGTAGAGATCTTCTAAATGTAATTCTTTGGCAATAATGGCAACCAAAAAATAGGGGACAGTCAGATTAATTATTCATATGGTGAAACACCCAATCTACGTCAAACCTAATTGTTAGACCCCAAAACCATTTATAATAATAACCTGCAACACTTGCACTATACTTCTATACTCCAATTAAGAAGCATGATTCTAATATTGTGTCTTGTTTATTATCTAAAAAATTTTTTTTGTGATTTCAAACCTTTAAATTTTTATCCATTACATTTTAGTCTGCTATAAAATACGCTCAATCCTTACATTATCCGATACCCATATCGATATATATCCATATGAGATAAAGTGCAAATTATCCATTCTGTGATATATTTTACTTTAAACATATGTATCTAAACCTCTGTGAATTTTATGTGATTAATAATACATGATCCTTGCTAGTTTTTCATAACCATTAATGATACGGAATGCAAAAGTGTTTCTAATTATACCCACATTATTTAGTATATAGTATATAAATTTTTTTTTTTTTTTTTCTCTTTTCCTTCCCTTCTCCCCTCTATTCTCTCTTTCTCTCTCTCCTTTCCCTCCCTATTTATAAGAAGTGACAAATCTCAAAGTCTTGATTAAGTCCCTTTGGTACCAATGTTTTTAAATTATAAATCCACCTCATCTCCACTCTGTTTATTTTATTAATGTAATCTCCCCCTCTCCATTCCCTTTCCACCTGTTGAATCGCCAAAAACTTAGTCCCCCTGGGGTCTTTGTTGTGATTCTCCTTATAGTGTTGTGGTACTGTGTGCGAATCTACACCTTTTTTAATGTTGTTCAAGTGCTCACGAATACGGACATTTAAACTCCTCGTTGTTCGACCAACATACATTTTTCCGCACGGACAGATTAAAATATAAATGACATTTTTAGAAAAACAAGTTAATGTATCACGTATCTTGTAATTGTGTCCCGTCATACTACTAAATTCTTTTATGTGTCTCTTCTGGTTCCCTGTTGTTCTACATCCAAGACAATTGCCACACCCGTAAAAAACGTTCTCCAAACCAAAGTGATTTTTTTGTTTCTTATTTCCTGAATGACTACTGACTATATGATGTTTAATGTTTTCCACCCCCCTAAAAATAATAGTGGGTGAGATCTCCAAAATCTGACAAAGGTCCTCATCTTTTCGGAGAATAGGCCAGTATTTTTTGAAAATTCTCTTGATCTCCTTGTGTTCATTACTGTATTGACAAACAAACGGGACCTTATTCTGTAGTCTTCCCTTTGATTTCATTTCCTTTTTCAGAATATCTTTTTGATCTGTCTGTGAGACCTGCTCTCTTATTTTCTCAAGAATTTGACTGTCATAACCTTTCTCCTCAAGATGTGATTTCATCTTTTGTGACTGAGTGTGATATTCACCATCATCCGTACAATTTCTCTTCAACCTAAGGAACTGCCCCTTAGGCACACCTTCTAACCACTGCCAAAAATGGCAACTTGTTCTTTCTATATAACTATTTACATCTACATTTTTGAAATGCGTTCTAGTTTTAATCTGTGCATTTTCTATGTAGATCTCTAAATCCAGGAAATTGACTTGTATACGACTAAATTGGCTGTCCAGCTTTATTCCCCAATCATTTTGGTTCAAAAGCTCCAAAAAATGGACCAGGTCTCCTTCTGATCCCTGCCAGATGAATATAATATCGTCTATTGCGTATAACAATGCCACATCTCAATCGACTAAGTATTCTCCTTTTGAAATAGTCACTGGTATGCATCCCACCATTTTTCCATCCTCATTTCTACCTCAGGATATTCCTGCCCTGGAGGAACACCTATGTAATCTACGTGCAATTTGGGAAAAGACTAAAATGAATCTTGAGTCCGCTTCTTTGGCTCAGAAGCGTTCGGCAGACCGCAGGCGCAGACCTCCACCAGTTTATCATGTAGGGGACAGGGTTTGGCTCAGCACACGACACATCCGGTTGAAAGTCCCTTCCATGAAATTCGCACCTCGGTTTATAGGCCCGTATAGGATTCTTAGGTGCATTAATCCCGTCTCGTACGCTCTGCAGTTGCCTGTCTCTCTTCGTATCCCTAACTCCTTTCATGTCTCCTTATTGAAACCCCTCATGTGCAACCGTTTTACCTGTCCTGACTCTCTTCCTCCTCCTCCTGTAGTAGTAGACAGGAATCCCGAGTATGAAGTTGAGTCCATTCTGGATTCCCGCCGTTTTCGTAATCGGTTGCAGTATCTGGTTCATTGGAAGGGTTATGGTCCCACGGATCATACATGGGTTTCGTCGCGTGACATTCATGCTCCCCGTCTAGTGTCCGCTTTTCATCGTCGTTTTCCTGACAAACCGGCTCCTGACCGCCCGGTGGGCGTTCCTCGGGGAGGGGGGGCTGTCATGCCTCGGCGGCTGGTGCGGCTCCGGCATCCTTCCCCGCGGCTCTCGGGTCAGCGTCCTCCCCGCGTTCTTTCCCTGCGCTGTATGCGCGCGTGCCGCCGGCATCTCCGGATTTAGCTCCTCCAGCGGCGCGACGTCATCACGCCTCCATTTGGGTCTTCCCACAGCATCTGACCCGCTGGGCCAATCGGAAGGCAGGGCGCGGGATTTAAACTTGCTCTGGCCATTCCTCTATGCCCTTTCGTGGTTCTGCTAGTCTGACCCTTAAGTGCTTGTGTATTAGACCTTCGACGGATATTTTGTGTATGACCTGGCTTTCCATTTCAACTTGTGTACTTCTTGTTCCCTTGACTCGGCTATTGTTACTCGACTCTGCTTTTCGCCTATTCCCTACTTTGGCTCGTATTTTACCACTCCATACCTACCTGTCTTTATACCAGCCACTCTAAGGACTGGTTCCTGTCCTCCTCGTTTGTGTGTCCCTGCCTTATCGGTTCACCTCCAGTTGTTGCGGAACCCAGCCATCATAAGGACTGGTATCGCATCTAGGTTTAGGGTTACCTATTGTTTTATTGGCATTAATGAGGCACACCTTTGTACGTGTGTTGGCTTGACATTTGTGTCTTCTCACTGCCACCCATCAGGGGGTCCCACATACTTCTAGCAGATTTATGCGAATTGTAATTTGTGTCTTCTCACTGCCACCCATCAGGGGGTCTCACTGATTTATAGGAGGTTTCTGAGATTTGTAATCTGTGTCTTCTCACTGCCACCCATCAGGGGGTCCCACATACTTCTTGCAGATTTATGCGAATTGTAATTTGTGTCTTCTCACTGCCACCCATCAGGGGGTCTCACTGATTTATAGGAGGTTTCTGAGATTTGTAATCTGTGTCTTCTCACTGCCACCCATCAGGGGGTCCCACATACTTCTATCAGATTTATGCGAATTGTAATTTGTGTCTTCTCACTGCCACCCATCAGGGGGTCCCACATACTTTAAGCAGATTTATGCGAATTGTAATTTGTGTCTTCTCTTCAGGGGGTCTCACTGATTTATAGGAGGTTTCTGGGAATTGTAATCTGTGTGTTGTCACTGGCTGCCAGCTATCAGGGTGTCTCACTGATTTATAGGAGGTTTCTGAGATTTGTAATCTGTGTCTTCTCACTGCCACCCATCAGGGGGTCCCACATACTTCTAGCAGATTTATGCGAATTGTAATTTGTGTCTTCTCACTGCCACCCATCAGGGGGTCCCACATACTTCTAGCAGATTTATGCGAATTGTAATTTGTGTCTTCTCACTGCCACCCATCAGGGGGTCCCACATACTTCTATCAGATTTATGCGAATTGTAATTTGTGTCTTGTCACTGCCACCCATCAGGGGGTCCCACATACTTTAAGCAGATTTATGCGAATTGTAATTTGTGTCTTCTCTTCAGGGGGTCTCACTGATTTATAGGAGGTTTCTGGGAATTGTAATCTGTGTCTTGTCACTGGCTGCCAGCTATCAGGGTGTCTCACTCAATTATACCAGAGTTCTGTAAATCTTTATACCAGAGTTGAATCAGAGTTCTGTATATATTTAATCTATATATCACTCGCCATGTCTGAAAGAACAAAAAGGACAGGCAGACGCTCCCAGACACAGATAAGAGGGCAAGCAGCCCCTGTGTCGGGAGGCTGTGCCTCTGGTCGTGGTGGACGTGGTGCATCCTCTGCAGGGGCACGCTTGTCCTTTCTAACTGGTGCTGGCCGTCTTCTTAAGCAGCAGCAACATACAGAGGATTTGGAGGATTGGCTAACCAGGCCATCCTCATCCTCCGAGTCCTCTGCCAGCCAGGCTTGTAGTGCTTTACAGTCCACCTCAGCTGTCAAAGCATCTAATGCAGCCTCCATGTCCACAGCTACTCCTGCCGTAGCCTCGCTATCACACACGGAGGAGTCAGCTGAATTGTTTGACTACAATGACAGTGACATGCTGCTTGAGGATGCACAGCAAGTACAGTGCTCTGATTCAATCTCTGAAGTTGAGGAAGGAAGTATAATCAACCTAGAGGAAGGGGGTGCCAGTGATGACACACAAATAACTGGCACTCATGTTGCCCCAGCAGCTGCAGCATACTGCCAAGTTCGCTCCAGTGACGAGGAGATAGGGGATGATGACAAATGATGATGAGGTCACTGACTCCACCTGGGTGCCTGATCGAACAGAGGAATCAAGTGAGGAGGAGGGGGAGGAGGAGGAGGAGGCACAGCAAATACGAAGCACAACATCCTCTATGACCAAGCGTAGCACTAGCCAGTCCAAGGCATCAGATGTCAGAGCTGCTCAGGTGCAGAGCGCTGTTGTCTCAAAGCACACATGCAGGAACTCTGCTATCTGGGAGTTCTTTAAGAAATGTGCAGCAGACCCCATCGTTGCTATTTGTAATCTATGTCAGATGAGGCTCAAGCGTGGGAAAGACACCGGACACTTGGGTACCACGTGCTTGAGGTGACATATGACCTCCTGCCACACATCCCGTTGGTGCAAAACTAAGGAAGAGGAGGCCTTCCCTAGCTCTGAAGGCCCCAGTCTTTCCGCAGACAGCATTCCAGCGGGTCCTCCTCAGATCAGACAGGAGGAGGATGAGGAGGATAAGGAGAAGGAATATTTGAGTAGTGGGGGCATTGAAGGTGGGGATTCCTCAAGGGAGGGGTTTGTGTGCCCAGAAACACCAGGGCTGGTACGTGGCTGGGAGGAGGAAGTGCATGATGGGGTCATCCTCCTCATTGAGCAGGAAGACTCGGAAGCTAATGCCACCTCCAACCTACACTGCATGGGCTCCCTTATTATGCAAAGCCTGCTAAAGGACCCCAGGATTCGTGCTGTCAAGGAGAGGGATCATTACTGGTTGGCAACCCTTCTTGATCCACGATACAAGGGTTAAGTTGCAGAGATCATCCTGCCCGCACAGAGGGAGCACAGGATGAAAAAATTTGAAGACGCTCTAAAGCAACACTTGTGTAACACCTTTCCAGGCACTGGTAGGTTATCAAGTGATGACACAGGTGCTTCTGAGGCTGCGGATGATCAGAGGAATAGTGGTGAAGGCCGGGGCCGCTTGACTGATGCCTTTTTTTTTTTTAGTCCACGATGCCCAGGAACGTCACATGTAGGCACCCATTGCCAGCGTCTTCACCATATGGTGCAGGACTACCTAGGGGCAAGGGCAGACCTGGATAACTTTCCAGCAGATGATCCACTGGCTTACTGGGTGTTGAGATTGATCACTGGCCAGAACGTAGCCAATATGCTATGCAGCTACTAGGTTGCCCTTCATCTAGCGTGCTTTCTGAAAGGACGTTCAGTGCCGCTGGAGGTTTTGTCACAGACAAAAGAGTGCGTCTGTCCACCGACTCTGTAGACCGGTTGACATTTATAAAAATGAATCAGTCCTGAATCAGCAGCTATCAATCCCCTGATGCTGACGTAACAGAATAGATCGGGGATGTCTTCTGCATTCACAAAACCTCCAGCACTGAACTCTTCCACAATACCACAAAAGGGTTACGGTGTGAAGGCACTTGCTGCCATGAAAGGTGCAATATTTGGCTGCACTGATGCCTGTGCCACATTTATATCATTTTAATTTTTTGAACCGTAGGGTCCACCCCTGCACTCTTCCACAATAAAACAGAGGGGTTACTGTATGAATGCACTTGCTGGCCTGGCACCAAAAGCACAATATCTGGGTGCACTGACGCCTTTAACAGATTCATATCTTTTAATATAGGACCGCATGGTCCACCCCTGCACTCTTCCACAATACCACAGAGTGGTTACTGTATGAATGCACTTGTTGGCCTGGCACCAAAAGCACAATATTTGGGTGCACTGCCACTGACGCCTTTACCAGATTCATATCCTCAGAGGGGTTACTGTGTGACGGCACTGTTGCCGACGCTAAAGGCCCAATTTTAAAGCAACTATTGTTACTTTCATCCAAACCCTGCACCATAATTTAGCCCAAAAAATCACTAAACTTTTTCTGCACGTCCTAAAATGTCTTTTCATACAGGCTGCTGCCCCAAGCAGTTGTTTATGAATAGATTAAAGGAAAAACATTTACCGTCATTTTAAACGTCATTTTTTTGTTTTTAAATGTTTCTATACATTCTAGAAATCCGCACCTTCACGGGCAGATTATGGGGACCTCCTAGGCACGATATTTGAAGGATTTTTTTTTTTATTTTTAACCCTTATTTTATGGAATACTCACTGTCCGTTTAAAAACCTTTTTTTTTTACTTTTTGTCCTTGTTTGCTGTCCCCCAGGGCACTACCCGGACCCCCATACACCTTTTATGGCAAATATCTAGCATATACTGTATGCCCTCTTGGAGGGCACTCTAAAAATTGAATTTTGAGTCCCATTGACTTGCATTGAGTTCGAGTTCGAGTTTGGAAAGTTCGAGTTCGAATTCGAACATTTGGAAAGTTCGAGTTCGAATGCGAACCGAACTCGGGGGTGTTCGGTTCATCCCTAACGCTGGGCTCTGACAGCTTGGACATCCTTGAATATAAATTAGTGGGATTGCTCGGTATAATTCATTTTAACTGGAAAAATCTGGTGATTAAATGGCGCTAATTATTTCATTTATTAATTATCACAATTTAATAGATTAATAAATTGAATAATTTCGCTAAAATCTGTATTAAAACTATTTTAGAGTTGTGTTACCTACTAAGTGAACAGCAAATCTTAGCGCTCAGTGACACATTTACTGAATTTTAGCCATGAAAGAATAAGGGGGAAAGAAAAAGAAACAAAACTTGTGCCACTGTGTATTTCAAGTAAAGCTTTTGGCAAGGTTGCAATAGCGACTCCAGCCATTAAGCGGATTAACTGCTTATGTATATAACATCCCCAGCCATTACTTCAATGCTAAGATTGAAATAGGGCCCAGTATCTGGGAGAGGGTTTTTTTTCCACGATTGTCCACTAGGGGGTGCACAATCACTAGTTTTTCATAATTATGTCATCTTATTTATCTAGCATTACCACATTATATTTATTTATCTAGCATGACAAACTGCCACGAAATTGCTCTGTACCATGAAATTCATCATAGAGAGTCAGCTGCGAGGGCGGGCAGAATCAGAGGCCCAAGGCAGCGCCTCGTTAGTGTTAACCCCCTCCCGATGGGTGACAGACACCCCCTCCTCCATCGTTAACCACTTCGCTGCGGTGGACGCGCTCAGCGCATCCAACCACAGGTAGCGTTCCATGCGGTGGATGCGCTGAGCGCGTCCTCTCTTTGGGGCCAGCGTTCGGCCGGGTTCCGGCCGATCGCTGGCCCCCCCCGGTGCGGGCTGACATCCTCGATGTCAGCCCAGCACCCGGAACCGCCGCCGGAGTAATTAGGTGTCATCGCGCGGGCGCGATGACACCTAATTCAGGCGCCCCCCCTCCCGCATGTGCGGAGGAGGCGCCTGAAAGGGAGGGGGCGAGGTCCTTCGGACCTCTCTCCCTCCCGATCGGCGGCGTGCAGGGGGTTAACCCAGGCACCGATTGGAAGGGCACAGCCTGCCCTTCTAAATGGTACCTGGCATTAACCCCATGGGGGCTGGATCACGAATCGGCGCCGAAAAGCGCCGGTTCGTGATCCTTTCCCGGAGCTGGCCGACATCTTGGATGTCAGCCAAGCTTCCGGGAATGCCCCCTGAGGACTGGCATCATCGTGCATAGCACGATGACGCCAGTCCTGGAGTTAACCCCTAACTGCCACCAATGGTGGAGATAGGGGGTTCCAATGAACCCCCTATCTCCCAATCCGTGGCAGTTAGGGGTTAATGTTTGGAATTGTTGGATCGACCAGAGCATGGCCGTTCCAACAATACCAAACAGGAGTATAAAAAAGTTCTAAAAAAAATTAAATAAAAAATAAAAATAAAAAAATATTTTAAAAAAAAATTATAAAAAAAATTATAAAAAAAAAATTATAAAACAAAAATAAACAAGTTTTTTTTCTTTTTTTTGGTTTGTTAATGCAGCAATATTGTTCCCATTTCAATTATATTGTGAACAATGATGCTGCACTAACGATTTTTGTATGCGGTGCGTTTGTTAAAAATCGCGTAATTTTCCCCAAAAAAAATGTAACGAGACCCTATCTCTAATTTTTTTAACAAGCGCACCCCATACAAAATATAACCGCAATTGCTCGCATCTTAAAATGTGAAAAAAAAACACTTTACACGTTGTAAATTATTGAAAATTCATATTTTATTGCATTTTTTGTTATAATAAACAGACAGGTCATGACGTATACATATAATAATGACATATTATGAATCTGCCGAGTCTGACGGAAAGAACGATATATAATATGTCTGGGTCATATACTAAAATAAGCCTTCAAAACACGTTTAAACATGATGAGCAAAATCGGTAAAAATGAGCTCAGCACAGAGGCGGGAAAAGCCTCAGCAGCGAAAGGTTTAAGGGGTTAATTTCCAGACTGCGTATTCCTATGGTTCTAATGCATAATTTCTCAGTGAAGATCCAAAATAATTCCACTTTGTATATCATACTGAATACAGAAATGGACAGATGCAGAAGATGTATGTAAAAAAAAAACCAAGGACACAGGATCTGGCATTCAGTTCCAGCACAAGTGTGATTTAAAGAATTTCAACGAACCCCAAAAGAAGTTGGAATAGAAAAGACTGAACATGCCAAAAAATATCTTTATTACAGTTTTTCCCTTTTTAAAAATCTAATTAGAATGTTATTAATCTGCGTCCTGCATTATATTATAACTTAGATATATAACTCTTAGCATTATTCTAGCGTTCCTATGCTTCCTATCATGCTCAGCCAGTATCTTGGCAGGTAGAATAACCAATCTAGGATCAGCGTGAGAATTCCAGCCCATAGCAGCTGGTGTGTCTGAGGCTGACATTCCCCACCAATGCAGTACTCTACTTTCAGGTATATTGAGTTATAATTCTTCATTATGAAGAAAACACTGAAAAAGAGGAAAATAACTTCCGAAACGGAAGGTCCCCGAATACATACAGAGACAGCATAAACTTTGCTGAAAACAAGATGCTGTTATCACAAATAAGCCGGGCATCCTCTTGATTTTAAAGTTAATTTTAAATGGTTGTATCGATATAATGGGGTTAAATATCTATATGTCCTTTAAAATGTCTACCAAGGTCTCCAGAATGTCTCACTGCCTGTAAATAGTAAGTCCGAATTCTTCTGGTGCTGAGAAAATGCCATGGTCCTCGTGGGTATACTGTGCTGATGGGAGCCCAAGTGCTGGATATAGTTCAGAAAATGAACTTGAGTCTGTTCTTGGAAGCAATGTGTTGAGAGGAAGGACTGTGCTTCATGTAAACAATTAGAGTATCCAAAGTTGAATTCTGGGTGATTACTTCTTTCTGCTTTATTATCTGTAAACATTTAAAAAGATTCAATTATGGTAAAAACATAAGCAAATATATATATCTATATACTGTATATATATAAAACTATTATACATGTGCACAACGTAAAAATTTGTTTCATTTAGTTTCGGATCGATTCATGCCGTTTTTCAATTAGTTTCAGTGCGTTCATTATGTTACCGTGATTCGTATTTTAGATTGATTTGTTAGTTTGTTTTTATTGGTAATTTGTATTTCGGATCAATTCATATTTCGTTTTTTTTTAGTTATTTAATTCTTAGTAGTTTTTTTTCTAATGCGAAACGTATGAATTAATTACTTAGATTAGTGTAAAATAAAAAAAAATATGTAATGTATACTCCCTGTCTTTGGTGCTGAAACCTATTCAGTACCAAGGACAGCAGCCCTGCGGGGCTCCGGAGCCCCACAAGACTGTTGTGCTTGGTACTGAATAGGTTTCAGCACCATGAATACCAGCTCTGTGGAGCTCCGGAGCCCCGAGGGGCTGTTGTCCTTGGTGCTGAATAGCACCTCACCAAAAGCAGCCAGACTGAAGGAAAGAAAAAAAAATGCTGCGTATGGAAAAGAAAAAAAGCCTTGTTTTAAACTAAAATAGGAATCCAAAACTTTCACCAAAAAAATCCCGAAAAATGCCTAAAACTCCTAAAAAATAAATGAATAAAGAGACCTTTTGCTGCAAGTGAAAAATAAATAGTTGAATAAATATTTAATAAAAACAGGGATTTTTATTTACATTGAAACCTATAGGATTCGCCTGTTTAAAGCTGTCGAAGAACCACTGAAAATCAGGGCATTTCACTGACATTTCACTGCTGTTTGGCGTTCTCTGGATATATTAACCATTACTTCTCTACGGGGAATTTCACTGCCACTGAATTGCACCGAACGGCAACCTGGTGCTGTCTATGACCTGTGGTGCTGAATACAACAGATTCAGCACCACGGCCAATGGACAGGAACAGAATAAATGTTATGATCTGCGGATGTTTGGGTCTGGGACAGCGTGACACCATGGTGAGAGGGTTGTGTCTGTAGGGAGGGTAATGTTTTCACTGTGAGGGGGAGTGGATTTTTAGACGAGCAGGCGGGGTGAACTTCAGCTCACCTCGCCGCTCATGAACGCGCTCTGCTCCGCGCATGTGCAGTTGAATGAGCAGGATTCCGGGAGGAAGCCTGCTGATTGGCTAGTTTCCGTGATAGGCGCGCATGCGCGCTTTGCACGTAAACCTGTAGCCAAGTTCCAAGTGTTCCACGACGGGAGCGGAAGAGGAGGGAGGTGAGTAAAAAAAAAAAAAAAACGCCATTGGAAAAGTGTCATTTTTAGGGTAAGTATTACATTAAATAAATATATATATATATACTCAATGACTAGTTAGGGCAATAGCTTTAATATAATGTAAAAACAAGGGGGGTTGATTTTCAGTCTGGAGTGTTCCTTTAAGTGAAACAGTATAACGAAATTGGTCCGTAAACATAAAATCAATTAGTTTTATACCATTTCATTTTCCTTCTGTTTTAGTCCAAATCAATTTGTTTTCGTTCCATTTTCAGACCGTTCTGGACGGAACCAATTCATATTTCAGAACCACTTCCGAAATACGAATTGGGAAAATTTTGGCCGAATTTTGATTCGTAACGACACGAAATGCACATCTCTAAAAACGATTTGCAGCAGAAATTGGTAATTTGTTTAAGATCGAGATATTGCATTTGTCTTTAACCAGGAGCTGTCCACTAACTGGCGGTGTTTACCATTGTTGTGCAACCATGATAAACTTTGGGGATCCCACTAGTGAATATCAAATAATGATAGGGGAAGATTTAATCAACTCTATTTTACTGTCGTTTTTTGAATTTCCCTCTCTGGATCACCGAAGTTTGCTGTGACAACAATGCTAAGCACTGGCACTAAGTGGACAACTGCTTATGGGCCATGTTCAATAGTTGTCATTAAGATAACTAAAGGAAACATTACACATAATGTCTCCCATAGTTATTTTATCAATGGGAATAGAATAGAAGAATGGAATGTCTATTCCATTCTTGCCACAAACTGGGCTTGCGGCTGGAATGTAGCGGTTCCTTGCGTGAGATTACTGTACATTAATGTCTTTTACACTTATTATGGGAGCCGTTAATTTTTGCCTTCGCATGGAAGCACAGGCTATTCCAATGTAGGGGGCTTCCACCTGTGAGACGTTATTTCACTGTGAAATAAATTTTCTTCAAAACTGATGTTATGTGATTTTGCATTTGCTCCGAACATGCTCTGAACCCCACCCCCATTCATTCCCAAACTCACCTCTCATCCTGCGGTGGAGAGGGAGGCACGATCCTCTACTTCCTCATGTCGTGAGCAGAGTGAAACTAGGGACAAATAGTTCCTAGTCTCCCTCTGCGATTCAGCCATGGCACTGTGCGATCTTGTGAGTGAGAGCTTGCACAGAGTTTAGGCCGGGACGTGCAAGGCTCCATGGAGTCCTAATGGCTCCAGGAGCTGATACTTGTGGCGTGCTGCGCCGCTGCTGGTATCTGGCTGCCGTTCAGGGGCTGGGCGCTAATAAAGCACCTACTCTGGAATACAGATGATAAAATGGAGACAGTAAGGAAGATCTGCAAGCACACATTTTCCTGCTTACCTGCCTCTATTTTACCATCAACAATGGAATAGGGTCCTATGATGGGTGTGCGTCACTAGTCATTTCTTGATAAACACTAAAGCACACCTTTATTGTGTTTGCGATTACTGATACTAAATCACCAAATAACAGAAAATGTACAAATATTTACCAATCGAAAAGTGACAGATCTGTTTTTTGAGGAATTGCACTGCAAGTTCCAGGATGTCCGCTTTCTCTGGCTTGGAGTCTGGCTGGAGGACGTGGAAATCCTGCTCCAGGAGTTTCTGGAGTTTATTGATGCAGAGGTTGATACGATCCCGACGCATCTTCTCCACCATTGGTTTCCTTATCTGTATCACAAACAAATGCAAAGGCTTTTTATAAGGGGATTTTGTAATGCAAATAAATGTACATACAATGTAAATGGGAGCATTGTATCTGTTGTAATAAAAACATATTCCAAACTTTTAAAAGAGAGGAAAATGCCTTCTGGGTCACTAACATACAAAAATTGGGGTCTGTGACCTCTGAACTCTGTTTTCTATACATCCTGCAATGTGGGAAGAAAGATAAATGAAGATGGAGAGGGAAGGGAAAAGAGAAAGAAAGGAAGAAAGAAAGAAAGAAGAAAGAAAGAAAGAAAGAAAGAAAGAAAGAAAGAAAGAAAGAAAGAAAGAAGATCAAGAAAAGAAAGTAAGAATAAATTGAATGATATATGTAATCATAGTGATATGTACATATATAATCTTCTTGGGTTGAGAATCCGCAAAATCTTATGAACTTTTAAAAGATGACATGCAGGGCTATTCAAAGAGAATCGAAAAGTCACTGCACGTTCGGTGACTTTTCGTTCTCTACAATTCGATTCGATTTGGCGATCCCATTTCGGCGACCCTGCGGTGTATTTATAGTGCAGGGAAAAGGAGCTGCAAACCCGTCGAAAACTCAACGCAAAACGAGGGCAAAGGCACACCGAAACCCGCAAAAACATCTGGATTAGTCCCGCCAAACACACCGGAGAAACCCGAGCAGGAGCCGATCACAGTGCCGAGCAGCCGCCGGAAAAACCCGACACCGCAGACGAATGGAATGGGGAAAAAAAAAAGTGCGCTTGAATGTTTGAAAAGTAAAACGCTGTTTGCAAACAAACTACTGAGCGAAAATGTCTGAAATATACATATGAGGTCCAGGGAATGATAATAAAAAGGGCTGTTACAGAAAAAAAAGACGATTTAAAAAAAAAGGGAAAAAAATTCTTTGCAAAAAAATCCCCAAAAATGCCTAAAAGATCCTAAAAAAAATCTATAAATAAAGAGACTTTTTACTGCAGAATATTATAATAAACGATTTATTAGATATTGATTTAAAACGGGAATATTTTTAACATTGAAACAGCTGTGTGAAGTTGGCACCCCATGTTCGTAAAACGTGTATAAAAATATACCATTCGTTTGTGCTACGTTTGTGCTGGTTTGTGCTGCAAAAATGAACGTTTGTGCTGGTTCGCTTCTAAAGTTATTGCACATTCAATTTTAGATTATGTGAACTCAAGCCCCGCCCACTTTGCACCCCATGTTACTGTATTTAAAAAACAAATATACCATTCGTTTGTGCTACGTTTGTGCTGGTTTGTGCTGCAAAAATGAACGTTTGTGCTGCTTCGCTGGTTCGTGAGGGTAAATAGCTGAATATGGGAAGATGGAGCATGAAAGGTGCAGAGGGGACTATGGGGTGAGCTGATAGCACTATGGGGTGAGCCTATGGGGTGAGCTGATAGCACTATGGGGTGAGCTGATAGCACTATGGGGTGAGCCTATGGGGTGAGCTGATAGCACTATGGGGTGAGCCTATGGGGTGAGCTGATAGCACTATGGGGTGAGCTGATAGCACTATGGGGTGAGCCTATGGGGTGAGCTGATAGCACTATGGGGTGAGCTGATAGCACTATGGGGTGAGCTGATACGACTATGGGGTGAGGTGATAGCCCTTTTTAAATACAGTAACATGGGGTGCAAAGTGGGCGGGGCTTGAGTTCACATAATCTAAAATTGAATGTGCAATAACTTTAGAAGTGAACCAGCACAGACGTTCATTTTTGCAGCACAAACCAGCACAAACGTAGCACAAACGAATGGTATATTTGTTTTTTAAATACAGTAACATGGGGTGCAAAGTGGGCGGGGCTTGAGTTCACATAATCTAAAATTGAATGTGCAATAACTTTAGAAGCGAACCAGCACAAACGTTCATTTTTGCAGCACAAACCAGCACAAACGTAGCACAAACGAATGGTATATTTTTATACACGTTTTACGAACATGGGGTGCCAACTTCACACAGCTCATTGAAACCTATGGAATTCGCCTGAATAAACCTGTTGAATGAAACCACCGAACAGCAGGGCATTTCGGCAACTTTTCACTGCTGTTTTGTGTTCTCTGAATAGCCGAAGCATTGCTTCTCTATGGGGATTTCACTGCCCTCGAACAGGCACCGTATGTGCAGGCAATTCGCCAACATTTGGCAAACTGCCTGCTCTCTGAATAGCCGAATGGCCAGAAAAGGTAACCGTACGCTGAATTTCACTGTTCGGTTACCTTTCGGCCCCAATTCAGATCTCTTTGAATAACCCTGATAATCTGTATTCTGCACTTACCTTACTTTTTTCTTTAGTTGTGAGTTTATCTTCTGAGTATTTGGTGACCGTTAAATTGGCGATTCCACTGAACGCCATGCTGTATACGAGTTCCTTATCTGCAAAAGATCCAGTTGAAAGTCTGTGATATCTGAAATATAGAGAGAGAAGACTGTCCCAGATCTGGCTCTTGATGCTTGCGTGTCTAGCCGCCGAGAGGTTCCCACAGTAGGAAGCCAATCAGAGAGCCCGAAGGATAACAGTCACTTTCATTCAGGCTTACAGAATTGTCTTCTGTCACCAAATGAAAAGGACCCCCACCCCGATGTCAGGACTCAGGAGTGTGTGCTCTTCAAAGGACAGAAGATCATCCACATGGACTGGATGCCAGGACATGGGAAAAATCCACCCCCAGTATCCCTGACCTGATACCAGGGGTATTATTTACTGCTGTAAACTTAGCACTGAAATGCTATATTTATGATAGCTCCAGGCTGGAAGTGGCTGGTGTTACAATGACTTGGTGAAATTTAGGACTTAACACTAAACTGCTGAAAGGTTTGGTAGTAATTCCATTATTTCTCCCTGAATGTCCCATGTTGAATTTAAAAATAAATCTTATTTTTGTCTCTATAGGGAAGAGGGGACAGGCATTACTTCATTCAAGGACCCTATCGGGGAAGGGGGCCCTGGAGCTGCCTGGCTGGGTCCTGAGTCTGTCACCAGTTCCTGTGTATGGTTCACTGCCAGGTTGTTTTATATGGCATGAGAGCTTTAAAACTTTAATTGTGGTCCTATTACAATGCTCACGCTAAAAGCACCGCCGGCGAGCATCTTCTCCATGGAGTCCATAGAACTCCAATGAGGCTTCCTCTGCCAGTCACATGACCTGCAGGAACTCGCCTTGCAAGATCTGGCAGGTCGGCGTAGTGATTCGCAGAGGGAGACTGAGGTACTTTTTCCCCCAATCTCTCTCTGCTCCCGGAGGCAAAAAGAGGCGGATGAAGCCGCCGTTATCGCCGCGGGATGAGAGGTGAGTATCTGAATTTTTTTTGGGGGGGGGGGGGTTCTGCTGGTGCTGACTGATTCGGCAGAAGCGGAATCCATTAGCACCAGCTCCTTGCTGTGGTTAACTTTTGAGTTAGCCGCAGTGGGACGTACAATTAGCGTTGGGGCTTTGTAATCCTAATGCTAATTAACACTTTGCGCTCCCCATGTTAAGTATAGGGAGTGCAAAGTACAGGAAACTCGCGCTGAAAAGCACAATCTCCGAATCGCTAACGTTTTTTTAACCCATTAGCGTTCAGATTGTAATATGGTGCGCCCACGCTAGGGCAACCAAGTCTAACATTAACGCTCACACAGGTGAGCGCTAACGTTAGCGTTATGAATGTAATATGGTCCTCTGTGTACAGGAGAGGCTGAACAGGTTCCTGGTAATTGTATCTGTGCTGTGCTACATTATTGTCTCAAAGAGACAGCACCGGGCTCTCTGCTGCATTAGACTGCTGGAGCGGAGTATGTGTAAGAATATATATGTATTCTATATGTTTCTCTGCATTTTTTGTAAATGTGTATTTATTTATATATGCTGTAGGTAAGGGTGACCTCCCTGTGAGCTTCGTCCCATGACACTCTGTGCAACAGCCACACTACAGCTGTCCCCATGGATCTTGCATATAGTGCTGAGCCAGGGTGCCACAAACAGCTCTCCCTCCCGCTGGCAACACTTCACAAGAGCCCCATCACAACACTAACAGGGTTATTCAAAGAGCTCTGAATGGCTGGCGAAAGGTAACCGAAGAGTGAAAATCAGCGTTACCTTTCCTGGCCATTCGGCTATTCAGAGAGCAGGCAATTCGCCAAATCCTGGCGAATTGCCTGCACATATGGTACCTGTTCGGTGCCTGTTCGATGGCAGAGAAATCCCCATAGAGAAACAATGCTTCGTCTATTCAGAGAAAAAAAAACAGCAGTGAAAAGTTGCCGAATTGCCCTGCCATTCGGTGGTTTCATTCAACAGGTTTATTCAGGAGAATCCCATAGGCTATAATGTTAAAAATATTCCCGTTTTAATTCAATATCTAATAAACCGTTCATTATAATGTTCTGCAGTAAAAAGTCTCTTTATTTATCGATTTTTTTTAGGATCTTTTAGGCATTTTTTGGGACTTTTTTGTAAACATTTTTTTTCCGTTTTCTTTTTTTTAAACATTTGTTCTTTTTTCTGTAACAGCCCTTTTTATTATCATTCATTGGATCTTATATGTAAACTTTCAGACACTTACACTCAGTAGTTTGTTATGCAAACAGCGTTTCACTTTTCAAACATTCAAGCGTACTGTTTTTTTTTCACTCCATTCGTCTGCGGTGTTGGGTTTTTCTGGCGGCTGCTCTGTGCTGTGATGGGCTCCTGCTCGAGGTTCTCCTGCGTCTTCGGCGGGGTTAATCCAGATGTTTTTGCAGGTTTCGGTGTGCATTCGCCTGGGTTTTGCGGTGAGTGTTTGGCAGGTTTTCGGTGGCTTTTCCCTGCACTACGACAGCCCTGTGGTACTTGAATACACCGCAGGGTCGCCGAAATGGGATCGCCAAATCGTACCGAATTGAAGAGAATGAAAAGTCACCAAACGTGCGGTGACTTTTCGATTCCCTTTGAATAACCCTGTCAGTAAATAACCCCTCCTTTTTATCACACTCACTCCTACGTCACTCACCCAACCACAAATCCACTCCTAGTTCACTCCAGCCACGCACCCTCATCAATCTCTATGACACACATGCTACTCAGCCCCCTATTTCCATCACATTCAGTCACTTTCATTCCTATGCAAAAAGCGGCCCCGCATCTTACCTTGCACCTAGCCCCGCAAACACTAGAGCCGGCCCTGGCAGTGAAGGTACTGCAAATCCCAGAGCTGCTGCTAGTGTCAAGAACAGATGCCGAGTCTGTCTGCAGTCACATAAACATTCAGCAGTACCAGAATTTGACCAGCAGAGGGAGTCCTCTGGCAGTAAAATACTGTATCAGATCTGTAAAACACAGTGCATTTACAGTGTGTGTGTGTGTGTGTATTATACACAAGATGCTAATGTGACCTCCAGCCTTTTTTGTACAACATTACAACAGGCAATCAGACACACTCCCTTAAGCACTAATAGGTAAATACAAGTTCTCCCAGAGGCGCTGTCTCTCAGAAGATAGGACTCCCGTCTAACTGGAAAATCTAGACACAAAAAGCACATTTTCTGAGACATAGTTAATGTTAAGTGACAGCCAAGGGTTATATGAACACACGACACCCCATCTCCCCATTTGGAAGACATTATTACAATCTTCACAAAACAAGAAGAACTGGAGCTTCTCATGAAATCCGTTTCCCATGGTGTCCGTTTAGCCTGGAGTCTTTCACATTTGGTGTGACGTTAAATTACCTTGGTTATAGAGATGAACGACTGACACTAATCTCTTTTAATATTACTCATGCTTTCTGTCAACAGTATTTCCTAACTGTTCGATATATATATATATATATTTTTTTTTTAGAAAGTATTTTACCAGGAAGGATACATTGAGATTTCTCTCATTTTCAAGTATGTCCTGAGAGGCGAGTATGTACCGTTAGGTGTCTTGCCCAAGAACACTTACTGGAGAGGTGCTCTTACTGGGATTCAAGCCTGTCTCCCCGCTGTCTCCACCGTTATATAGAGCAGTGATGTTACCTCTACTCCACCCAGCCAATATTATCATGTACAGGGTAATGCTAAGCCATTGTGTGGTCCCAGACAAAGGGAGGCTGTACCCCAAAACCCCTGTTATTCCCTTATGGCAGAAGGAGCCCTAGAATTAAGAAAAAATAGGTGGCTGTCTGAGGCTGTCATTATCACACTTGTGGGAAATGGGAGGGGGAAGTGAGGTTTAAGATGGGAGGCATCAAACAAGTGAACACTAATTTGCACCAAAATGACACAGTAGCAATGTTTTTTTGTATTTTTGTTTTGGTATTATTTTTCAGTTTTGGTTGGTTCATACAAGACTCATCAAGTATCGCATTGATTTACTAGTTAAATGTATTGTGTTTTCTCCAGAACCTAAAATAACTGAAGTAAAACATTCTCTAAGATTTAATGCTCAGTCACCAACTGTAACAGATCTCAGTACCCCGACAGGGTCACATCTGTCAATGCCGCTTACTTGCTGGACACCCGGGTTCTCCTCGTGACTCTCGTTTCTTTCACCGGTACCTTAGCCGCAGCTTAAAAACAGGTACGCATAGAAAGCCCTGCTAGCATCCCCCCAAAAATAAGCCGTGACTGTAGATCTGAAGTTACCCACACCATGAGTCATGACTGCGTGTAGAGTCAGAATGGAACTAGCTTTAATTGAGAACAGGCACACATATTTATACGATCAAACATGGTTTATTTCCATATACTAAGCCTTCCCTAGAAACTGTCGGGAAAAGTAATTGGACTAAACAGATAATTGGTTAAACATTTGCTCAACATTCCTAGACAGACAGGACAATGGGAATCTTGGCTGACAAACAAGATTACAGACAGCATATTTACAAACTATTAAAATACAAACAGATAACTACACATTCCTGAAACAGGGTAGACAGATAACAGATACACAAGAACTAGGGTTGTGCATGACTTTTTATTTGTTTAGCTTTGTTTCCATTTTTTTTTGTGTGTAATATATCATTATGATATGCGTGATGATGTCATATGACAAGGGGGGACCTGGAGGTGGAGCTGCCATCAAAGATGGTGGCCCCCACCGGAACTAGGCCGTGATCCAGTGCCGAATGGTGCCAGATCACAGACCGGCACCTCTGGGGTTAAAGTCAGGCATAGCTTGAAAGGGGAGACTCTCCCCTTTTCAGCGGTGCCTGGCTTTACCTGCTACCTCCTCCCGACCAGGAGGGAGAGGGATCCGAAACGACCCCCTTCCTTTCAGGCGATCTCCCGGCTATGTGGTGATATCATCACAGTGGGCGGGGTCCCAAATCTAACTTCCAGGAAGTTAGAATGCCGCTGGGCCGGGAGGAGAGAGGTAAGTATGTTAGAGAGTTCCCGGGTAGGCGGAAGACGTGTGGGGAACATCCTGAGCATATAGTGGGAATCTCCCATGACATTCCCCACACGTCTTCCACAGTGTAGGGGTTAAAGGGGTATTCTATTAAAAAACAGAATTCACTTTTGAAGCTTTTAAAAAATTGGGCAAATGCTGTTGACAGCCTCTACCAAATAATTTTTTACTATTTTTTTATTTTCAGTGATTTTACTCACCTTTTGTCCCACTCTGCATGCTCCTCCTCCTCATCGACTCATGGACTCCTAAACCCTGAAGTCCTTGAAGCTTTTCTACCGTGACTGGTCTCAGAAAGGAGGACATCGACACGCTCTATATGCGCCGACGTCACTAGTGACTGATCTGGTGACCGGCAGCTATCCCAGCTGTTGATGAAGGTGTGTGGAGTGAAGGAAAATCCTCCACTTCACCCCGTGATTTCACTAGATCGGGGCAGCTGGGGGGACTTGTCTGACCATTTTAAAACTATACAGTGGTCAGGATGAGTTGAGTGTCCCTTTGAAAAATCAGTGGGAAATGCTAGTGAGGAGAAGAGGGGTTTGTGAGGGTCCTGAGAACGAGCAACGGCACTAATAGCCTGCTCTACGGTGGAGGCCCGCTCAGGTCTCACAAGGTTTTAGCTTGCTTGTGCCATTACGGGGATGAATGCTCCATATGCAAATCAGTCTGCTCTTACCCAAAAAGGGTGGCCAGTGCTGATTGCCAAGAACGTCATCCCTGCACGAGAGGTGCAGCAACCCCTGACGATCGTTTCGGCCTTCTTGGGCCTCATCAGGAGGGTATAGCTGACACCCCTCTAGGCACACCAAGCAAGGGGTCCACGTCTGGATAACCCTGTAGACTAATAGTGAGGAGAATAGGGGTTTGTGAGGGTCCTGAGAACGAGCAACGGCACTAATGGCCTGCTCTACGGTGGGGGCCCGCTCAGGTCTCACAAGGTTTTAACTTGTATGTGAAATGTTAGTTAACCTGTAGAGGCACAGGCAAAGATGGTAAATGCAGACCAGAAAGCCTTACGGATGTCAGAATAATTTAATATTGAGTCATGTCTTATTATCCATTAGAATGTGACAGATGCTGGCTGTATACAATTGCCATTCTTGGTCTGATCTATAGCTAACAATGTTTGATGAAAAAATTTCCCACCACATGTATGTGGATGCCACCAACAGCTTCATTTAGACATTTCAGGCCAAGTTTTATAGATTGCTTTACGTGTCCATAGAGAAAACAGACTGGCCTTTCTGTAAAACCCCACACACTTTCAAAGGCTCTTGTCGGTCAAACTTGTGTTGGGAATTGTCACAGGCCGACTCACTCCACAAATCTTTTTTGCTAAGAGAGTCTTCAATGAGGCGACATTTAGTTTCCTGTCTAATTCAATTTGCGAAGGCTTCTTTCTTTAATCCACTCCATCAGCACATGATTTTGTGAGTCCGCCGCTTGCCAGCGTTTCCCACACTCCCCGTACCAATTGTTGAATTCAGCCAACAATAGAGGATTCAATTACTGCACAGTAAATTGACTGTGAATGACCTTGGGATAATGACCGATGAACAGGTGGAGGGCGGATGAGATAAGCCTGAGTCTCGGGATGAATGAAGCCTAACCTGGGACAGTGCTAATTCCTCATGAAGCAACCCTGAGAGGGGAAAAAAAAAGCAATGAAGTGGAGACACACTTCAAGGCGGGAAAGAGATCAAAAGGCAGGAAATCTTCCCTCAAAGGCTATTTTTTTCATGAATGTGTAAAAAAATTAAACAAATAAAAGACAATAGGCTGTCATGGTTTCAAGCAGAAGAGTTTATGGCAGAT
This sequence comes from Leptobrachium leishanense, assembly GCA_009667805.1. NCBI lineage: Eukaryota > Metazoa > Chordata > Amphibia > Anura > Megophryidae > Leptobrachium > Leptobrachium leishanense. The sequence goes on from CM019073.1 coordinate 49,058,243, forward strand.
AAATCTAGGGTTATCTTCGTCACTAAAAACACACAAGACATGGATCAGCTTTGATTATTGATCATTTGATTATTCTTCATTTTAATTTTGATGATTTTTATCCTGCAATAAAATGCCTTTTTGTACCGATCTTGCCAAAATAATAAAACCATATGACAAGTATCAATGTGGAGACACAATGCGATGTTGACTCGATATTTTAATGAAAAATTAGGAAATTAAAAAAATAAAACACACACACACGATATTGAGGAATTCTAATTACTAAATGGTAATATTAAAATATGCCTCATCTTTTTTTTCAGGTTATGTGTTACCTAAAACTCACAATGGAAAACCAAAACAGAAAATTGTAAATCTTAGACCTTAATAATGGAAAATTAGGGGTCTTCTTTGGCAAATTTCTACAATTTATTGTGTGGTAATATAATTTTGTGTCACTTTGACTATCAACGCTTTAGGACAGGGATCTTAAACTTTGGCCCCTCAGATGTTTCTGATCTACAGCTCCCATCTTTCTCCAGCTATCTATTGCATTAAAAGAATTCTGGGAATTGTAGGCAATCATCACCTGGTGGGCCAGAGTTTGAGACCCCTGCGTTAACCACTTGAATGTAAAGGAGCCTTCTCCCATTTGAATACTGTGTGTGGAAGACACTCCACGCACCTCTTCGGTTACCCCAGCTGCTCGGCTCTGATCTGGTGCCAATCTAGGGCTTCATTCACAGCGGGCTGACATCTTGCATGCCTGCCCTCACTGTGGGTCTGCCACCCCCCCCCCCCGCCGCTGAAGGTGTCATCATGCATGTGCGCAATGATGTTATAAAGAGGGTGTCTTCTCTGTATCTCAAGAACCGTTTAACGGAGCAAGTCCATTGAGGTATCATTGGAAGGACAGATTCCAGACATGACCAGTTAATCTGTAAAAATAAAAAAATTCAATAAAAATATATAACAAATTTTAGCAGCTTTTAAAAAAGTGAATGATATTACCGCAGTACTTCGCCTTCTCACTTCCTACAGTAGCAAATGTGGAGGTAATGGAGCAATGCGTTCTTGCGCAATGTTTTATCAAAATCTTAAATTACTGCGAAGAGCGCAGGGGGTCCTTTGGACCCCTGCATCACTATTCGGTACTCCCCACACGGTCAAGTAAGGTGCCCAGTGGTGTATTTAGGTTTTGTGCTGCCCTAGGCCTGACTAAACTCGTGCACCCCTAATTTAAATTTGAGGCACCCCTTCCTTGTCAAGGGCACACCTCTTCCTGGTTAATCCCCACCCTTCCTCTTTAAGCTCCACCTTTTCCTCTTAGAGCTCCACCTTTTCCTCTCTTTATATTAAAAGTGGATACCAAGTGCCTACTTGTATATTTTGTATACCATTTCAAATGTATCTATTGAGATAAATAAAATTATGAAATGTTTAAATTCAAGCATTTTTACAAAGAACAGCCACGCATGTCAAGTATACTGGATCACAACTGCTCTAATTGGTTGAACAATAAAATCCACAGAAACGTGCACTGCATATGAGCGTATCACAGAGCTGCACAGCAATAAAACCCACAGAAATGTGCACTGTGTATGAGCATATCACAGAACTGCACAGCAATAAAACTCACAGTAATGTGCAGTGTGTATGAGTGTATCCCAGAGCTCCAGGGCAATAAAACTCACAGTACTATGCAGTGTGTATCACAGAATCCACAGCAATAAAACTCCCAGCAATGCAATGTTTGGTGTGTGTCATCGTATCAGAATCCACAGCAATAAAACTCCCAGCAATGCAATGTGCGGTGTGTATGAGTGCATCAGAATCCACTGCAATAAAACTCCCTGCAATGCAATGTGTGGTGTGTGTCAGCGTATCAGAATCCACAGCAATAAAACTCCCAGCAATGCAATGTGTGGTGTGTATGAGTGCATCAGAATCCACTGCAATAAAACTCCCAGCAATGCAATGTGTGGTGTGTATGAGTGCATCAGAATCCACTGCAATAAAACTCCCAGCAAACCGAGTGTATATGAGCACACAGCAATTATTTATTCTACATTTACTGGCCTCCGTGGTAGGGCTGTGTGCAGAGTCAGCAGGGACTGTGTACAGACTCAGCAGGAGGTCCCTCCAGGCCACGTTAGGATCGCGGCTGTGCCTGTGCGTGGAGCCATCTTGTCAGCAGTGGGGTGCCACTGCCAGAGGGTGCACCGTGGCTTTGATTCCCTTCCCGGTGGGTGTTCACTCCAGAATAGAGTGACAGTCCATGTTAACGAAAGGGCGGGCAGCTGCGTGCATGCGTGTCACGTGGTTCAGCCAGTCAGGTGGTACTGAGACTGGCTGGCCGGACCGAGTGTGACCTGCACGCACGCAGCTTCACCAGGAGCCAGGCAGCTCAATGACAAATTTCTATCACTGCAGTGCTGGTTAAGGAAAGGTCCACTTTAAACAGCAGTAAGCAGACAGGGCTTCATATTCTGCTGATACCCCCCCCCCACTTTACCTGCCATTTACTGTCATCTTCTCTCTCTGGTCACAAATCACATCCCCCTCCCCTCTCCTAGAGCTGCTGCGGGGCAGGGGAGGAGCTATGGAGGGAGGAGAGGGGGATTTTTATTCTATTCGATTTTATTCCGTATGCAAACGCCCTGCTCCGCTGCCCATTGTTTGAGAACACAGCTCAAAGCTGACACACACTGGCACCTCCTAGTACCCCCTAATGACACCCCAGTAATCACTGGTACCTGGGGCGGCCCGCCCTCCGCCACTCCTCTAAGTACACCACTGCTCTGGTGATATGCTCACACACAAGTTTGGCGAACTGCCAGCAAGTACGGTGCTGTTTGAAGGCCTTGCAAATCCCCATAGAGAAGTAATGGTTAATCTATTCAGAGAACACCAAACAGCAGAGAAATGTCAGTGAAATGCCCTGATGTTCGGTGGTTTCAATCAGCAGGTTTATTCAGGCGAACCCCATAGGTTTCAATGTTAAAAATATTCCCGTTTTTATGCAATATCTAATAAACCATTTATTATTTTAATCTGCAGTAAAAAGTCTTTATTTATTTATGGATTTTTTTTGTACCTTTTAGTAATTTTTCAGATTTTTTTGGGCAAAATCCCCCCCTTTTTTTTAATAGCGGTTCTTCTTATTCTGTAACAGAACTTTTATTATCAATCATAGGATCTTATATGTAAATTCCAGACATTTTCGTTCAGTAGTTCTTTTGAAAACAGCAGGCCATGGGTTTGTGGTGGCAGCATTCAGCGGCCGACTCCATGCACTTTGGGGACCCTGCGGTGAATGGTGAATTCACTGCAGGGTGGGGAAATTTTATTCCCCGAAGTGCAGGGAACTACAGAACACCAAAATGTTGGCGTTATTTCGGTGCTCTGTGAGTAACCCAATTAGTGGTGAGGTTTTTTGTTGCCCCCTGGAAAGTGAAAGCCTAGGCCTTGCCTACCCAGGACATACTTGAAAATTAGTGACATCTCAATGTGTCCTTCCTGGTAAAATAGTTTGCAAAAGTAAAAAAAAAAAAAAAGATTTTTTATTTTTATTTTTTAGGGGTGGGGCCACCCAGCGGGCCGCCGCCCCCTGGAAAGTGCCGCCCTAGGCCTAGGCCTACACCAGTGAAGGTGCCATTGAAAAGGTTAGAGTGTGGCTTTTCCAGTACTAACAAACATGACTCCGGATCACAGACCGGCACCTAAAAGGATTAAAGAGAGTCATCGCTGGAAAGGTCACACTGCGACCTTTCCAGGAATACCTCTCTTTATTTGTTTAAAATTCACTACACTACCGATCAGGAGAGAGAGGGGTCGGGGGCGCACGATGACCTTAAAAGCGGTGGTCTGACTTCCTTGAAGTCAGAAAAGTGAGGGACCCCGGCCAGAGAGGTGAGTATCGGGAGGGAGCGTGGTTTAAAGACATACAGGGTTATTCAAAGAGATTCGAAAAGTCACCGCACGTTCGGTGACTTTTCGTTCTCTTCAATTTGGTTCCTTTTCCCGATCCCATTTCGGTGACCCTGCGGTGTATTCATCAAACACCACAGGGTACCCAAATTGCACCCGACGAAAACGAACTGCAAAACCCTGCGAATGCACGCCGAAAACCCTCAAAAACATCTGGATTAACCTGCCGAAAACCACGGAAAAACCCGTGCAGGAGCTGATCACCCGCAGCGAAGCCGCCGGAAAAAGCCGAGACCGCAGACAGAGTGAAGTGAATAAATTAGAAAAACAGTATGAATGTTTGAAAAGTGAAACGCTGTTTGCAAAGAAACTACTGAGCGAAAATGTCTGAAATTTACATATGAGGTCCAGGGAATGATAATAAAGAGGGCTGTTACAGAAAAAATAAGTAAACTTTAAAAAAAAAATCTGACTTTTAAAAAAAAAAAATCTGAAAAATGCTTAAAATATCCTAAAAAATCTATAAAAAAGAGACTCTTTACTGCATAATTTTATTATGAACGGTTTATTAGATATTGAATTAAAACGGGAATATTTTTAACATTGAAGCCTATGGGATTCGCCTGAATAAACTTCACGAATTAAACCACCGAATGACAGGGCATTTCGGTAACCTTTCACTGCTGGTTTGTGTTCTCTGAATAGCCGAAGCAGTGCTTTTTCATGGGGGTTTCACTGCCCTCGAACAGGCACCGAACAGGCACTGTATGTTCAGGCAATTCGCCAGGATAGCCGAATGGCCAAGAAAGGTAACTGAACACTGATTTTCAGCATTCGGTTACCTTTCTCAAGCAATTCGGAGCTCTTTGAATAACCCTGATAATGTACCAGGTACGTCCAGGTAAGTCCTTGGTTGTTGAGCGACCATTTTCGTAGGACATACCTGGTACATTATTGGTCGCTATGGGGTTAAAAAAAAGGTTATATATTTTAAGAAGACCCTGAGTGTGTCCAAATCTTCTACATTATAAATATATATATTGAGAGAGAGAGAGAAAGAAAGAGTAAAATATTTTCTTAACTAAACATGGAAGAGAAAAATAAAGCACATGTAAGATATCAGCAACAAAAAATAAACACAATAAGAACGTTTCATTTTTTGATAGTAGTGGCCATACAAAATGTGTAGTGCCCACGTGACATGAAGCTGCTTTGTTTGCTGTATGATTGACACCATAGGCATGTGGAGAAGACTGTCAGGGTTATTCAGAGAAAGTTGAAACTCTGGAGGAACTTTTGGAGAAGTGAAAATTGTAGGTCAAAATAGTCGATTTGGAAAGTGAGATAAATGGGATAATTTTTCTGGTTTGGCTATTTTGACCTAGAATTTTCACTTCTCCAAAAGTTCTCCAGAGTTTCACCTTTCTCTGAAAAACCCTGTAGGTCTATTTTTTCAATTGCTCCTGCTTTGAACCTTCTAGGTCCCCATCTTCATTTTGGTCTTGTTCTTATTTGTTTCATGAGAAAGAACATGAAAAATAAGAGTGTCTAAATATTTACAGTTTGTAAGTAATAAATGTAACGTGTGCGCACTCTAAACTTTGGTCTAAGCACGGCTACGATTTACATAAATGATGACCACTCCTCAAAGAATGAACTATACATTGTCTAATGGCGTGTCAGTGCATACAGGACAGAGAACTGTTTATTTTATACAAAAGAGGGCACCACTGTTTTTCCAACCCTCCCTTTTCTTCAGAAAACATAATCGAAACACGAATGAGGCATTATTGTCTAATAATGGAATGAATGGAATCTTGAGACTGCATTATGATTCTGCTACAGTCAATCATCTTTTATTCACAATCTTTATTTAACCTTTTCTCAATGCAAAATCAATAATAAAATAAACATTGCAAGAATAGCTGATGTGATACAAACGTGGTGATCGATATAAAGACATTTATGAACACATATAGGGCCCTATTATATTCTTCACGCAAAAAGCATGCTCAACGCATTAATTTGTGCGCCAAGCGTTAAATGTTAACGCGCGTAAATCAACGCTGGAATTACAATCCTCGCGCATTTCTTTCATCCGTCGAGCAATAACACGCGTTAAACGGACGCGCACAAATGCTCGCGCAGTAACATTGCGCGTAGAAATCAGTGTGCGGACTGTTTTTTTCACACGATTCAGCCAATCAGAATTAAGAACTACAATTATCTCACGTTAAGTCTTTGCACCTGTCAAAATCAATCCGAGCATATATAAAAGCAATAACAAATGCACACACAAATTCACAAAAGTATTGGTTTGGTATGAGTAGAATGTGTAACTATACTTTGCAGATTATTTTTTTTGGGCTGATGTATTTGGGTTCGGCCAGATTGTTGCCATTAACACCAGCTTTTAGGAGTTGATAAAATTATGCGCGCAAAGACTGTGCGTTACAAAGTGCGCATAGATTGTAATGCCATTCGCGTACCAGCGCACAAACGCATTTGCGCTCACAATGTTAAGTATAGGATGCGCGCAGTGCAGTAGGCTTGCAGGGGGTTCGCGCAGGTTCACCTGCATTAGACGAGTGCGCGCTTTTGTTGCGCTGACTTTGTAATACAACGTTCTGCGCAAAGGGTTTTACCCCTCGCGTTAATGCGTTTTTGCACCAGTGCAGACGTTTGCGTGAAGATTATAATAGGGCCCTTAATATATACACATTTCAGTTATGGTGGAGGGCAAAAAGTGAGACTAAAAGCCGCCACATAGCAAATAATAAAGTTAATAATTATAGAAGACATTCACACATTGCAGCAATTCAGATAACTGCTCTTCCCACAGAACCCATGTGCCACATTCCCCATATGCAGCAAGGAACTCTGGGTAGGACATGCAAATTAAGTCTCCAACTTCTCACTTTTTTGTATCCTGGGTCTGTTTAACACAGAACTCTTGTTGCCAGTGCAATGCCATATTAGATGGCTTTTTATCAAAGGTCAGGTTATGCCACGAGTCCCAGCCACTCCTGCACAGCTGTTTCGGACTTGTTATGCCCTCATCAGCAGGAGATAGGCCGTGACTCATTAATATATATTTTATATTTAATTTTTATCAAGAACAGGAACTTTTTCACATTTCATTGAAATAGTAGATACAAAATCACTTCAATATGAAGCAACTAATAATTAATTGTGAAAAAATAACTTTTCTACACGAAGAGGAGCCTCTGATCACTGGCACATGCCCAGACTTGCTCCTCTGTTTCTCCAAGGTCTTATGAATCAGAAGAACTGTGTAGATCATCCAGGATCAACCTGATCAAGAACTGAGTCTGTTACCAAGGTCTCCAAATTAATGGAGTAGAGCTGGGGGTTTTGTTCTCTTGTGGTAAGTCCTTCGCCACTGACTGCTGGTGGTAACCTTGGAAGTAATTAATGAGCATCGTGTGCCTTGGTGTCTCTTTCTCAGCCAGGGAAAGATACTGAAAGGTCTCCTCCATGCACCTTCTGTACCCTTGATAGCAGTCCTGGAAATGCCGTTTTCTGACAAATGTATCAGCTAAAGAAAAAAAATTAAACATTTAGAATATGTAATATAAAATATTGTCTTATGGTGTAACATTGGAAGGAATATATACAGGGTTATTCAAAGAGATCCGAATGGCTGCCGAAAGGGAACCTTTCTTGGCTATTCGGCTATCCAGAGAGGAGGCAATTCGCCATATCCTGGCGAATTGCCTGCACATACGGTGCCTGTTCGTTGCCTGTTCGAGGGCAGTGAATCCCCATAGAGAAGCAATGCTTTCGCTATTCAGAGAGCAAAACCCAGCAGTGAAAAGTTGCCGAATTCCCCTGCCATTCGGTGGTTGAATTCGGCAGGTTTATTCAGGGGAATCCCATATGCTTCAATGTTAAAAATATTCCTGTTTTAATACAGTATCTAATAAACCGTTGATTATAATATTTTGCAGTAAAAAGTCTCTTTATTTATAGATTTTTTGGGATATTTTAAGCATTTTTTGGGATTTTTTTGCCAATTTTTTTTATTTTTTTATTATTTTTTAAAGTTTGTTCTTTTTTCTGTAACAGCCCTTTTTATTATCATTCCCTGGACCTCATATGTAAATTTCAGACATTTTCGCTCAGTAGTTTCTTTGTAAACAACGTTTCACTTTTCAAACATTCAAGCGAACGTTTTTTTTTTCACTTCATTCGTCTGTGGTGTCGGCTTTTTCCGGCGGCTGCGCTGCGTGTGATCGGCTCCTGCTCGGGTTTTTACGGCGTTTTCGGCAGGGTTAATCCAGATGTTTTTGCGGGTTTCGGTGTGCATTCGCCGGGTTTTGCGGTGAGTTTTCGGCGGGTTTGGGGTGACTTTTCCCTGCATTACGGCGGCCCTGTGGTGCTTGCTGAATACACCGCAGGGTCGCCGAAATAAGATCGCCAAATTGAACCGAATTGAGGAGAACGAAAAGTCACCGAACTTGTGGTGACTTTTCGATTCTCTTTGAATAACCCTGTTAGCATTTTATTGGCCCCAAACTGTAAGTTCTATGTCATTAAACATCTCAAATAAGTAAAAAAAAAAAAGTGCTGAGCCGCATATTAATAATAAAGTCAAGTAGAATAGGTACAGAAAAAAAAACGTTTTTCTTCCTCTTAAAGGGTCGGTTAGGAGTCGGCCACACATCCTGCTGGCCAGTCTGGTTTAAACATTCTAAAATGAGTAGTACTGAGACTCGCTGGTGGTTGATATTCTCATGTGAGTCGTTGCTTTGGTGCCCAGTAAACATTTATTTTATCACACTTGACACCCTGACAACTATACTGTCCCTCAAAAAAATATATCTTCCAGAATAATTACTGCATTGTAAGGAGTTTCATTGGAACTCAGCTCCTGCTCCAACTCCATTTCACTGTCTAGTAAGGCTTCCCTGGAAGTTATCTTCTAGGTCAAGTGTCAGGAAACTTGACCCAAGATGCTTTGGAACTACATCTCCCACGATGCTCAGCCACTCATTAGGTTGGAAACTCATTGGAGTTTGGAACTCATTGCAATTCCAAAACATCAGGAGGACCATGATTGCTGACCTCTGTCTTGGGCTATGCCATGACCGTCAACACTGCTACCACAATATAGCATTTAGGAACTTCGTTCACACGCAGAGGGCACTCTCAAAAACCGAGACATTCTGGGCTCTATCACCTCCTTCAGGCTAACACTAGCGTCAGTGTTAACGTTAGCTTAAAGGAGGTCATAGCGCTGCGTCCACATCGCCTTCAATCGCTAACGGGTTAAAAAAACCTGTTAGCGCTCATTAATTAGCAATTTATAGCACGAGTTTAATGTACTTTGCGCTCTCTATACTTAACATAGCGCAACGTAAAAGCACAGATTAATAACCTAGAGGATCACTTGGTCCTAACTCCTAACGCTAGTTAATACGAGCTGGCACTAACGAAAAGTTACCACCAGCTCAGAGGTGTAGGTAACGGATTGCACTGCTGCAGAATCCGTTACCTGCAGCTCAAATCCCCCCCAAAAATCAGATACTCACCTCTCTTCCTGCGGCAAGAACGGCGGCCCAATCCGCTGCTTTGGGCCGCCGGGAGCAGAGAGAGACTGGGGGAAGAAAGATCCCTATGCCGACCAGCAGGATCACGCGAGAGGTGAGATCCTGCCGGTCATGTGACCCGGCAGCACGATCCTCCATGGAGTCCTATGGACACCGTGGAGGGGCTGCTGGGGACGGCGCTGTAGTGCATCCGCGTGCTTAGCGATTGCTAAAGGGCAGGCTGACGGACTTGGTGCCTGCCCCGCGATCTGCTTAGGAAACCGGGATGCAAAGCGGAAATTAGCGAATGCTAATTTTTCCCCTTTGCACCCCGGTTTTAGCTCAGGGCAACCGATAGCGCCCAGAATGTGTTCAAGCGTTTTATTGCTAAATAGAGGACTGATTACTTACCAGTCCTTTCAAGATGCTGTTCTTTCAAGTAATTAACTGTCATCTCAAGAATGTCTGCCTTCTCCAGTTTCGAGTTTGGATGATTCTTGTGGAACTCTTTCTCCAGTAATAACCTCAGCTGTTTAATGCTGCGGTTTATTCTGTCCCGTCTCATCTTCTCCACCACTGGCTTCCTGATATACTGAAATAAAAAAAGAAGCACTTTCATTTGAATTATTGAATGTACAGATCTACAAATTAAATGTAAAAAATTATAAAAATAAGAAATAAAATATCATACGCCAAGTATTAATATGGCCATCATACTTAAGGTAAACCCATTTTTGCCAAGTGTTCCAATATTGGAACAGAGTAACAAGAATTTTCAGCAAGAAAAAAAACTCAGACAAAAACAGGTTAATATCCCGGCCAGAGCACCTCTCCAGTAAGTGTTCTTGGGCAAGACACCTAACGGTACATACTTGGCTACCACACAATATCAGTTGTGGAGTCCAGTGGTAACGTCTCTACCCTTAGACCGTGGAGAAGCAAGTCAAATACCATTCAGCACATTCCTCCAATACAACTGTGGAGAAGCAAGACTCGACTTTACGGGAAGCGGGTTCAACCGAACCACCAGGTCTCTGATCTACAATCATGGAAAGCCAACGCGATCCCACTCAGAAGACCCCACCAGAAAGTGTCCTTGGGCCAGACACCTATCAATATGGATGTGCCTACCACACAAAGGGCTCTATTACATTCTTTGCGCAAAAACTCGCGCGCAGCGCGTTAATTTGTGCACGAAGTGTTAAACGTTAACGCGTGTAAATTAACGCTGGTATTACAATCCGAGCGCATTTTTTCATCTGTCAAAAAATAACGCGCGTAAATAATTAACGCATAAACGCTGCGCGCAGAAATCGGTGTGCGGGCTGTTTTTTCACGTGATTCAGCCAATCAGAATTAAGAACCACAAATGTCTCCCGTTAAGTTTTTGCACCTGTCAAAATCAATCTGAGTATATATGCTGCAGCAATAATAAAAACACGCACAACCTCTCCATTTTATTGTTTGGGTATACGTAGCATGTGTAACTTTACTTTGCTGTATTTTTATTTTTGGGCTGGTGTATTTGGGCTCAGCGGGACGTTCAGATTTGCCATTAACACCAGCTTTTAAAAGAATTATGCGCGCAAACGCTGTGCGTTAAAGTTTGCGCATAGATTGTAATACCATCCGCGCACCAGCGCACAAACGCATTTGCGCTCACATTGTTAAGTATAGGACGCGCGCAGTACAGTACGCTTGCGCAGGTTCACCCCGTTAGACGTTAACGTGCATTTTTTGCACAGATGTTGTAATACGACGTTCTGCGCAAAGGGTTTTGCCCCTCGCGTAAATGCGTTTTTGCGCACGCGTTAAAATTTGCGTTAAGAATGCAATAGAGCCCTAAATATTTGCACTTATCATAGATTGTAAATTCCCTTGGAAACAGAATCCCTCTGAATCAGGTCGTATCATCCATGTGTGGTATTCTAATGTATCAACACCTTGTACACTGATCTTGTAAAGCGCTGCGGAATATGTGGCGCTATATAAATAAAGGATAATAATAATATTCAAAGTTTAATGAAGTAAAATGTAATAATAAAAATCATGGATAAATTTTAAGGCGTTTTTGTCTTTTGTATTTTATTCATAAGTCAATAGTCCAAGTAATCTTTAGAAGCCGATTGACTTGTTTAGTTAACCTTGCCCCTTTCTTACCTATATGTATATAGTATTTTTCCCTCATGTTGATCTTGGATTATTTCCAGAAATAGTTGCCACTCGTTGGGTAACAGATAATGATGGCAAACATAGTACAATAACAGTGAAAGAAAAAACCTGCTATATAACTCCTGCTAGATCACCTAACGTTTTAGTTAATTCCCAGGACATATTAGTAAACAAGAGAAATATTATTATTATTATTGTCATCATTAATATAGCGCCAAGAGTTTCCGCATTAACACATCTCAATGTATTAATTGTCGTTAAACTACTATGTAAATAAATAAATGCAGTAGGATTCATCCCACTATGGGCGCTATTACATTCTTCACAGACTTTTTTGTGCGCACACAAAAGCGCATTAACGCGAGGGACAAAACCCTTTGCGCTGAACGTCATAATACGACGTTCGCACATACGATGCGCGTTAACGTCTAAAGCGAGTGACCCTGCGTGAACCCTGCGTGAACGCAAGTTCGTGCGCGCATCCCATACTTAGCATTGTGAGCACAAATGCGTTCGTGCGCTGGTATGCGGATGGTATTACAATCGATGCACAACTTTTTATGAACGACGTTTGCGCGCAGGATTTTAATGTCTTTTAAGGCTAGGGTCAGACTAGCGCACTTTAAACGTGCGTTCTGGCGCACTTAATTACGGCCGCACTAGCAGCAAATGACGGGCAATGACGGCCAATATACGAAGTACGGTCGCACGAACGTCCGGCCGCGCAACGCAAGTGGCAAACGAACGCATTTTGTCGAGGACGTCAAACCGCTAGTACGGACGTACAGAGTGCGCTGCGTCCGCATAGCGGCTTGTGTGCGTGATTTTGAGATGTCAGACGCTGCTAATGTCCGGCCAACATAACGTCCAGATGCAAAAAGTGTTTTATTGATGATCCGTACAAAATCACGAACGCAAATGCGCATCGTATGACCGCTATCGCTTACTCCGTGAAAAAATGCGTCCATTCGTTCGAACGCACTTTTTCACAGACAACGCGAAAATGCGTTCGTCTGACCCTAGCCTAAAACCTGGTGGTAACTGCAAATCTGAACGTCCTGGCCGAAATGAAATACACCAGGCCAAAAAAAAAAATACAGCACAGTATAGTTACACATTCTACACATACCCAAACAATAAAATAGAGAGGTTGTGCGTGTTTTTATTATTGCTGCAGCATATATACACAGATTTATTTTAGCAGGCGCTTAAACTGAACAGGAGACAATTGTGGTTCTTAATTCTGATTGGCTGAATCGCGTGAAAAAACAGTCTGCCCACCAATTTCTGCGTGCAGAGTTAATCTGCTCTCGTTTTTGGGCGTATATTTTACGCGCGATATTTTCGGACGGATGAAAAGATGCGCTCGGATCATAATACCTGCGTTAATCTGTGTTAACGTTTAACGCTGCGCGCAAAACAAATTGCGCTGCGCGTACGAATTTGCACTGAGAATGTAATAGAGCCCAATGAGGGGGGCCAGGGACACTAAATTAATAGTACAATATCTATGGTTTGGTGCATTATGGAGGACATATGATAAGCAGTGTTACAAATGGCTCCATAGATCTCCTACAAAAATACTGAAATGATAGCCTAGTAATAGAAAATATATGTATACTGTAATCTCGGCTGGGAAAAAGAGAGAAAGATTTCTGATACATACCCTTAGAGAATTTTTCGGTGTGAAATCATCACCCTGAGAATTCATGGTTGCGTTGGAAGAGGTTGTAGCGTACATGCCTCCTGCACTGATTTAGACAAACTCTTATGACTTCTGGAAACTTTTTTTTTTTTTTTTGACATATGTGAGCCTGTCTTCTATTTATACCTCCATATCACCAGTTGAATCTGTGAGTCCAGGTCTTGTTGAAGTTTCCCACAGTCGGCGGCCAATCGTGTAACCGTTTCGAACAATACAAAGAGCTTCAATTACTAGATGCTAAATTAACTGTAGGACTGCCTTAGGATAACAACCCTCTGTTAAGAGCAGGTGGAGGGCCGAAAGACAATAGAGAAGAAGCCCGTAATGATACATTAGATTCTGGGAAAGGCTCTTGTGGTCAAAAGACACGTGTTGCATGCGTCTGACGAGACAAGGATCAAATGTTGCTGTAAAAAGGAAAAAAAATGTGAGAGCTGGTGAAACTGTGGAGGGTGTTGGAAATCTGCCATAATCTATTAACTTTTTTTATTAGAGGAAGCAGGTTCAGAGAAAACAAAGAAAGAAAACAAACATCAAATCTATGGTCTTTGTTAAACCGGAACATACACATCAGTGATAACATGAAACCATGCAAGCCTACGGAGCACGGTGCGTTTGAGGGAATATATAAAAGATTATTATATGTTACATAAAGAACACGTTGTTAAATACCGCATGTAATAGACTTTAATAATATAATAAAAATACAATAAATACAGGGTTAATCAAAGAGCTGCGAATTGCTTGCGAAAGGTAACCGAACGCTGAAATTCAGCGTACGGTTACCTTTCCTGGCCATTAGGCTATTCAGAGAGCAGGCAGTTCGCCGAATGTTGGCGAATTGCCTACACGTACGGTGCCTGTTCGAGGGCAGTGAAATCCCCCATAGAGAAGCAATGCTTCGGCTATTCAGAGAACAAAAACCAGCAGTGAAAAGTTACCGAAATGCCCTGCCATGCGTTGGTTTCATTCGACAGGTTTATTCAGGCGAATCCCATAGGGTTCAATGTTAATAATTTTCCCGTTTTAAATCAATATCTAATAAACCGTTTACTATAATATTCTGCAGTAAAAAGTCTCTTTATTTATAGATTCTTTAGGTTCTTTTAAGCATTTTTCGGAATTTTTTTGCAAAAACTTTTTTTCCGATTTTCTTTTAAACGGTTTTTCTTTTTTCTGTAACAGCCCTTTTTATTATCATTCATTGGATCTTATATGTAAATTCCAGACATTTTCGCTCAGTAGTTTGTTTGCAAACAGCGTATCACTTTTAAAACATTCAAGCGTACTGTTTTTTTTAATTTTTTCGCTCCATTCGTCTGCGGTGTCAGGTTTTTCCGGCGGCTGCTCTGCGTTATGATCGGCGGCTGCTCGGGTTTCTCCGGTGTGTTCGGCGGGGTTAATCCAGATGTTTTTGCGGGTTTCGGTGTACGTTCGCCCTGGTTTTGGGGTGAGTTTTCGGCAGGTTTGTGGTGACATTTCCCTGCATTACGGCGGCCCTGTGGTGCTTGCTGAATACACCGCAGGGTGGCCGAAATGGGATCGCCAAATCGCACCGAATTGAAGAGAACGAAAAGTCACCGAACGTGCAGTGACTTTTCGATTCTCTTTGAATAACCCTGTAAGTATTGTGGGGTCCTGCTTGTTTTCACTGCATTTTACGAAATATTTCTCTATAAAAGAGTGTATTTCATATTTTACTGATTTATTGGATTTGCACTATTCTACTGATCATCCTACATTATTTTTTTTATGTTTCATCTGACTTTTTTATTTACATTTTTACGACTGGTCTCATTAAATGAAATCAACCCCGAAATGTGTCCTCTTCTACACATGACTTATAAACACTGCACATGGACAATTAATTTTTATTTGTATTCTTATAGTATATATAAAAAAAAATGAAGTTGTTACATTAGTTTTGGGTCTATACTGAATTGCTGTTTCTTAGATAAAAGAGCACTGACTTTGAATAATTGGCCTAGGAAAACTTGCAAAGAGAATCGAAAAGTCACTGCACGTTCGGTGACTTTTCGTTCTCTTCAATTCAGTGCGATTTGGCGATCTCATTTCGGCGACCCTGCGGTGTATTCAGCAAGCACCACAGGGCCGTCGTAATGCAGGGAAAAGTTGCCGCAAACCCGCCGAAAACTCACCGCAAAACGAGGGCGAACGCATACCGAAACCCACAAAAACATCTGGATTAACCTGCCGAAAACGCCGGAGAAACCCGAGCAGGAGCCGATCAGAGCGCAGAGCAGCCGCCGGAAAATGCCGACACCGCAGACGAAGGAGGTGAAGAAAAAAAAAAACAGTACGCTTGAATATTTGAAAAGTGTTTTCAAACAAACTACTAAACGAAAATGTCTGAAATTTACATATAAGATCCAATGAATGATAATAAAAATGGCTGTTACAGAAAAAAGAACAAACGATTTAAAAAAAAGGAAAGAAATGTTTGCAATAAAAATCCCAAAAAATGCCTGAAAGGTCCTAAAAAATCTAAAAATAAAGAGACTTTTTACTGCAGAATATTATAATCAATGGTTTATTAGATATTGCATTAAAACGGGAATATTTTTAACATTGAAGTCTATGGGATTTGCCTGAATAAACCTGCCGAATTAAACCACTGAATGGCAGGGCAATTTGTCAACTTTTCACTGCTGGTTTTTGTTCTCCGAATAGATGAAGCATTGCTTCTCTATGGGGATTCACTGCCCTCGAACAGGCACCGAACAGGCACCATATGTGCAGGCAATTCGCCAGGAATTGCCTGCTCTCTGGATAGCCGAATGGCCAAGAAAGGTAACTGTATGCTGAATTTCAGCGTTCGGTTACCTTTCGGCAGCAATTCGGAGCTCTTTGAATAACCCTGTAAAATTTCTAGTCAGAATATATATTTTTGTATTTATAACTACCTCATAAATGAGAAAATTAACCCAAAGATAGCCTCTCTCCTGTACTGCTGTTTGTATAGCTGCTGCATTTAATCATCAGAAGAATCAGGCTAGGAGGTTGTAGCCGGCTAAAGGTGGCTCAGGGGGTATCGCTCTCTCTTTCTCTCATATTTATATATTTATAAAAGCATCTGACCTGCAGAAGAAGAGTGTCAGAATTGGACACAGAGAGGAGACCGTTGAAACTATGTCTTGTAAATATTTTTTTATTTGTTAATCCAATAAAAAAAGTATTATTGCATCCTGCAATAATGTTTATTTTCATCATCTGAATTCCTGTACTAACACGTAACACAACCACTCCCATCTACTAAAATATATATATGTAGCTGGCCCAGGGGGACACGGTTCCTTTTATATTTTATAGCACAAGTATATATCAGGTATTAGATCTCAAAGTGTGTCCCAGTTCTAACTGAATGACTTCACATTTCCTAAAGCTCTATCTCTCTAAAACAGAACTTCTCCTCTTCCCTCCATCTACAACCTTCAATCCTGCGCCCATTTCCCTTCATTACTTCTACCTCTCAGGCTTGCTGCCTCGGGGGTTCTCTTAGACTCTGATCTCTCCTTCACTCCACCAAATCTCGCTACTTTCACCTAAAAAACATTGCAAGCACCCGCCCCTTTGTTAATCAGGACTCTGCTAAAATGCTCATCCAAGTTCTTATTCTCTCCCGCCTTGACTACTGTAACCTCCTTCTCTCTGGCCTTAAGAGATCGCAGATTCTCCCTCAGCAGTCTGTATTGAATGCCTGTGCCAGGCTCATCCACCTCAACTCCCCCACCTCTCACATTGGCTCCTGTTTCCTTTAGAATCCAATTCATTATTGGTGCTCACGTACAAAGCTCTCCATAACCGTGCCCCTGCCTACATCCCCTCCCTTATTAGCAGGTACAGCCCGCCCTGCCCACTTCGCTCGGCCAGTGATCTGATGCTATCAGTTCCTCGTGCCTGCACCCCCAACTCTCACCTTAAGGACATCTCCCGAGCTACAGCTACCTCCACCACAACTCCCCGTCTCTCCAGTCCTTCAAGAAGTCTCTGAAAACACATTACTTTAAAGAAATCTATCAGCTCACTCCACGATCTTCCCACTCAGCTCCCTACGCACCCAATACTTCACATGCCCAGCTCTTTACCATCACCTAGTGTGTCATCCCTCTCCTCTTAGTTTGGAAGCTGTCAAGCAGGGTCCTCTCTGCTACTGTTCTGTGTGTTTTACATGTATGTATATTTGTTATTCTGTCTCACCGATTGTACATCGCTACGGAATTTATTAGCGCTTTATAAATACTTGTAACTGTAACTGTAGTTTTAGGTCCCTTTCTCCATATTTAACATCTATTTTCAAAATCATAAACACATTAAACTAAAAAATAGAACACTCACTGAGAAACATTTTTATACTTTAATTTTTGTGTGAATGTATACATTTATTTTAGAATTTCTAGCAGTATTTGCTCTTTCATTACCAAAAGTCTGCTTCCTTCGGTCTTTCTCATGAAACTTTCTGAAAAAAAAGTCGAAAACCTATTCACATTTTAAGTCCGATCACAGGATGTCCAATGTGCTGCTCATTTTTTTTATCTGAAGCGTGATTTTCCTTCAGTTTTTTTTAAAACAAATTCTCATAGTCTGAGATCATCCAAAACTGATGTGAAGGAAACCACAACCCAGATGGTCCACAGAGTAGGATTACAGCTTAACACACAGCGAGGTCAAAGCATGTTGCTAATAAGGCGTTCAGAATGGCACACGTCTTTTGTTCTGAAGTTGAAAGCAGTGAATAGACCAACAGTGTGGGAACCTTTGGGAAACTCGAACTCATGCCCACCGCTGCCAAAAAAGAAAGCAGTGTCCAGCGTCTGTCCTAGCAGACCAGCACCTGCCTGAAACTGTATCTTCTAAAATGGAATTCTACGTAAATTTCCGAGCCTTGGAAAATCCCCGGGAAGTCAAGTGGAGAGTTTATCAAATTACAATATACTAAACCAAGCAATATATCACATCGTGAAACATGACCATGTTTCATTAAAAAATTTTAAGTTCATAATAATTGTATTGTGGTTTTTAGCAAAATGATAAATGATAAAAAGAAAAATTCTACCATGAATATATAAAAATAAATAGCAATAAAGACACTCAAAGTGATATGTTGCTGTATCTGTAGCTTTTGCACAACTTGAAGAATATGTTGGCATTCTAAAATTAAAGGGCCCTATTACATTCTTCATGCAAACGTTTGCGCTGGCGCAAAAATGTATTAACGCGAGGGGCAAAATCCTTTGCGCTGAATGTCGTATTACAATCTCAGCGCAACAAACGTGCGTATACATCTTCCGCGGGTGAAGCTGCGCGAACACTGAGGAAGCTTACTGTACTTTGCGCCTCCTATACTTAGCATTGTGAGCGCCAATGCGTTTGTGCGCTGGTATGCGGATGGTATTACAATCTATGCGCAGTTTGTAACGCACAGCCTTTGTGCGCATAATTTTAGCAACTCCTGAAAGCTGGTGTTAATGGCAAATCTGCTGGACCTGGCCGAACCCAAATACACCAGCCCAAAAAAAAAATACAGCAAAGTATAGTTACACATTCTACACATACCCAAACAATAAATTTGAGAAGTTGTGCGTGTTTTTTTATGTTTGATACAGCATAAATGCGCAGATTGACTTTGACAGGTGCAAAAACTTAACGTGAGACAATTAAGGTTCTTAAGTCTGATTGGCTGAATCTCGTGAAAAAAAACAGTCCGCACACTGATTTCTGCGCGCAACGTTACTGCGCGCGCGTTTTTTTGTGCATCCGTTTTACGCCCATTATTTTCTGATGGATGAAAAAATGTGCGAGGATTGTAATACCAGCGTTGATTAACTGCGTTAGCGTTTGACACTTCGTGCAAAAATTCACACATTTACCCTGCATTTTTGCGTGAAGAATGTAATAGGGCCCGAAGTATACAGTATTAAGAAGAAGAAGAAATTCATAGCACTTTTAATGGAAAAATAATGGCCAACTTAAGCAGTGATTGTAAGAAAACAGACATTATTGAGGGACTAGAATCGGCAGTAGAGTTTGTGACACAATGGTGGTGCACAAGGAGACAGCAACATTAGGGGCTATTCCAAGTCAAGTGTAAACTTAAGCAGAGCTTTAGTAAACTTACCAACTTCTCAGACTTCAGAGGCTTTGTTTGCAACAGTCTACAACAACTCAGATTATGTTTACACCTGATTCGGAATCTAGCATAGATGTTTGGGGAGGCAACGTCAATAAATAGACAATTAAGAACAATTTTGAGAATTAATTCCTGTGGGAAATTGTGAGAGATCTATTGTGTGGACCGGAGGGATAGTCTCCTCATTCTTCACTGAGACCTGTCTTACAAATTCCTCAGTGTACTTATGGATGTTCTTGGGTCTTCCATGCAAAACATGTAGTCTAGGTATCCGGTGCAGTCACCTATATGCAAACCACATTGAAACAATGTAGCAATGCAACTACCAATCATGCGTCAGACCAGCGGCCCTCATTGGATGAAATCTCAGATATAATTTTGTTGTCTATATTGTAATAATACATGAACAGAAAGGAATGTCTCTCGAACACCATGCAACACCTTTGGATGCTGAAGGGGTTCCGCCTGTGTCAAGGTGGAAATTCCTCCCAGTCCCTTCCCCTCTAAATAACCATCTGACCAGTCCTTCAGTGCTCAATTATTCTGAGGTCTATTTGCCTGAGACCAAGCATTCTTGTATTTCTGGCTAACTAATCATTAGCTTCTTTAGTGGATTGCAAAATGTTACTTGTGCCTCCTGACCTTGGCCCTACTCTGGACTATGCACTATAGTTCTTCAGGCTTCCTGAGAACCAGCTTGTTCCTGAAATCTGTTGCTACCTCTGTGCTCCTGACCTCAGGTCTGTTCCTGACTACGTTTTGGTGTTCTGTTGGTATACTACCTCTGGTTTGTTCCTGGACTCTAACCCCGGTACCTCTGCTTCTACACTATATTAGGATGGTTCTGGTACCCTTGCACCTGAGGCCAAGGGTTTGTTCTCCTGGAACTGAGTTCCAGGCTCTACACAACAAGATCTTTTTATCAGCAGCCCTAACAGATATGGGGAGATGAGTAGATGTCTATAATCTTTGCATTGGGTATAAATTGAACAAACAGGATATGAAACAAAGAAAGATTACTTTATGTTTAATAATGAGATGATAAATATAATTACTAGGGATGCCCTGATCGGGTCTTTCGTGCTCCTGATACCATCTGAGTCTTGCAGTATATGGGATTGACCGATGCGAAGTCTCGATTGGATACTGCTCCTGAATCAACTTCTAGCAGTGTGCACCACTGTGTCAGATCCCCTGCAACAAGGGGGATTAAGCTTCCTGATCCCTGTGCAATTTGCATCTTTGGCAGCTCTCAAATGCGAATCACAAGCATCTCTATGACCCTGTAAAGACTCATAGGTCAGGCTGACCTGATGAAGCCGATCCTTTAAAAATTACATGATCAGCTCCCAATCCTGATCTTAGAGCTCAGATCGGGCATCCTTAAGGATTACATTTATTTAACATGAATGATATATGCAAAAAAAGTATGATGACTGTTACATAAAAAAAAGAAACAAAGGAAATTATGCTCCCGCTGTAACAAAGGAACTTATTGTGTTGCATTTTCATTTTATTGTCTTGCCATATAGTTACATAGTTACATAGGCTGAAAAAAGACATGCGTCCATTGGGTTCAGCCTCTCACACATCACCTACTGCTGTTGATCCAAAAGAAGGCTAAAAACCCAGTCTGAACCACTCGCCAATATGCAACATACTGGGACAAAAATTCCTTCTTGACCCCAGAATGGCATCAGATTTCTCCTTGGATCAAGAAGCTTTTACCCACATATTAAATATTATAACCCTTAATATTCTGTGTCTGCAGGAAGTCATCCAGTTGTTTTTAAAAGTCTGTACAGACTCAGACCCAACCACCTCAACAGGCAGAGAATTCCACAGCTTTATTGTTCTCACTGTAAAATAACCCTTCCTATGCTTTAGGCTGAATTTCCTTTCGTCCAGTCTAAATGGGTGACCTTGTTTCCTGTGTATATTCCTGTTAATGAATAGGTTTCCAGACAATGGTTTATAATGGCACCGTATATATTTTATATAAGGTTATCAGATCCCCTCTAAGGCGCCGTTTCTCTAAACTAAACAGGTTTAAGCTTGTTAGTCTTTCCTCATAACTTAAACCTTCCATTCCCCTTATTAATTTAGTCTCCCGTCTCTGCACTTTTTCTAGCATTATAATATCCTTTCTTAAGACAGGTGCCCAAAATCGCACGGCATATTTAATGTGCGTCTTACCATTGATTTATACAGAGACAAAATTATGTTTTCATCCCGAGAGTGAACTCCCCTTTTAATGCCAATACCTTGCTGGCCTTGGCGGCTGCTGTTTTAATATCTTTCAAGATTTTTTCACATTTTAGATTGAGACATATATTATTACTTGTTCTGGTAAATTACCTGTAAATTAAGATGAAAACTGCAACTGTGATCAAAGACAGGCCATAGATTACTGGGTCCAGTAGACTACACACCCGTCATAAAATGTACTCCTTTGTATGTGAGAGTAGATTTTTCATTTTTCTATTTTAAACAAAAAAAGTGGGGGTTAAGTCCCATTTTGGAGGATAGTCCTATTGACTTACTTTCTGAAATACTAGAGGTTGGCCATTTAGTTAAAGTAACCATTCCTTTGCAATATTTTTAGTACGGTCATAATATGGACTTTGTTATCCCTCATTAGGACTATCCCATTCCTGCTAGTAACAGGGAGCTGCTAAGAGAAACTATTGAGGGGGGAAAAAAAAAGGAACAGCTCAAAGTTATAAACTTTATCAAACTGGATGGAATGCACCATTTAAATAAAAGAGTTATTAAGTCTGTCCTTAAATGATGTATATGTCTTTATTGAGGATGAGTCACCATCCCATTCTGCATTTAATTTATTCTTCATTGCTCAGACAATATATTCACAGTTCATAATAGTCTATTTCTTAATAGAGTCGAAGGCGTCAGTCTAAAGCGTGATATCGTCTAGGTCTCGGACAATTGTACTTTTCATTAAATCTTAGAGTGCTCTGTGCCAAAAGGGCTATTATTGGTGTTCCTTTCAGCCATTGGCCACAAACAGGAAATCACATCATGAATTCCAATCCGGTGAAATGATATCAGACCACCCACATCAGCCCGAGCAATGACAAACAAGCAAACGGTTCCACAAGCCAACGTGCACAACTTCCTATTAATTAAAAATTTGAGATATAGACAGATAGACACAGACGGACAGACAGATAGATGTACAGGCCTGAAGAACCTGCTAGGGCTTTATGAATGAATAATATTACTACTACTACTAATAATAATAATTTAGTAATATATATTGCTATAGATAGATCTACATCGACCATAAAAGTGCCCAACTAACTCCTGGCCTGGCCAAAACTCCAGTCATTCAGAAAAATGATATCTGGGCAGTGGGCACCTATAAAAATATCTGCACACAATATAGGCAGTTTTTCCATTTTAACACTACATTTCTCCCCACAGGTGTCACTAAATCAAATTATGAACCTGGCCACCATTTAACAATAAAAAAGACATCCAATCAGCAACTTACTGCAATTCGTTGATTATATCAGTGAATGGGATTCCTGGTCCTGGACATGGGAAATGAAGTTATATATGTCCTGGAATTTTCCCCCAATCTATTAAAATGTACTTTATTCCCAACATTGGGTGTTCATGCCGCTCTTTCCCACACTGAGGCTTTTATGAGCCGGCATATTGTATGTCCCTTCCTCCAACTGCTCTTTTGTCCCAACACAAGGTATTGTAAGACACGCTTCTATTGTTCCTGGAACCTCAGGAACTGTGGGAAACTTCAACAACACCATTCAGTAAGCACTGCCATTGTTGACAGTAGTTTCTTTGCAGGTTTCAGTTAGTTAGGACAGGGGAAAAATTCCCTTTTACATTAGAAAACAATTAAAAAGTGGGTTTTTTTTAGCCGGAATATACACAAATAACCAGAAATCTATATGTGCTGCTCTTTTGTTTATGTAATGTACAGGAAGATCCAAAGATTCGCTGGTTTTATTCCTTTTCATCAAACAGAATATAAGCCCATTCCAAGCCTTCTATGCCCTCCATATTTCTATTTAGTGAATATCCCTAACTGTAGTTGAAGGGAAATAAATGATATTAATAAATAAACAATGCCTTGGTGTATAAAATTATGAACACTCAAAAAAATACATGATGGAAACTGAGAATGGGGCACAAGGCCAAAAATTTATGGGATCGACCAAGGCGATCTTAAATAAAATCTCAGCTCAAAATTGGTTATTTGATAATAACAGGGTTATTTGGAGTAGGGTGAAAACCAGGAGAACTGGCAGGAGAAGAGAACAATCTAGACCAAATAGCATATTTGGAAAGTGAGATAAATGGGAGAATTTTTCTGGTTTGGCTATTTTGACCAAGAATTTTCACTTCTTCAGTCATTCTCCTGAGTTTCACCTTTCTTTGAATAGACCTGATAGGCGGTTCCAGAAGAGATCTAAACACCTATGTAAGTTGTTGTTGAAGCAAAGCATTGTGGGATCACAAAAATTATGCACAGGCGCACCAGCGACTCCTATATCATTACTGTACTCTGAAATCAATTATAGAAATAGCTGCAGTACATCAGTATATGGACACTTTATTTATATATGGTTCCCAAAAATTGTATACCACAAATATCCCTTATATTAAAATTAATTGCAACAATATCACAATATACAGAGTTCCATTAAGATATATATACATATACTGTATACACACACACATATACATACACACATAAACATGATATACTGTATTATAGTTCAGCCCATATTTATTAGAATCACTTATTCCAGGACATCCTCTAGATCAGGGCATTCATGGCCCTCCAGGTGTTTTGGAAATGCATATCCCATGATACTCAGCCACTAAGGCTGGGGTCAGACGAGCGTGATTTCTACGGACTGTACGTGCGTGCAGTACGGACATCGTCAGTACGGATGACGCAGTAGTGGTCACACAGTCCGTTTTTTCACTGAAGTTATTTTTTGACGGATGTAGGAGGGGAAAATAAATTACAATGAAAAAACATTCTGTCCGTCAAAAATGCTGGACGTATAAATGCAGTCCGTCTGACCATGCTCCATCACTCACACACAAAGCTATGCAGTCGTTATGGACGTGGCGCACTCCGCACGTCCGTTCTAGCAGTATTACGTTCTTGCCTAACCTGCGTCCGTTTGCAGCGTCCGTCAGCCCCCGCACGTCTGTGCGCACGTACTTCGTGTGTGGGGCTCCATTTAACACAATTGTATGCTATCACGGACGTACTTATGTGCGGCAACACGGACGTTAACACTGCGTTCGTCTGACCCCAGCCTTACTAGGTTGGTGGAGTCTCAGAGGAAATGTAGTTCCAAAACATTTGGGGCTCTATTACAATCTGTGCGTTAAAACGCGGGCGCAAGGGAGGAAAAACTGCGCCCGCAGTTTTCCCCCTTGTGCCCGTGTTTTAACGCCAGATTACAATGCAGGCGCAAAAAATGCTGCCTGCATTGTTTTCGGCCGTTAAAATTTAGGATGCTCGCAGCAGCACTGAGCGCAGCCGTGAGCATCCACTCGCTGGAGTCCATAGGACTCCACTGCGTTTCTCTCTGCCGGTCACGTGACCGGCCGATCTTGCATCGCGAGATCCGGCCGGTCGGCGTAGTGATACGCAGGGAGAGACAGGGGGGACTTTTTCCCCCTGTTTTACCCTGCTCCTGCCGGCCGGAGGAGGCGACCGGAGCCGCGGTCCTCGCCGGGTGTCAGAGGGTGAGTATCTGGTTGTTTTTTTTATTTTTAAAGCTGGTGTTAACGGATTCTGCAGAAGCGGAATCCGTTAACAGCATGTCCTGGCTCTGGTTAACTTTTCGCTGACCAGAGCCAGGCGTTAATCAGCGCTGGGACTTTGTAATCCAACGCTGATTAACGCTTTGCACTCCCCATGTTAAGTATAGGGAGCGCAAAGTACAGTAACCTCGCGCTGAAAAGCATAAGGTACCAAACGCAAACGGGTTTTTTAACCCGTTTGGATTGTAGTATGCGGTAGATACCGCAGCTAACGATAGTGCTCACACAGGTGAGCGCTACCGTTAGCGTTAGGTATGTAATAGGGGCCTTGGAGTGCCAGGGTTGCTCACCCCTGCATAAGATTTTAAGTTCACCTGAGCAGGGCCCTTTATAACTCTAGTCTCTGATTGTTATTATACGTTAATTATATATCGCCAACATATTTTGTAGCGCTGAACAATGGCTACAAAATAGACAGTAGTACAATACTTCGAGACAGAGAGGACAGTTGACAAACAGTTACAGAAGGAACTAAGAGCCCTATTCTTGTGGAAACTTACCCGTACTTTATTGCAAAGCGCTGTGGAAACTGTTGGTGCTATATAACATATGATTACAATAATAGTAGCTATAATACTTATTTGATGCATTTTCCTTGCTCATCTAAAAGTATCATTAATCCTGATGAAGATACAAAACTGGAAAACTGAATTAAAAACTTTGATGTATTCACTGCATGAATGCATTGTTTTGGGTCAGTAATTCTGGTTTTGAAAGAATCCAAATGAAAGAGGAATGTGTTATAAAAATGTGTCACATAAAGGAATGCTTAAAACGACATTGTAAGTACCTGCCGGCAGGTTTACGACCCCATATCCACTTATTGCAGGTTTTCACATCTCAGCGGAAATGTCAATGATTACTGAGATTACTGCTGTTATGTACTCCCACTAGGTGACGGCTACTGTTCATTCACAAAAAGCAGTTTAAACTGGTTGTTTATTTGTAGCTGTGAGTTTTCCAGTCTATCTTACCTAATTCTTCGAATTCATAATAATGTTAGAAAGAAGACAGCTTCAGTGACTGACTATTAACCCCTTCACTACCAAGTGATTCTCCAAAAAAACCATTGTCAGAAACCAGTGGTTTTTTAAAAAAAAAATCCTTTTTTAATTAATTATAAAATAAGAAATATTTGAGCTTGTATTTCTTACTGTAAATAACCTATTTTGGCCAGTAGATGGCGCCATATACCGCCGACCAAATTGAGTTACAGCACTTGGAGCTGCAGGTCTAATTTCTTATTTTTTTCCCTGCATCGGCTGCTGAAAGCCCGTTGTAAGGGCAACATCATACGAGTTTACACAGTTTTAGCTCTTTGGGCGTTATGCCCACACGGCTAAAGATTTGGGGGCATAATGCCCAAAAGTAAATGAAATTTGTTTGCTGCAAAAGAATTTACTTTGCTTTTGGCCTGAAGATCACTTGATCGAGATATCTTAATATTGGGGCACTGGATGGTGCCTTTGAAGCCCGAGATATCTCGATCTCAGTAGTGAAGGAGTTAATTTCCTATGTCAATGAGTTATAGATGAATCATTTGCCAAAACCTAGAATTTTGCAACATTATTGGGCTACCTAGTTGGTGTCTATACCAGGGGTCAGCAACCTTGGTTCCCTGATGTTTTGGGAACTACATCTCCCATGATGCTCAGTCACCCATTAGGCTGACTGAGCCACATGGGAAATGTAGTTCCCAAAACATCAGGGAGCCAAGGTTGCTGACCCCTGGTCTATACCTTTGGAGCTATTTCAACTGTAATGTGAGGGATTTTAGCCACTCTTCTTTTTATCTTGTCTTCCCTGTTCTTATTCCATGACATGCAAATAAAGAATAAATGCTTTGGCCTTCACAGCAGAGTGAATGGGGTGCTCAGGAACATCCTAACCCTGAGTGACCTGGCCCTTATTTGGGATTAACCTACCCATTCAAGATGCTCCATATCTGAAGCAAGAAAATAATGTGTGATTGTTGACCATATCTGTGTATACACGTCTTTATTTGAATAAAAAAAATGTGCATGTTATGCTTAACGCTCAAAACACACGTTTATATTTAATAACCTGCTCCAATGAAATAGTCTGTGGACCCTACGAATGCATAAAAAATTAACACTTATTATTTCAGCCCCAGAGATTTGGCTTATTAAACTCGTTACCTTTCCTAACTCTGTGCATAACCTCAAGTTGCATGATTAGTTTTTATGTAAATATATCTCAAAAGCCTCATAGCACTATACCCAAACCAACTCTCATCATCCTGACCCAAGTAACCAGAGCAGTATTTTTAACCAGAGCTCTGATCTCCTAACACTCCATCCCAGAATAATAAGACTGACAATAATTAAAACTCACATAATGCTGAAAATATAAAAGTCATCAATTTAGAGAGCTGTTATAATGGCTGTCTGAGAGTGATATGAGTCATAATCTACAACTTCAAGTATACTCAAAAAGGCTATACCATCCAATTGCTAATCACCTTTTCCCAATGTCCCACAATCCTATAAATACCCTAAATTCAACCCTCTATAAACCACACATATCCCTTACAGCATGCTCCCCCAAATACCAAAACACCCCATAAAACTGCACAGTGATGAATAATAGTGAGATATTTTAGTGCAGGAGCCTTTAGTCCAACACTATTCAGTGACATTAAGTGAATACCTTTTACTCCATTGCAAGTACATTCCTGTTACTCCATTATAAATGCATACCTGTTACTCCATTGTAAGTGCATACCTGTTACTCCATTATAAATGCATACCTGTTAATTCATTGTAAGTGCATACCTGTTACTCCATTGTAAGTGCATACCTGTTACTCCATTATAAATGCATACCTGTTACTCCATTGTAAGTGCATACCTTTTACTCCATTATAAATGCATACCTGTTGTTACTCCATTGTAAGTGCATACCTGTTACTCCATTGTAAGTGCATACCTATTACTCCATTGTAAGTGCATACATTTTACTCCATTGTAAATGCATACCTGTTAATTCATTGTAAGTGCATACCTGTTACTCCATTGTAAGTGCATACCTGTTACTCCATTATAAATGCATACCTGTTACTCCATTGTAAGTGCATACCTGTTATTCCTTTGTAAGTGCATACCTGTTACTCTACTGTAAGTGCATTCCTATTACTCCATTGTAAGTGCATACCTGTTATTCCTTTGTAAGTGCATACCTGTTACTCCATTGTAAGTGCATACCTGTTATTCCTTTGTAAGTGCATACTTGTTACTCCATTGTAAATGCATACCTGTTACTTCATTGTAAGTGCATTCCTATTACTCCATTGTAAGTGCATACCTGTTATTCTTCTGTCAGTGCATACCTGTTATTCTTCTGTCAGTGCATACCTGTTATTCTTCTGTCAGTGCATACCTGTTATTCTTCTGTCAGTGCATACCTGTTATTCCTTTGTAAACTAAGTGCATACCTGTTAGTCCATTGTAAGTTCATACCTGTTACTCAAATTCCTAACTTTCTATAAATAAATAAAAATATGTAGGCTTTGCCCCAGTCTAAAGTCACTTAAGAGATCTCTATTAATATCCCTCGATACAGAATACACCTGTAAACATATAACATACCGAGTATATTTCATCCATATTTATTTTCTGTGTTAATCTGTATATTTGTGTTATTTTTAATATCTTGCATTCTCTCACTTTGTATTTCTGTACCTACTGTAAAAATTAAATGTTCTTGAACCCAGGAAATACTTGAAAATGAGAGAAATCTCAATGTAAGCTTCCTGGTAAAATACTTTATAAATAAATGAATAAAAATAATGTCATCCCCAAAGGCGCAGAAGATATCCATTAAAATGTAACCCCCTCCCCCCCCATAAAAGAAATACAAAGAAAAAAAAATCTGCAGGAGCATAACATTGGGTAAGAGATTATAGTTATTATTATGATGTTGTGTGGTATAATGTACCAGTAAAGAATGTTATTGTTGCACAATGTTATGGCTGGAGGGATACAGGGATTATATAGCATTAAAGATAGTTGAAAGTCAAAGTGTGTTTTATTAATATAGGAGACATTTAGTTCTTTTTATTTTCTTTGTCCCTGTATTGTTTTAAATGCTTTTGTCTGAAATTAGCCAATTCAACTCCTGAAAACATCCAGAACTTCAGATGTCAACGAGAAAGAATTCAGATCCCTGTTAAAATGAAGATTTATAACACTTACTTATATCTCTGATCCTACTGTATCAATATGCCCGATTATATCATGTGACATATTAGTTTAAGTGCGAATGTAAGTGCTTTAAACATTAATTAAAGGGGTGGTCTAATAATTCTTAATCATTTGAAAAGTAAAGTATTTATATTTATTCCATAAATATTTGTTACAAGAATATAATTTAGTTCTGTTTCCAGGGAAAGATTATCCTGCATTTGCTTCAGTTTCTGTGAAGTGATAATTAATATGAATGGCTGGAGTCAGGTTTCTAAAAGTGTCCTGTTGCAGCACACTTTCCCACACTCCAGCTTCATGGCACAGATTGCCCCCTGCTTCCTCCTGCATTCAGAGCACCAGATGCCCCTATTAATGGACACACGTCTATTGTCCCTGCAGGGGCTGGGATTGGCTGCTGAGTGTGGGAACCTCTGCTCAGCCTGATCCTCACATCTCATTATGCAGAGAGAGCACTATATAGAGGCTATGACTGCATATCACTGGGATCACAGCACACACAGGACTCCTGGCAAAGCAGCTGCAGCTGTCACCCACTGACTGGCACCATGGCTCCCTCTAGCACTGGCATGATGCAGGCTGATGCCAATGGGCACAGGGCACCGGGCATGAGAAAGGTAAGCACTGCTCATACTTTATTTCTGTTTATAATTATTTATTTTATATGTATTATTCTTCTTTTTGTTACATTTGTCCTGCCTGTAGTCCATTATTGTGCTAATGTAGCTGTATTCCTCCCTTTCTCCAGCTGAGGAAGCCAGTGATTGAGAAGATGAGGAGAGATCGCATTAACAGCAGCATTGAGCAGCTCAGGATGTTACTGGAGGAAGAGTTTCAGAAACAGCAGCTTCCATCCAAACCAGAGAAAGCAGATATCCTGGAGATGACAGTGACCTTCCTGCAGCAGCACCTGCAGGCTGGGAAAAGTAAGTGTCCTGCTCTGTGTCTCCTATATATAACCCACAAATCACTCTCTGGTAATGATAGAAATGAACAAACATCTCTAATATATTCATTTTCTTCTCTTTTAGCTGTTCCATCATCCCACCAGAGTTATAGAGAAGGTTTCTCCAGGTGTGTCCAGGTCTCTGAGCACTTCCTCTCCCAGCACAGACACACAGAGGTCCAGACGAAGCTGCTGCAGAACATCCATTGGACACAAGTTGTGACAGAGGAGAGAAAATCACCTAAATTATCCTTGTACCAGACCCCCAGCAAACACCCAGCTCCAGGGACCACCAAAGCCATCTGGAGACCCTGGTAGTCACTATGTGGACTTGATTTTACTGGAAATATGTATGTCATTGAACTCATACCTGCCTGCTGCCCATGGGAGGATTACTACAATGACCTGTCTTTTATCATATAATGAATGAGTAAGCTGTTACTGATGCTATTAACTACTATGTGTGTTTTATATTAAAACATCAGCCAGACCAGGAAAAACCTGAATATTATAGAAAATAATAGGGATCATGGGGTATTGGCTTAATTGATTCACTTAATGGGTGAATGTTTATAGTTATCAGTACAATGTTATTAGAATCCTTCTATGAAGGTGTTGCATTGAATTGTGTAATATTATTACCATGTGATTTTTAGGTACAGTGATACTTAAGTACAGGGATTTGGGAATATTAGTGCATAGAATATATCATATATTCATATATTCTAACTGCCTGTGTAGTAAAAGGCTTCCTTTATATTATACTTAAAATTTCCTGTAAGGGGAATATATCCCTTTGTTGTACATTACAACAACTGTATCCTCAGTGAGGACTATAGGTATGAAGGCATTCAGTATATGGATGTGTGTATAGTATCATGTGTTATTACATGACCAGCACTTACTGGATCACATGCATTTAATGCGTGACTTGTCCTACATGCTGTGTTGTATTCTCTCCACTATGGAGATGGATTATAATGAGTAATATGTATATTACACTGTCTGCGGTGATTGCAGGAATGATCGAAATATTAAAATATACCTTAAATGTGTGTTATGCAATCCAGATGCAGATGTACAATTTATAATTGATATAAAGTGAAGCTTGGTTTCAGGTTTTTTATATTGATTTTAATAAAATGTTACATTCTTAAATATCACGTCTTTTAATTTGTATTATATCAATAATGGCTCAAAGGAGACACAACATCACCTTAACCTATGAGGTGGTCATGGTTCGGGGAGGATCGGGATGGATCATGTATAGAGTCAGTTAAGGTTTGCATCATTAAGGGGCATTGCTAATGTAGAAAAATAGGGGTTCTCATCCTCTAAGTGATGAATTGGTGGAAAATGGGGGTAATTTCGAACATTCATGTATAAAACATTACAAGAAAACAGGTTGTTATTTACGCTCACCACTGTAGCTCCATGCGAAACGAAACACAATCAGAGGTTTTGGTTTACTTTCCGTGTTTTTCTTTTGAATCACAAAGTGGAGTTGTTCCTGGTGAGGGAATAAATATAAACCCACCAGTCTCTCTCATGACTGAGAAGCAGTATGAGGATATGCGGTTTCTTAGAAAGCAGCTCTTGGTTTAATTTTTATAGGACCCATCTGATCAGAGGTGCCGTGACGTGGCAGGTGAGCTTACACTTTAATGGCCATTCAAGTAAACCTCTGATTGTGTTTTGTATCGTATGGAGATACAGGGGTGAGCACAAATGACAACCTTTCGTCTTATGTTATGTTTTGATTTCAAACATTTCGTTAAAACATTTCGTCAAGAAACAGCCCTGTCGGAAGTTCCACTCACATCCCACACAGCCACCCACTCACTTCCATGCCACCCAGTCGTACACAATGGCATTCCACTTTGCCACACTCAAACCCATGCCACTCAACCAAGAGCACAAATTACCATGCCACATAGCCAAAATCAGAAACTCCCATCCTTCTTAGCCGTGTACTCACACACACACACACACACACACACACTGCCATGCTGTACAAACAATCCCCTTTTTATCACTTACATACACTTATATACTCCTTACCCAACCCAACACACTCCCATCCTACTAAGCCATCCTCTCACACACAAACGTATCCCACACAGTTACTCAGAAACACTCCAATGCCACCACTGACGTGTGAAGCCCGTTCCATTAGGATGTGCACCCATGGAACATTTATTAATCGGAAATTTATATTTTAGTAGATTTTTCACAAAAAAAGCACATTTTTCTTTAGAAATAGCAAGTCCGTAAACAGAAGTACAGTCAGATTTTATGTTATTCATCATGAACCAGATAAGGAACATCTAAAATGTGAATGTAAGAGGTGAAAGAGGACCTCTTCAACGTACATTAGGATGTGACTGGCCACTCCAAGTACAGCCCCTGGGCACACCTATGCATACCACCCAGACACTCACACATATAGTACCTATCATCATGCACACACAGAGTAACCTCACGCACTCTCTGGACTCTCATCACTCTCATACATACAATGTAACACAAATAAACACATAAATACAGTAAAAAAAGTGAAGAAAAAAATGGGTCCCTTCTTACATGAAGGGAGATAAACATATCAATTCTTCCTGAGCAGAAAATTGGAATATTTCCATCTGGTGGTATAAGTAGATCTTTTCCGTGAATATCTATCCAAGATAAACCCTCCAATAAAGGGAGACATTATGTCCAATAGTGTTACAACGTATATCGATGAACATAGAAAGGGAGCTGATTCTACTCACACTTTTCAAGAGCTACCAGTTATTAGATGGACACTTTCCAAGTGTTATGGGCCACCTTGTTCACCTCAGAAACGATCCTCAGCGGAGACGTTCTCCCCAGAACGATAAAAGGCACCATATACCAGAATGAATATCACAATCAGAGATATGATAATGAACAATTAATATCCACTTTGTTGGACACATGCCACCCTACAGCATGTAGAATACATCCAAAAGGAAGGCCAGAGAATCAGGTGTCACGCCCAGCCACCCGAACTGTCAGACCACCTATAAGGAAGCTGTCCTTACTTGTTTCTATTCACCTGACTGGATCAGGACACGTGACTACTATATCTTCCAGGTGGGTGGATATTAATTGTTCGTTATCATATCTCAGATTGTATTTAGGGATGGTGCTGCTGAAGAGTGCATGTATGAATGTGTTTAAGGGAGTGATAGGAGTTGTGGAAAGGCTGCATGTGCAATGGGATGAAAGGAAATGTTTGCTTGAGATGGGGGCCCGAATGAGTGTGAGGAAGGATTGATTTGTTGAATATTTACAGGTCGAGAACCTGTTATTCAGAATGCTTGTAGTTGGAGCCCCAAGCACTCTGGAATATTCTGGATTTCAGAATCCGGGAGAATCCAGTGTTATAGGTGTAGCGCTCACTCCCGGAGGAGCCGCTGAATTTAACCTCGGGTTAGTCTCACCGCACTAGGAAATAATTATACACCAGCACTGTTGTGGATTTTATAGATTATATACTTTACTGATCCCAATAAAGTGGCATATATAATGTAAACACGGTATATGAACGACAGGACTTCGTAATGCGGGAAAAAACACGCGGCGGCAAAAAGGAAAGTTTAACCCCTTCGTTTCTAGAATGTATGTCCCGCGAAAGTAATGTCTCAAGAAGGTGTGTGTGTGTGAACTCAGGTACACAGGTACTATATTCAACTGGCCAGTGAATGGAATGAGCAAATCTTCGACTAGTCACGTTGGGGCCCTGTAGATTTAAACAATTATGCAGCGTGCTTCGTTAAACTTGAGACTGGAGCCTGGAAGGCCTCTCACCCATCCGTTAGACAATCTGTTCCGCTGCCCAATCAAGGATGTCTCTCCGCTGGATTACACTGGAACTCTGTGCCACCGGATCCGTTTCTCCTGCTTGTCTGATCTCCGCAACAAGAACTGCGGCCTACCACCTGCACTCCCAGTGGATCATCGCGGTCTCCTTACTCGGGGTCCAAACCGGAACTCTGTCTCTGTGCAAAACTTCTCAGCGATCTATAGATAGGTCTCCGCCAAGTCACTGTCTCTGATCAGCAGCACCCGCTAGGCCGCGCCTGCTCTCCGGCCTGGTCTCGATCCCTGACAGTCTCACGTGCCTCTTCTACCTTTCGTCGCTCGGCTCACACTGGCTCTCCTTTGCACAAGGCTGCGGATGTCCTTCTCTCTCTCCCACCCACTTCCTGTCTCTCTCGCAAAGCACGATGGAATTTGTAGCTCCGTTTGTGTCCAGTATAGTTCATATCGCGCCTGTCTCCCTCTGGTGGCCAAACCAAGTAAATACAGCAACATATCTTAAACAGCGCTACACAGGGAAAGAAGATCGCAGCGGGAGAGCCGTCATCAACCTTCCTGCTGCAGCTCCCATTGGGCACTATCACCTGCCCCTCGCTAAAACCAGGACGCTAAGGGGAAAAATTAGCGATAGCTAATTTCTCCTTTGCATCCTGGTTTTACCTTTAGGTTACAGGGCAGGCGCTGAGTCCAGCAGTCTGCACCGTAGCGACCGCTAGGCTCGCGGATGCTCGGGGCAGCACTAACGCACTTCCCAAGCATTGGAGGCTTCTCCTGCCGGGTCAGGTGATCGGCAGGATCTTGCCTCTCGCGATATCCTGCTGGTCGGCAGAGTGATCGCAGAGGGAGACTGGGACTTTATTTCCCCAGCCTCTCTCTGCTCCCAGCGGCCAGAAGCAGCAGAAGGGGCTGCCATTCTCGCTGCGGGATGAGAGGTGAGTATTTGATTTTTGGGGGGCTTTTCAGCTGCTGCTAACTGATTCTGCACCAGCTCAGAGCTGGTGTTAACTTTTCAACTTTTTCAACTAGCGACAGCTCTTTGTAACTAGCGTTAGGACCTTGTGATCCTAACCCTAGTTAATCTCTTCTTAAACTTTGCGCTGCCAAACTAAAGTATAAGGAGCACAAAGTACAGTAAACTCGCGGTATAAGCCACTAATACCAATTCGCTAAAAGGTTTTTAATACATTAGCAAATCGGAGGTGTGCGGCACACTAACGCCTCTTTTAAGCTAGCGCTAACGTGAGTGCTAGGCTAGCGTTAGCTTGAAGGAAGTGATACGGCCCATTGTGTATACAGTTATAGTGTTACATTGCGAATATGATGCCTCTAGTCGTTGTGACTCCGTGGTCCCATGTCACAAGGTGTGGCTGCCCAGAGACTCTCACAGGGTTATTCAAAGAGAGACAATCTGGCCCCGAAAGGTAACCGAACACTGAAATTCAGCGCACAGTTACCTTTCCTGGCCATTCGGCTATTCAGAGAGCAGGCAGTTCGCCAAATGTTGGCGAATTGCCTGCACATACGGTGCCTGTTCGGTGCCTGTTCAAGGGCAGTGAAATCCCCATAGAGAAGCAATGCTTAGTCTATTCAGAGAACAAAAACCAGCAGTGAAAAGTTGCCAAAATGCCCTGGTTCGGTGGTCTCATTCGACAGGTTTATTCAGGCGAATCCCATAGGCTTTAATGTTAAAAATATTCCCGTTTTAATTCAATATCTAGTAAACCATTTGTTATTACATTCTGCAGTAAAAAGTCTCTTTAGTTATAGATTTTTTAAGATCTTTTAGGCATTTTTGGGGATTTTTTTGGCAAATTCTTTTTCCGTTTTTTTTTTTACATAGATTTTTCTTTTTTCTGTAGCAGACCTTTTACTTATCATTCATAGCAGCTTTTATGTAAATTTCATACATTTTCGTTGAGTAGTTTTTCTGCAAACTGCATTTCAAATCCGTACTGTTTTTTGTTTTTTTTCACCTCGTTCGTCTGTGTGTCGACTTTTTCCGGCGGCTGCTCTGCGCTGTGATCGGCGGCTAGTCAGGTTTCTCTGGCATGTTCAGCGTAGTTAATCCAGCTGTTTTCTGCGGGTTTCGGTGAGTGTTGGGCGGGTTTGCGGAGACTGTTCGGTGGGTTTGCGGCGGGTATTCCCTGCACTACGGGGGCCCTGTGGTGCTTGCTGAATACACTGCAGGGTCGGCGAAATAGGATCGCCGAATCTCCCCGAAGTGAACGGAATGAAAAGTTACCGAACGTACGGTGACTTTTCGATTCCCTTTGAATAACCCTGTAAGTGTATGCCATGGACTGCTGCAGCGCTCAGGAGCTATTCCCAAGCAGTAGCAGACGTAAGGAGCGCCCCTGGTCTAGAATTGGTAAAATCTGGATGGCTCCAACCCAACTTCTGTTTTCAGATTGAGTCTTATGAAATTTGGAATTCCGGATAACAGGTGCCCGTCCTGTATTATATTTATACGTTTACCTGCCTTCCCCAATCGATTTCTTTTAGGTAATGAGGAGGAGGCCTTCTACTGGTGGGTGCCTTCCATTCAAATGGTGCAATAATAATAATAGGCACAAAAACCTGAAACGCAGAACAGTATCTGCCTTTTTAAAACCAATACAGAGACCAAGACTAACCCACTGGTTGTCTGAATGTGTGGGTATGAGACCAGTCCTTTTACACTCAGCAATTATTAAAAACAATGTTGGCCCCCTCCAATCTGCTGCCCTGGGCCCAGGCCTAATAAGCCTATGGAACTATACACCCCTGGCACATAGCATCAGAGAGTTCAGTAGACCTCTGCCTTATTTTGGCTTAATGGAATGCTGGGAATTTTTCTCAAAACACACAGGGTTATTCAGAGAGCGGTGAAAAGCAGGAGAATGGCTGGAGAATGGAAAATTCTAGGTCAAAATAGCCAAACCAGTAAAAATTCTCCCATTCATCTCACTTTCCAAATCGGCTATTTTGACCTAGATTTTTCCATTCTACAGTCATTCTCCTGCTTTTCACCGCTCTCTGAATAACCCTGACAGTCTTTGATTGCTCACTCATATCGCATTCTGCTTGTGGCCTTGAATCTTCATTAACAGTATCAGTAAATCTCACATAGAGTTTTACAATCAAGAAAATGGGAATATTGCTGGACTTCCCATAGCATGCCAGGAGAAACACTATCACTCTGTGTTATTGATTAAAAATGATTTATATTAAAACAATTTAGATAACAACGCCACTTTAAAAATACTAATATTTACATTTTTCAGAACCAGGAAGAATACATTGTGATGATGTGATTCCATTCCATTTGTCACCATTAAATATTTCACGGCAATTCAGAGGGCAACAATTCATAAATTTTTCTTCTGCCAGCAATTCAGCTGGGGATTCCAAGGACGAAAACATTTAACTATTCTGTCCTCATCGAGAGGCAAAGCAGCACAATCCGTGATGTGTAGAATGCTGAAACTGCCCCTAGATTGATTGATTGATTGGTTTCTTGAGCCATGATTTTTCTGCTTCAGGAAGAAATTTGAATGAATCTAGTTATATCTTGCCAGATCCACCATGTTTTACTGGATACAAATTAGTAGGCCATGTAGACTGAAATATATGCCCTGTGATATGTATAACTCATAAGATGCAAGAGACAAAACACTTTCCCCACCAAGGCCTCCATTTAATTCCTTTGGATAAGTATTTCCAAGAGAAGACTTCATTAAAAAGATGAATCAGGAAGAAATTAAACTAATATTCCATTTTAATACTTTAATCCCCAATGGACTAAATACCGACTTCGAGCTATGTAATTTTTTATGAGTCTCCATATCGTCCACCATAGCCCCGTTCAACATCTCATTTGTGGGGACTGTTTCATTCCAAATTAGATAGGTTCTGTTAGATTAATGACAATCTATGCCCTCCCAATCCCAATCCCATTTTTAAAACTTATTTTCCCTTTTGTTTTATTCTTTTAGGGATTTGCACATAACCCTTGTGTATAGCGGTATTCGATACCAGATAAATGCTAATCGATTTCTGTTCCTTTTCCTGACTTCCTTTTATCTCCCAAAATTTTTTTGTGTATACACTGTCTCTAACCACTGGAGAACATTATCGATTCAATGTGTAAAGAAGATCGTCTGCTGGTTGCCTGGGAGGCTACAGCGATCAGATGCTGCACTACACGTGCGTGTCAGCTTTCTGTTTACTTCGCGGATCCATGGAGATCGACGCGACTTACGTCATCATGTAGCGCCGAGATCAACACGCCGGAACATACGAAGCCAGGTGGCTCCATTCAAGCTACTTCTACTACCACTATATAAAGACGGTATTACAAAAGGACGGTAATCCTTTCTTACAGCCACTGAGGAAGCGCCTGGAGAGGCGCGAAACGCGTTTGGCCACTTGCTCTTACTTTTTAATTGTCCACCCAATTTTATTTAATGAGGAATAAAAGTTACACTATCTGCCTGAGACCTGGGGACGATCTGCCTGAAATCCGAGGATATCTGAAGGTCTGGAGATTACGGGCACTCAAGTTGGCCCACAAACAACTTAGAAAACCATCACATGAGAGCTGGAAGCTCTCTTAAAGCGTGAGTGCCCACTTATTGCTGTGATTATTATCAATACGAAATTTATACAGTATTATACTATCAGGGTTATTCAAAGAGATCCGAATGGCTGGAGAAAGGTAACCGAACGCTGATAATCAGCGTTCGGTTACCTTTCTTGGCCATTCAGCTATTCAGAGAGCAGGCAATTCGCCAAATCCTGGCGAATTGCCTGCACATACGGTGCCTGTTCGATGCCTGTTCGAGGGCAGTGAAATCCCCATAAAAAAGCACTGCTTCGGCTATTCAGAGAACACAAACCAGCAGTGAAAGGTTCCCAAAATGCTCTGCCATTCGGTGGTTTAATTCGGCAAGTTTATTCAGGAGAATCCCATAGGCGTCAATGTTAAAAATATTCCCGTTTTAATTCAATATCTAATAAACCTTTCATTATAAAATTCTGCAGTAAAGAGTCTCTTTATTTATGGATTTTT
This sequence comes from Leptobrachium leishanense, assembly GCA_009667805.1. Classification (NCBI taxonomy): domain Eukaryota; kingdom Metazoa; phylum Chordata; class Amphibia; order Anura; family Megophryidae; genus Leptobrachium; species Leptobrachium leishanense. Next base: position 49,097,625 of record CM019073.1, read on the forward strand.
TAGGATATTTTAAGCATTTTTCTGTATTTTTATTTTTTTAAAAAAAAGTCAGATTTTCTATTTTTTTATTTTTAACTTTACTTATTTTTTCTGTAACAGCCCTTTTTATTATCATTCCCTGGACCTCATATGTAAATTTCAGACATTTTTGGTCAGTAGTTTTTTTGCAAACAGCGTTTCACTTTTCAAACATTCATGCAAACTGTTTTGCTAATTTATTCACTGCTTTTTCCGGAGGCTGCGATCGGCTCCTGCTCGGGTTTTTCCGTGGTTTTCGGCAGGTTAATCCCGATGTTTTTGCGGGTTTCGGTGTGCATTCACCGGGTTTTGCGGTTAGTTTTCGTCAGGATTGGGGCAGTTTTTCCCTGTAATTCGGGGACCCTGTGGTGTTTGCTGTATACACTGCATTGTCACCGAAATGGGATCGGCAAAAGGAACCGAATTGAAGAGAACGAAAAGTCACCGAACGTGCAGTGACTTTTTGAATCTCTTTGAATTAACCTGTATGTGTTATACATTCTTGTTTTTGAGGTGTATATACAGGGCCGGTGCTAGGCTATATTGCGCCCTAGGCCAGACCAGCTACTTGCGCCCCCCCAAAAAAACACGTGACATGTGTGAGCGTATCACAGGGCATATACTGCCCCCAGCAGCTCACACATGGGCATATACTGCCCCAGCAGCTCACACATGGTTATAAACTGCCCCCAGCAGCTCACACATGGGTATATACTGCCCCCAGTAGCTCACACATGGGTATATACTACCCCAGTAGCTCACACATGGGTATATACTACCCCAGTAGCTCACACATGGGTTTATACTGCCCCCATAGCTCACACATGGGCATATGCTGCCCCAGTAGCTCACACATGGGTATATACTGCCCCAGTAGCTCACACATGGGTATATACTGCCCCAGTAAGTAGCTCACACATGGGTATGTACTGCCCCAGTAGCTCACACATAGGTATTAGGGATGTGCGTTTCGGGTTTCGGAATTTTCACGAAATTTCCTGACTCGTGCATTTGAATTCGGCCGATTTTCCGAAAATTTTCAGATCCGAAAACGGCAGATCCAAAAAATTGTGCCAGACATCCCAACTTCCCTACACGGCCAACTTCCAGACATGCATAAACCCAGCGGCTAACCCTAAAACTAACACCCTAACCCTAGGTTTAAGGGGGTTAGGGCTAGGTTTAGGGGGGTTAGGGCTAGGTTTAGGGGGTTGGGGTTAGGGCTAGGTTTAGGGGGTTAGGGTTATAGCTAGGTTTAGGGGGTTAGGGCTAGGGCTAGGTTTAGAGGGTTAGGGCTAGATTTAGGGGGTTAGGGTTAGGGCTAGGTTTAGGGGGGTTAGGGCTAGGATTAGGGGGTTAGGGTTAGGGCTAGGTTTAGGGGATTAGGGTTAGGGCTGGGTTTACGGGGGTTAGGGCTAGGTTTAGGGGGTTAGAGTTAGGGCTAGATTTAGGGGGTTAGGGTTAGGGCTAGGTTTAGGGGGTAAGGGTTAGGGCTAGGTTTAGGGGGGTTAGGGCTAGGGCTAGGTTTGGGGGGGTTAGGGATAGGTTTAGGGTGTTAGGGTTAGAGCTAGGTTTAGGGGGGTTAGGGTTAGGGCTAGGTTTAGGGGGTTAGGGCTAGGTTTAGGGGGTTAGGGTTATGGCTAGGTTTAGGGGGTTAGGGAGTAGGGTTAGTGTTAGCCGCTGGGATTTTAGATGTCTGGAAGTTGGCCGGCAGGGAATTTTCTGTGTAGGGAAGTTGGCCGTGTAGGGAAGTTGGCCGTCAGGGAGTTGTCTGTATAGGGAAGTTGGCAATCAGGATTTTGGCATTAGGGAACCTGGTTGTAGGGATTTTGACCCAAACCCAGGAAGAATATCTCTCTTTGGGTCTTTGTAGCGATCTCCATTCACGTTGTAAGCGCATTACCATTTGTCGTTTTTTGCCATTAGGAGCAGACAACCCTACCCACAGCGTAACTGTCCTGCTAAACCAGCACTTGAAATAAGTGCTCATCCAGACATCCCATGAGTTTACAATCTAAGGGACAGAGGTATGTGAAACAAGAGGGAGCAGGGGGAGTGTGGAGCTGGTGGCCTGTAATAACATAGCTGGGATTACATGGGAAGGACCAGAAGCTAGGCCTTGTTAGGGTAATTAACAAATTGGAAGCAGCTGGAAGGGAAGCTACATGTTTTAGACCAGGAATGGGGGAGGGGAACAGCAGAGTGAAAATACAGGCCCTGGGTCTGAAGGTGATGGTTGCTGTGTAAGGAAAGGAATACAGAATAAAGGAGAGTGGTCTGTGTGTGAGGAATCTACCACCTGGGGAGGGGATGGGGAAGCAACTTGAGAGTGTCAGGGTTAATCAGAGAAAGGTGAAAACCAGGAGAACTGGCAGGAGAAGAGAAAAATCTAGACCAAATAGCCGATTTGGAAAGTGAGATAAATGGGAGAATTTTTCTGGTTTGGCTATTTTGACCTAGAATTTCACTTCTCCAGTCATTCTCCTGAGTTTCACCTTTGAATAGACCTATAAGAGTTTAAAAAGAAATGGAGGGAGAAGTTTAACAACAAAAAAAATCAGTCAAAATATTATTTACAATAAAACATTTTACATGATTTATGTACAAAAATTTAATTTTTGTAGATGAATCATTTGCAGTTTTTCTAACAGATTTTAATGCTTATTCCAAAAGAATGATATCAATGTCCAAGTCAGGTCACCTGAAATTTTTTAGAGAAAGGATACGTTGAGATTTCTCTTGTTTTCAAGTATGTCCTGGGTGGCGAGTATGTACTGTAGGTGTCTTGCCCAAGGACACTTACTGGAGAGGTTGCTCGCTGGGATCGAACCCATGCCTCCCCCAGGCTCTCTCCATGCAGAGCAGTGATGTTACCTCTACTCCACCCAGCTGGTACATTCTTCATTACTTATAACCTGCAACATATAGATTCTATATACCTTGGCGTGGCATGTATTTTCAGTTGCATTTATAGAAACATAGAAAATGTCGGCAGATAAGAACCTTTCGGCCCATCTAGTCTGCCCAATTACAAGGATACTTTACCTGGATTTATCTTTTGTTTAGGATAGCCTTATGCCTATCCCATGCCTGCTTAAATTCAATTACTGTTTTGGCCTCTACCACTTCAACTGGAAGGCTGTTCCATGTATCCACCACCCTCTCAGTAAAATAATGCTTCCTGATGTTACTTTTAAACCTTTGCCCCTCTAATCTAAGACTATGTCCTCTTGTTTTGCTACTTTGTTTCCTTTTAAATATACTCCCTTCCTCTACCTTGTGGATTCCCTTTACGTATTTAAATGTTTCTATCATATCTCCTCTGTCTCGTCTTTTTTCCAAGCTATACATGTTAAGATCATTAAGCCTTTCCTGGTAACTTTTCTCCTTCAAGCCGTACACCATTTTAGTAGCCCTTCTCTGAACTCTCTCTAAGATGTCTATATCCTTCTGGAGATACGGTCTCCAGTACTGCACACAGTACTCCAAGTGAGGTCTCACCAGTACTCTGTACAGTGGCATGAGCACTTCCCTTTTCCTACTGCTAATACCTCTCCCTACACAACCAAGCATTCTGCCAGCATTTCCTGCTGCTCTATTACATTGACTACTTATCCTTAGATCCTCTGAAATAATAACCCCTAAATCCCTTTCCTCAGATGTTGAGGTTAGGACTGTATCAAATATTCTATATTCAGCCCTTTGGTTTTTACGTCCCAGGTGCATTATCTTGCACTTATCCACATTAAAACTCAATTGCCACAGCTCCGACCATTTTTTTAGTTTACCTAAATCATTTGTCATTTGGCTGATCCCTCCAGGAACGTCAACCCTGTTGCAAATCTTTGTGTCATCAGCAAAAAGACATACTTTACCATACTTTACAACAACGTCCGATACCAAACCTCCATTTGTGAGTATTAAATCCAATATGGCCTCTTTACGGGTCGGCTCCTCAACTACTTGTGTTAGAGATAATCCCAGTAGGGAGTTTAGAATATTTGTACTCCTGGTGCACCCAGCTATTTTGGTTTTCCAGTTCATATCAGGAAGATTAAAGTCCCCCATGATAATAACTTCCCCCTTCATTGCCATTTTGGCTATTTCCTCAAACAGCAGATTATCTAGCTCTTCTACTTGTCCAGGGGGTCTATAGATCACACCTACACGAGCTACTGTATGATTGCCAAAGGTTAGCGTAACCCAAACTGACTCTATGTTCACCTCGCTCACTTTTATTTGGTTCGTTTTTATGTTGTTTTTCACATACAGGGCCACTCCTTCTCCTTTCCTACCTTCTCTGTCTTTTCTATATAAAGAGTACCCCGGTATTGTTATGTCCCAGTTATTTTTCTCACTGAACCATGTCTCAGTAACCGCCACTAAATCTACTTTTTCAGCTGCCATCATTGCCTCCAGTTCATTGATTTTATTGACTAAACTGCGAGCATTTATAGACAGGACTCTGAGCTTGTCATTTTTTACCCCACATGTTGCTTGCACCCTCAGATTTAGTTTTGGGGGACAATCGGGCAGATTGTTTTTTACCCTTTTGTCCCCCCCTCCTAGTTTAAATATTCCTTTGTGAAACCTTTGAACTTCTCACTGAGAACATATGTTCCCCTATGAGTAAGATGCAAACCATCTTTTTATACAGTTCCTTTCTGCTCCAATTAGAGCTATCATGAGACACAAAGCCAAATCCTTGCAACCCTTAGGCTAGGGTCAGACGAACGCATTTTTCACGTTGCCCGTAAGAAAGTGCGGTCGAACGAACGCACGTATTTTTTCCCGGAATACGCGATAGCGGTCATACGATGCGCCTTTTCGTCCGTGATTTTGTACGGATCATCAATAAAACACTTTTTGAGTCTGGACGTTATGTTAGCCGGACATTAGCAGCGTCTGACGTCTCCTAATCACACACACACGCCGATATGCGGCCGCAGCGCACTCTGTATGTCAGTAGTAGCGGTTTGACGTTCTCGAAAAAATGCGTTCGTTGGCCACTTGCGTTGCGCGGACGAACGTTCGTGCGGCCGTTCATCGTATGTTCCCCAGCATTGGACGTCATTTGCTGCTAGTACGGCCGTGATTTCGTGCGTCTAAACGCACGTTAAAACTACGCTAGTCTGACCCTAGCCTTATGGGTTACATTTTTTGCCCACTGCCATGAGCATGAATAAAATAACTGTGTCCAGGAATCAAAGGAGGATCTGGCAGCCCTAATTGGAATCAGAGCCATATTACCTGCTGATATCTCCGATAATATCTCATTATGGGATTGATTTAATTCCATCGGCAGATACTTTGAGAAAAATATCATCTTTTTTCAAATTTTTCAAAATATTGGCTGTTTCAATGGAAAAAAATTCACCCGTAGCCAAAAAAAAGCAAAATCTGTGCTTGTCTGCAAAAAAGGTGTCTGGTAAAATGCCAGATAAAGCATATTTTCAGCCGACATCATATCGACTGCATATTTGAAAAAACAGATTTATTTATTTTTTTAAAAAAGCACGTTTCAGTCTGATTTTTTCCTGCCTGAAAATACATTTATCAACTCCATCCAGCATTTCAATTTTTTTTCTGAAATCAACTTGATATTTTTGATTTGAATCATTGAAGCCCAAATTTACATTAAAAATTATAGCCACAGGAGCCAATATTCAAACTTAGATTTTACTGGGAGTCAGAATGCTGGAAGCCTGTATTTAAACCTTATACATTGGATTTCCATCCAAACATGCTTTATATTCTATTCTGTCCCAGAATCATTTTGCTACATTGTTACACGTAGGATTTTAAGGCTTTTAAATCCATAACACTTATCTTTTGTTCCTCTCAGAATTGTCATTCCTGGTGTGATGCATTTTAAGGAGATCATTATATATTTGGCTTGCTATGCTGTCACCTCATCTCACCATTGATGTGACTATTCGCTCCTTATCATTTCAACAGGTCTGGTCTAGGATGAGTAACGAACCAGCTATCACAGCCAGATGATTTCTTGTGATAACACCTAACAGATAACAGAGTTATTAGTAAACATGGACCAATCGATAAACTCAGTAGCCATTTAAACTGATTGCCCTGTTGCAGCACACTTTCCCACACTCCAGCTTCATGGCACAGATTGCCCCCTGCTTCCTCCTGCATTCAGAGCACCAGATGCCCCTATTAATGGACACACGTCTATTGTCCCTGCAGGGGCTGGGATTGGCTGCTGAGTGTGGGAACCTCTGCTCAGCCTGATCCTCACATCTCATTATGCAGAGAGAGCACTATATAGAGGCTAGGACTGAATATCACTGGGATCACAGCACACACAGGACTCCTTGTAAAGCAGCTCCAGCTCTCACCCACTGACTGGCACCATGGCTCCCTCTAGCACTGGCATGATGCAGGCTGATGCCAATGGGCACAGGGCACCGGGCATGAGAAAGGTAAGCACTGCTCATACTTTATTTCAGTTTATAATTATTTATTTTATATGTATTATTCTTCTTTTTGTTACATTTGTCCTGCCTGTAGTCCATTATTGTGCTAATGTAGCTGTATTCCTCCCTTTCTCCAGCTGAGGAAGCCAGTGATTGAGAAGATGAGGAGAGATCGCATTAACAGCAGCATTGAGCAGCTCAGGATGTTACTGGAGGAAGAGTTTCAGAAACAGCAGCTTCCATCCAAACCAGAGAAAGCAGATATCCTGGAGATGACAGTGACCTTCCTGCAGCAGCACCTGCAGGCTGGGAAAAGTAAGTGTCCTGCTCTGTGTCTCCTATATATAACCCACAAATCACTCTCTGGTAATGATAGAAATGAACAAACATCTCTAATATATTCCTTTTCTTCTCTTTTAGCTGTTCCATCATCCCACCAGAGTTATAAAGAAGGTTTCTCCAGGTGTGTCCAGGACTCTGAGCACTTCCTCTCCCAACACAGAAACACAGAGGTCCAGGAGAAGCTGCTGCAGAACATCCATTGGACACAAGCTGTGACAGAGGAGAGAAAATCATCTGAATTATCCCTGAACCAGACCCCCAGCAAACACCTAGCTCCAGGGACCACCAAAGCCATCTGGAGACCCTGGTAGTCACTCTGTGGACTTGATTGGAAATAATGATTCAGCTTAGACTTTCCACTTTATGAAAGATTCCTGGAATGTTCCTCCAGTGGACTTTATGGATCTTATTCTGGACTGGCAGTCCATATCACATTGTTTCAGAATGTGCTTCAAGTGACTTGTGTTTTATCAGATAATGAAAGAGTAAGCTGTTATTGATACTATTATGTGTGTTTTATATTAAAACATCAGCCCAGACCAGTAAATACCTGGATCTCATAGGAAATTATGAAAGTGACAGGGTATGGGCTGGGCAAGTCTGTCCATTTAAATGATAGAATATTTCTATGTGTCAGGACAGAGCCATTTAATCCTTCTATGAGGGATATTTATTGAATTATGTATTATTACCATCTAATGCTACAGTATTAGTGCAGACAGCTGGAGATGTGAAAGAGTCTCAGATAATGTGTAGAACTCTCCTGTATTGGGAATATATCCCTTTGTTGTATATTACAACAGCTGTATCCTCAGTGAGGGCTATAGGTGTTAAGACATTCAATATATAGATGTGTATATAGTATCATGTGTTATTACATGACCAGCACTTATTGAATCACATGCATTAAATGCGTGCCTTTTATTATATATTCTGTTATATTTTCCTGTGTGGGAATGGATTATGAGTAATATGTAAATTACAGTGTCTGTGGTGATTCCAGGAATGATCAATATATTAAATATACTGTATATTATGCGATACAGATGCAGACGTATCATTTATAATTGATATAAATGTGTATATTACACGGCCTGAAATATTCACATTAATTAACAATGTTAAAAACAATATGAATTTTTCTTATGCGTTCCATGTGCAAATGTATAAAATATGAATATATCTGTCTGTTTCTCAGAGATTTCCTTATCGAGGCAATAAAATTTGCGTTGAACATCAGATCTTTTTGTTTTTATTTAATTAATGATTTATACAAGCATCCTAAGCAGCATTCAGCAAGTCTCTGCTTGGGTTATTCTATAAGTTAGAGGGTAAAACCAGGTGCTTTGGGCTACTGGGATGTTAGGGTTGGGCATGACTGATCGTTACGGAGGCATTGTTAGGGTTATCCTAAGGGGTTATTCGCTAATCCATGAACTGATGGGAAATTGCAAATTTAAGCCCATTTAACTGAAGAATTGCTGAGGTTAAAAAAAATCTGAATTCAGATATTTAAACTAAAGTTTACAGTTCCCTGGCCCTGTAGTAGACCCCAGCAGCAGGTGTACCCGAATCTGCCCCCCCCACCTGCGGGCCCTCAGGCGTTGCTCGAGTGGCCAATGGGCCAGCCCGCCCCTGGTTCCCTCAGAATATTCCAACTCTCTCCTCTCTCCACTAGGGTTTGGGTATGTGTGCTGAAGCAGGGGTCTCAAACTTAAATTACCTGTGGCCACTGGACAAGTCTTCTCTCACAGGGGCCGCTTGCAAAATCCGAAACTTCAAAAACGAATTTGATCTATAATCAGTGATTGTGAACCACAAAATTCCACATCAGTAAAACAGTAATATGCAGTGTGTTTGTGGGCATCACAGAGCTCCAAATCAATAAAACTCACACTCATACACACTGTGCATTACTGTATCACAGAGCTCTACAGCAATAAAACTCACCCTCATACACACTGCATTTACTGTATCACAGAGCTCTACAGCAATAAAACTCACAGTAAATGTGCAGGGTGTATGAGCGTATCACAGAGCTCCACGGCAATAAAACTTACAATAATGTGCACTAGGGTTTGGGTATGTGTGCTGAAGCAGGGGTCTCAAACTCAAATTACCTGTGGCCACTGGACAAGTCTTCTCTCACAGGGGCCGCTTGCAAAATCCGAAACTTCAAAAACGAATTTGATCTATAATCAGTGATTGTGAACCACAAAATTCCACATCAGTAAAACAGTAATATGCAGTGTGTTTGTGGGCATCACAGAGCTCCAAATCAATAAAACTCACACTCATACACACTGTGCATTACTGTATCACAGAGCTCTACAGCAATAAAACTCACCCTCATACACACTGCATTTACTGTATCACAGAGCTCTACAGCAATAAAACTCACAGTAAATGTGCAGTGTGTATGAGCGCATCACAGAGCTCCACGGCAATACAACTCACAGTAATGTGCAGTGTGTATGAGTGTATCACAGAGCTCCACAGCAATAAATAAAACTCACAGTAATGTGCAGTGTGTATGAGCGTATCACTCAGCTATACAGCAATAAAACTCAGTAATGTGCAGTGTGTATGAGCGTATCACAGAGCTCCACAGCAATAAAACTCACAGCAATATGAAGTGTGTAGGAGTGTATTACATAATCCACAATAATATAATATAATAATTATTATAATATATAAAACCTACTCACAGTAATCAGTAGTGTGAGTATGAGCATATCACTGAGCTCCACAGCAATAAAACTCAATTTAATGCGCAATGCATGGCTGAAAATCACAGAGTGCCACATATAAGAAACACTGTAAAGTTGTTTATGTACTGCAATCACAGAGCTCCGCTGTAAGAATGTGTGGTGGCTGTGATTGATGGGTGTGTTGAGTGTGTGTGACATGGGTCTTTGTTTACCATGATGTCATTCCAAAGTGGCCTCCTCCATGATCGCACCTTGAAAGATCATCAAGATGTAAATGCTGTTAAACGTACCATAGCTTGATTATGGGACATTTTAATCCACACTGTGTGATTGTGTTAAAATGATCTACGCAGGGGCGTATGTAGTCTTGTTACTGCCATAGGCGTTCCAAATTCTGCTACCACCACTCCCCTCACACCCTGAAATCAATGAATAGGAATATCTACATAAACATGACATTAAGTCAATATTCACAACTTATCCGGGATATTTATGTCACCAAATATGGAATTTAAAACAAAATCTGAATATCTTATTTACACCAAATGATTTCTAAGGCTAGGGTCAGACTAGCGCAGTTTTAACGTGCGTTTAGCCGCACGAAATCACGGCCGTACTAGCAGCAAATGACGTCCAATGCCGGGGAACATACGACGAACGGCCGCACGAAAGTTCGTCCGCGCAACGCAAGTGGCCAACGAACGAATTTTTTCGAGAACGTCAAACCGCTACTACTGACGTACAGAGTGCGCTGCGGCCGCATAGCGGCGTGTGTGTGTGTTAGGAGAGTCAGACGCTGCTCATGTCCGGCTAACATAACGTCCAGACTCAAAAAGTGTTTTATTGATGATCCGTACAAAATCACGGACGAAAAGGCGCATCGTATGACCGCTATCGCGTATTCCGGGGGAAAATACGTACGTTCGTTCGACCGAACTTTTTCACGGACGACGTGAAAAATGCGTTCGTCTGACCCTAGCCTAAGAGCATTAATTATAGTTTAGAGACAGTTTGCTGGGAGTTTTATTACTTTGCAGCTCTGTTATACAAAGGGCCGGTGCTTCCACTAGGCAAGCTAGGCAACCGCCCAGGGCGCACTGCCACCTAGGGGCGCAGCCGGCCCCAACCCGGGTTCCATTATTGTACCCCTTCCTCATCGACTCCTGCTAGCGGCGCAGAAGGTGGGCGCCTTATGGTGACGCACAGGTATCACCAGATGACGTGTGGGCACCACATGAGGCAGATGAAAGAAAGAGGCACAGAAGAAAGAGGCACAGAGGAAAGCGAGAAAAGAAAGAGGTACAGAGGAAAGCGAGAAATGAAAGAGGCACAGAGGAAAGACAGAAAAGAAAGAGGCACAGAATAAAGAGGCACAGAGGAAAGACAGAAAAGAAAGAGGCACAGAATAAAGAGGCACAGAGGAAAGACAGAAAAGAAAGGGGCGAAAGTAAGGGGGCACAGACCTATCCCGGGCCCAACCAGCGGAGGGGTAAGGTGGGCACCGAACGACCGTGTGTGTCATCATCATTCCCCGCAGTAAGTGTGTGTGTGTGTTCGCCCCGCATTTCAACAGTTGACAATTATTTTGGGGGGGGACTGGGCTTGCCTAGGGCGCAAAATGGGCTAGCACCCGCCCTGGTTATACACCTGATCAGATCACCTCAAATACATTGGACGAAGAAGATTAGGGAAAACATCCAGAGTTACCCCCAGTCTGCTGCCCTAGGCTTAGCCTATGTAAGAATACACCCCTGGATTTAAGCGAGTTCTTCAGGTGAAAGCACCACTTTAATTATAATTTATAGAACTAACCAGGATTATTTGCTTGTGATGTGAACCAATAAAAATATAATTGCATTGTAGGTGGTCCAAGGATGGACATATGCCACCTCACACTGGTACAAACCACAATTTTGGGGGTGTAGAAGGCAGGATGTTGGCAATACCCCTATATGCAATGCAATGATTGATTTCTGAGAACATACAAATAGTTTTATCATTATGATAGCGTGTTATGAAATATTGAACTTGGGGGCTTTTTTCTCAATTTTTGGGGCATTAGATTTTTTAATTGGTGAAGTTCTGTATGAGAGCTTTCATACATTACATTTCCCTGACATTATGTAACCTTTTGCAAAGTGCTGGGCAGGAATACTCGATTACTGTGATGGTAGTCACTTGAGACTAGGGGTACGTGGACCTAGAGATGAGTTTGGGAGGTGCGGGCCTGATATTTTATATTGTTTCCCAGCCCTCTCCTATGTTAAAGTCACCCTGTGCCTACAGTTCTAGGTGCAGGGTGTTTGTGTTTTCTGCGCCCTATTCTATGATGCCTGTGTTATATTCTTGTGTTTATTGCAGCGTCTTGTTGTATATACTGTATTGTTTCCCTTATGTATCTGGAAGCATTTGATTGTTTTATTTTCCATTTTCCCCCACCAATTGTTTTGCTAATTAGCATGTGAATTCCCTGCCTAGCATCAGGTGTTTACATGTTTACTTTGGCTGTGTGCAATCAGTCTGCTCTATATCAGCAAGGAGTGGCTCCTTGGAGTTGGCTCCTGTGACCATCCCAAGTGACCATCTTAAGTGGCATCTTGGAGTTGATTCCTGGAGTTGCGGGACTGGAGGAAGGAACTGCAAGGCCCATATTTTCCATCGGGTAAACACACGACTATATTATTATGCTTTCTCTCACGCTTCTACGTTTCACTTCTACCTTTCTCCTTAAATGGAACTCCTGCCCCTCTACCACCGACCCCTACACTATCTGCATCTCTCCCTCCCTCCTCTCGTCCCACATGATGGCCTCGCATGAGCTCCTTTGTTTCCTCAGAACATGGTCTCCCTCCAACTCTCATGCTGCCAATCACTCCCACTCTCACAAATCCTATTCCCACCTTCTCTTTCTCACCCTCCTGCTGTTACTCTATGCAGGTGACATATCCCCTAACCCTGGCCCCACAACACATCCAATACTTCCCTCTCATCCTATCTCCATCGCACATAAATCACCTCCCTGCAAGCCCAACAATCTCATTCCCATAAACCCTCAGCGCCTGTCCTCTTTCTCCTGCGCCCTCTGGAACGCTCGGTCTGTGTGCAACAAACTCACAGCCATCCATGACCTCTTCCTTTCAAACTCCTTCAACCTCCTAGCTTTAACTGAAACCTGGCTAACTCCCTCTGACACGGCCTCCGTTGCTGCTCTCTCACATGGTGGTCTACACCTGAGCCATAACCCCAGACCGGGTGAGAGAAATGGTGGCGGTGTCGGAATCCTGCTCTCTCCCACCTGCACCTACCAGCATCTCCCTCCACCTCCATCCCTCTCCTTCTCCTCCTTTGAAATACACTGCATCCGCCTGTTCTCTCCACTGGCTCTCAGGGTGGCAGTCATCTACCGCCCACCGGGACCAACCTCCCAGTTCTTTGACCACTTTGCCACCTGGCTTTCTCACTTCCTGTCTTCTAGTCTTCCATGCCTAGTTCTCAGGGACTTCAACATTCCCATTGATGATCCTTCTGCCCCTGCTGCCTCCAAACTTCTTTCACTCACGTCCTCCCTTGGACTCACGCAATCCTCTCTCCTCCCTACCCACCGCGATGGTCACGCTATTGACCTTGTCTTTTCCAACCTCTGCTCCATTTCTGAGTTCACCTGTCGCCCTTTCCCCATCTCTGACCACCACCTTCTCTCTTTCAACCTATCTGGACTTCCTAAACACCCTGCTCCCCCACCCCATTCACACACTCGCAGAAATCTACATGCCGTGGATCCCCATCAATTCTCCAATCTACTTCACCACCTCCCTCACACCTCATCCTTCACCTGCCCTGATGCTGCCACTAATCACTACAACACTACGCTTATCTCTGCTCTAGACACTCTTGCTCCTCTTCGACTCTGTAAGGCCCCACGCCGCCAGCTTCAGCCCTGGCACACCCTCCAGACTCGCTACCTGCAAAGATGCTCCGCACTGCAGAGCATGCCTGGAGGAAATCCCGCTTTGAAGCTGATTTTGTTCACTTCAAGTTTATTCTCCGATCATACACCTCTGCCCTCCACCTGGCCAAACAATCCTTCTTCTCATCTCTTATATCTTCGCTGTCCTCTAACCCTAAACGGCTCTGGTCCACCTTCAACACCCTCCTCCACCCACCCGCACCTCCCCCCTCAGCTGCCTTCAACGCTCAAGACCTGGCAGATTTCTTCCTTAGTAAAACTCTAACTATCAGAAGCGACATCCCAACACAAGATAGTTATCTGCCACCTCCACTCCCAGAGGTCCCCTCTGCCACCTCTGCCGCTTCCTCCCAGCCACTGAGGAGGAAGTCCATTCCTTTTTGTCCTCCTCACATCTCACCACGTGCCCACTCGACCCCATTCCCTCACATCTAATTCCTCCCGTCTCTCCTCCTCTCACCCCTGCTCTCACACACATCTTCAACCTATCTCTCTCCACCGGCTCCTTCCCATCCGCCTTCAAACATGCGCTAGTTACCCCTTTACTAAAGAAACCATCCCTCGATCCCAACTCTCCATCCAACTACCACCCTGTATCCCTGCTTCCCTTCACATCAAAGCTCTTAGCAAAACTAGTCTTCAACCGCCTCTCCCTCTTCCTGTCCTCCAATTCCCTACTTGACCCCCTGCAATCTGGCTTCCGTCCCCTACACTCAACTGAAACTGCCCTCACCAAAGTCACCAACGACCTCCTAACTGCTAAAAAACACGGCCACTATTCTATTCTCATCCTGCTTGACCTCTCGGCTGTTTTTGACACTGTTGACCACCCCCTCCTTCTGCAGACCCTCAGCTCTCTTGGTCTCTGTGACACTGCACTTGCTTGGGTTGACTCCTATTTATCCAACAGGTCCTTCTCTGTGTCCTTTGCTGGTAACTCCTCCTCTTCATTGCCTCTATCTGTTGGTGTACCTCAAGGCTCTGTCCTTGGTCCTCTGCTCTTTTCCATCTACACCTCCTCCCTGGGCAAAATCATCAACAGCTTTGGCTTTAATTACCACCTCTACGCTGATGACACTCAGATCTACCTCTCTACCCCTGATCTTTCTCCCCCTGTCCTTTCAAAAGTCAGTGACTGTTTATCTGGCATCTCCTCCTGGATGGCCTCGCACCACCTAAAGATCAACATGTCCAAGACTGAACTCCTACTTATTCCTCCCTCCAATGCCTCCCCACCTCCTGACTTCTTTATCACGGTGGAGGGTATCACCATCTCCCCATCAAACCAAGTTCGCTGTCTTGGAGTTACACTTGACTCTGCTCTTTCCTTCATCCCCTACATCAAGTCTCTTTCCTCCTCCTGCCGCTACCAATTGCGTAATATTTTCAGAATTCGGCCATTTCTTACTGCTGTCACCACAAAACAACTCATACACGCCCTGGTAATCTCCCGACTTGACTATTGCAATAATCTCTTATCTGGCCTCCCTCTGTCCCGCCTCTCCCCCCTACAATCCATCCTGAACGCCTCCGCCAGGCTAATTCACCTCACCCGCCGCTCTGTCTCTGCCACTCCCCTCTGCGAGTCCCTTCACTGGCTCCCCATCCACTGCAGAATTAAGTTCAAAATCCTTATCCTTACCTACAAAAACCCTCACTAACTCAGCTCCCCACTACCTGTCCTCATTAATCACCAAATACACCCCAGCCCGCTCCCTAAGGTCAAACAGTGACCTGCGCCTAGCTTCTCCCCGCATCACCTCTTCCCATGATAGACTGCAGGACTTCACACGCGCAGCCCCCATTCTCTGGAACGCTATCCCTCGTACGGTCAGACTTTCCCCTAATTTCTCTTCCTTCAAACGCTCCCTTTAAACATTCCTATTTAGGGAAGCCTACCACCCAACTCACTGACGCAACCATCAATCACTCTCACCTTGCAGTCCTCTCCTCCTGTTTCCAACCCCAACCCCTCTAGATTGTGAGTTCCTACGGGAATAGGGCCTCATCCCCTCTTGTACTGTTTGTCAAATGTTGTTCAATGTATTGTAACCCGTCTATACTGTGCCTATTGTACAGCGCTGCGGAATATGCTGGCGCTTTATAAATAAAGAATAATAATAATAAATAAAAATTTTCCCAAGGATTCCATCAACCACTTCCAACGCTTCAAGATTTAGCTTAAACTAGTTCTCCCTGCCCTCCTTGGTTGAGCCTTTGTCTTGCTAGGAAGTGTGTGTGAGGGAGGGGGAAGCTACTAGGAGGCTATTCAGCATGGAAACACTTGGGGCGTGTTTTACCTTTTTATGTTTGTAACTGTAAACCCAAAATAATGTAATTCTCAGTTTGTTTTTCACTCTGCAAAGAGCTCGGGTTATTGACTGGGTTTTGGGTCAGAATCAGCACTTCTTCGGGATACTGATGGCGAGGTGAGCGTTCTGCATGTGAGGTAACTATAGAGCAAAACACAAATGATGACAACCGTAGATGTCCTTTAAAGAAAGATAGTTTTATTATTGACTACAAGCTGTGAAAACTTTCATCAGGCTGTCCTAAACTACCAAACCCAGACACTTAATTATTTTTATGTGTTCAAAACAGATGGGCTTAACAAATATCAATAATGTCAGGTGATTGTATAGCTTTAATAAAAAAAAATCAGAAAAGCCAGAATATTTTCTGTTGTATTCAAGGTAATGAGGTCATTAAACACTCAGACAAATGTTATCTCTCAGAAACATCCACAGTCCCATGGGACAACAGCTACCCTCTCCCATTAATGACCCATGAAAATGCTGATCTCGAAACGAAAAACATTTGATAAATGTCTAGTTGAGCCAGATCTACATTTCTGCTGAGATGTCAGGGAAACGTTATCTCCCAAAAACATCCTCAAACCCAACAACTAAGCCTCATTAATGCCACTGACCATGAAATCAAATTATTTCACTTGAGTTACTTCAGTATGAGCTACAGCTCCACCATTTCTACAATGTATTTGTTAGCTCCCACTGCAGTGACCCTGAGGTATCTCCTACACAGCCCCCCTGTACCCCATTACTTTTCACATGCTGCTATTTACTCTCACTCGGGGAGCCACCCCACTGATCTCAGTTTGTAAGCTCTTGAGCAGGATCCTATATTCCTGTCGCTCTACATGTGCCAACTTATTTGTTAAATATTTTATTTGGTCCTGCCCATTGTCCAGCACCAGGCATGAACTGGCCATTGAGACTACTGTTGTGGAAATTTATTATGTGGACATTATACTCTAGGATGTGTGTGTTTTATAAGTTGTCATCTGTCTCCCTGTGTCAGATTAAACCGAGAAACGCTCTAGCAGAGGGTACTTGGGTTTAATCAGAACCAGCGGCAAAACCGTCAGTATGAAAACCTTCTCTTGGGTTTAGAGACGTGTTCTCCATGTGTGTGGGTGTTTGGTGGTTTGTGAGCACTAAGTGCAATGCGCTGGGCTTCTTACCTCCCAATGTCTATGCACGTTGGAGAAGTGAAGTCTGCATAAAGAGAGATATGTATTATATCTCTCTGTTGCGGCTACGCTATCCCTTTCTGGATACATACCTGCTTTTAAGACATGCCTGCCTTGTCTGTACACTCATACCGTGTGCTGACAATAGCTGGAATGTCTCCACAGATATGTCTCAAATCTATAAGAACAAGTAGACGATCTTCACTAGATACTGATCAAATCTGAGCAGTGTTGAATGGGGTCCATGCTGACAGTGATGGGGGGGATGGTCGGCCAACATGGCGGACGGGGACATTACTCATCCTTACAGGGATGAGGTGTGTACAGTGGACTAGCCAGCCATCCTGGTACACTCCCCTGTCCTTTTGATATGTAAATGTTTTTACTTAGGTGTGGCCCATTTGGTCTAATAAATTAAAGAGTCCAGAGGCAAAGAGCGCTCTTGGGCAGATGAACTCCAGCTAGAACCAGCGTTTGTGTCTGACGCTTTCTGGGATAGAGAAGTACTTCACCCCTTATACAGAAAGAACTGAATATAGCGTGTTTTTTTATAGCGACGGATTTGTACTGGGCGCACTTTAATACTGAAGTGTACCTTTTAGTGCACCGAGACTTTGTGTGCAAAGTCCAAAATTTCCATATCACTACAGGGAGATTCCCGGTGGGTGAATGGCTCAGTGGGCCAGTGTGAATGCTGGTTCACCGCGCAGCTCACGCTGTCCTTAATGGGTGAGGTGAGGACTTCCTCACCACCAGGGCCGGTGCTAGACTATTTTGCACCCTAGGCAAGACCAGCTACTTGCACCCCCCCAAAAGAAAGCTCACATGGGTATATTTGCCCCCAGCTCTCACATAGATATATTTACCCCCAGCTCTCACATGGGTATATTTACCCCCAGCTCTCACATGGGTATATTTTCCCCCTAGCTCTTACATGGGTATATTTGCCTCCAGCTCCTACATGGGTATATTTACCCCCAGCTCTTACATGGGTATATTTACCCCCAGCTCTTACATAGGTATATTTGCCTCCAGCTCTTACATGGGTATATTTACCCCCACCTCTTACATGGGTATATTTACCCCCAGCTCTTACATGGGTATATTTGCCTCCAGCTCTTACATGGGTATATTTACCCCAGCTCTTACATGGGTATATTTACCCACAGCTCTTACATGGGTATATTTACCCCAGCTCTTACATCGGTATATTTGCCTCCAGCTCTTACATGGCTATATTTGCCTATAGCTAACACATGGATATATTGCCCCAGCACACACATGGATATCTGCCCCAGCTCACACATGGATATCTGCCCCAGCACACACATGGATATCTGCCCCAGCACACACATGGATATCTGCCCCAGCACACACCTGGATATCTGCCCCAGCACACACATGGATATCTGCCCCAGCACACACATGGATATCTGCCCCAGCACACACCTGGATATCTGCCCCAGCTTAAACATGGATATCTGCCCCAGCAAACACCTGGATATCAGCCCCAGGCTCCCCAACTCATACATGGGTATCTGCCCCAGGCTCCCCAACTCATACATGGATATCTGCCCCAGGCTCCCCAGCTCACACGTGGGTATCTGCCCCAGCACACACATGGAAATCTGCCCCAGTCTCACACATGGGTATATGCCCCAGGCTCTCCAGCTCACACATGGGTATCTGCCCCAGCTCACACGTGGGTATCTGCCCCAGCACACACATGGATATCTGCCCCAGCACACACATGGATATCTGCCCCAGCACACACCTGGATATCTGCCCCAGCACACACATGGATATCTGCCCCAGCACACACATGGATATCTGCCCCAGCAAACACCTGGATATCAGCCCCAGCACACACCTGGATATCTGCCCCAGGCTCCCCAACTCATACATGGGTATCTGCCCCAGGCTCCCCAACTCATACATGGATATCTGCCCCAGGCTCCCCAGCTCACACGTGGGTATCTGCCCCAGCACACACATGGAAATCTGCCCCAGTCTCACACATGGGTATATGCCCCAGGCTCCCCAGCTCACACATGGGTATCTGCCCCAGCTCACACGTGGGTATCTGCCCCAGCACACACATGGATATCTGCCCCAGTCTCACACATGGGTATCTGCCCCAGGCTCCCCAGCTCACACGTGGGTATCTGCCCCAGGCTCCCTAGCTCACACGTGGGTATTTGCACCAGGCTCCCCAGCTCACACTTGCCTTGCTGCCCTGCCCCCGCCTCCACGTAGCCAGTCTCTGCTTGCTGGCGTCGCCGCCGGCATCAAGGAGACGGAAGCGTGGACTTGGTGCAGGAAGCTGGAAGCACCAAGTCCACACCTCCGTCTCCTTGACGCCGGCGGCGACGCCGGCACGTATTGGGGCTGGCTGCAGCACGCGGCTGCCCCTGGGCCAATTTTTTATTTTTATTTTTTAAATGGTCAGGCCGGCTGCGCCCTTGGCGGGCACTGCTCACCACCTTTAAAACAGAACAGTCTGCCACAGTCTCATATTGGGCCACTGCCCTCACCTTAAGACATGGTGCGCACTCAACCTCGGTGCCCGCATTGCTTTATCCAATCGCCCTGCAGCAACTCGAGTATCCGTAGAGTGATTGTTTGAGCGATCTGGTTGTTTAAGGCCGGCGTCAGACGACGAACGCAGTGATCACGTCCGTGTTGCCACACAGTTTGACGTCTGTCGTAGCATAGAATCATGATCAATAGAGACCCACACATGAAGTACGTGCACACGACCTGCGCACGCACAACGCATGTGGCAAACGGACGCAAGTCAGGCAAGAACGTAAAACCGCTAGACGGACGCGCAGAATGCGCCACGTCCGCGTAGCGTTCTGTGTGAGTGATGAGGAGATGTCAGACACAGCGCATTTGCAACGTCCAGCACCTTGACACACAAAATGGCTTTTCATATCCATCAACGCAAATTTTATAAGCCTCAATAAGGAAATCTCTGAGAAACAGACAGATATATTCATATTTTATACATTTGCACATGGAACGCATAAGGAAAATTCATACTGTTTTTAACATTGTTAATTTATTTGAATATTTCAGGTCGTGTAATATACACATTTATTTCAATTATAAATGATACATCTGCATCTGTATCGCATAATATACAGTATATTTAATATATTGATCATTCCTGGAATCACCACAGACACTGTAATATACATATTACTCATAATCCATTCCCACACAGGAAAATATAACAGAATATATAATAAAAGGCACGCATTTAATGCATGTGATTCAGTAAGTGCTGGTCATGTAATAACACATGTTACTATATACATATCCATATATTGAATGGCTTAACACCTATAGCCCTCACTGAGGATACAGCTGTTGTAATATACAACAAAGGGATATATTCCCCTTACAGGAAAGTTCTACACATTATCTGAGACTCTTTCACATCTCCAGCTCTCTGCACTAATACTGTAGCATTACAAGGTAATAATACATAATTCAATAAATATCCCTCATAGAAGGATTAAATGGCTCTGTCCTGACACATAGAAATATCCCATCATTTAAATGGACAGACTTGCCCAGCCCATACCCTGTGACTTTCATCATTTCCTATGAGATCCAGGTATTTACTTGTCTCGGCTGATGTTTTAATATAAAACACACATAATAGCATCATTATTATTATTATTTTTATCATCATTTATATAGCGCCAACAGTTTCCGCAGCGCTTTACAATAACCAAAGGGAACGAAATACATATAAACGGACATAGGATGGACACAAGAGGTATAGAGGGCCCTGCTCATAGGAGCTTACAGTCTAGAGGGATTGGGGTTGAGAAAGACAAGGGGAGTTTTACTAGATAGCAGGATCATTAGTGCCAGTGGTTCGGGAATGGTGGGGCCATAGAAGCAGCTTCAATCATGTGTGAGTAGGTGAGCAGAGGGATGAGTTGCATCAGTGATGTGGTACGCTAATCTGAAGAGATGGGTTTTGAGGGATTTCTTGAAGGCCTGAAGGTCAGTTGAGAGTTTGATAGGGCGAGGCAAGTCATTCCACAGGACCGGTGCTAACCTTGAGAAGTCTTGGAGGTGAGAGTTGGCCAATGCGTATGTAGACAGATGACAGGTGGAGATCACCTGCTGACCGGAGTTGTCTAGATGGGACGTGTTTACGGAGTAATGAAGACATGAAGGAAGGAGTTGAGTTATTGAGCGATTTGAACATGATCATCAGTATTTTAAACTGTATCCTGGAAAGCACAGGAAGCCAATGGAGGGACCGGCAGAGTGGGGAGGTATGCGAGGTGCGTTTGGTGAGAAAAATAAGCCTGGCCCCTGCATTCATTGCAGATTGCAAAGGGGCGATACGGGCAATAATGAGCGAGTTGCAGTAATCAAGTAATGAAATGACAAGAGCATGAATCAGCACTTTTGCTGTATCTTGTGTCAGAAAGGGGCGGACACTGGCAATGTTTTTGAGTTGAAAGTAACGGGATTTGGTCACTGTCTGGATGTGGAAAGAGAATGTTAGGCCAGGATCAAAAGTGACACCAAGGCAGCGAGCTTGAGGTGTTGGGCTAATGAGCGTTCCATTTACTTGTAGAGTGTTAGGTGGTATTGGGTTCTTCATCTTATACTAAGGACAAGTGGCAGGTGCTTCTTAAAGCAAATAAAATGAAGAGCGCTCCATTACAAAGATTTTTAAGATTTCCAAGGATTTTTAAAGATCCTTGGTATGTTGTGTTAATTTCTATTAAGACAAGCAACCTCTCCAGTTAGTGTCCTTGGGCAAGACACCTCACGGTACATACTCGCCACCCAGGACATACTTGAAAACTAGAGAAATCTCAATGTATCCTTCCTGGTAAAATCCTTTCACTTGTGTTTTAGTTTTGACAGCAATTAATCTGTTCAGGGTTACACGTAAAATCCTGTTTGTATTCTGAATACAGTTCGCCAATATTGCATTCTACAGTGCAAGACGTGGACACAAATTATGCATACAATTATTTTACCTTAATTATTTCGTTTTTAAGTGAACTCTAATTCAAGATTGTATTTATTATTTTTCCATTTTTTTCCTTTATGATACATATTCTTCCTGCAAATGCTGCACCATGGGTTTCCTACTGAGCCATTATTGATTTATGGTATTCTGTAGGGATGTGCACCGATTTTTTTTTTTTTTCGGTTCGATTCGGTTAGATTTTTCGAATTTTTAAACTTTTCGATTCGGCTCGTTTCGACCGCCTTCTGTTTCGATTCGGTTCGGTTCAATTCGTTTTTCGGGTACATTTATTTTTCGGAATATCGACCATTTTTCATATTTTCGTGTCACTTTACTCGGTTTTTGTATCGACTTTTCGTGATTTCGGGAAATTTTCGTTTTTCGGAATTGTACATGGTTTTCGGCATATCGCCCATTTTTCGTATTTCGTGTCACATTGCTCGTTTTTTTTGTATCGACTTTTCGTGATTTCGGTAATTTTCGTTTTTTCGGAACGTCTGTTCTCGTTTCAAAGCTGTGTAACTCTATTCGTTTTGATGTAAACTACTATGGTTTACTTTTTTAATACTACTTTATATATTTTTTTATAATAAATTTTTGGTTTGTTTTTTGGATCCGATAATTCATTCTGTCGATACGATAATTCTGGCGATTCTATCGTGTTTTTTTAATTAACCCTTTCGCTGCTGAGGCTTTTCCCGCCTCTGTGCTGAGCTCATTTTTACCTGTTTCGCTCATCTTGTTTAAAACGCGTTTTGAAGGCTTATTTTAATATATGACCCAGACATATTATATATCGTTCTTTCCGGCAGACTCGGCAGATTCATAATATGTCATTATTATATGTATACGTCATGACCTGTCTGTATATTATAACAAAAAATGCAATAAAATATGATTTTTCAATAATTTACAACGTGTAAAGTGTTTTTTTTCACATTTTAATGCGCGAGCAATTGCGGTTATATTTTGTATGGGGTGAGCTTGTTAAACAAATTAGAGATGGGGTCTCTTTACATTTTTTTTTGGGGAAAATTACACAATTTTTAACAAACGCACCGCATACAAAAATCGTTAGTGCAGCATCATTGTTCACATTATAATTGAAATGGGAACAATATTGCTGCATTAACAAACCAAAAAAAAGAAAAAAAAATTGTTTATTTTTTTTTTATAAATTGTTTTAAATATTTTTTTATTTTTAATTTTTTTACAAAAGTTTTTCACATTCGTGTTTGGTATCGTTGGAACGGCCATGCTCTGGCCGATCCAACAATACCAAACTTTAACCCCTAGCTGCCACGGATCGGGAGATAGGGGGTTCATTGGAACCCCCTATCTCCACCATTGGTGGCAGCTAGGGGTTAACTCCAGGACTGGCGTCATCGTGCCATCGTGACGGTGTCACCCTAAAGGCGGGTGTCACCTGGTGCGGGCTGCACCCCCCGCCCCCACGTAGCGACGCCACTGGTATATACATTTAACGGCCGCACGCCCACGGACTTACTCTATCCAAACAAAGTTCATAATGATGTGAAACATTGGGACTTTTTGGATAGATTTCGATTTTCGACTATCCAAAAGTTAAAAAAATAAAAATGGTCGAAATCTAATGCAAAAGTCCCGATGTTAAAAAAAATTGAAAAGGGGACTTGTTATATTTTTTTGGGTGAAAATTACACTATTTCTAACAAACCCACCCCATACAAAAATCCTTAGTGCAGCATCATTGTTCACATTATAATTGAAATGGCAACAATATTGCTGCATTAACAAAACAAAACAAAAAACCTGTTTATTTTTTTTTATATTTTAATTTTTTTAAATTTTTAACATTGTCATGTTTGGTATTGTTGGAAAGGCCATGCTCTGGTCGATCCAAAGATACCAAACATTAACCAACCGATAGCTGCCGCGGATCGGGAGATAGGGGTTCCAATGAACCCCCTATCTCCACCATTGGTCACAGTTAGGGGTTAACTCCAGAACTGACGTCATTGTGACGATGTCTTGGGACTGTCGGCAGCTGCTGTTCCCCCACGCTGTTGTCTTCCTGCAAAGACGTGACCATGTTGGCGGGCAGCGTCTTAGCGGGCAGCGGTGGGAGAGAGAGAGCTCATAGCTGGGAGGAGGTGTTGCGTGAAGCTGCAAACAGGGACAAATAAACTAGACCTGAGCCGCACTAAGGATCTTTGGGTTGTGTCGGAGAAGACTTCACGCAGTGCTGCCATCAATATTTTTTGATAAATTCTTGGTTATACAATGAATGTGACTGTGGACAAAAATCCGTGTTGTTGTGACATCGCCTAAGGTTAACAAAACCAGGCCACGTCGGTAATCAAATCTCAAGGCAGTACAACAAGGTTGTGTTAGTGTGTGACATTTTTTGGCCAGGCAGGAAGTGTAGAATGTGCACAGTCACATTCATGGCCACAAATATGTTGACAAATTTATGACAAAGGGTCCATAGAAATGTCAATAAATTTATGTACATATAATTTTAACAGTGTGGAAACCAAGCAATACATATTAACTTATTAAGTAAGGAAAAGCAACGCACACAAACAGGAAAATATAGAAAAAATAGAAAATTTATTTACAACATGGGGAAGGGAAGGGAAGGGAACATGCCAAGGATGGCAAACTGCCCAACAGGGGCACAAACAACACAAACAAACATAGACTGGAAGATGGCCGCCATTGTACTGGCATTTGAGGAGATGTTGGAGCTGGTCCGCATCTTTGATTACAAAGATTATGACTGCCGTAAGGGCCCTTACAGCAGGAAGAATAATTCTAGAAAGGATCGTATTGTTGAAAAGCTACGCACCACCATCCTGGAGCTGTTTGGGAAAGACCGGACGAAGGACCAGATCCGAAAACGCTGGTCCGACCTCAAAGCAGGCGAGCAGGAGCAGCTGAGGCACATCCGTACCTGCAGATTTCGGGAGGAGGCTGCCACTGGCCTGTCTCACTGCCGCTCCAGGATTTCCGCGGTATTTCTTAGGTGCTCCCGCAGTTCTTGGAGCAGTTCCTGGATGGCATCTATAGATGAAATTGCCAGGCGTAGCTCGCCAATCGCCTCCCGATTGCTCGGTCTGGCTTCTCCTTCTATATATCCAATAAATGAAAGAAGGAAAATACAGTAAGTAAAGCAGGTTTCTATTTTTGACTGAAAGTCTTGAAAAAATATAACAGTAGTATATACCAGTGCTGGCGGCCTCCTGAGGCTCCGACTCCTCCTCCGACTCCTCCCCCACTACCACCGTCTGCATATCCAGTGCTATATCTAAGAAATTAAATAAACAAAAAATACAGTAAACAACAAAACTGATTTATTTTTTAACAAAAGTCGATGCAAAATACAACAGTAAAAAAAAAAAACCTGGACTGGCGGCCTCCTGCTGGTCCGGCTCCCTCTCTCCAACTTCGCCCTCCTCCTGCTCCTCCTCTTCCTCCTCCTGCTCCTCTTGTGCTATAAATAATTTTTTTTAATTAAAATACAGTAAACAAAAAATGTTTCTGTTTTTGACCAAAAGTCGTTGCAAAATAAAACAGTATATACCAGCGCTGGTGGACGCCCGTGGCTCCTCCTCCTCCTCCACTGGGGCACTGGTCCCCGCCGGGGCAGATGCCGCCTTCTTCCTGTCTTCTGCCAAATCCAAAAAATAACACGTAAATAATGCAGACTGGAAAAAATGGTATATCTATACACTATATTGCCGAAAGTATTGTGACACCCCTCCACTACCCCACTACCAGCTTGACCCACCACTACTCCCATCTCATAGGTCTAAAGTCACAAAATATTTATTTATTTCCTCTGCACAGACATATATTACCGTTCAATTATATATTTTTTTCAGAAGTAAACATTACGTTTATTCAATAAAAACTATTATTTGTGTTGTGTGCGTACAAAGCGCATTGTGCCGACTGCTTTTAGTTATTTTATAGAAGGCCTCAGCCTCAGTTTCACTTTCAGTTTCTGCTAATAAAACTGGATATTGCAGAAACAACAACAGAAATCCACCATTTTGTTTTGAAATTTGCATCTAAAGCGTTCAATGACACTGCTGCAGCAAACTGAATCGCTGCGCTGCAACAATTCAGCAGCTGCTGAGGATGTATTGAAGGCGGCTCTGTTTGGATGCACTTTCAAAAGAACTACATGTCCCATCCTACCACAGAGACGCAGAGATTTTTATTGATGTGCAGGTGGGAGCCAATATTGGGCAAGCTGCGGGTCATCTCGTATGCATCACTCAATCACAACAACCTCCCCCCCAGCACACTACAGTACACACAGTGCCAAAAGAAGTCCAGCATTATAACTTCATCTACATACATCAAATGTCACAATTTTCACGAATACGTAAAATCACAAAAAGGAAGAGCTATGGCAAAAATGCATGTATGACGAGTCGTGAAAACGCAAAGCTATACACAATCACATTGCATGAAAAAAGGACTAGATAAATCAAGGTATTTCTGTGCACATTAGCAATGCAAGCACATTATTATTATTATACAGGATTTATATAGCGCCAACAGTTTGCGCATCGCTTTACAATATAACATGACACTTACGTTTCGCTATGACGCGACGGATGTGTCTCAGCTGCTCCTGCTCGCGTACTTTCAGATCAGACCAGCGTTTGCGGAGCTGGTCCTTCGTCCGGTCCTTCCCGAACAACTCCAAAATGGTGGTGCGTAGCTTGTCAAGGATACGATCTTTTCTAGCGTTCTTCTTCCTGCCGTAAGGTCCCTTACAGCAATCGTAATCTCGTCTATCAAAGATCCGGACCAGCTCGAACATCTCCTCAAACGACATATTGCTGGCCCACTTCTTTCTGGGTGGTGGTGGTTCATCATTGAGAGACGATGCGGAGGTGTCAGAATGGCACTCGTCGTCTCTTGCAGCCATGGTGAATAATAATAACAATATTTGTCCAAAAAAAAGTTGTCAAAAAACTGGCTCAATAAAGTTACGACATCCGCGCGCGCGCGCATGCGCGACCCGCGGACGAATCGGATCCGACCCAATTATGAAAATTCTTATCGGATCATTGGAAACGAAAAAAAAATTAATACGCATTTACAAATACAAAATTTACAGAATCAGCGATATAACCGATAATAGTTAAATATACGATGTCCAGAATTACCGAAATGGAACCGAAATCCCGAATGGAACCGAAATCATGAATAGAGGGAAAATAAATTTCGATTTGACACATTTCAAGTCCATTCGAAAATTCCGAAAAAATTTCGATTCGGCTCGGAAAACTTTTCGGATTCGACTTTTTCGGATCTAAAAATTTCGGAAATTCGGCCGCATCCGAAGACACGAATCGGGAAATTTCGTGAAATTTCCGAAATTCCGAAACCCGAAACGCACATCCCTAGTATTCTGTCCATTGATACAATAGATGCTTCTTTTCACAGAGTAACATAATACAGTTCTTTTTAAAAAAAATCTCAACTCTATCAGGAACTAAAATATCTTTGTTTTCCTCAAAACATCCAGATTGAATGCACATTCGAAGTTCTTGTGCTAATATCAAATTGCGTTTGTATAAATTAAAGTGTATTCTTTACAATGTTACTTTTCTGATATTCCTAGAATTAAGTAAACAGCTCTCAACACTGGTGGAAGCTCTAGTGATACAATCTAACAGACCAATTCAACATGGATCAATCAATAAATAATTCAATAGATCTTGCTAATATGAGTACTGTTGGAGAAGCTCTTTCCCACACTCCAGCTTCATGGCACAGATTGCCCCCTGCTTCCTCCTGCATTCAGAGCACCAGATGCCCCTATTAATGGACACACGTCTATTGTCCCTGCAGGGGCTGGGATTGGCTGCTGAGTGTGGGAACCTCTGCTCAGCCTGATCCTCACATCTCATTATGCAGAGAGAGCACTATATAGAGGCTATGACTGCATATCACTGGGATCACAGCACACACAGGAATCCTAGCAAAGCAGCTGCAGCTGTCACTCACTGACTGGCACCATGGCTCCCTCTAGCACTGGCATGATGCAGGCTGATGCCAATGGGCACAGGGCACCGGGCATGAGAAAGGTAAGCACTGCTCATACTTTATTTCAGTTTATAATTATTTATTTTATATGTATTATTCTTCTTTTTGTTACATTTGTCCTGCCTGTAGTCCATTATTGTGCTAATGTAGCTGTATTCCTCCCTTTCTCCAGCTGAGGAAGCCAGTGATTGAGAAGATGAGGAGAGATCGCATTAACAGCAGCATTGAGCAGCTCAGGATGTTACTGGAGGAAGAGTTTCAGAAACAGCAGCTTCCATCCAAACCAGAGAAAGCAGATATCCTGGAGATGACAGTGACCTTCCTGCAGCAGCACCTGCAGGCTGGGAAAAGTAAGTGTCCTGCTCTGTGTCTCCTATATATAACCCACAAATCACTCTCTGGTAATGATAGAAATGAACAAACATCTCTAATATATTCCTTTTCTTCTCTTTTAGCTGCTCCATCATCCCACCAGAGTTATAGAGAAGGTTTCTCCAGGTGTGTCCAGGACTCTGAGCACTTCCTCTCCCAGCACAGACACGCAGAGGTCCAGGAGAAGCTGCTGCAGAACATCCACTGGACACAAACTGTGACAGAGAGAAAATCCCCTGACTTATCCCTGTACCAGACCACCAGCAAACAACCACCTCCAGGGACCACCAAAGCCATCTGGAGACCTTGGTAGTTACTATTTGGACTTACTTGGACTGGACTGGCACCTTTTGTCCCTCCACCTTAAAGGAATTCCTGGGCTGATCTTTTGACATGTGGTGTTTGTAATGCACTGGTAATAATAGCCCATATCACATTTTGCCAGTGAGATGTCTATAGGCACAATGTGCTGCAAGAGAATTCTGATTTATCATATAATGAAAGAGTAAGCTGTCACTGAAGCTATTAACTATATGTGTTTTATATTAAAACATCAGCCAGGAAGATCTATACTCATATTAGGAAATGATGAAATTAATAGGATCTGGGCTGCATTAGTTTGTTCATTTAAATGGCAGATTATTGATATCTGTGAGGACTGTGTGATCTTAATCCTATGAAGATTACTCATCAATAGTCTATTATTACCATGTAATTCTAGGTACATGTTGCTGTTCCTGGTTTAATACAGGGATCTGGGGATCTTTGCCCAGTGTAGGTCCTTAATATGGGCAATATAATATAGAGCAACCTCACCTTTATTTGTATAAATAATACAGCTGCTCGCGTAGGCTTACTTTATATTTTACTGAAAAGTTTCCTGTAAGGGGAATATATCCCTTTGTTGTATATTACAACAGCTGTATCCTCAGTGAGGTCTATAGGTGTTAAGCCATTCAATATATGGATGTGGGTACAGTATCATGTGTTATTACATGACCAGCACTTACTGAAACACATTTAATGTGTGTCAATTCTATATTTTGTAATTGTTTTCTTGACAGAGACAGCTTAACAATGCATGTGTGTTTTACACTGTGTGTAATGCTTGTGTGAATTATTTCTTGTAATATGACTTTATATTATACAGTGGATGCAAATGCATTTATTAATATTAATTCATTAAAAGTGACTTACATTTTCCTGATGTATTTCTCATTGATATCAATAAAAAATATTTATTTCAAACATAATGCTTTCTTACTCTGTATTAAGTACAAACAAAAATTTCACAGAAGTCTTTATAAAACATAAATTAAATCACTTCAACTTGGGGATTTTTACAATGTACACTACAAGATCTGAAAATCTAGTGCAGCAATGTGTGGTGTTTATAAATAGATATAAAATCTGGGAGAAGCTGCACTCATTAACACAAATTTCATAAAGGTGCTACAGGGACCAATTAATACAACATACCATATATATATATATATATATATACACTGCTCAAAAAAATAAAGGGAAGACAAACATGAGACATCCTAGATCTGAATGAATGACATTTTCTTATTAAATACTGTGGTCATTACATAGTTGAATGTGCTGACCACAAAATCACACAAACATTATCAATGGAAATCAAATTGAGCAACCCATGGAGGTCTGGATTTGGAGTTACACTCAAAATTAAAGTGGAAAACAACACTACAGGCTGATCCAACTTTAATGTAATGTCCTTCAAACAAGTCAAAATGAGGCTCAGTAGTGTGTGTGGCCTCCATGTGCCTGTATGACCTCCCTACGCCTGGGCATGCTCCTGATGAGGTGGCGGACGGTCTCCTGAGGGATCTCCTCCCACACCTGGAGTAAAGCATCTCCCAACTCCTGGACAGTCTGTGGTGCAACGTGGCGTTGGTGGATGGAGCGAGACATGATGTCCCAGATGTGCTCAATTGGATTTAGGTCTGGGTAACGGGCGGGCCAGTCCATAGCATCAATGCCTTCGTCTTGCAGGAACTGCTGACACACTCCAGCCACATGAGGTCTAGCATTGTCTTGCATTAGGAGGAACCCAGGGCCAACCGCACCAGCATATGGTCTCACAAGGGGTCTGAGGATCTCATCTCGGTACCTTTCATCTGTGAAGAGCACAGGGCGCCAGTGGCGAAGCTGCCAATCTTGGTATTCTCTGGCAAATGCCAAACCTCCTGCACGGGTGTTGGGCTGTAAGCACAACCCACACCTGTGGACGTCGGGCCCTCATACCACCCTCATGGAGTCTGTTTCTGACCATTTGAGCAGCCACATGCACATTTGTGGCCCGCTGGAGGTCATTTTGCAGGGCTCTGGCAGTGCTCCTCCTGTCCCTCCTTGCACAAAGGCGGAGGTAGCGGTCCTGCTGCTGGGTTGTTGCCCTCCTACAGCCTCCTCCACGTCTCCTGGTGTACTGGCCTGTCTCCTGGTAGCGCCTCCATGCTCTGGACACTACGCTGACAGACACAGCAAACCTTCTTGCCACAGCTCGTATTGATGTGCCATCCTGGATGAGCTGCACTACCTGAGCCACTTGTGTGGGTTGTAGACTCCGTCTCATGCTACCACTAGAGTGACAGCACCGCCAGCATTCAAAAGTGACCAAACCATCAGCCAGAAAGCATAGGAACTGAGAAGTGGTCTGTGGTCACCACCTGCAGAACCACTCCTTTATTGGGGATGTCTTTCTACCTGCCTATGCTTCCCACATATTGTCTATTTCATTTGCACAACAGCATTTGGACTTTATTGTCAATCAGTTTTGCTACCTAAGTGGACAGTTTGATTTCACAGACGTGTGATTGACTTGGAGCTACATTGTGTTGTTTAAGTGTTCCCTTTATTTTTTTGAGCAGTGTATATAGTACAATGCACACCACTTAAATATAATTAATGATTTTAAAACATCCCGCCTAAGGCATCAAAGATGGAGATATGGTCACAAATTATGATGAGAAAAAACTAAAGCCTGCCAACAACATCATAATTTCAGACCAAATCTCTATTATTGTTCCCCTAGATAGGTTTAAAATCTCTAATTGTATTATAGTGAAGAGCACTGTATGCTGCTGTACAGGCCCAGGCTGGGACAAAATAGAGGCCCGGGCATTTTGGACTTAGCAGCCCCCTTTTTTTTCTACACAGCGCACATTACTGTGGTTTTATTGCTGTTACACCCTCATAAACACTGCACATTACTGTAGAGCTCTGTGACACCCATACAACACTGCACATTATGGGGGTGTCACAGAGCTCCACAGTAATGTGTGTTGTTTATGAGGTTGTCAAAGAGCTCCATGGTAATGTACGGTGTTTATGAGGGTATCACAGAGCTCCACAGTAATGTGCGGTGTTTATATGGGTGTCACAGAGCTCCACAGTAATGTGCGGTGTTTATGAGGGTATCACAGAGCTCCACAGTAATGTGCAGTGTTTCTAAGGGTGCCACAGAGCTCCACAGTGATGTACAGTGTTTATGAGGGTGTCACTGAGCACCACAGTAAACACTGCACATTACTGTGGAGCTCTGTGATACCTTCATACTCATCCCACATTACTGTGGAGCTGTGGCCCTGTGGACTTCAAGATGGTGGCCGGCCCCCTCTGATTTGGTCACAGGGCGCATTGCGTGATGTCTGCCCCCCTATTCTCTGGTGGCAGATATCATGCGTCGCACCCTGTGACATAATCAGAGGGAGCTGGCCAGCCGTCGGCCCCCAACAGATGACGTCAAGCGATGCACCCTGTGACCTAATCAGCGGTGGCCGAAGGCTGGCCGACTTCCTCTGATTAGGTCATAGGGCTCGCTGGATGGCTGGCCGCCATCTTCAGTCACCGAGCGGCTGGTTATGTCGATTGGCCGACCGGCAAGAAAGGCTAGCGGCCAACAGGCAAGGGAGGTTAGCAGCTGATGGCCAGTCCGGACCTGCTACTATTATATATATATATATATTCCATAAGAGTAATATGTATAGGTGTAAATATATATAGAGAGAAATTGCTCTTCAGATTTATATGAGAGATTGCTCTTAAGATGTGTATTTATATTTTCGGGTTTGGGTCGAAATCCCTATAACCAGGTTCCCTAATGCCAAAATCCCGACGGCCAACTTCCAGACAGAACAAGTGCCGGACATACCAAGTTCCCTACATAGACAACTCCCAGACATCCAAAATCCCAGCGGCTAACCCTAACCCCCCTAAACCTAGCCCTAACCCTAACCACCCTAAACCTAGCCCTAACCCTAACCCCCTAAACCTAGACCTAACCCTAACCTCCCTAAACCTAGCCCTAACCCTAACCCACCTAAACCTAACCCCCTAATTCTAGCCCTAACCCTAACCCCCTAAACCTAGCCCTAACCTTAACCCCCTAAACCTAGCCCTATTCCTAACACTCCTAAACCTAGCCCAACCCCAAACCCCACTAAACCTAGCCCTAACCCCCTAAACCTAGCCCTAACCCCCTAAACCTAACCATATAACCCCTAAACCTAAGCCTAACTCCCTAATGGTTAGGGTGTTAGGATTAGGGTTAGCCGCTGGGATTTTGGATGTTTGGAAGTTGGCCGTGTAGGGAACTTTGTATGTCCGGCACTTGTTCTGTCTGGAAGTTGGCCGTCGGGATGTTGGCAATTGGCATTAGGGAACCTGGTTTTAGGGATTTTGTCTGGCACCCATATTTTCATCTATAAATATTACTATTAAGTTATATATATACAGTCATGGCCGAAACTGTTGGCACCCCAGACATTTTTCCAGAAAATCAAGTATTTCTCACAGAAAAGTATTGCAGTAACACATGTTTTGCTATACACATGTTTATTTATACAATGTTGTGCACTGTGGACAAAGGCAAATCTAGATCTCTGGAGTAGAGAGACTTGGACTTGTAACCTTGAGATTGTTGATATTTTTCCACAATTTTGGTTCTCAAGTCCTCAGACAGTTCTCTTCTCCTCTTTCTGTTGTCCATGCTTAGTGTGGCACACACAGACATACAATGCAAAGACTAAGTGAACTTCTCTCCTTTTTGTCTGCTTTCAGGTGGGATTTTTATATTGCCCACACCTGTTACTTGCCCCAGGTGAGTTTACAGGAGCATTACATGCTTGAAACAATCTTATTTATCCACAATTTTGAAAGGGTCCGAAGAATTTTGTCCAGCCCATTTTTGGAGTTTTGTGTGACATTATGTCCAATTTGCTTTTCTCCTCCCTTTTTTGTTTTGTTCCAATACACACAAAGGGAGCAAACATGTGTATAGCGAAACATATGTTACTGCAATACTTTTCTGTGAGAAATATTTGATTTTCTGGAAAAATGTCTGGGGTGCCAACAATTTCGGCCATGACTGTATATAATGCACATTAAAGGTAATACAGTTTTCTCTCTATTCATATTTCATTGTAGGAGCCGACCCTGCAGTGAATTCAGTATTCACCGTGGGGTCCCCGAACTGTACTGAAGGGATCGGCCGAACGCCGCCAAGAAACCTGCCGACCGTAGCCAAATGCATCAGCAAAACGCCGAACGCAGCTGATGAACCGCTGAACAGATCACCAAACGCATCCCCAAATCATCAAAACGTCGCCGAAAAAGCTGATCAGCTGCCGAACAGGGATAATTTTTTTTAAAAAGCGTCTTTTAAAAGGCATTAAAACAAAAAAAATGCATTAAAATACATGTAAATTATAAATAAGGTCCTATGAATAACAATAAAAAGGTCTGCTAGAGAATTTTGAAAAAAGTCATTAAAAAAAATTGGAATCAAAAATTTCTCAGAGAAAATCCAGAAAAATACATAACAAAATTCTAAAAATTAAATTAATAAAAAAGACTTTTTGCTGCAAATGAAAAGAAAAAATGGTTGAATAAAAAAATTTAAAAAAACAGGGAATTTTTACATTGAAACCTTCGGGATACGCCTGTTTAAACTCGAACGAAAGCATGAATAATTTGGCCATTTCGCCAACTTTTCAGTGCTGTTCATCATTCTCTGAATAGATTAACCATTCGTTCTCTATGGGGAATGTCACTGACGCCGAACTGCACCGTATTTTGCTGGCAATTCACCAGTATTTGGCGAATTGCCAGGTTTCTGAATAGCCGAATTGCTACGAAATTGCACTGTACGGGGAAATTCCCCATTCGGTGCAATTTGGTGGCAAATTCAGCTCTCTTCGAACGACCCCTTAAATGTATTTAAAAAAATGTAAGCATTTTGCATGTTGAACATTAATTTTTGTGAAATGTTTCCATCCCATAATTGTTTGAGTGTTTGGCAGTCACAACCATAACTCATACCTATGAGAGAATGGTGCGAAATGTGTGTGTCCTGCAACCTACCAATGTCTACAATATTATGCAATCTCGCAGTATTATATGTACAATCATGAAAAGCATTTGAGAGTAAGCAAGGAGGAGCAATATGAGTCAGTGGTACAGGGGAACAATGTAATTGTAAATAAAAAAATTGTAAATAAAAAAATAAATAAATAAATAAATAAATAAAATTGTCTAAGGATGCTTCAATCAATTCTTGAAAATGATACATTATGATTGGCTACAGGTAAATGATTTTGCTCAGTATAACTTCCAGACCTGAAAAAAAGAGTTATACTCTCTAAAGCTTGTCTTTTAAAATAGGTTAGTTCAATAAAAAAAAGGTATCACTATGTACTGCTATATTCTTGTGATTTTGGCATCTGGACTCAGGGGTGGATCCAGACACAGGTTTCGGGGGGGGGGGCTCTACCAGTTTTGGCTAAGAGCTGGTGTTGGGTTTGCAGTGACAGGCAGAGACGCACCTAATCGCAAGCAGTGCTCGTTACACTCACTGTCCCCAGAACATTGCACAGGGTCTGTCCTCATGTGGCTCATGAGCCCTGCGAACCCTTTCTATACCAAGGGCCCAGGGTACCCCCCTCCCAGCTCAAATGTAATATATTGCCCCCAGCTCACAATATTGTATTGCCCCAGCTCACATTTTATATATATTGCCCCAGCTCATATTTTTTATATATTGCCCAGCTCACATTTTATACATATTGCCCCAGCTCACATGGATATATACTGCCCCAGCTCACATTTAGATATATTGCCCCAGCTCACATTTATATATATTGCCTGCAGCTCACATGGATATATATTGTCCCAGCTCACATTGATATATATTGCCCCAGCTCACATTTTATGTATATTGCCCCCAGCTCACATGGATATATATTGCCCCCGGCTCACATTTTATATATATTGCCCCAGCTCACATGGATATATACTGCCCCAGCTCACATTTAGATATACTGCCCCAGCTCACATTTACATATATTGCCTCCAGCTCACATGGATATATATTGCCCCCAGCTCACATTAATATATATTGCCCCAGCTCACATGGATATATATTGCCCCAGCTCACATTTATATATACTGCCCCAGCTCACATGTACATATATTGCCCCCAGCTCACACACATGGATATATATTGCCCCAGTTCACATGGATATATATTGCCCCAGATCACATTTATATATACTGCCCCAGCTCACATGGATATATATTGCCCCAGCTCACATGGATATATATTGCCCCCAGCTCACACACATGGATATATATTGCCCCCAGCTCACGTGGTCCCAATCAGTCTCCTGCCATCCAGGCCCCTCCGAGTGCTTTTGTTTGTACGAGCGGCCGCCGGCATGAAGCCCTGACGCTCGTCTGGGAACAACGCACAGGCCGCGGTCTCGCAAGATCCCGGAGTTCACGAGATCTAATTTGAGCAAATGTTTACATCTTTTGCTCATGTTTAAACGGGATTTGAAGAAATGGGAAATGTTTGACCAACAATGAGTGGGAAATGTTTGACCAACAAGGAGTGGGAAATGTTTGACCAACAATGAGTGGGAAATGTTTATGAATTCCGTAGGCTTCAATGTTAAAAATATTCCCGTTTTAATTCAATATCTAATAAACCGTTTTTTATTATATTCTGCAGTAAAGAGTCTTTTTATTTTTAGATTTTTTTAGGATCTTTTAAGCATTTTTTCGAATTTGTTTGCAAACTTTTTTCCTCAAAACTTCCGCGAACATCCGAAAAAGTTAGAAGTTCGCGAACTTTTGAACAGCCGATGATCGAATCGAACTCCAAACCGGCAGCCCATCCCTACTTCTAACAGACCAGATTTTACAGATCGCCTTGGGGAAATGCAGACTGAATCCTGCAATCAATGAGCAGCAAATCATATCACTGCTGTGCTTCAGATATCTTGCAAACCTGGCCTCTCCATGGGTCCTGAGGACACATTTGGGAAACACAGCATTGCACCATCTTGATAACAGCTTGATGATGTGATTTTGGAATAAAGGTGAAACCAAAAAACTTTTAATAACATAGTCACTCAATAGCAAAATAACCAATGGAACCCAATCAACATTTGTCTGGGTCAGTGTTCCCAATACTGTCCTCAGGAGCCAGTAACAGGCCAGGTTTTAAAGATTACCTTGGTGAAATGCAGACTTGAATCCTGCAATCACTGAGCAGCAAATCATATCACCTGTGCTGTGCTTCAGCTATCCAGCAAACCTGGCCTGTTGATGTTCCCTGAGGACCAGGGCTGGGAAACACTGTTCTATATGATGAACATTACAAAATCAGATCTTATTCTTAAGTTTTACCTTATCATATTTTACAGCATGCTGGCAATGGCATTAGTAAAAGTTCACCAGTCTGGCACATTTTATTGGAATCTTCTCTATTTCTTGTCCTTCTGTCTGAGATTTTTATTTTGGAAGTAATGTTTACATTATTATACTTTCATGAAAGTCAATCTGAGTAATGCAGCCTAAGCACATTGGAGCTAGGTGTCTACTCTTATTTTTATCACTGCATTAATAAGTATATTTATATTTTGTAGGGTATCTTCCATTTCTTTGATCCAGACCGTTTGAGAGAACATTTTATCCAAGAAAGAAAGAAAATAAATCACGCTGGGCATATAGATAGAGCTAATCAAACATCATTTAGTAAACGCTGTCACTTGATTCCAGCTAGATAACAGATAGATACTAAATACTATACATCAATAAACATTTAAAGTGTTGCAGCACACTTTCCCACACTCCAGCTTCATGGCACAGATTGCCCCCTGCTTCCTCCTGCATTCAGAGCACCAGATGCCCCTATTAATGGACACACGTCTATTGTCCCTGCAGGGGCTGGGATTGGCTGCTGAGTGTGGGAACCTCTGCTCAGCCTGATCCTCACATCTCATTATGCAGAGAGAGCACTATATAGAGGCTATGACTGCATATCACTGGGATCACAGCACACACAGGACTCCTGGCAAAGCAGCTGCAGCTGTCACTCACTGACTGGCACCATGGCTCCCTCTAGCACTGGCATGATGCAGGCTGATGCCAATGGGCACAGGGCACTGGGCATGAGAAAGGTAAGCACTGCTCATACTTTATTTCTGTTTATAATTATTTATTTTATATGTATTCTTCTTCTTTTTGTTACATTTGCCCTGCCTGTAGTCCATTATTGTGCTAATGTAGCTGTATTCCTCCCTTTCTCCAGCTGAGGAAGCCAGTGATTGAGAAGATGAGGAGAGATCGCATTAACAGCAGCATTGAGCAGCTCAGGATGTTACTGGAGGAAGAGTTTCAGAAACAGCAGCTTCCATCCAAACCAGAGAAAGCAGATATCCTGGAGATGACAGTGACCTTCCTGCAGCAGCACCTGCAGGCTGGGAAAAGTAAGTGTCCTGCTCTGTGTCTCCTATATATAACCCACAAATCACTCTCTGGTAATGATAGAAATGAACAAACATCTCTAATATATTCCTTTTCTTCTCTTTTAGCTGTTCCATCATCCCACCAGAGTTATAGAGAAGGTTACTCCAAGTGTGTCCAGGACTCTGATCACTTCCTCTCCCAGCACAGACACACAGAGGTCCAGGGGAAGCTGCTGCAGAACATCCATTGGACACAAGCTGTGACAGAGGAGAGAAAATCCCCCGAATTATCCCTGAACCAGACCCCCAGCAAACACCTAGCCCCAGGGACCACCAAAGCCATCTGGAGACCATGGTAGTCACTATGTGGACTCGATTTGGAAATAATGATTCAGCTTTGACTTTCCACTTTATGAAAGATTCCTGGAATGTTCCTCCAGTGGACTTTATGGATCTTATTCTGGACTGGCAGTCCATATCACATTGTTTCAGAATGTGCTTCAAGTGACTTGTGTTTTATCAGATAATGAAAGAGTAAGCTGTTACTGATACTATTATGTGTGTTTTATATTAAAACATCAGCCCAGACCAGTAAATACCTGGATCTCATAGGAAATGATGAAAGTGACAGGGTATGGGCTGGGCAAGTCTGTCCATTTAAATGATAGAATATTTGTATGTGTCAGGACAGAGCCATTTAATCCTTCTATGAGGGATATTTATTGAATTATTTATTATTACCATGTAATGCTACAGTATTAGTGCAGAGAGCTGGAGATGTGAAAGAGTCTCAGATAATGTGTAGAACTCTCCTGTATTGGGAATATATCCCTTTGTTGTATATTACAACAGCTGTATCCTCAGTGAGGGCTATAGGTGGTAAGCCATTCAATAGATGTGTATATAGTATCATGTGTTATTACATGACCAGCAGTGATTGTAGCACATGAATTTAAATTGTTACTTTTAATGCTATGTTGTATTCTGCACCTGGAAATGCAATATAACAGAAGTGTGTATATTACACTGTGTGTGCAATATTTGCAGCAATTTTCCTAATTGTAACTATAATATGGATGTTTTCTGTCTGCTGTGCAGTCCAAGTGCAAGTGATTACAACATTGTCTGTTTATCCGACAGTTTCTATTGATGCAAAGAAACTTAAACACTGTTAAACCCTGCACTTTTTTAACTATATATCTAATATATATATTATACAATATTATTATTATTATATGATCTCTTATATAATATAATGGTATAAAATCAGTGATATTTATTTTGCACTGTGTGAAGTATTTACAGAAAAGACCATATCATATTACTAAGGGAGTTATTCCAGCACTTATTTAATGTGTGATTTTAGTTTAATAATCTCATCATGCGATTGGAATCCTTATAATGTATTTCATGCTGAAGAGTTTTCAGGAGTCTTTAAATATGACAGTTGTGTTTATTATTTATATCCTACAGTGGTCTTTTTGTTTACAAATGTATCCTTCATTAATATAAATAAAGTGATTTATGATGACACAATACTTTTGTTAATCTTCTAATTGGATGTATGAGGATACATAAATGTTTATGAATATGAGTGTGTGCGAATATGTGATCATGACAAGTCCTAAACTTAGGTTTAGGATCAGCAGTAGTGGAGAACACATTATATTGTGTCAGGCTTATCCATTGTATTTTATCATTTTTAAGACTATCAGGGTTATTCAGAGAGCGTGAAAAGCAGGAGAATGACAGGAGAATGACTGGAGAATGACAGGAGAATGACTGGAGAATGACAGGAGAATGACTGGAGAATGAAAATTTCTAGGTCAAAATAGCCGATTTGGAAAGTGAGCTGAAAGGGAGAATTTTTCTGGTTTGGCTATTTTGACCTAGAATTTTTCATTCTCCAGTCATTCTCCTGCTTTTCACGCTCTCTGAATAACCCTTTATGTTATTATACATTGATCTGAGTCTCTATCTGCTTCTGTGTGTCTCACTGTATTTGGGCTCTATTATTATTATTGTCATCATTTACATAGCGCCAACAGTTTCCGCAGCGCTTTACAATAACCAAAGGGAACAAAATACATATAAACGGACATAAGATGGAAACAAGAGGTATAGAGGGCCCTGCTCATACGAGCTTACAGTCTAGAGGGATTGGGTTTGAGGAAGACAAGAGGAATTTTACTAGATAGCAGGATCATTAGTGCCAGTGGTTTGGGAATGGTGGGGCCATAGAAGCAGCTTCAATCATGTGTGAGTAGGTGAGCAGGGGGATGAGTTGCATCAGTGATGTGGTACGCTAATCTGAAGAGATGGGTTTTGAGGGATTTCTTGAAGGCCTGAAGGACAGGGGAGAATCTGATAGGACGAGGCAAGTTATTCCATAGGACTAGTGCTGCCCTTGAGAAGTCTTGGAGGCGAGAGTTGGCTGTGCGTGTGTAGTAGACAGATGACAGGTGGAGATCACCTGCTGAACGGAGTTGTCTAGATGGGATGTGCTTGCGGAGTAACGAATACATGTAGGGAGGGGTTGAGTTATTGAGTGATTTGAAAGTGAGCATCAGTATTTTAAACTGTATCCTGAAATGTACAGGAAGCCAATGGAGGGACTGGCAGAGGGGGGAGGTACGAGAGGTGCGTTTGGTGAGAAAAATAAGCCTGGCCCCTGCATTCATTACAGATTTTAAAGGGGTAATACGGGAGTTGGGGAGGCCAATAAGCAGCGAATTGCAGTAGTCCAGTTGTGAAATGACGACAGCATGAACCAGCACTTTTGCGGTATCTTGTGTCAGAAAGGGGTGGACACGGGCAAAGTTTTTGCGTTGAAAGTAACGGGATTTGGTCACTGTCTGGATGTGGGAAGAGAATGTTAGGTCAGAGTCAAAAGTGACATCAAGGCAGCGAGCTTGGGGTGTTGGACTAATGGGTATCACCCATTATCACCTCAACGCTAGTGCGTTAACGATAGGTTAAATGAGGTGATAGCGTGCGTAAAGATCATTTCCCGATCGCTAACAAGTTAAAAAATCCGTTAGCGC
Organism: Leptobrachium leishanense; assembly: GCA_009667805.1. Lineage (NCBI taxonomy): Eukaryota > Metazoa > Chordata > Amphibia > Anura > Megophryidae > Leptobrachium > Leptobrachium leishanense. Next base: position 49,138,844 of record CM019073.1, read on the forward strand.
ACCGGTATTAGCGCTATTTAGTGTGAGCTTACTGTACTTTGCGCTCCCTATGCTTAACATGGGAGGCGTAAAGAGTAAGGAAAGTCCCAACGCTATTACTCACCGCTGCCGCTAACTGAAAAAGTTTGCTACAGCTTAGGCTAGAGTCAGACGAGCGCGTTTTGTACGGACTGTGCGTCCGTGCAGTACGGACGTACTTTCTGACTGACGACAAGGTAGTGGCCACACAGTCTGGTTTTCTCATTGACGTATTTTTTGACGGATGTAGCAGGGAAAATAAATTAAAATGAAACCACATTTTGTCCGTCAAAAATACTGGACGTATAAATGCAGTCTGTCTGACCACGTTCCATAACTCACACACAAAGCTATGCAGACGTTGCGGACGTGGCGCACTCCGCACGTCCGTTCTAGCGGTTCGACGTTCTTGTTAACCTGCGTCCGTTTGCCGCGTCCATAGTGCGTCCACACTTCCGTGCGGACGTACTTCGTGTGTGGGCCTTCATTGGTCATGATTATCTGCTACCACAGGCGTACTAAAGTGCGCCTACACGGACGTTAACACTGCATTCGTCTGACGCCAGCCTTAGTCCAGTGTCAGATGACCACACTACGTGCGCCCGTATTGACGTGCTTTCCACGAATTGTGTGCGCTAGAGCAGACGTGCTGAAAGCCCCCCTGTCAAAACGCTATGACGCGAGATCGGCGGGGCTGCAAAGCGTGATCCTCCACAAGGGGTCGAGCCTTGCACCGCTGAGCACACTAACTGTGCTCAGAGAGGTGGCCACACGGGCATCAGAGTAGAAGGAACATCCACTCTCATGGACGTTACTTCCACTCTTAGGCTAGAGTCAAACGAACGCATTATGCAGCGACCGTCAAAAAATGTGTCTGAACGCATTGACGTATTTTTTCACGGAATGCGCGAAAACGGTCAGACGACGCGCATTTTCGTGCGTGATTTTGTACAGATCATCAATAAAACACTTTTTGCGTCTGGACGTTATGTAGGCTGGACATTAGCAGCGTCTGACATCCCCTAATCACGCACACACGCCGCTATGCCGCCGCAGCGCACTCTGTACGTCAGTACTAGCGGTTCTGCGTTCTCGAAAAAATGCGTTCATTTCCACTTGCGTTGCGCGGCCGGACTATCGTGCGGTCATACTTCGTATATTGGCAGTCATTGCCTGTCATTTGCTGCTACTGCGGCCCTGATTAAGTGCGCCTAAACGCACGTTAAAAATGCGTTAGTCTGACCCCAGTCTAAGAAACGCTTGCCTGACACTGGCCTTAGAGCTGGTGCTAACTGATTCCACCTCTGCAGAATTAGCAGAGTTAGCAGCAGCTGGACCCCCCACCCAAATTATTTTTCAAATACTCATCTCTCATCCTGTAGCAAGAACGATGGCCCCATCCAACACTTCTGGCCGCCTGGAGCAGAGTGAGACTGGGGAAAAAAGTCCCCAGTCTCCCTCCACGATCACTCTGAGGACAATAAATATGATATTGTTCCAGAGGCATTTGGATTGCTATGCATAGCCCCACCTAGAAAGTACACCAATTCCATATCTAAACCCCCTGCCCTGCACCCAAAATGTTCCTACTCATGAGTATCGTGTTTTAATACCTGCTGAGTGAAAGGGCTGTTGGGGTGCTTATAAATATACATATATATATATATATATATATATTTAGCAGGAAGGCATCCACAAATACCCCAGATATCCTTCTTCACACTTAATCAGCCCCCCTGCCTAACAAAAATTCCCCTTCCGTAAACATCCCATTGAAGAGCTAAAGGCAGAGCCAACCCTGAATGCACCCCTGATCACTTCTCAAAAACAACACATTATAGGAACACTTAAATCATCTTGAGCACTTTAGCTTTTTAAAATGGTCCGGATACGTAGAATTCCCCCTTTCCTCCTGCTGACCCATTGTAGTATAATCGCTGGATGAAGTGGAGGAGTTTCCTCTGCACACAAAGTGTCTCCAGCAGCTGGGATTTTGAATTTCCTTGCTGCCAGTCACAGATCAGTCACGAGTGACGTCAGGATGCAGGGAGTGTAATGACGTCACCCTCTGAGACCACCCAGGATAGCAAGCGCTCTCAGGGAGGCAGGTGATGGATTGGATCTGCTCATGAATGTACAGCTCTGATCAGGGCCGCCATCAGGGCATTACGCCCAATACTGCCGTAAGGGGCCCGGGCCCGGTGGGGGCCCGGGCCGCCGGGTCCCGGGGGGAGGATCCCGGGCCCCCGACGGCAGCGGCGTCGCCCTTTAACAGCTCCGGTATCGGACTCGATGAGTCCGAATCCGGAGCTGTGTCCCTGCTGCTGCTGCAGGAGCCGGAGGAGACTGAGACACTGTGTCTCCTCCGGCTCCTGGCAGCTTCACTTCCTGGCTGGGCGGGGCCAAGCAGCGTGTGAGGGGCCTCCCAAGCACGTTGCTTTGGCCCCGCCCCTCCACTCAGTGAAGCTGCGCGCCGGAGCTGGAGGGACCGGGAAGAAGACAGAAGAAAAGAAGAGAAGAAGATTGAAGAAAAGGTGAAGAAAAGAAGAGCAGAAGAAAAGAAGATAGAAGACAGCGAGTGGTGAGCCAGGGCCCAGACCCTAAGACCCAGAGCCCGGACCCCAAGGCCCAGGACCCAGACCCCAAGGCCCAGACCCCTAGGCCCAAACCTCTAGGCTCAGACCCAGGGCCCAGACCCCTGGGCCCAGACCCCTAGGCCAGACCCCTAGGCCCAGACCCTAGGCCCAGACCTCTAGGCTCAGACCCAGGGCCCAGACCCCAGACCTCTAGGCCCAGGGCCCAGACCCCAGACCCTATGGCCCAGACCCTAGGCCCAAACCCATGCCCAGACCCTAGGGCCAGGCCCAGACCCTTAGGCCCAGACCCCAAGGCCCACCCTAGGGCCCAGGGTCCAGACCCCTAGGCCCAGACCCCTAGGCCCAAACCCATGGCCCAGACCCTAGGGCCCAGGGCCCAGACCCTTAGGCCCAGACCCCTAGGCCCAGACCCTAGGGCCCAGGGTCCAGACCCCTAGGCCCAGACCCCAAGACCCAAACCCAGGGCCCAGACCCTATGGCCCAAACCCATGGCCCAGACCCCAAGGCCCAGACCCTAGGGCCCAGACCCTTAGGCCCAGACCCCTAGGCCCAGGGCCCAGACCCTAGGGCCCAGGGTCCAGACCCCTAGGCCCAGACCCCAAGACCCAAACCCAGGGCCCAGACCCCAAGGCCCAAACCCATGGCCCAGACCCCAAGGCCCAGACCCTAGGGCCCAGGGTCCAGACCCCTAGGCCCAGGGCCCAGACCCCAAGACCCAAACCCAGGGCCCAGACCCTATGGCCCAAACCCATGGCCCAGACCCCAAGGCCCAGACCCTAGGGCCCAGACCCTAGGGCCCTGACCCCTAGGCCCAGACCCCAGACCCCAAGGCCCAGGGCCCAGACCCTAGGGCCCAGGGTCCAGACCCCTAGGCCCAGACCCCAAGACCCAAACCCAGGGCCCAGACCCTATGGCCCAACCCATGGCCCAGACCCCAAGGCCCAGACCCTAGGGCCCAGGGCCCAGACCCTTAGGCCCAGACCCCTAGGCCCAGACCCCCTAGGCCCAGACCCCAAGGCCCAGACCCTAGGCCCAGGGTCCAGACCCCTAGGCCCAGACCCAAGGCCCAGACCCAGGGCCCAGACCCTAGGGCCCAGGGTCCAGACCCCTAGGCCCAGGGCCAAGGCCCAGACCCAGGGCAAATGCCCAGGGCCCAGACCCCAAGACCCAAACCCAGGGCCCAGACCCTATGGCCCAGACCCAGGGCAAAGGCCCAGGGCCCAGACCCAGGGTCCAGAACCCTAGGCCAAACCCATGGCCCAGACCCCAAGGCCCAGGACCCAGACCTAGGGCCCAGACCCAGGGCCCAGACCCAGGGCCCAGACCCCTAAGCCCAAACCCAGGGCCCAGACCCCAAGGCCCAAGGCCCAGACACTAGGGCCCAGACCCCTAGGCCCAGACCCCAAAGCCCAGACCCCAAGGCCCAGACCCAGGGCCCAGGGTCCAGACCCCTAGGCCAAGGCCCAGACCCAGGGCCCAGACCCAGGGCCCAGACCCTAGGGCCCAGACCCAGGGCCCAGACCCTAGGGCCCAGGGTCCAGACCCCTAGGCCCAGGGCCAAGGCCCAGACCCAGGGCAAATGCCCAGGGCCCAAACCCAGGGCCCAGACCCTATGGCCCAGACCCAGGGCAAAGGCCCAGGGCCCAGACCCAGGGTCCAGACCCCTAGGCCCAAACCCATGGCCCAGACCCCAGGACCCAGACCCAGGGCCCAGACCCCCTAGACCCAAACCCAGGGCCCAGACCCCAAGGCCCAGACCCAGGGCCCAGACCCCTAAGCCCAGACCCCAAGGCCCAGGACCCAGACCCCAAGGCCCAAACCCAGGGCCCAGACCCCAAGGCCCAGGACCCAGACCCAAGGCCCAGACACTAGGGCCCAGACACTAGGGCCCAGACCCTGGGCCCAGACCCCCTAGGCCCAAACCCAGGGCCCAGACCCCTAGGCCCAAACCCAGGACCCAAGGCCCATACCCAGGGCCCAGACCCCAAGGCCCAGACCCAGGGCCCAGACCCCAGGGCCCAGACCCAGGGCCCAGACCCCAGGGCCCAGACCCTAGGACCCAGACCCCAGAGACCAGGGCCCAGGCTAGACCCCAGGGACCAGACCTCAGGGACCAGACCCCAGGGACCAGACCTCAGGGCCCAGACCCTAGGGCCCAGACCCCAAGGCCCAGACCCTAGGGCCCAGACCCCAAGGCCCAGACCCCAAGGCCCAGACCCTAGGACCCAGACCCCAAGGCCCAGGGACCAGACCCAGAGACCAGGGCCCAGGTTAGACCCCAGGGACCAGACCCCAAGGCCCAGTCCCAGGGACCAGACCCAGGGCCCAGGCCCAGACCCAAAGGCCATCATACACAGCCCATTTCTGTGAGATTTATTGCTGTGGATTCTGTGATATGTTCAGACACACCGCTCATTACTGTGAGTTTTATTGCTGTGGATACTGTGATAAGCTAATACACACTGCACATTACTGGGAGTTTTATTGCTGTGGTGCTATGTTATGTCTTTTTTTTTTTGAAGGGGGAGAAAAGCTCTTAGAGGTTGAGGGGGGGCCCTGGGGGGCCCCATCGTGAGGTTTAGTAAGGCGCCCCATCATTTCGGATGGCTGCCCTGGCTCTGATCCATCGCTCTGCAAAGCCTCTACGGAACTTGCATATCTAAAGAGAGCAAGTCCGTAGCAGTGCACAATTTGCAGCTCCTATACTACACAAGCTGCGTGGGATCGCAAATTGCATAGTAAAGCTTCAGGGACTTCCGGGTTCGTAAGTCTCTGCTCTGAAGAGGAGGAGCTACACGGGCAATGGCCAAAAGGTGAGTAAAAGCACCAAATCACCAAAAATAAAAAAAATATAAAAAAATAATTGGGCAGAGGCTGTCAGCAGCATCTGCCCATTCATTTAAGGTAAAAAGGAACACTATTTTTAATAGAGTATACCTTTAAGTAATAATTAAGGCATGTTTGTATTTGATACAAACCCACCAGTCTTTCTCATGGCTGGGAAGCAGCATTAGGATTTATTTCGAATTGAGCTACAGTACAGTGGTGACCGGTGAGCAGCATAAATGACAACTTTTTTTCTTGTTATGTTTTATACATGAAGCAGGCTGGATACTTCTGGTCTACGCAGCCGGCCTCTTATAGGAAATAGGCACAAAACAGTTTTTTTCTGCACATATGTATATTTTGTTGTATCCCCAGCCAGGTTATTATTGCTGCTGCCTCTTTCCGTGTTTTTCTTTTTAATCCCAAAGTGGAATTGTTCCTGGTGTATAAATATGAACCCACCAGTTTCTCTCACGGCTGAGAAGCAGCATGAAGCTGAGCATATGTGTTTGCTTAGAAAAGCAGCTCTTGGTTTCATTAGGTAGGACTCACCTGACCCAGAGGGGCTGTAACATGGCAGGTGTGTTTACACTTTAGGCTAATGTCAGATGAACGCAGTCAGAGCGCACTCTGTGTGCGTGCACAACGGACGGACGTACTGACGGGAGATACTGTAGCCACCACACGGTCCGTTTTTCTTGACGGACGTATAAAAAAAAAGGGAATTATGGGAAACAAAATTAATATGAAAAATGATACAAATTGGAAAATGATATGAATAGCCATTTTGTGCGTCAAAGTGCTGGACGTTGCAAATGCGCTCCGTCTGACTTTGTGTCATCACACACACAGAACGCTACGTGGACGTGGCGCACTCAGCACGTCATCCTAGAGGTTTTACGTTCTTGCCTAAATTGCGTCCGTTGCCATCTGCGTGGTGCGTGCGCACTTCGGTGCGCACGTACTTCGTGTGTGGGTCTCTATTGATCATGATTCTATGCTACGACGGATGTTAAACTGTGCGGCGACACGGACGTGATCACTTTGTTCGTCTGACACGGGCCTAAATGGCCATTCAATGTAAACCAAAACCTCTGATTGTGTTTTGTTTTGTATGCAGCTATAGTGGTGAGCACAAATGACAACCTTTTTTCTTGTTACGTTTGTATTTAAAATTACAAGAAAATGTCATCTCTCACAAACATCCTCAATCCATTGAGAAACACTGTAACCATTAAGATATATATAATGGTATTCTTTAAATATTTTTGTGGTAGACATAAAGTTCTGTTGCACATAAAGGGAATTAGTAAACAAATAATTCCTCTGTGAACATGTAACAAACAAAGGCCTCGATTTAGGCTGGGGTCAGACGAACGCAGTGCGAACGCGCGTGAGCCGCACTTTATCACGGCCGTAGTAGCAGCAAATGACAGCCAATGACAGGCAATATACGAAGTACGACCACACGAAAGTTCGGCTGCGCAACGCAAGCAGCAAACAAACGCATTTTTTCGAGAACGTGATACCACTAGTACTGATGTACAGAGTGCGCTGCGTCCGCTAGCGGTGTGTGTGCGTGATTAGGAGACGTCAGACGCTGCTCATGTCCGGCCAACATAACGTCCAGACGCAAAAAGTGTTTTATTGATGATCCGTACAAAATCACGGACGAAAATGCGCATCGTATGACCGCTATCGCGTATTCCGTGAAAAAATACGTCCATTCGTTCGAACGCACTTTTTCACGGATGACGCGAAAAATGCGTTCGTCTGACCGTAGCCTTAATTCCCCTGGAAAAACATTTTAACATTCTTACAGTCAGAAAATTTACCTACAGAAGTTACCATTAATGTCAACGAGGATTTTTTGTGGAAAAATCATTGGAAATTTTTCTAACAGATTGTAATTATTTGGAAATGTTTATACAAAGGAATTAAATCAAGGACATAGTCAGGTTGATGACTATATTATCTTAATGAAGCCCATATTATTATCTTTGTAATAGTCTTTCATTCTTGATTTCAGAGATTGCTTGTTCATCATTCTTGGAATTCTCTGCCTTGATCCACCTGGTTGTCCTTGGAGATTCCCTTCATTGGTTTAATTGTTTTAGAATTATTCTATAATATATTTTGTCTTTCTATTTTACCTTAAAACAGAATTAAATATTTATTCCACTCTAGTGTTTGCTCAGCTGGGTGTATAGATACAAGTTACAGCTAGTGATACATCAATTAGTAAATAATGTCACCTGATCCCAACTAGGTAACAGATCATTGATACACGGACTAATCAATAAATAATGGAATAAACATTTAAATTCTCCTGCTGCAGCACACTTTCCCACACTCCAGCTTCATGGCACAGATTGCCCCCTGCTTCCTCCTGCATTCAGAGCACCAGATGCCCCTATTAATGGACACACGTCTATTGTCCCTGCAGGGGCTGGGATTGGCTGCTGAGTGTGGGAACCTCTGCTCAGCCTGATCCTCACATCTCATTATGCAGAGAGAGCACTATATAGAGGCTATGACTGCATATCACTGGGATCACAGCCCACACAGGAATCCTGGCAAAGCAGCTGCATCTCTCACCCACTGACTGGCACCATGGCTCCCTCTAGCACTGGCATGATGCAGGCTGATGCCAATGGGCACAGGGCACCGGGCATGAGAAAGGTAAGCACTGCTCATACTTTATTTCAGTTTATAATTATTTATTTTATATGTATTATTCTTCTTTTTGTTACATTTGTCCTGCCTGTAGTCCATTATTGTGCTAATGTAGCTGTATTCCTCCCTTTCTCCAGCTGAGGAAGCCAGTGATTGAGAAGATGAGGAGAGATCGCATTAACAGCAGCATTGAGCAGCTCAGGATGTTACTGGAGGAAGAGTTTCAGAAACAGCAGCTTCCATCCAAACCAGAGAAAGCAGATATCCTGGAGATGACAGTGACCTTCCTGCAGCAGCACCTGCAGGCTGGGAAAAGTAAGTGTCCTGCTCTGTGTCTCCTATATATAACCCACAAATCACTCTCTGGTAATGATAGAAATGAACAAACATCTCTAATATATTCCTTTTCTTCTCTTCTAGCTGCTCCATCATCCCACCAGAGTTATAGAGAAGGTTACTCCAGGTGTGTCCAGGACTCTGAGCACTTCCTCTCCCAACACAGAAACACAGAGGTCCAGGAGAAGCTGCTGCAGAACATCCATTGGACACAAGCTGTTACAGAGGAGAGAAAATCACCTGAATTATCCCTGAAGCAGACCCCCAGCAAACACCTAGCTCCAGGGACCACCAAAGCCATCTGGAGACCCTGGTAGTCACTACTATGTGGGCTGTATTAGACTGAAAATTAACAATCAGTGGCATAGTGGCCTTTTCAACGTAAACCCTATGGGTTGACCAGTGACCAGTGAGGCTGCAGGTTGATTGGACTGATAGCAGCTCCTTTTGCTGTGAGTGCACCCATCTCTCATGGATGATGAGCAACAGCTAGTAATTTCAAATTGTATTGAAAATTATGTAAGCATATTATTAATGTTATTAGCTATTATGTTTTATATTAAAACAAAAACCCAGGACTTACTTAGATTTTCTATGAAATCTTGAATATCAGAAGCCTAAAGCTGTGCTTATTGATTGTATCTTTCTATGAAGGTTGTTTATGAAGTAGAGTAATATTATTACTTTGTAATTCTAGGTACATTGTTACTGTGAAAGGATTTAGGCTGGGTTCACACCTGGGCGTTTTAACGCACGTTCGTGCGCGCTTTAAAACGCAGGAACGGGGAAATCCCATGCTTTGCTATGGGACTCATTCAGACCTAAGCGTTTTACAGCGCGCAGGAACGCGCGTTAAAACGGCCAACGCAAAAAGAAGTTCGGGAGCTTCTTTTCGGGCATACAGCAGCGCGTTCGCGGCCATATAATAGCCGCGAACGCGCTGCAACGCGCGTTCGCGCGTTTTTTTTGTATGCGCGAACGCGTGTAAAAAAAACGCGCGCATTGGGCCACGCAGCGCTACGCCCAGGTGTGAACCCAGCCTAAATGAGGAATGCGGAAATGTTCAAATGTTTACCTTGCGGCCTCTGAGATTATTACTCCCTGCCAGCTGTCATATTGCACATTGTTGTAAAAGTAAACCTAGACTTTTGTTGTATATTACAACAGCTGTAAACTCAAATGAGTAGCTTAGGTATTATTCTGCTGAATATAAGGATGTATGATCAGGATCATGTGTTGTTACATGATTTATATGTATTGTTAGTTAATCTGATGATTCTGTTAATGTATATTATATCGTCTGCAATAAATTCAGGGTTTGTGAGGTGCAATATTTGCAAACGTATTTTTTATCGTCAATTGTTTTGTCATTTAAGGTGTATTTTTTTTTATCAGTCAAATACAGTAAATGATTTGAAAATGAAGCTTCTTCTTTATTTCATTAGTGATTCTACAAACAATGACATTACTAAGCATATGTTTAATGTTACACGCAGTACCTAAAAGGATGGTTATAGTCAATACATAAAAATTATCTATTTTAGGCCCGTGTCAGACGAACGCAGTGATTACGTCCGTGTTGCCGCACAGTTTAACGTCCGTCGTAGCATAGAATCATGATCAATAGAGACACTCACACATGAAGTACATGGGCACCGAAGTGTGGACGCACCACGCAGATGGCAAATGGACGCAATTTAGGCAAGAACGTAAAACCTCTAGGACGGAGTCCGCATAGCGTTCTGTGTTTGTGATGACACGAAGTCAGACGGAGCGCATTTGCGATGTCCAGCAACTTGACGCACAAAATAGCTTTTCATATCATTTTCCAATTTGTATCATTTTTCATATTAATTTTATTTCTTATAGTTTCCTTTTTTTTTCTACGTGCGTCAACAAAAACGGACCGTGTGGTGTCTACAGTATCTTCCGTCAGTACGTCCGTCCATTGTGCACACACGCAGAGTGCGCTCTGACTGCGTTCATCTGACATTAGCCTTATGCTCACACGTTCTTCTGGAAGGCAATGTTAATATAATATAATTATATATAAATATATAAAATTAAATATGTTTATGGCCACAGTCTACCATACATATGTCAAAATATAATAATTCACAAGTATGTTAAATTAATATAATGTACAAGGTTCTTCTTTATACATTGCACACACCTAGGGCTCTATTAAATTCTTCGTGCAAACATTAACGCGTGCGCAAAAACTGATTAACGCGAGGGGGGAAACCCTTTGCGCAGAACGTCGTACTACAATGTCCACGCAAAAAATTTGCGTTAACGTCTACCACTGGTGAACCTGGGTGAACCCTGCGCGTCCTATACTTAACATTGTGAGCGCAAATGCGTTTGTGCGCTAGTGCGTGCAAGGTATTGCAATCTATGCGCAAATTTTAACGGACGACGTTTGCGCTCATAATTTTAATGTCTTTTAAAAGCTGGTGTTAATGGTAAATCTGAACGTCCTGGCCGAAACCAAGTACACCAGCCCATAAAAAAAAATACAGCAACGTATAGTTACACATTCTACACATACCCAAACAATAAAATTGAAAGGTTGTGTGTGTTTTTATTATTGCTGCAGCGTATATACTCAGATTGATTTTGACAGGCGCAAAAACTGAATGGGAGACAATTGTGGTTCTTAATTCTGATTGGCTGAATCGCGTGAAAAAACAGTCCGCACACCGATTTCTGCGTGCAGCGTTAATGCGCGCGTTATTTTTTGACAGATGACAAAATGCGCTCGGATTTTAATACCAGCGCTAATTTACGCGCGTTAACGTTTAACGCTTCGCGCACAAATTAACGCTTTGTGCGAGCGTTTTTGCGCAAAGAATTTAATAGAGCCACTTGAGTTTCTATCATAGTCAATATATGTCCTATACTAGTCTTATTCAACATAAAAATCTTTGTGCCAAATACATCTTGCTATGAAAGTCCCCAGTTAACAATTATTAGGTGTAGAAACCAACATTATAGCTTAAAACATATTAATAAAAATGGTATAATGCTTGAGTCCTCATGTAAATAAATATTGGTCACATATATGAAGCTGAATCCAATAGTTAACAAGGGGCTCTATCACCTCCTTAATGCCAGCGTTCACATAAGTGAGCGTTAAAGCTAGGTTAATTGAGGTGATAGCGTGCCGCAAAGACTACCTCCAGATCGCTAACGAGTTAAAAAAAATTAGCGAATCGGTATTAGCGCATTTTAGTGCAAGCTAACTGTACTTTGCTCTCCCTATGCTTAACATGGGGAGCGCAAAGTAAGAAAAGAGTAAGCAGCGTTACGCAGGGCCGGATTAATGTAGGGGCGGATGGAGCAGCCGCTCCAGAACCCCTTCTGAAAATAGGCCCACAGCAGTGCAGCCAAGATGAGCCGTTGGCCAGCAGGCAGACCTACTACCGGAGCCAGCTCATAGCACTCCACCCGAGGCGCGTTGTCACACTTGCAGGCACAATGTGCCCGCCCAGTGCTGGCTCCGCCCCTTCCCTCTCTGCGGCACTGGCACTCTCTGTACCTGGTATTAGGACATACAGTGTGTTGCCCACTGGTTTACATTGTGTTGCCTCTATTTTACTGAGACAGGCAAGGCAAAATCATGTTAACTTTTTCCAGGGTGAAGCAGGCATTACCGGAGCAGCCATCTCTCCTGAGTGCTGGGTCCTGTTGGAGGAGGAACATAAGGAGGGAGGCTCTCACGTGTTCCCCAGACAGCACACTGCTCTGCACATCCTGCATGTTAGTGGCCCCATGTGACAGGTAAAAAGACTGTCCATGTACAGTTGTGTTCAAAATTATTCAACCCCCAATGCTGTAAAGGGTTTTAGGGAATTTAATGTACATTTGTAATTGTATTCAGAATGAAATCCTACAAGGACTTTTTAAAGAACCATATGCAACTAAAATGACATCAATTGGTTTTGTAATACAGTAGTAAATGTTTCTTTTGTGAATTCTTCATTGACACAATTATTCAACCCCTTAACCCCTTCGCTGCGGCGGACGCGCTCAGCGCGTCCAACCGCATGTCACGTTCCATGCGGTGGACGCGCTGAGCGCATCCTGACTTTGGGGTCATCGTTCGGCCGGGTTCCGGCCGATCGCTGGCCCCCCCGGTGCGGGCTGACATCCTCGATGTCAGCCCAGCATCCGGAACCGCCGCCGGAGTAATTAGGTGTCATCGCGGGGGCGCGATGACACCTAATTCAGGCGCCCCCCCCGCATGTGCGGAGGAGGCGCCTGAAAGGGAGGGGGGGAGGTCCTTCGGACCTCTCTCCCTCCCGATCGGCGGCGTTGCGGGGGTTAACCCAGGCACCGTTTGGAAGGGCACAGCCTGCCATTCCAAATGGTACCTGGCATTAACCCCTGGGGAGCCGGATCACGAATCGGCGCTGAAAAGCGCCGGTTCGTGATCCTTTCCCGGAGCTGGCCGACATCTTGGATGTCGGCCAAGCCTCTGGGAACTCCCCCTGAGGACTGGCGTCATCGTGCATAGCACGATGACGCCAGTCCTGGAGTTAACCCCTAGCTGCCACCAATGGTGGAGATAGGGGGTTCCAATGAACCCCCTATCTCCCGATCCGTGGCAGCTAGGGGTTAACGTTTGGTAATGTTGGATCGGCCAGAGCATGGCCGTTCCAACGATACCAAACACGACTGTGAAAAAAGTTTGAAAAAAAAAATTAAAAAAATAAATACATTTTAAAAAAAATTATAAAAAAAAAATAAACAAGTTTTTTTTCTTTTTTTTAGTTTGTTAATGCAGCAATATTGTTCCCATTTCAATTATAATGTGAACAATGATGCTGCATTAACGATTTTTGTATGCGGTGCGTTTGTTAAAATATTGTGTAATTTTCCCCAAAAAAAATGTAACGAGACCCGATCTCTAATTTTTTTAACAAGCGCACCCCATACAAAATATAACCGCAATTTCTCGCATGTTAAAATGTGGAAAAAAAACACTTTACACATTGTAAATTATTGAAAAATAATATTTTATTGCATTTTTTGTTATAATATACAGACAGGTCATGACGTATACATATAATAATGACATATTATGAATCTGCCGAGTCTGACGGAAAGAACGATATATAATATGTCTGGGTCATATACTAAAATAAGCCTTCAAAACACGTTTAAACATGATGAGCAAAACCGGTAAAAATGACCGAAAGGGTTAAAGACTACCACTCTGAAGAACAGAGGATCATTCAAGTGTTTTCAATCAGGTATTGAAAACACCTGTGGATGTCACGGAGCAGCAATAAAGCATAATAAGCACCAATTAGACAGCTTTAAAATGACTGTGATACTCAGCTCCTTCTAGACATTTACTGGTGTGGTTACAAACATGGTGAAGTCAAGAGAATGGTCCAGGAAGACAAGAGAAGAGGTGATTACTCTTCACAGGAAGGGCAATGGCTATAAGAAGATTGCAAAGATGTTAAACATACCAAGAGAGACCATAGGAAGCATCATTCGCAAATTCAAGGCAAAGGGCACTGTTGAAACGCTACCAGGTCGTGTTCAACAGGACAATGATCCCAAGCATACCTCCAAGTCCACTAGAGCATGGTTGCAGATTAAAGGCTGGAACATTTTGGAGTGGCCATCGCAGTCACCTGACTTAAATCCTATTGAGAACATCTGGTGGGACTTAAAGAAAGCAGTTGCAGTGCGCAAGCCTAAGAATGTGACTGAACTGGAGGCTTTTGCCCAAGACGAATGGGCGAAGATACCCGTAGATCGCTGCAAGACACTTGTGTCAAGCTATGCTTCACGTTTAAGGCTAGGGTCAAACGAAAGCATTTTTCCCCGTGAACGTAAAAAAGTGCGTCCGAACGAATTGACGTATTTTTTCACGGAGTGCGCGAAAACGGTCATACATGCGCATTTTTCGTGCGTGATTTTGTACGGATCGTCAATAAAACTCTTTTTGCGTCTGGACGTTATGTAGGCTGGACATTAGCAGCGTCTGACATCTCCTAATCACGCATACACGCCGCTATGCCGCAGCTGCGCACTCAGTACGTCAGTACTAGCGGTTCGGCGTTCTCGAAAAAATGCGTTCAAATTCCACTTGCGTTGCACGGCCGGACATTTGTGCGGCTGTACATCGTATATTGGCTGTCATTGCCCGTCATCTGCTGCTAGTGCGGCCGTGATTAAGTGCGCCAGAACGCACGTTAAAAGTGCGCTGGTCTGACCCCAGCCTTAAAGCTGTTATAACTGTAAAAGGATGTTGTACTAAGTACTAAGATTGAATGTCACTTGGGGGTTGAATAAAACTGATAATGATGTGAGCACAGAAAAGACATTTGTGGTTATTTCATTATAAATGTTATGTTATATTTGTCTGACCTACACGTGCCTCTTTGATTTAATTGTAAGCAAGATGACTGAATGATCAAAATCAATGTCAAACTGGCCAAAACACTCAATTTCAGTGGGGGTTGAATAATTTTGAACACAACTGTACATTGGGTAAGGTGGCAGAATGGGGTTGATGGAGGAAAGTGGTGGGGATTTGGAGGTATTGAGCTGAGAAATGGAGAAAATACTGTTTTGGAGGGTGCAAAGGGACTGGTTGGGTGGAAGGGGATAACTTTGGGGTATAAATTGACAGATTGTTTGTTTATAAGGGATAAGAGTTTCAGAGAGCTGTTTTTTTTTATTTTTAAAAAAAGAACCATAGGATTTATCTATCAGCATCACAGCAATATATTCAAAAAATACTTATTTTTAATAAATTTGTGTATGTGCTATATATATTTATATATTACCACTGGGCATTACACATGCAGGGTACAGTATCAGTGTTATCACATACAGGCCCCAGAAATTTAATGAGCCAGACCCCTGTGTTTTCCTCCTCCTCACAGATATGTCTCCTACAGAGCTGCACTCTCCCTCTGTGCTTTGGCCCATCCCCTATATCAGTGATGGTGAACCTCTGCAGCCCAGATGCTTTAGAACTGCATGTTCCATGATGCCTAGTGAGCCTTAACCCTTTCGCTGCTGAGGCTTTTCCCGCCCCTATGCTGAGGTCATTTTTACCTGTTTTGCGCATCATGTTTAAACGTGTTTTGAAGGCTTATTTTAGTATATGACCCAGACATATTATATATCGTTCTTTCCGTCAGACTCGGTAGATTCATAATATGTCATTATTATATGTATACGTTATGTCATGTCTGTATATTATAACAAAAAATGCAATAAAATATGTATTTTTTTCCACATTTTAACATGCGAGCAATTGCGGTTATATTTTGTATGGGGTGCGCTTGTTAAAAAAATTAGAGATGGGGTCTCATTACATTTTTTTTTGGGGAAAATTACACTATTTTTAACAAACGCACCGCATACAAAAATCGTTAGTGCAGCATCATTGTTCACATTATAATTGAAATGGGAACAATATTGCTGCATTAACAAACCAAAAAAAAAAAAAAAGTGTTTAATTTTTTTTTTTTTTAATTTTTTTTTTTTTTATTTTTTATTTTTTTTTTTTTTTTTTTTACAAAATTTTTCACTGTAGTGTTTGTTATCATTGGAACGGCCATGCTCTGGCCGATCCAACCATACCAAAATTTAACCCCTAGCTGCCACGGATCGGGAGATAGGGAGTTCATTGGAACTCCCTATCTCCACAGTTGGTGGCAGTTAGGGGTTAACTCTAGGACTGGCGTCATCGTGCTACGCACGATGACGCCAGTCCTCTGGGGGAGTTCCCAGAGGCTTGGCCGACATCCAAGATGTCGGCCAGCTCCGGGAAAGGATCGCGAACCGGCGCTTTTCAGCGCCGATTCGCGATCCAGCTCCCCAGGGGTTAATGCCAGGCATCATTTGGAAGGGCAGGCTGTGCCCTTCCAAATGATGCCTGGGTTAACCCCCGCAGAGCCGCCGATCGGGAGGGAGAGAGGTCCGAAGGACCTCCCCCCCCTCCCTTTCAGGCGCCTCCTCCGCACATGCGGGGGGTGCACCTGAATTAGGTGTCATCGCGCCCCCGCGGTGACACCTAATTCTGGCGGCTGCTGGTCCGGATGCCGGGCTGACATCCAGGATGTCAGCCCGCACCGGAGGGGCCAGCGATCGGCCGGAACCCGGCCGAACGCTGACCCCAATGTGAGGACGCGCTCAGCGCGTCCTCAGCACACCAGCGGGACTGCTGAGGACGCGCTGAGCGCGTCCTCAGCAGCGAAGTGGTTAAAGGGATACTCTAGGCAACATGACCACCTAAGCTTTTTTAGGTGGTCATGATGCCCTGAGTATGCCCTTGTCTGTCCCCCCTTCCTCCGCTCAGCCGATCGGCTGAAACAGCTGAGAGATGCGGAGGACTTTACTCCGCCCTCCCAGCTGTCAGTCAGCAGAGCGGGATTCATATTTCCCGCTTCTGCCAACTATTGCCGAGTAGGAGACGTCATCGTGCTTTCAGCGCAATGACGTCTCCAACTCCCCGCAGAAACTGGCAGCAGCGGCTGAGGATTAGTGTTGCGCGCATCCTCTTGCGCGCAACACTAATCAAAGAAGATGGAGCCGGGAGGAAGCCTGCTGATTGGTTGGTTTACGTGAGAGGCGCGCTTTTCACGTAAACCATTAGCCAAGTTAAAGATTTACAAGGACGGGAGCGGAAGAGGAGGGAGGTGAGTATATTAAAAAAAAAAAGACGCCGTTGGAAACAAGTGGTTTTTAGGGTAAGTATTACAGTTAAAAAAAAAAAATACTCACTCAATAACTAGGTAGGGAATAGGTATATTTTAAGGTAAAAAAAATGGGGGGATTTTTGCCTAGAGTGTCCCTTTAAAGCTGCCAGGGCATCATGGAACATGTGGTTTCAAAACATCTGGGGTGCCAAGGTTTGCCATCATTGCCCATATGAACTGCTCCAGCTACTGTCGGAGTGTGAGTCTGTGCAGGCTCCACTGACCAGTGTGTGCAGGGAGTGCAGTGGCAATGTTTTCTGATAAAAAAGCAAAATAATGTCAGAAACACCCCGACCGCGAAGCGCCTGTAGGCGGAGTTGCTGCGTCGAGACACAGTGTATACAGAGGCCCGTTCAGTTCCTCAGCAGCTGCTAAATTGCTACATTGCAGCAGTTCAGTTTGCTGCAGCAGTCTCACTGAAAACTTTGGCTGTGAATATTGAAACAAATGGCCATAGGACTGCTTAATGAAAGGTGCTGTTTCTGCAATATCTGCTGTTGTCCATTTTATTACCCCTTTAGTATTAATATTTAACGTGTTACAATAAATATGTGGTGTTTTGCTCCACCAAACCTTCAAAGCTGTCCACTGAACATTTCCTTATTGGATTATTTGCTCGGTGGAGGCAGCCATCTTTCCCACGTAACACTCAGCTACTCTGCAGCACCTCTCTACTGAGCTGCAAGTGCTAAGTTAGCAATGCTGAGGGCTGAACTGCAGCACAGCGTTCAGTGCCAAGTTACTAACTTAGCACTTGCAGCTGCTGAGGAACTGAATGCACCAGGTCTGCATGGCTGAGCACCGAGAGTTGGAAATAGCCAGCTTCGGCCGTGATGCGTTGCAAAGCAACTGCTTCACACCGCGGCCGGTGTATCTCCAGCTTAATAGTGGCCCCACAAAAAGTAGAACCGGCCCCGCCTGCCACACACACTGCGATTTGTTTAATAAATTTTAATATATTGTTGCTTCATATAGTGATCCGGCCCATCCTTACTAGCTTGTCTAGTTGTAGTGATTGACTCAAATATGGGCCTACATGCTAATCCATCAGTAGGCTTGTGATCCGGCGCACTGTAAGTCACACTATCAGGGTAATTCAAAGAGAATCGAAAAAGTCACTGCGCGTTTGGTGACTTTTCGTTCTCTTCAATTCAGTTCGTTTTGCCTATCCCATTTCGGCGACCCTGCGTTGTATTCAGCAAGCACCACAGGGTACCCGAATTGCAGGGAAAGGCCGCCGCAAACCCGACGAAAACTAACCGCAAAACCTGGCGAATACACACCGAAAACCCGCAAAACCATCTGGATTAACCCACCGAAAACGCTGGAAAAGCCCAAGCAGGAGCCGATCACACGCAGCGAAGCCGCCGGAAAAAGCCAACACCGCAGACGAATGCAGTGAATAAATTAGAAAAACAGTTTGCTTGAATGTTTGAAAAGTGAAACGCTGTTTGAAAGAAACTACTGAGCGAAAATGTCTGAAATTTACATATGAGGTCCAATGAATGATAATAAAAAGGTCTGTTACAGAAAAAATAAGTCAACTTAAAAAAAAAAAAAACATCGGAATTGTTTAAAAAAAAATAAAATACAGAAAAATGCTTAAAATATTCTTAAAAAATCTATAAATAAAAGAAATTTTTTACTGCAGAATTTTATAATGATATTAGATATTAGATATTGAATTAAAACGAGAATATTTTTAACATTGAAGCCTGAATAAACTTGCCGAATTAAACCACCGAATGGCAGGGCATTTCGGGAACCTTTCACTGCTGGTTTGTGTTCTCTGAATAGCCGAAGCAGTGCTTTTTTATGGGGATTTCACTGCCCTCGAACAGGCACCGTATGTGCAGGCAATTCGCCAGGATTTGGCGAATTGCCTGCTCTTTGGATAGCCGAATGGCCAAGAACGCTGATTTTCAGCATTCAGTTCCCTTTCGGCAGCCATTCGGATCTCTTTGAATAACCCTGTATGTGTCATAGCACACGTGACATACACACAGTGCACCGCCCAACTCTCTAAACAAGAAAGTAGCACGGGCCGATTGCTTCCTCAGTATCTATAAAAAGGCCCATCGAAATACTCAGCACCAGGCCCATGATACTCTTAATCCAGCCCTGGCGTTATGGTCGCAAAGTCCTAAAGCTATTTATTCACTGCTGTCGCTAACTAAAAAAGTTTGCTACAGCTTAGAGCTTCTGCGGCATCAGCAGCAGCTGGAACCCCCTAAAAAAATCTGATAATCACCTCTCATCCCGCGGCACGAACGGCGGCCCGATCCGCCTCTTCTGGCTGCCGGGAGCAGAGTGAGACTGGAAGAAAAAAGTCCTATGGACTCCATGGAGGGGAAGAACTGACAGCAGACAGCTCCTGGGGGGCACTGACAGCAGCCAGATCCTGGGGAGCACTGACAGCAGCCAGATCCTGGGGAACACTGAACAGCCAGATCCTGGGGTGCACTGAACCTGAACCTACGTAACCCGTGTTTATCTGGCTCTGATACTAGTCAGTGCCTCACTGGCCACTGACCTCACCACACGTCACTGGTATACTGCCAGACCTTTAATGTATATGTATACTGCCAGACCTTTATGTGTGTATACAGCCAGACCTTTCATTTATAAGTATACTGCCAGACTGCTATGCGGGTATACTGCCAGACCTTTCATTTATAAGTATACTGCCAGACTGCTATGCGTGTTTACTGCCAGACCGCTATGTGTGTATACTGCCAGACTGTGTGTTTACTGCCAGACCTTTATGTGTGTATACAGCCAGACCTTTCATTTATAAGTATACTGCCAGACTGCTATGCGGGTATACTGCCAGACCTTTCATTTATAAGTATACTGCCAGACTGCTATGCGTGTTTACTGCCAGACCGCTATGTGTGTATACTGCCAGACTGCTATGCGTGTATACTGCCTGACTGCTATACATGTATACTGCCAGACCGCTATGTGTGTATACAGCCAGTTTGTTTATGTGTGTATGTTGCCAGACCTTTCATTTATATGTATACAGCCAGACACCCTCCCCCCCCCCCGAGCCAATGGGGCTTTCGGCGGTACCTGGCCCTGGGTCCTGCTGTGGGGCGGCTCTCCCCATGCTGCTGCTGCGGGGCCGAGGCGGTTACAAAACAGAAGGAGGCTGCACAGCGATGAGTGTGGAGCGGCGCTGGTGGGAGAGATCTACAGGACAGGGTGCATGCGCCGTGTGCTGCAGATCCTACGCCTCTGCTCTGCCCACTGTCAAAGTAAAATTTTTCCATCTCCCGCCGCTCACCGACGCATGGTGCCACAGGCTGAGTGAGGGAGATGGAAAAAGTGAAGACACTGAGCGTGTCTCGACTCGCAGTGCCCCCTACAGGCGCTACGTGTCGCTACGCGCTCAATGTATCTCTTAATGCTGAAGGCTGCAGTCACACAAGTGCACTGCATCCGTGGCAGCTTTGTGACGGCTCGACGGGGAGGGCCACATGATGCAGCGTACACAATAGCTGCGCGCGCTACACCATACCTGCTTCCAGCCTCCCCATCAAAAAGGTATGACGGACGTAGGACGGGGTCACAAAGCACGTTCCTCCATAGGTTAATCGAGCTTTGTAGAGCTGAGCGCACTAACTGCGCTCAGCGAGGTGGCGACATGGGTGTCAGAGTGGAAGGAACGTCCACTCTCACGGACATTCCTTCCGCTCTCAGGAACACTTGTGTGACCGCAGCCTTAACAGGGAAGCTACGGGGAAACCTGCAGGCGTTACCGTCCCCATTTTAGCGCTCCCTGTGTAATTTAGCCCTTAATGCTCTGAGTCAGAACCATGGACAGTCGCCGATGGTGAAACACATATTATCGATCTATTTCTTCATATCAGCACCATGGATAACGACAGGCTTGTTACTATCCATGGTACTAATACTGACAAAATGTATTGTATCAAAATTCATTGCCGAACAGAACACATACGGACAGACTGTGAGAAGATAATCCAGCTGTATGTGTTCCTGGAAAGAAAAAAACAGACCTTGCTATACATTTAAAATAAGTTAGGATGAACCCTAAATATTAACCCAAAAATTCCCGAAAAATGCAAAAATAATCCTAACAAATAAATAAATGAAGAGACTTCTTGCTGTAAGTGAAAAAAATAAATGCTTTAAGATATATTTAATAAAAATGGGAATTTTGCACTGGAACAAGTGAAAAAAGTGACAGACGATGCTCAAAACGGACTCGAAACGATACGAAAATACGTTGTTCAAAATGAACCGAAATGGAACCAAAATCACGAATAGAACGAAAATTATTTGTGATTTTACAAATTTCATGTCCATACGAAATAACGATTTTTTTTTGTTTCGTATCGGGAAATATTTCGGATAGTGTATATTTCGTTGCCGGTCCGGTTCGGAACATCGGACGAATCCGAAGCACGGAATCGGCCTGTTTCGTGAGAAAAACGAATCGGTATGAAACGAAACGCACATCCCTAGGTTGAACATTACTATTAGAAAAAGTCGATGCATAAAAAAAAATTTAGTCCTTGTACCCTCTATTTGCCTACCTGAAAATCCATTTATCAACAACTTTTAGCATTTGAAATCTTTTCGGAAATTAGCATTTTGATGAATTAGAATTGAATTGATATAGACAATATTTCCTTTGAAAATTATAGCAGCGAAAGCCGATATGCCATCCGAATTTTTACCGGTAAACCTGCATATGAATTCCCCAAACCAAAAAATGGATAAAATACAATCAAGAACGGTCGCAATTTCAGCCATTGCGTCAAATTAAATCGAGCTCTATATGTGATAGAAAAATCTAAAAGCAAGGTCTCCCTTTTTACACACAGAAAAACCGAATTACTCACAGATACAAATAAATATGAAGCTCCCCATTCTATTCCACTGTCTCATTCAAATCCTACTTCAGTAGGTAGTCGTGGTCATCATTGTGTCAATTTACACATAAGGGGTTATACAGAGAGCACCGAAATGTCGCCGGTGACATTTCGGTGTTCTCTCGTTCCCTGCGCTTCCCTGCACTTCGGGTAATCAAAGTTCCCCACCCTGCGGTGTATTCCGCATTCACAGCAGGGTCCCCATAGTGCAGGTAAAACCTGCCGCTAACTCGATGATCACCCATCGGACACCCGCCGAACACTCACCAAAAACCCACAGAAACCGCTGCAAAAAACACGTCGAACACACTGGAAAAAGCTAATGAGCCACTGATCACAGCACAGAGCAGCCATCGGAAAAAGCCGACAAGCTGACGAACGAGATAAAAATAAAACAGTACTCTTGAGAGTGTCAAAATTGAAACACTCTTTGCAAAAACCTACTCAACTAAAATGCCTGGAATTTACATATAAGATCTTTTGAATGATAATAAAAAGGTCTGTTACAGAAAAAAGAAGAAAACGCTTTTTAAAAAAATATGGAAAAGATATTTTGCCGAAAAATATCGCCGAAAAATGCTTAAAAGATCCTAAATAAAACTATAAATAAAGAGTCTTTTCACTGCAGATTAAAAGAATAAACGGTTTATTAGATATTGAATAAAAACGGGAATATTTTTAACATTGAGGCCTATGGGATTCTCCTGAATAAACCTGCCGAATGAAAACATCGAACAGCAGGGCATTTCAGCAACTTTTCTCTGCTGTTCGGTGTCTCTGAATAGATTAACCATTGCTTCTTTATGGGGGATTTCACTGCCGTCGAACAGGCACCTTACTTGCAGGCAGTTCGCCAAAATATTGCAAATTGTCAGCTCTCTGAATAGCTGGACGGCTACGAAATGGCACCGTATGTTGAATTTTGGCATCCGGTTACATTTTGGGGCCAGATCGGTTCTCTCTGAATAACCCCTATAGCAGAAAAGCTGAATTCTTCATTCACATTAAGCGCTTTTAAAGCTCACACATGCGCCACAGTGAGGATAAAAAGATAAACAAAATGAAAATAAAAATGAAAAATGTTAACAATGTGATGAAAAAGGTAAACATAAACAAAGGCAAGCAGGAGATGCGCCTGATGGAACACATATCCTAATCTACACTTTTTTTCTGACTTTTCAAACGTAAAATCCCTTGTACTGATTCAATTGATATATTAATTCCCCCGGGTCAGATTTTGCAATCTTTTCAGAATTCTGCCATTCAGATGCATGGTGCGATTTATTCTCCTATCTGATCAATCCTCTGATAAAGTCATATTGCTGTTCCTGTGAACAAACTGATAAGATGACCATATTCAGACGCCCAACCTTCCAGCCCAGCAGGCAGAGAACAGGAGAGTAGATGGCTGATAAACAGATGCTCCCCCTGTTTCACCCTCATTATATGGTGGTCTTTATCCCCAGCCTTTCCCACACACAGCAGGGCATTAGACACCAGCTCCAGACAATAGACATGTGACACATTCAACTGTGTCAGGAGACACCAGAACATCTGGGGATAGTAATTTAATTGAAGGCTTCAACAGGAAGAATGTGTGGGAAAAGTCTGTTTTGGGAGAAGACATCAGTTCAATAGTCTCAATAACTTAATTTCTGGGGCATTTGCTACATTAGAAGTGTTTTTATTATGTTTTAGTAGGAAATTAAGTTGTAGAGGTTTATTGTTCAATCTGACTAATATTAAAATGCTACTAATAATATCCATTACTGTTACCTTTGCCTGTGTATATATATTGAACCCAGGACATACTTGAAAACGAGAGAAATCTCAATGTATCCTTCCTGGTAAAATCCTTTATAAATAAATAAATAAATAAATATATACAAAGCTAGAATGGCTTTAAAGGCTATAAATATATATGTATATATAGTATTACACAGTGGCTTTGACCAGTTGCATAAACCTTATCTTTGCTAATAAATAAATTTTAAAAAAGCCATCTAGTATGGCATGGCATTGATTTAAGGGTTCTGTGTGAAAACAGACCCAGGATGCATAAAAGTGAGACAGATGTCATTTGCATGTCCTACCCAGGATTACTTGCTGCATATGTGGAATGTAGCACAATAATAAACAACAATTATAGCGTGGAGGCTTTTTATCTCACTTTTTGTCCTCCACAACCCTTGTAAGCACTAGTATTACACAGACACGCATAGACACAGAAGAGGGCTTCACTCCACCAAACCATGCATCTCATAACGGTGTAACATATAAAATTCAGAATACTCAAACCAAACATACAAATGTTGTGTGGAATATACGACGATCTTGATTTAGAATGTTTTCTTTTATCGTATCTCTGCACTGCAGATGTATTTAGAATTTTGCATATATATATATATATATGTATCAAGGCAGCTGTACATTTCTCTGTAGTTTGCAACGTAGTGTCAGTCAAAGTTGTATAGTGCTTTTTTTTATTATTATTATTATTATCCTTTGTTTATAAAGCGCCAGCATATTCTGTAGCGCTGTACAATGGGGAAGCACAAACACGAGACATACATGATAAATAAGGAAAAGACAACCCTGCACAAAGGATAACTTGTCTAGTAAGTACAGCACTTTAACCAAGTGCTCAGCCAGACATCCTGTGAGCTTACAATCTAAGGGACGGGGTAAGTGAAACAGATGGGAGCAGAGGGAAGGTGAAGCTAGTTGCTAGAAGAAATGTTGCGATGGTTGCATGGGAAAGACCAGAATGTTGGGCTGAGTAAAAGTAATTAGAGAGAGAAGTGGAAACAGCTGTAAAGGAGCCCTTTATCGGTGTTATCATCGACATTTAATAGAGATCGCCACTTTAATATCACTAAAGTATTTTGAAAAAACAATAAATGGAGAATAGCCAAAGTTTACTCAATTTACGGAACAATAACAGTGGTACTATTGGTCGGTGTTATTCGCTGTTTGCCTGTTGTTGTTGAATTTTCCCTGGATAGCTGAAGTTCAATTGCAACAACAGTGGGCCCTATTCTATTCTTGACGCTAATGCGGAGATGGTGCAGGATAATGTGCTCCTGCAGATTTTCCCTTACCGTCTCCATGTTAACAACCTATTTCCTATCTCAGCACCTCGCCCTGGAACACAGTGTTAACCTCCCTGATACTCGCAGTAGCACTTTTATGCCGCCTTGAGTATCAGCTCATGTAGTCCATAGGACTCCAAGGAGATTTGCGCTTCCAGGCCGCAAGTTCTGTGCGACCTTGCTCAAGCGGGATAACGCTGTGCCGCGGAGTGATTGCAGAGGGAGACTAGGAACTATTTGTCCCCAGTCTCACTCTGTTCCCCCGGTGAGTAGAAGCAGCGGATTGGGCTACCCTTTTCACCACGGGACGAGAGGTGAGTATGGGATTTTTAGGAGGGGTTTGGACCGTGTTAAATGATTTTGTATCTGCAGGATGATTTAGCACCAGTTTTTAGGAGGTGGTAAAAGTTTGGCTTGCGCGTCCCGACGGTAAATTGCGCAACACTTTTGAGACGCTAAAAATAGATTGTGCTCCCCATGTTAAGTATAGGAGACGCTTAAGTACAGCAAGCTCGCGCAAACTGCGAGGCACAAAACTTTATCTCCTGACTGTAGAGTCAGGATTGGAATATTGATGTCAGATGTTAAGTCTGTGCTAACGATTACATATCGAGATGCTACATTAGCACCAACTATGGAATGGTGCCCAGTGATTTTTATTGTTGTTGGCAAGTATGGTGAACTTCAATGAGACGACGGTGCTTAGTAAATAACCCTATATGAATATGAGTTTATAAATAATAGACATTGTTTCAAATAGTAACAAAAGGGATTGTTTGGTTCTGTGCACTGTAGTTTGAAAAATGATAAATAAAAAATCAATTTATTTCTAAGTTATTTTTGATTTGACTGAGCTGTGTAAGAATATTTGTCGAAGCTGACAGGTTTTCTTGGGGGATTTGAATTGTCAGGAAATCAAGTTTGTGATAACCTCCACTTAGCAGCATATAAACATTTTTTTAAGGGCGCGCCATTACTGATCTTCAGTCTGTAATTACTGATACATAAAAGAATTGACATCCTCCTGACTGATGTGTGAAAGTGTGCCACAGAATGGTCTCAGACTTCAAAGGAAGGGAAAAGTGGGTGAGCTTCACTATAATTTATATGAGCCCTGCAGTCAGTGGGTGTCAGAAGTGACAGCTGTATGTCCAGCACACTTTCGCACCTTACCATGTCAAAGACAACAAATAAAACCACCAGGTCCCAAACTGTCGATGTGGGAAAATCTCTAACCTTGGCTCTTCATATCATACATGTAGCTTTACTAAAATTATTGTCAACAAGAATTGGACCTTCTGATGGACCTATGATTTAATCTCGTTAAATAAACCCGTTATTGCCATATTCAGTAATTGCCATGGGAACCATTCGTTTGCAGCCAGATTTTCTATTTTGCTTCAGATATGTTTGAAACATAATTAATGAAAAACAGTTTTATTGAAATATAGCCTCACGGATGTTGGTGTCCTACAATTACCAGAATTCTTTGAATGCAAATGATGGCAAGTGAATTATAGGCGTTGTAGTCTGGGGGGCTTGAATTTGAGATGCCTGCTACAAACAATAGAATGAGCTCAGTGTGAAGGAGCAGAATATCCTGAATCTACTCCCGACAGACGTGCAATGAGGAAACAGAATCCGCAAACACACCTTCAGAAACTTACCACATTGTATAATTCATTCTGCTGCTTTGCGCTACAATGTAACTACATGACCCACCATTGTGACATGTTAAAAGAGCTAAACTGGCCATCGCTGGTGTCTAAACGCACCCTTCACCTTTCCAACCAGCGTTTAAGAGTTTTTCTGGGAAGTTGCCACCCTAGCTGAATAGGCTGCTTCCCCTAGCAGTTCCCTCATCCTATAACCTTCGATCCAGGACCAGCACCTTACTTGCAGTACCACAATACAAAAAGAAAGTGTCTCGGTCCTCATTTTCCTACAGAGCATCGCAGTTATTGAATAACCTCCCAGACGCCATCAAATCTTCCCCCAGTCTAAAGTCCCTTAAGAGCTCCCTATTAACATTCCTCAATACAGAATGCACCTGTAAACGTGTAACATAGTGACTATATACAGAATGCACCTGTAAACATGTAACATAGTGACTATATTTCCTACATATTTATTTTCTGTGTTAATCTGTGTATTTTGTTTTGTTTTTAAGATCTTGCATTCTATTACCTTGTACTTCTACACCTACTGTAACAATTCAATGTTCTTGAACCCAGGACATACTTGAAAATGAGAGAAACCTCAATGTGTCCTTCCTGGTAAAATACTTTGGGCTCTATTACATTCTACGCGCAAATTTTTGCGCCTGCCAAAGTCAATCTGAGTATATATGCTGCAGCAATAATAAAAACACGCACAACTTCTCAATTTTATTGTTTGGGTATGTGTAGAATGTGTAACTATACTTTGCTGTATTTTTATTTTCGGGCTGGTGTATTTGGTTTCAGCCAGGACGTTCAGATTTGCAGTTACCACCAGCTTTTCAAAGACGTTAAAATTATGCGTGCAAACGTTGTTCGTAAAAAGTTGCGCAACGACTGTAATACCATCGACGTACCAACGCACAAACACATTTGCGCTCACAAAGTTAAGTATGGGATGCGCGCACGAACTTGCGCTCACGCAGGGTTCCCGCAGCAGGGTCACTCGCGTTAGACGTTAACGCGCATCGTTTGCGCGAATGTCGTTATACGACGTACAGCTCAAAGGGTTTTTCCCCTCACTTTAATGCGTTTTTGCGCACATGCACATTTTTGCACGGAGAATGTACAGTAATAGAGCCCTTTATAAATAAAATATTCATATGTATTTGCTACACCATTATCCACATTGCTGTGCACAGATTATCGCCTTTGTGCCATGCTATGGAATCTGTTAGCATATTTTTAAATATATAGTATAGTAAAAGTTGACTTGGATATTCTTTATAAAAGCTGTAGAAGTTTAAACCATTTATTTATGGTCCAATAACTCCACATTTAGTTTTGACAAACAGTTGCCACAAATTGCACTTCTAGACCAGGGTTGGTCCTCTTTCCGTCCAATGAAACATATTCCCAGGAGAAGAAGAGGTAATTTTATTCAGGCCCTTTGAGAGGGATTCCCAGTGTGTTGATACAATGTGTATCCATACAATGCCTGTAACAACAGATCAACAATAGAATTGAAATCCTGCTGGGTTGGTCTTGTGATGTGTGAAAGTGTGCCATGAACAGGTCTCAGACATCAAAGACAGGAAAGGAGGGTGAGGTTTTACAATTTAAATGAGCCCTAAGGCTGATAAGTGTCAGAAGTGACAAGTGTGGGGCCAACACACTTCCTCACCTCAAACAGGCCCCGTGGGAAAATTCAAAAGATAACCTTGTGCCAT
This sequence comes from Leptobrachium leishanense, assembly GCA_009667805.1. Lineage (NCBI taxonomy): Eukaryota > Metazoa > Chordata > Amphibia > Anura > Megophryidae > Leptobrachium > Leptobrachium leishanense. The sequence goes on from CM019073.1 coordinate 49,167,416, forward strand.
TCTTTTAATGGTTGAACTTGTGGTTTCACCAAGAAAAAAGTTATTACTATTAAACATCTTCAAATTATTTAAAAACAAATCTATAGATCAAAAGGCCCTAAAACATTATTTACACATTTAGTATAGAGTATATACATTTAATTATGCTTATGCCAGCTATTGATTACAGAGATGTAGTGTATGCAGCGGCCCCGCAAATGCACCTTCTGAAACTTACTTCATTGTATAACTCATTCTGCCGGTTTGTGCTACAATGTACTTACATGACCCATCACTGTGACATGTTAAACGAGCTAAACTGGCCGATGTTGGAGTCTAAACGCACCCTTCACCTTTCCAACCTGGTGTTTTTCCCTCATCCTATAACCTCCGATCCAGGGCCAGCACCTTACTTGCAATACCACAATACAAAAAGAAAGTGTCTCGATCCTCATTTTCCTACAGAGCACCGCAGTGATAGAATAACCTCCCAGACACCATCAAATCTTCCCCCAGTCTTAAGTCACTCAAGAGCTCCTTACTAACATTCCTCAATACAGAATGCACCTGTAAACATGTAACATAATGACTATTTCCTACATATTTATTTTGTGTTAATCTGTATATTTGTGTTTTTAATATCTTGCATTTTATTACTTTTTATTTCTGTAACGACTGTAACAATTCAATGTTCTTGAACCCAGGACATACTTGAAAACGAGAGAAATCTAAATGTATCCTTCCTGCTAAAATTCTTTATAAACAATTAAATAAAATTGTATAAAACAAGTAGAGGAAATTAAAGAACCTTACAGGGTTATTCAAAGAGATCCGAATTGTGACCGAAAGGTAACCGAACAGTGAATTTCAGCGTACGGTTACCTTTCCTGGCCATTAGGCTATTCATAGAGAAGACAATTCGCCAAATGTTGGCGAATTGCCTGCACATACGGTGCCTGTTCGTTGCCTGTTCGAGGGCAGTGAATCCCCATAGAGAAGCAATGCTTCGTCTATTCAGAGAACAAAAACCAGCAGTGAAAGGTTGCCGAAATGCCCTGCTGTTCCGTGGTTTCATTCGACAGGTTTATTCAGGCGAATCCCATAGGCTTCAATGTTAAATATATTCCCATTTTAATTCAATATCTAATAAACCGTTCATTATAATATTCTGCAGTAAAAAGTATCTTTATTTTTAGATTTTTTTAGGATTTTAGGCATTTTTTGTGATATTTTTGCAAATATGTTTTTTGGTTTTTTTTTTAAATCGTTTTTTCTTTTTTCTGTAACAGCCCTTTTTATTATCGTTCATTGGATCTTATATGTAAATTCCAGACATTTTCGTTCTGTAGTTTATTTGCAAACACCATTTCACTTTTCAAACATTCAAGCGTACTTTTTTTTTCCACTCCATTCGTCTGGTGTCGGCTTTTTCCGGTGGCTGCTCTGCGCTGTGATCGGCGGCTGCTCGGGTTTCTCCGGCGTGTTCGGTGGGGTTAATCCAGATGATTTTGCGGGTTCGGTGTGCATTCCCTGCATTATGACAGCCTTGTGGTGCTTGCTGAATACACAGCAGGGTTGCCGAAATGGGATCGCAAATCGCACCGAATTGAAGAGAACAAAAACTCACCGTACGTGCGGTGACTTTTCAATTCTCTTTGAATAACCCTGTTAGTGTCCTAATGGCTTGGTACTTACGAAACCTTCATGATATTCTAGTGCAGGGGACAGCACCTTGGTATCCAGATGTTTTGGCGCAACATCTGCCGTGATGCGTAGCCACTCCCCCTATAGAGGATCACGCTTTGCAGCTCTGTCAAGGCGCGTCCTTTGACGGAGAGGCCTGCTGCACGGATGCAGCACGGTCGTTGTTGCACGCGCAAATTCGTGCGCACGCAGCAGCGTCTGGCCGGCCCGGTCGCAGTGTCAAAATGCTGCGACAGACGCCAGGAGCCACGTCAGTACGTGTGCACCTAGTGCGCTCGTCTGACACTGGCCTAAGGAGGAGAACCTGCAGGTTTCTCCTTAGCGTCCCCGTTTTAGCTTGATATTATGGGGCAGGCGCTAATCCAGCAGCGTGCCCCATAATGCAGCACTAAGCCTCAGGATACTTGAGACAGTGCCAGGGGGCCTCCCCAAGCATTCCCTCCATGGAGGAGTCCATAGGACTCCATTGAGGCTTTGACTGACGGTCACATGACCTGCAGGATCTCGCTGCTCACGAGATCCTGCAGGTCGGCAGAGTGATCATGGAAGGAGACTGGAGACTTTTCCCCTCCCAGTCTGACTCTGCTCCCAGCGGCCAGAAGCAATGTATCGGGCTGCCGTTCTTTTCGCGGGATGAGAGGGGAGTATGTGATTTTTGGGGGGTTTTCAGCTGGTGCTAATTCCGCAGAAGCAGTTAAACACAGCCAGGAGCTGGTGCTAACTTTTGAGTTAACCGCAGCGGGACGTAATTAGCGTTTGGACTTTGTAATCCTAATGCTAATTAACTCTTTGCGCTCCCATGTTAAGCATAGGGAGCGCAAAGTACAGTAACCTCGCGCTGAAAAGCGCAATCCCCCAGTCGCTAACGGGTTTTGGTACTCGTAGCATTCAGATTGTAATATGGTGCGCCCGCACTAGGGTCAATTAACCTAAAGTTAACGCTCACAGCTGACGGCTAACGTTAGTGTTATGTATGTAATATGGCCCATGGAGTGCCAAGGCCGCTCGGCGCATAGCACTTTTCTTGTGCAATAATAACTAATTATTGCTGCTAAAGTGGCATAAACTACATTTCTCATTATGCTCAGCAGCCACTTCTGAAATGTTAGTTGCTAAGAAAGCCAATTCAGAAGGCTATTAGAGATGATTGCAGTGGATAACCTTTCCTGACGTACTTTAAGGCTGGTGTCAGACGAGCGTAGTGTTCACGTCCGTGATTGCGCCTAAAAGTACGTCCGTGATAGCATGAAACAAAGCCCATTGGAGCCCATTACACGAAGTACGTCCGCACTGAACTGCGGACACACAACGGCCGCGGCCCACGGACGCAAGGCAGGCAAGAACGTACAACTCCTAGAACGGCCGCACAAAGTGCGCTGCGTCCGCAACGTCCGCATAGCTGTGTGTGTGAGTGATGGAACGTGGTCAGACGGACTGCATTTATACATCCAGCATTTTTCACAGACAAAATGGTTTAGCTTTTTATTTTATTTTCTCTCCTACATCCGTCAAAATATACGTCAGTGATAAACGGACTGTGTGGCCACTACTGCGTCTTCCGTACTGACGTACGTCCGTGTGCACGGACGTACAGTCCATAGAAATCACGCTCGTCTGACCCTAGCCTAATAGAGCGCACGTTTACCTGTGTTTAAGGCACAGTCTTCATTGAATAGTCAGGCGGTAGTTGACAGCTTGACATTAATTGTCAGCGGAGCTAAGATAGCAAAGGTAGAGTATATATAAAAAATGTCACCTCAATTTGGTTCACAATTTTTATACTGTTTGATAAATAAACGTTAATCTGGTGTAGAGCGCATATTAGATGAAACTGCAGATGAGAGGGAGATTTGAGGAGTTATTCAGGGAGCACCAAAATTTTCTCTGCTCTCTCGTTCGGCGCACTTCGGCGACTTTAACTCGTCGACCCTGTAGTGAATTCAGTCCCCGAAGTACGCCGAAGGGATTCGCCGAACGCCGCTTATCAACTTGCCGAACTCAGCTGCTAACCGCCAAACAGACTGCCAAACGCAGCCAACGATCCGACAACCACCTCTGAACAGACCGAACGCAGCCGCAAACCACCGAATGCAGCCGACGATGCGCCGAACAGACGGCCCAACGCAGCAGGAAAAGATCAGACGATCCACTGAACGCCGCCGAACGGTGACGATCAGCTGCTGAAAAAAGCCAATCAGTCGTCAAATACTGTAGAACTGAGGGTAAAGAAAAAAAAACGCCAATTTTAAAAAACGCGTTTAAAACAAAGAAAATGCATGGAAATAATAACAAAGGTGCTATAAATAAAAATAAAAAAGGTCTGTTACAGAATAAAAAAAATGCCATTAAAAAACAGGAATTAAAAATTTCACCTTAAAAAAAATCTATAAAAATGCCTGATTTTTTTTTTAAAAAGAAATTTTTTGCTGCAAATGCAAAGGATAAACGGTTGAATAAAAAAAATAATAAAAACTGTGTCTTTTTTTTTTTTTTACATTGAAACCTATGGGATTCTCCTGTTTAAACCTGTGGAACTGAAGCACAGAATATCTGGGCATTTCGTCAGCTTTTCGTTGCAGTTCGACATTCTCTGAATACTGTAGATTAGGCTAATGTCAGATGAGCGCAGTCTGAGCACACTCTGCGTGTGTGCATAATTGACAGACGTACTGACAGAAGATACTGTAGACACCACACGGTCCGTGTTTTTGGATGGATGTAGAAAAAAAATGGAAATATGGGAAACAAAATTAATTAAAATTAAAAGACAGGTACAGTCAGCAAGACCAAAAAAACTTCTGAGCGTCAACGTGATGGACGTCGCAAATGCGCTGCGTCTGATGTCGCTTCATCACGCACACAGGCCGCTACGTGGACGCGGCGCACTCTGGGCGTCCGTCATAGCGCTTTTACATCGAGGCCTAAATGGCATCCGTTGCTACTTGCATGGTGCGTGCGCACTTTGGTGCGCACGTGCTTCGTGTGTTGGTCTCTATTGATCACAAATCAATGCTACAACGGACGTTAAACTTGCGGCGAAACGGACGTGATGACTGCGTTCGTCTGATGGTAGCCTTAACCATTACTTCTCTATGGGGAATTTCACTGCCACGAATGTCACCCTATTGTGGCGATCTGAGGCGAATTGCTCTGTATTTCAATAGCAATTCGCCAATATTTGGCGAATTGCCAGCTTTCTGAATAGCCGAGTTGTTGTATATATTTTAGACCCGAGGTTTAGTTCTTAAAGCGAAGAACATTACCCCTTCTAACTGTACGAGACAGGTCTTGCACCCATATAATTAGCATTTGGGGACAAGCAGAGTCCTCTACATTTTCTGTCATTCTAAATAGGTTTCTTATTTTATTATTATTAGTTCATATAATGCTGCAGAAAAGATTCTTATAACAATAACATAAGCCCACAGGACTTGGATGTTATGAGGTTTTTTATTACTGTAGATACTCGAGTATACCGCTAGATTTTGGTGACAAAAATTTACTTTAAAATTGAAGGGGTCGCATTATATTCGAGACATCTGCATCGCGTGAAAAAAAAAAAAAAAAAATTTGCCTTGCTCTGGATCCCAGTCTCACTGAAGTGAATGCGGGCTCCTTGATGCTTCCAAACACTTCAGGGACTCCCAGATTGGGGAGAGGTGGGATCCATCGCGGCCAGAGGGCACTCTCGGTTTAAGCCAATAGTTCACCTTGCTCGCCTCCGCTCAGGGCCGGCCCGACCATGGAGCAGTATGGTGCGCTTGCGCCAAGCGGCAGATTTGTGGGGGCGGCAAAATTTTGCCGCTGAGACCAGTCGCTGCACTTTTTTTTTTTTTTTATCGCTGCCGCGCCAGTACAGCTCTACATGCCGCCTCCCGACAAAACAAAACATTACGGGACTTGTCTTTGCTGCGGAGGCAAAAGCAGGGCTAGAGGGGCGTGGCATGTGTACTGACCTGCCTCCTGGTGCTCAGCCAATAGCAGCTCGACCAGCTTCCAGCTTTTATGCCACCGGTTTGGATTAAAGATGGCGGACCACAGCGAGACAGGCAGTATGCGAGCGCCTGGAGGGTGAGAAAAAAATTGCCACGAGGACTGTTTGGGGGGCGTATTAGTGCTGGGCCAATCTGTGTCTGACCCCCACCTCCCGAGTATCCTTAACAATTCCCAATTCAGCTTCTTCCGGGCTCTGTGATCAGTCACGTGACACAGGGCTCGGAAGAGCTGCAGAGAGCCGCGCAAGTGGAAGAGGGCGTGGCTGCCTGAGTGCAACATGCTGCCTACTGCTACCGGACAGGGAGAAGAGGAGAGGTGAGATGCCTTGTTCCTGTCCAGCCTGGATATCTCCCCCCTGCAAGTGGTTTATCTTGTTTACCTGAGCTGACAGGAGGAGACCCGGGCTGAGACCCCTCCCCCCCTCCACACAGGGGTCCTGCAGGAGCTGCAGTATGTGAGGAGGGGTGAGGATCTGCTGATGTGTCCAAACACACAGAATAGCCCCTGCTGTGCACCCTGTAATGTGCCTTGTCATTATGAAGTGGAAATAGGCTGAAAGACGGCCGCCATTGTACACAGGCGGCCATCTTGTTCAGAATATTGGTTCACTTGTATATAAATAGACAGGTTTGTAGCTGAGACTAGAATGAGGTATACGTAGAAACTTAGGAATGCGTTTAGATTAGCAGAAAAGCAATTAAAGTTTTATGAAAGATCTCTGTCTGTTCCTGGCACGGAGGAGAAAAGCGACTCCAAGGTCGGTGGGGCCCGCGGAAAGACGAAGGAGTATAGAAGACCGGGCCCCAGGCCATCTGAATAAACATAGCCGATAGGGAGGGAGGCACTGCCCGGAGAAAGACAGCACAAACAAATCACAGACTGTCAAACTAACGAGAAGTGTATCAATTTATAGTTATATGTGGAATGTTCTTTGTGTTCGAATTAATGATGGGAGGTATTAACCCACGTGGGGTGGAATAGAGTGTCATAGGGAGGTGGGCTAATGGGGATGTACCTAATTATGTATTTGGGGCATAAAACCTCATGTCTCGGTGTAATCGGGGCTCACTCTAAGCGATTCAATCCTGTGTGAGCACTTGTGTGACGACACAATAAACTCTTGCCTTTCCTGAAGAGACTAGTGTTTGGACAATCCTTGCTTGTGTCTGGTCCGGCGCCGTTAATGAAGTGAACCTGATTGACTCCGGTTACATTTTCTGGGGTCTCGATAGCCGGGATAACGGGCCTTTTGCCAAGACACAGGCAACGGCTGCTGAACACAGTGCGGCGCTTGACTGCAGCAGTGCCAGAATCCCGATGGTTGGGGGCGTCCATTGAAGGTGAGCTGACATCTGCAGGCGCCAAGCAGGATTTCCTGTACAGTGGACCTCATCTCGTCCCAAACGGACCCCCCCAACCCGGGAAGCTGGGACACCAGAGTCCGAGGAAACAGCAAGCAGCGCCGGCGATAGGTAACGTGTCTTCTATGTTTTGTATGTCTAAAGGAAATACCGGTATCTAAGGGAAACGTCCGACTGCGATAGACGGATAAGAGGATGCGATGGCCACCATCCTATTGGCATATCTTTCCCGCCGCTGGTAGCGCTGACATTGCTAAGGAGCCAGAGTGGCTAGCGGGCGTCTGGATTCGGGGGAATTGAATGCCAATCAAAGGGTAGTTCTGTATGAGAGGGAGAAAGTAGCTGCGTGGAGTTGCATAGTTCAGTGTTTGTAAATAGAGCTTCACCACGTGGGTAAACGGGAAAGGAGGAGGATTTTTCTGTGACTGGGCTGAGAGCCTGAGTCAGTGCCTAGTGTGTACGTCGTATAGTGACAAGGGCTTATAGTGAAGCCAACGATAGCTGCAGAGATAGTGGTGCTGAGTGGGTAGATTATCCATAAAGCAGATTGGAATTGCAGACGGAAGTGTAGACAAGGAACGGGGTGCACATAGCCACAAGCAGTCAAGAGTTAGAGTTCAAATTACGGGGTATAAGGAGCCACTAAGGAGGGAATACGTCCTCGGCTAATGGAAAGAGTTGAAGTGATATATGTTCTATATTATGCTGAAAGTATCTGATACGGAATGTGTTGTGAATGAATTGACTTGAGTGCTGTGAGTGAACGTGCGCCTACTCGCTCCGCGAGGAAGCAAATTCGAGAGTGGACCCTGGAACGTACGGTTTCGGCTCAGGCGACTGCAGTCGGCTACTGAAGGGGGAAGCGTATGTGGATGCGGATAAATTGTTGACTGAAGTATCAGACTGTAGATTTTAACTGTTATTGAAATAAGATAATTGTATCGCAAAAAGTATTGTTTTCAAGAGTGACAATGGGTAACAGGTCATCTAAGCCCAAGAAGGTAAAGGAGGGTAAGATGCCCCTAGAATATATGGTGCGAAATTTTGAAGCATTATATAAAAACGTATGATTATGGTGTAGAATTGACAAAAGAGAAATTAAAAGTAATGTGTACAGTTGTGTGGCCGTTATTAGTCCCAGGATGGCCAGAGCAGGGGTCAATGGACCCGGAGTTGGTACAGAAGGTATATTCCCAGGTTACAGAGCAGTACAGATATCCTGAAGAATACCCGTATATAGATATATGGAGATATTGTATTAAAAATAAGAGTTATTTTATAATGATAGCGGGGAGAAATAAGAAACAGGACCCCCAAAATAATAGAAAGAGAGAGAGAGTGATGTTTTGCCCCCGTTCTATCTATTATGTTATGGGGCAGCCAGAGAAGATTGAGATGCCCGATGGGAGTGTATATAAATTAGTGCCCACGGGAATAGTGATGATAAAGAGGAAGATGAGAACCAGGGAGTTACCACACGCGCAGCGAATAGTATATATAAACCCCGGGATCCGTACCAACACAATCCCTACAAGAATGCTATGCAGTTGCCTTTGCGAGAGGTGCCAGGCCCCCCCCTTGGCGGATGGGAATCCAGGGCCAATGCAATACACATATGTCCCGTTCACGACAACGGATTTTTTTAATTGGAAAACACACACACCACTGTATTCCACAAATCCCGCAGCAGTGGCCAGTATGATAGAGTCAGTTATGCTCACACATAACCCCACATGGGCAGATTGTCAGCAATTAATGTTGACAATGTTTACCACAGAGGAAAGAGCCCGGATAAATAGTAGCGCGCGAAAGATTTTACTCGCCCAAGCTGTAGCAGATGCTAAGCCTTATCCAGAAGCATGGGCAGAGGAACATTACCCCAAAACAGATCCTAAATGGCCGTACAATACAGTTGAAGGAGTTGCCCATCTGCAGACATACAGAACTGCTGTAATTATGGGTGTTAAAGCGGGAGGGAAGAAACCCACAAACATGGAAAAAAATAGCAGATGTGATGCAAGAGATAAAAAAAAAAAAAAAAAAAAATCCCCAAGTGCGTTTCTAGAGAGATTGCTGAATGCGTACAGGATGTATAGTCCTATTGATCCTGAAACAACGGAGAATCAGAGGTTAATTAACTCCTCGTTTGTGGGTCAGTCAAAGAGGGATATACGGAACAAAATACAGAGAATAGATGGGTTTTTGGGGAAGGTATTAGTGAATTAGTTGAGATCGCTAATAAGGTGTATCATAACCGGGATTTAGAGGAAATAAAGAAGTGAAGGGAATGGAGCGGGGTTTGTGGGACTGGCGGGGACATCATTTGAAGGGCAGGATGTATATTGACGGGGATCTGGGCCCATCCCGCTCGGTAGCCACGAGCCCACGGTCACAATGAGAGTGGGAAATAAAGATGAAGTTTTTATGGTTGATACAGGTGCCGAATATTCTGTTGTAACAAAGCAAATTGCATCTCCAATGGGAAATAAGGTTGATATTATGGGAGCATAAAATAAATTAATATTTTACGGAGTGAGATGGTTGCGGTGCTGTATAGTTTGTGTGTGTGTGATTCAGACTGATTTTGTCCGATTGTGTTTTTTTAATTGATTATTAAACTGTTCAATTAAAAGTTGAGATTGAGCGTCGTCTCTGGTGTATAGGCAGTGCTTCTGACAGACTGTTTGCAAGAGAGAAGGGGGAAGGGAGGGAGTCAGTAAAATATGCCAAGGGAGGATGTTTTTTCTTTGCTCTCTGATAGCTAACCCTTTGTGTATCTGTGCAGCGTACTATGCTTAGCTAATTTTAATGTGTGTTACAATAGAATATTTGTCTGAAGTCTGAGTGCAAGATATATGTTTATACTTTGTGTTAAATATTAGTCCGAAAGTTTTAGTTTTGTTCAGAGCTAGAATTAAATAAAAAAAAAAAAAAAAAGAAAAGAAAAGGGATTCCTGGTTTTTATATTATTACATATAAACAATAATAAGTATGTAATGGTATACAAAATTGTCTACCAAAATATGAAATTTATTAACAAATTGAAATATGGTTACTGTTTTTAAAAGGTATGTTTTTGTTTGATTTTTGATGGAATGATTTATTGTTTTTTTTTTCGATGTGGTATTAAGAGTCTGTTTTGGGCTACGGGAAAATATCTCTGAGAATATTGTTTACACAATGTGTATGTGTATATGCCCGAATGTCCCATCCAGCTCCTGGGGCGGGATATTTTTTGCAAATTGCCAGCCCAAATTATATTTTTTTTTTTTTTTTTTTTTTCCGGGGTCACGCTCAATTAGACCTGCCCGAGAGTGGCGGCTCTATTCGGCAGCATGATCCAGCCAGCCCGCACAACCCCCAATCTGTGAAAATCGCAGTAGTTATGTCAAAGGAAGAAGAATGGCGCACGGCACCTACTCTGCCTGTTGTCCCCGCACGCACTACTCCTTGGAATTCCTGAGGTGGGGGCGGAGGAAAACCCGCCCAGATGAGTTGAATCACAGCCCGGCGCAACACCGGTGGCTCTAAGACAATATTATATCCCACAGAAAGCCAAGCAGGTTACAGAGTGTCTAAAAAGAAAGCACAAATATGTAAACAGAGCGTAAAATACCTGGGCTTCCAGTTAACAGGTACCAAACGTGCACTGGGGGCAGAAAGAAAAGAAGCAGTGTGCCGCATACCCCAACCAAAGACCAGGAGCTCCAAGCAACTCGACCCTGTGGCCTGCGGCCTACCCCCATGCCTGAAAGCAGTGGCTGCCACCGCAATGCTAATAGCAGAAGCAGACAAACTGACCCTTGGACAAGTTCTTCATGTCAAGGTGCCCCACGCTGTCAAGGCTCTGCTGGATGTGACAGGAGGTTACTGGTTCAGTAGCAGGCCGGATTTGAAAGACGTACCCCTAGACAAATACGATCTACAGCTATTCACTGATGGAAGCAGCTACATGGATGATGGGAAGAAAGTCTCCGGCTATGCAGTAGTCTCAACAGAAGAAGTCATCGAAGCAAAGCCACTGCCAGGCCATACATCAGCACAACTAGCTGAAATAACAGCTTTAACCAGAGCCCTTGAAATTTCTGAAGGCAAAAGAGTAAATATCTATACAGACTCCAAATACGTTTTTATGACAGTCCATGCACATGGTGCACTCTAAAAAGAAAGAGGCCTACTCACGTCTTCAGAACAACAAATTAAATATGCTGCAGAAATCACGGCCCTCCTGGAAGCAGTGTGGAAACCAAGTGCTGTCAGCATCAGGCACTGCCGTGGCCACCAAAAAGGCCATGATGAAATTCCAAAAGGTAACAGACGCGCAGACCAGGCCGCAAAAGCAGCTGCAAAACCGCCACCGCCAACAGAAGATCAAGCTAAAGTACTGATCTGCAAGCAAGAACCTTAACCTTCCATGCCAAATTACGAGTTCTACATGAATTTGAAAAAGTTTGAACCCCACGGCGAGTTCATTGAAATAATACTGCACAAGTGGCAAAATGACTATGAACTGATAGAACTCAATTAAGATTATATCCAATGGCTTTTCCCAACTCGGACACAAGGCCAAAATTTCTACTCTACTCCTCTAAATCCGCAAGAGACACGCCTAATGGTTAACACCTCAGAAGTTCAGCAAAGACTGCGCAGAGCCTACAAGATGATGCTGAAATTCTTCGGCGTAAAAATAGTGGGGAGGAGGAAGACAAAGAAATAACTGAAGTTGAACGAGCAGAAAATTTCGCGTCGCGTCACGTTTTGAAAATTTGACAATCAATTCTCACAATAATCTACGAATCACACGAATACTGCACAGTCTGGGAGAATTGGGAGCAGAAGAATATCAAGTCCCACTGGTGAGGTTCTTCCTCAAGGAGATCCTTATCAAGAACAGACTGCCAAGAATGAAGAAAAGTGTAATGAACTTTTTCATACCAGCAGTAAGAGATTCACAAGACAGACAGGATTTGTTATTTTGAGAACAGGCCCATCGGGCTATCCCCAAGGGCATTATTACAAATAGACTTTACAGTGCTGCCACCCTGCAAAGGATACAACTATTTACTAGTGATGGTGTGCACTTTGACAGGATGGGTGGAAGCCTTCCCAACAAGAATTGAAAAGACTACAGAAGTGGTAAAGAGCCTGATGAAAGAAATAATACCACGTTACGGGCTTCCACTCGAGATAGGGTCAGACAATGGCCCTGCATTTATCCAGAACTGTTTGCAACAACTTGCCCGGCTACTGGGCATCACCTGGAAGCTACATACCGCCTACAGGCCCCAAAGTTCGGGAAAAGTTGAAAAAAAATGAACCGTACTCTAAAGACTTTGATGTCCAAACTGTGCCAAGAGACGTCACTGGGCTGGTTGGACTTGCTGCCGATAGTCCTTTTGCACATTAGGTGCAGACCAACCCCCCAATTGAAGCTAAGTCCGTACGAACTTATGTTTGGACGGCCAACCCCTCTGATTAATGGACTAAGGGGGACCTTCGGGCATTGGAGAAATTAAACTAAATGATCAGGTAGTAATGATGGGTAAAAGAGTGGAAAAATGATCCACTAGGTCCAAAATGGAGAGGTTTTTATTTTGTCCTGTTATCAACCCCTATAGCAGTAAAGGTTGCCGAGGTGGTCCCGTGGATACATCACTCCAGAGTAAAAGCAGCTGCCAGTCCTGAGCTAACATGGAAGGTCGTCGCCAACGAGACCAATCCGCTGAGGCTGAAGCTGACAAAGACCACAGTCACGAGCACCTAAATGATCCTAACCCTGATGATTCAGAGGATCAACAAGTGGGTGTTTTGATGGGCACAGACCCTGACCACCTGCCAACGGGGGATAACCACAGGGTGCTTTTTAGGGGCCCGGCCCCCACCCTTGATCATCCAGAAATGTTTTTTACTTTTGAAATTCCGGTGGGGAGGGATTGGGTTTATGTGACTGTAAAAAGAATTGCCCAAGGAATTCTGACACTCGGGGCATTTGTGGTGCTGATTTTATATTTTGCTAATTTGATTTATGGACTCTCGCGTGGAGTATGCTCTAATTGTACGGGCAATGTGGGGAAAGTGGATATTTCCCATATCTGGAATAGTACGCACCCGGTGATGGAGAACCGTACCATGTGGAGACAAAAACGAGAGGCGCTATCTGGAACCAACCCAAGAGGACATTTACTTGTGCAATTCAAATATGACTATGCTAAAAAGTCTGGGCAAACTGCATGCTGGGTGTGTAGTAGACTGCACCCAGAGACAATTCATATACCATTTGCCTCTGTTCCAATGAATTTGAGTATGTTTGTATCAGGGAATATCACAATACATGCTGTCGATGCACAAAGGGAAAAGACAGAATCAGTCAGTCCCGGGTACCCCATAATAGGACCAGTGTATCCACCAGAATGGTGTTTTCAACTAGGACCAGATAAAGAAACAAATAACGAGGGTGGGTTATGTAACTCAAGTCAGTTCAACTGGACATCATATATTTATATATTCAAAACAGGACAAAAGGCGAATTATTTATATATACGATGCAGGCAACTCACTAGAGACCAAGAGGCGGTGATTGGGAATGGGACCAATGGGAGGCAGGGTGCAGTGGATATGATGAGACGGCTGAGACATCTTGCGATAGAGATATCAAAGGGAACACTACATTCATCACCATTTATAGTGACAGGAGGGTACCAGGTGTGCTGTGAAAGGGTGTGTTACACATGGGTACCACCAACGATAACGGGAATGTGTTATTTGGCTAAGCTGGTCCCAATCCAGAGACTAAGGGGAGAAGACACAAACACAGACACGGAACTGCACCCTAGGTACCCACTGGTGTTTGAAAGACCAAAGAGAGAATTGTTTGCGAAGATGGATCGAATATGGACATGGTTGCCAGCATGGACTGGATGGGGAGGAGAGATGATGAGGAGATTGAATAGCTATGTCAATCTGATGGATGAGATTCTGAATAGGACCAGTATGGATATCCAGCTGTTGAATCTGGAAATGCGTGAGTTACGAAAGGTGCAAATGATATATGAAATGGCGCTTGAGCAGATCAGTGCGGCCTTGAATGGGTTGTGTGAAATGACAATGCACTATGAATGTTGCACCTTCATCAGAAACACTACACACGAAGTCCCAAACTATTACCAGGTAATTCAAGATCATCAGGAGAAGGTAGCACAGTTGCAGGGCACAGCCAGAAGGATTGCTGCCGAAGGCTGGAATCTGCTCCGTGGGTTTGGAGCAATGGGAGAATGGTTTGGTTCTATCTTACGATTTATCTCAAGGATTGGATCCATGATACTTATGATAGTGGTGATTTTGATCATAGGGATACTGATATACCGTATAGGGCTATGTTTATGGCCACTGTGCAAAACAGCACTGATATCTACACAAACACAGAAGATACCACTGATAATTCCACAGGGTATGTTCCCAGTGAAAGAAACCCCCCTTTTTCAGTAGTTTCAGAATAGTGGAGTGTAATGGCTACAAGTGCCAGGAAAAGATCCTGACACTTGAGCCAAGGGGGAATGAAGTGGAAATAGGCTGAAAGACGGCCGCCATTGTACACAGGCGGCCATCTTGTTCAGAATATTGGTTCACTTGTATATAAATAGACAGGTTTGTAGCTGAGACTAGAATGAGGTATACGTAGAAACTTAGGAATGCGTTTAGATTAGCAGAAAAGCAATTAAAGTTTTATGAAAGATCTCTGTCTGTTCCTGGCACGGAGGAGAAAAGCGACTCCAAGGTCGGTGGGGCCCGCGGAAAGACGAAGGAGTATAGAAGACCGGGCCCCAGGCCATCTGAATAAACATAGCCGATAGGGAGGGAGGCACTGCCCGGAGAAAGACAGCACAAACAAATCACAGACTGTCAAACTAACGAGAAGTGTATCAATTTATAGTTATATGTGGAATGTTCTTTGTGTTCGAATTAATGATGGGAGGTATTAACCCACGTGGGGTGGAATAGAGTGTCATAGGGAGGTGGGCTAATGGGGATGTACCTAATTATGTATTTGGGGCATAAAACCTCATGTCTCGGTGTAATCGGGGCTCACTCTAAGCGATTCAATCCTGTGTGAGCACTTGTGTGACGACACAATAAACTCTTGCCTTTCCTGAAGAGACTAGTGTTTGGACAATCCTTGCTTGTGTCTGGTCCGGCGCCGTTAATGAAGTGAACCTGATTGACTCCGGTTACAATTATTTCCCAGTCAATTTAAAATGCTCTTTATTGCAGCTTTCAGTGGACCTTTAGCTGTAGACTCTCTCTCTTAAATTCGCCCTCCAGGGTTTCCTCCAGTGTTACAGCTTGTGGGTATATACAGTCAAAGTTTTAATATATGGATTAGATTTGTATTGCCAATCAAATAGCATCAACATGACCAGGCTCAGCAATCTCAGCCCTCCAGATGTTCTGGAACTATATTCCCCATAATGCTCAATCTAATGAGCAGTTAAGCATGATGGGAGTTGTATTTCTAGAAACATCTGGGAGAGGGGGGGCATGGTTGTTGACTCCTGCATTAATATATATTTGTAGATCACTGCTTTGATGGACCTATACACAGTACAACTTACTGCCACATGATTAGACAATTATTTATTTGCTATACCTTTTTTTATATGTTCTGTATGATCTCCTTTAATAGCTTATAGACATTGACCAGTTTCTGGCTGCAGATCTCTGCTTGTGCTGTGGTCTGTTTTGGCAGTCAGAGAGTGAATCTGTAGTATTTACGTAAGTGTTAGCCCAAGGATAATGCAGCCACCTATTACTGAGATTTTCAAACACGTTATTAAAAAATAATACTTACAGGGTGATTCAAAGAGATCCGAATTGTGGCCGAAAGGCAACCGCACAGTGAAATTCAGCGTTCGGTTACCTTTCCTGGCCATTCGGCTAGTCAGAGAGCAGAGAGCAAATCCTGGCAGATTGCCTGCACATACGGTGCCTGTTCAAGGGCAGTGAATCCCATAGAGAAGCAATGGTTCGTGTATTCAGAGAACAAACCCAACAGTGAAAAGTTGCCGAATTTCCTGCTGTTCAGTGGTTTCATTCGACAGGTTTATTCAGGCGAATCCCATAGGCTTCAATGTTAAAAAATAGTTCTGTTTAATTCAATATCTAATAAACCGTTCATTATGAAATTCTGCAGTAAAAAGTCTCTTTATTTATAGATTGTTTTAGGATCTTTTAGCTAAACTTTTTTCCTTTTTTTTTTTTTTTAAATCGTTTTTTCTTTTTTCTGTAACAGCCCTTTTTATTATCATTCATTGGATTTTATATGTAAATTTCAGACATTTTCGCACAGTAGTTTCTTTGCAAACAGTGTTTCACTTTTCAAACATTCAAACATACGTATGGTTGTTTTTTTTCACATTCGTCTGCGGTGTCGGGTTTTTCCGGCGGCTGCTTGGGTTTCTCCGGCGTGTTCGGCGGGGTTAATTACAGATGTTTTGCAGGTTGGTTGTGTGCGTATGCCAGGTTTTGCGGTGAATGTTCGTTGGGTTGCGGCAGCTTTTCCCTGCACTACGACGGCCCTGTGGTGCTTGCTTAATACACCGCAGGGTCGCCGAAATGGGATCGCCGAATCACACCGAATTGAGGAGATGAAAAGTCACTGAACGTGCGACGACTTTTTGATGCTCTTTGAATAACCCTGATAGTCTTATACTTGGATCTTGGTTATAAATATAACATAATGGATGTGGGTGAATTTTGGGTGGCGGGGGGGGGGGCAGCATTTCATCCTTCGCTCCAGGCAGCACAATGTCTTGGGCCGGCCCTGCCTCCGCTAGCCATCTAATAGCTAGTAAAGAAGACGGGTGGCCGGCGGCTTCATACTTAGCAACAACTGCAATCATTCTAGAGCAGAGCACCCTGGCCTGAGGGGGAGCCTGACTGTGTTAAGAGAAGCTCGAAGGATTTTAAATGTTTACCTGTAAGGGAAAATTTTGTTCCTCGCGTTATATTCGAGTCTTGAGTATTCTCTAATTTCCATAATAAATATCTATCCATCGCGTTATATTCGAGTCGCGCTATACTCGTGTATCTACGGTAGTTATTTAGAATGACGACACACTTATAAACTTTTATTCATGGTCAGCATTTATTAGTTTGTATATTACACAGATATTAAAACATATTTGTGTCTAGCGAAACACAGCAATATACCATTAAGATATTACTGATAATGTAGAATATAATACAAAAAAATTCGACAGACAGGTTAGTTTCACTGAAATAACCTATTTATTTCCATTCAGAAAAATACACCCCCATTTTCATATAATCATCATTCAACAATTAGACAGGAGGTTTCATTAACTCACAGAGTGTCCAGGGAGGCTGCTACATTCAAAAGTCCCTTAACCAGCACAAAGAGAATTAATGGATTTCCTATTAAAGGATTATTATATATTTTAGCACAAAATACTAAATCCCATTTGACTATACCAGAATAATGATACATCTCGTCAACCTAAACTGGTTTACTTAACATGTCCATCCAGTACTGTACCATACAAAAAAATGCAAATATTGCACAATTAGGAGGATTGAGTGTTTCAGGTACAGTAGCACAAACACTAGTGGTATCCATACAGATATACCAAGGATTTTGCTCATTTTATATTATTATCATACAAAAAAAAAGAAAGTAGGGCATAAACCCTAAAATAAAAAAGGTAATAAATATATAAAACAAATTGTTCAAAATTACCAAAAGTTTTGAAAAAGAAATAGCACTTTCTATGAGAAAGAATTAACTTAAACAGTCAATATGTAGCCCGCTTGATGCTACAAACTCAAAGTATGCTTCAATGGTCAAGGGCTGTGAAGTCATCATGGGGGGGGGGGGGGTTAGTGCAGACAGTGGTTACCCTTGGGCTCCATTGAAATGTACCGGCAGGTAAGATACCATTCATCGATCAGTCTATTGAGAGAATCAATCAAGGTGAAGAAGACCCTGTATTATCATGATAATCTTTCAGAAGGACTTATCTCCAAGATTACCAAGGTCTCCACAAGTTCTTGTTGCTGTTCTGCAGAAACTGTCCAGGACTGAACTGGCTGGAGTTCAGAGACGGTTGAGTGGAGTGTATGGTGGCGTTTGCCATTTCTTGGGATGTAAACTGAGGAGGGTGGAATTGCTTCATCAGGTGCTGACTCTGATCATCGTAACCCGACAGGTAATTTACAGAATCCTGGACATGTTTGCGGTAGCCTACTCCATGGTTGGGTGTCATCATGTCTAAAATTATAAAGAGATGTGAGGTTAAGTCAAGTTGCTTCTGGCAACACAAGTTTCCAATAAATATAAAGTAGTTATCTACAAGAAAACCATAATAGATGACACTTACTTTTCCCAGCCAGGTGCTGCTGCAGGAAGGTCACTGTCATCTCCAGGATATCTGCTTTCTCTGGTTTGGATGGAAGCTGCTGTTTCTGAAACTCTTCCTCCAGTAACATCCTGAGCTGCTCAATGCTGCTGTTAATGCGATCTCTCCTCATCTTCTCAATCACTGGCTTCCTCAGCTGGAGGAAGGAACAGGAGTCTATCGTTAATACTTTATTCATATAGGTTACAAACATATTTTTAGCAAAGATAATGATACATTCAGATAGAGATATATAGTTCTTTGTGGCGTACATTAAACATATGGCCAAATGTCTTGGTCAAGCAAGCTCGCCCTGTCTCTTTAATGGTGTAAAACCACAAACTATATATTACTGTAGTGTTTAAGTATACAAATTCATTTTCAAATCGGACAAGACATTTGTCTACATGGAAAAGAAAGAAAGAGAGAGAAAGAAAGAAAGAAAGAGAAAGAAAGTAAAAGAACAACAGAGAGAAAGAAAGAAAGAAAGAGAATGAACGAACGATTGAGAAAGAAAGAGCAAGAAAGCGAGAAAGAAAGAAAGAAAGAGTAAGAAAGAAAGAGAAAGAACGAGAGAGAAAGAAAGAAAAGAAAGAAAGAAAAGAAAGAGAAAGAAAGAAAGAAAGAAAGAGAATGAACGAACGATTGAGAAAGAAAGAGCAAGAAAGCGAGAAAGAAAGAAAGAAAGAGTAAGAAAGAAAGAGAAAGAACGAGAGAGAAAGAAAGAAAGAGAAAGAAAGAAAGAGAGAAAGAAAGAAAGAAAGAAAGAGAGAAAGAAAGCGAGAAAGAAAGAAAGAGAAAGAACATGAGAGAGAAAGAAAGAAAGAAAGAAAAAGAAAGCATGAGCAGTAATGAAAAAGGAAAAGTGAGAAAGGGAATGAAAATGAAAGAGCAAGAGAAGAAAAGAAAGTAAAAAGCGAGAGAGGCAGGGGTCAAGTCCTAAAAAAAAAGTGCAAGAACTCACCAAGATTTGGTTCCCCAATTAGCAATTATCATCTAGCGCCTAACACAAACACACCCTCAAATCTGATATTTAAGTATATATATGTGGATTTTAGCGAAAATATTTGATAACTCTTGCATTTATTGCGACTTAACAGGGAAAGATATGATTGAACACCTGAAAACAAGCTTTATAGTGTATGGGGTCAATGGGAACTCCGTTCCCCCTCCAAAAATGGTGGAGGAACTGAGTTACCACTACTTCCCCCTGGACTTGGACCCCTGGAGAGAGGGTACGAGCTGCTGTCACATACAAATAACCCATATTTATTTATAAAGTATTTCACCAGGAAGGACACATTGAGATTTCTCTCGTTTACAACTATGTCCTGGGTTCAAGAACATTGAATTGTTACAGTTGTTACAGAAACCCAAAGTAATAAATGCAAGATATTAAAAACAAAACACAAATATAGAGATTTACACAGAAAATAAATATGTAGGAAATATAGTCACTATATATACAGGTCTATTCAGAGAGAGGTGAAAACCGGGAGAATAGTCAGGAGAAGAGAACACTAGACCAAATAGCTGATTTGGAAAGTGAGATAAATGGGAGAATGTTTCTGGTTTGGCTATTTTGACCTAGAATTTTCACTTCTCCGGTCATTCTCCTGGTTTTCACTTCTCTCCGAATAACCCTGTACATGTTTATAGGTGCTTTCCGTATCGACGTATATAAATAAAGGATACATTATCCTATATTGTAAAACATTGTGGATTCTGACAACAGCTATAGGAGTTCCATCATGTGTCCGCTTATCTCGTTCCCGTTGATTATTGTAAAGCGCTGCGGAAACTGCTGGTGCTATAATAATAGGATTGATTATAATTATAAAATATATAAGGGAAGAAGCATACTCTGAACATGAGTATCTAGAATAAAATATAAAGCTCCATGAAAATCGTGTCTGACTATATAGGTTCAGTTGGAGTATAGATTCTTAAGGAACCACTCTTACCTTCCTTATTCCACTGTCAGTCCGCCCGTCAGTTTTGTGCAGTGACAGGCAGGGTGCCATGGCTTGTCAGTCTAGGAGCAGAGGAGGTATGATGTGAACTGATCCTCTGTTTAGCTGTGTGTCTTGATGTGAGCAGTCTGCTTTCCCCTCTTTATAGCCCCCCCCCCCTGCCTGCATAATGAGTTGTGGAGCTCTAGCATGGGCAAGGTTCCCACACTAGACAGCCAATCTCAGGACCATGTGGGACAAATGAAGTGTGTCACATTGAATGGTGACAGCCTAGCTGAACATCTGGGGCTTGTATAGTAAGGAAGGACATAGATGTGTGAGAATCATCTACTGCCTATAAAACCTACTTAGTGCATCTGCTGAGTGCTCTCCCAGGATCTGTTCCATTGTACAGGGCCATGGAATATGTCAGCGCTATTAGAGAGAAATAAACATTGAATTACTAATTATTAAAATTAATAAATATATACATATAGACTGCAAGTACCACATATTAGGCTAGGGTCAGACTAACGCATTTTTTGCGTTGTCCGTGGAAAAGTGCGTTCGAACGAATGGACGTATTTTTTCACGTAATACGCGATAGCGGTCATACGATGTGCATTTTCGTCCGTGATTTTGTACGGATCATCAATAAAACACTTTTTGCGTCTGGACATTATGTTGGCCGGACATTAGCAGTGTCTGACGTCTCCTAATCACGCACACCTGCCGCTAGCGGACGCAGCGCACTCTGTACGTCAGTACTAGCGGTTTGACGTTCTCGAAAAAATGCGTTCGTTTGCCACTTTCGTGCGGCCTTTCTTCCTATGCTGCCCAGCATTGGACGTCATTTGCTGCAAGCACGGCCGTGATTAAGTGCGGCTAAACGCACGTTAATACTGCTTTCGTCTGACCCTAGCCTTAAGCGATAATTAAGTTTTTCCCCATTTATGTCTTAATAAAAGGATAAGCAATATAAAATCATTAACTGTATCTTATTATATACAGCATATTTGTATTCTGTTATATTTTACATGTTTTTTAGGCAGTATATAGAGTTAGTATTTTGAAAAGTAAACAATCATGTTTATATTTTACAGCATTATACAGGGTTATTCAAAGAGAATCGAAAAGTCACCGCACGTTCGGTGACTTTTCGTTCTCTTCAATTCGGCACGATTTGGCAATACCATTTCGGTGACCCTGGGGTGTATTCAGCAAGCACCACAGGGCCGCCGTAATGCAGGGAAAAGTTGCTGCAAACTCGCCGAAAACTCACCGCAAAACCCGACGAAGGCTCACCGAAACCCGCAAAAACATCTGGATTAACCCCGCCGAAAACGCCGGAAAAACCCGAGCAGGAGCCGATCAGAGTGCAGAGCAGCCGACGGAAAAACCCAACACCACAGACGAATGGAGTAAATAAATAAAAAAAAAACACGTTCGCATGAATGTTTGAAAAGTGAAACGCTGTTTGCAAAGAAACTAATGAGCGAAAATGTCTGAAATTTACATATGAGGTCCAGGGAATGATAATGAAAAGGGCTGTTACAGAAAAAAGAACAAACGTTTAAAAAAGAAAATTAAAAAAAAAATTGGCAGAACTTTTTTGGCAAAAAAAAATCACGAAAAATGCTTAAAATATCCCAAAAAAATCTATAAATAGACTCTTTACTGCAGAATATTATAATCAACGTTTTATTAGATATTTAATTAAAATGGGAATATTTTTAACATTGAAGCCTATTGGATTCGCCTGAATAAATCTGTGGAATGAAGCAACCGAATGCAGGTCAATTCGGCAACTTTTCACTGCTGGTTTTTGTTCTCTGAATAGACGAAGCTATGGGCATTTCACTGCCCTCGAACAGGCACCGTATGTGCAGGCAATTCGCCAACATTTGGCGAATTGCCTGCTCTCTGAATATCCGAATAGCCAAGAAAGGTTTTCAGCGTTCGGTTACCTTACGGCAGCCATTCGGATCTCTTTGAATAACCCTGATATTCTTATAAACCTTGGATTATTTATATGTACATACGTATGTTAGATTCGGTAAATTGATGCACATTTGTTCAAAGGTGAAACAGAAAAAAAAATATTGTGCTCTTATAAATGATGTTATATATTATATTTTATACCCAATTAAAATACAAATCTTGCATGGATCCAGTTAGGGCTATCGCCTTACTGTAAACTCCTTACAAAATGTATTCAATTAAATAGAGCAATGCAAATGTATTGAATACAAACAAAAAAGTCAATGATCTATAACAGAAATGTTTATTATTGCTACACTTAACACAAGGTAACAGGTGCATTATTTGGAACTGTGCTGCAATTATAAAGAATTAACAGTAATGTACTGGCATTGGTATGTATGCATGTATACACATACACAAACCCTGTACATATACATACACACCCCAGAAAGTGAGGAAATTTTTTTTCATTAAATAATAAATATTTGTTTTGAAAGTTAATTGTTGAAAAATAATGGTTGAGATTGAGAGAACGCAGAAGCACAAGAAATAGAGTTCATTTAACAGCCTGACAGTTGTAAGCATATATTTCTCACTGTTCTGAATTGATATCTTAATTGTTTGTTCTATTTCAGATTACAGGCGTTACATTGGTGACGTTAAACAGACAAGTGGGTGATGTCTAACTCAATTATTGGAAACGTTACCATCCGTCACTGGGCTCTGTGTTGGCAAATGCCCAAATTGTACAGTTGGAGTTGAATTCTAAAATATATATACATGTATACATACTGTATATATATATATATATATATATAAACGCACCTAAAGCTTAAAACACAAATAAACTGCACAAAAGTGGCTATATCGAACAAATAAACAAGCTACACATGGCTGATTGTAAGCAAGAGGTGAGCTTCAAGAAGCTAAAAGCCTCCAAGACATTTACGCCATGATAAGTTAGAACACTAATGTGAGAAGAATGTGTAAAGGTGTAAAAAGTTTCCACCTTGAAGAATCTCTGCGAAAATAAGGCCAGGTAAAACAAGCGCACTATGTGATGTCTCCTGGTGTCCATCGCAGTGTTGTGACGTTTCGAAGGGGCCAGCCAAACGCTGTAGCGTGTGCACGAATTGCGTGTGCAACAACGGCCTTGCTGCGGCCGTGCTGAAAGCCTCCCCGTCGAAGCACTATGACGCGCGTTCGACAGGGCTGCAAAGCACAATCCTCCATAGGAGGATCGAGACTTGTAGCGCTGAGTGCACTTACTGCACTCAGTGAGGTGGACAGACGGATGTCAGAGTGGAAGGAACGTCCTCTCACACGGACGTTCCTTCCACTCTGCAAAACGCACGTCTGACCCCAGCCTTAGGAGTATAATTTTTTTAATCACATTAATAAACTCCCATCTTAATGACACAATGTGCCGCTCTTGTTGTTGGGTTTGATCGAGAGTTGATCTCTGAGCCATATAATTAAAAAGGGGAGAAAAATTCATTTAAAGATTCCCAGACCCCAGGCGCCCTGCGGCATGCCTCAAGGGGGAGGGACCAATGTGAACACAGAGTCGTCCTACAGGACAACCTTCCGCTCAGTGAGTGAGCTGTGTTAGCTGTCAGTCACAATCTGAGTGACAGCCAGAGTAGCAACTGACTGAGCAGGGCCTGTATGGTGTCTCTCTGCCTGCAGCAGTCACTGCGATCACCCAGACCCCTCTTCCCTTCCTCAATAGTGAACCCCATTTCCCCATTTTTTGCAGTAGTGAGCCCTATTCCCCACTCTTTTCTTTAGTATTGAGCCCCAAGGGAATCTTTAAATGAAGATATCTTCTTTTTAGAATTATATAGCTAAGCGGGGAAACCCCCCCCCCCGCAGACCTATAAAGGGAGAGGTGCCCGAACAAACATTTGCCCATCACAAGTGCACTTTAAACACAGGACATCACCATTACGCAGACAATCACTTATTGTCAAAGAACATGCTAGACTGTGCCTTGTTCCCTCAAATTACGCCCATAAACACATTTAAAAGCCAGAGGTTCTTATATCTAAATATTTGTTTTAATAACACGTGGAATACTCCTCTCTGAAGCATTGTAGGCAGGGGTCAAGTCGAAAGGGAACGGGTGGGAAGGCAGTTCGTCTACTATTTTTGCAGCAGAAAGAAACCATTGAGTTTCCATTGGTCTGCACACTATAATGCCTGCATTCAGGTGTTCAATCATATCTTTACCTCTCAATAAATATAGGATGTATCACATTTTTTTTTGTTAAAATCCACATAAATATATCAGATCTGAGTGTGTGTTTGTGTTAAGTGCGACAGGATAATTGCAAATTGTGGGGACAGAAATCTTGGTGAGTTCCCACACTTCTTTTTATAGGACTTGACCCCTGATAGTAGGAGTATGCGATCATTGCCAATGTGTCATCAGTAATGATGAAGTGTGTATCCATTCACATTGTCTTTATAATAGTAAATACCTAGAAACACATTGATTGGCTAAATGTCTTTCCAAGGGCAGATGATGAGGATTTGGGAGCCTCGCTTAAAAAGAGTGTAATGAAAATATTTACTTTTTATTGTAATTATTTTTTTTATAATTGAGCAAACAAACACTTCCCTGATCGCCCAGAACAGGGATTCTTCAAATCTATTTCATATCCCATTGTCATCCCAATGGATCCGGGTAAGAGCAGGAATCAATGGTTGGGTAATTATTTGTGGCAGAGGGGGCTACCGTCATTGCCAGGTAGAAGGCCTCAGGGAAGTTGAAGGATTCTCGTTTCCCAGGATATCAAGACTTTGAACATTATTGATTAGCTTTTCGGAGGCTCGGGGGAACCGGTGGATTAGACCAAATCTTTAGATATTGTTTTTTCACGTATAATTGATTCAATTTCTGTTGTACACTTTTAGAGATATTTATGATTTGTGATAGCCATTGGCATTAAAGGCTTGAATTAAGTGCTGTGTTTTTTTTTTTAATGGTTTGGGATTAGAAAATAAATATAGGGGAGCCACGATTTTAAGTTAGAGGTTAGAGGTTAAGTTAGATTTTTTTTTATTATTATAATTATTATTATTTTGTTAGAAAGTATTTTACCAGGAAGGATACATTGAGATTTCTCTTGTTTTCAAGTATGTCCTGGGTGGCGAGTATGTACCGTTAGGTGTCTTGCCCAAGGACACTTACTGGAGAGGTGCTCTTGCCGGGATCGAACCTGTGTCTCCACAGTCACAGAGCAGTGGGATTGAAGATTTGTCTTCAGTTAGAGGTGGTTTAAAGAAAGAATTATGACTGAGGCCTAGGGGCTTAATCTTGGAATAAATTAAACGTCTCTGGTTCAACATCGCTTTCCAATGCCATAAAAGTTCTAGTGCCCAGAAGATCAAGCATTCCATACTTCAGTTATGCATGATTGCTGCTACTCGTCATATAATAATAAGCCAATAGAGCCATACATCACAACTTCCGTCTAGACAGGCCAATGGGCAAGATCGACAACTGTAATTTATGTGATCATATTGGAAGAAACATCAGGCGCAAAGTATGCCTGTCATCTTTTTGTCTTATGAATAGTAACACAGAAAGTTATGTCAGGGTTCTGTGTCATGCATAGTACCGGCTGGGTGGAGTAGAGATAACATCACTGCTCCATAACCAGGAAGACCGTGGCAATACAGGTTTGAATCCCAGCCAGAGCACCTCTCCAGTAAGTGTCCTTGTGCAAGACACCTAACGGTACATACTCGCCACCCAGGACGTACTTGAAAACAAGAGAAATCTCAATGTATCCTTCCTGGTAAAATACTTGCTCGAAAATAATAAAACATTTTCAACCAATCCTGCATATATTACACGTGATAATAAATTTGACAATGATTCTGAACAAGTCATAGCAATGAACTAGCAAATCAGTCGCCACAGAACAGAATCTATTCTCTGTTTAGAAAGAAAACAAGCTGTACTTTGAGATGTCAAGTGTAGCCAGCTAGTGATTATTGTAGTAGCCCTTTGATGAGCAGTGTCTGAACAGGCCCACTCTGGGAAGCACACTTTCACACCTAGTGTCCAGCTTGGGAGAGCCACACTCCTTTTCATCTCGGCCTGCGCTAGACAACAGCAGGCATTAGTCTAATTGCATGGAAGCAATGTCCATGAGTCTGGGAGCGTGCCTGGCAGGGACCTGTGAAAAACGACACCCTGGTGAAAAAAGAGGAAGTGTGCATTCCTGCTCCCATGTTACACAAGAAAGCAAGCAAGGGCCTCTCAGCCTTATTTATTACACAGGGAGGTCTGGGCAAAATGACTTTTAGAGAGATATAGGTAATATGGGAATGGGACACAGTTTTCAATTATCAGGGTGATTTCATTGGTTTTGATGAAGATTGCTCTACTTTTGGGACATCACGCTAGGTTTTTCCATCATACATATCCAACAAGGCATTTAGTGGACAGAGATGTGGCGCCGAACCTATGGAATGCGCTTCCTCGCAATATCACACTGTCCTCAAATCTGGGTTCAGTTGAATGCTCCCACCTGACTCTGTTACAAGACATCCAACCGACCACAAACCGGTCCGGTCACCTCTCCCTGCATTAACTCATCACTGCAGTCCTCTCCTCCTGTTTCTCACCTCCTCACCCATATAGATTGTAAGTAGGGATGAGCTGTTCGGGTTCGGACGGTTCGGGGTTCGACCCGAACTTAGCCTGTTCGAGCAGATCGTGAACCCCGAACATTTCCGGGTTTTCGCCGCATGTTCGACCACAATGGACCACAATGCATTGACTGCCTGAAGCTCGTAATTGGCTACAGCCTTGCACCTGACCACAGGTCTGGTGCAAGACTGGTTGAACACTATGCCAATCACCGCTCAGAGTCCTGATTGGGCAAATTTTGCCCAATCATGGGCTCACAGAGCTAAGTCCCGCAGCACACTATATAAGGTTTCAATGCAGCGCTTCTGCACGCATTTCAGAGGAGATTTCAAAGAAGATAGTTGTGTGTGTTGTTACTGCCGGTCTGCCACGCTTCTGGGGGGGTCTCATTTTGACCAAATATCAGGGAATTTAGGTGATGTGTGTCTTGTCACTGTGCCAGCAAGTTTTTTTGGGGTTTACAACTTTATTTAAAACATTTGTGAAATATGTGAATTATGGTGATCTTCTGTGTCTCGTCACCACTGTGCCAGCAAGTCTTTTTGGGTGTCATTTTTACCAAATATCAGGGAATTTAGGTGATGTGTGTCTTGTCACTGTGCCAGCAAGTTTTTTTGGGGTTTACAACTTTCTTTATTATTATTATTATTATTCTTTATTTATAAAGCGCCAGCATATTCCGCAGCGCTGTACAATAGGCACAGTATAGACAGGGTTACAATACATTGAACAACATTTGACAAACAGTACAGGAGGAACTCACAATTTGGGAGGGTTGGGGTTGGAAACAGGAGGAGAGGACTACAAGGTGAGAGTGATTGATGGTTGTGTCAGTGAGTTGGGTGGTAGGCTTCCCTAAATAGGAACGTTTTAAGGGAGCGTTTGAAGGAAGAGAAGTTAGGGGAAAGTCTGACAGTACGAGGGAGAGCGTTCCAGAGAGTGGGGGCTGCGCGTGAGAAATCCTGCAGTCTATCATGGGAAGAGGTGATGCGGGGAGAAGCTAGGCGCAGGTCACTGTTTGACCTTAGGGAGCGGGCTGGGGTGTATCTGGTGATTAGTGAGGACAGGTAGTGGGGAGCTGAGTTAGTGAGGGTTTTGTAGGTAAGGATAAGGATTTTGAACTTAATTCTGCAGTGGATGGGGAGCCAGTGAAGGGACTCGCAGAGGGGAGCGGCAGAGACAGAGCGGCGGGTGAGGTGAATTAGCCTGGCGGAGGCGTTCAGGATGGATTGTAGGGGGGAGAGGCGGGACAGAGGGAGGCCAGATAAGGCTAGGGTCAGACTGAGGCAGTGCGAACGCGCGTGCAGCCGCACTTAATCACGGCCGTGCTAGCAGCAGATGCCGGGCAATGACGGCCAATATACGAAGTACGGTCGCACAAAAGTCCGGCTGCGCAACGCAAGTGGAAAATGAACGCATTTTTTCGAGAACGTGAAACCGCAGGTACTGACGTACAGAGTGCGCTGCGTCCGCTAGCGGTGTGTGTGCGTGATTAGGAGACGTCAGACGCTGCTAATGTCCGGCCAACATAACGTCCAGACACAAAAAGAGTTTTATTGATGATCCGTACAAAATCACGGACGAAAATGCGCATAGTATGACCACTATCACGTATTCCGGGAAAAAATGCGTCCATTCGTTCGAACGCACTTTTTCACAGACAACATAAAAATGCGTTCATCTGACCCTAGCCTAAGAGATTATTGCAATAGTCGAGTCGGGAGATTACCAGGGCGTGTAGGAGTTGTTTTGTGGTGACAGCGGTGAGAAATGGCCGAATTCTGGAAATATTACGCAGTTGGTATCGGCAGGAGGAGGAAAGAGACTTGATGTGGGGGATGAAGGAAAGAGCAGAGTTTCTTTAAAACATTTGTGAATTGAGGTGATCTTCTGGGTCTCGTCACACAGCCAGCAATTATTTTTGGGGCTCACTAATTTCTTTAAAACACTTGTGAATTAAGGTGATCTGTGTCTCGTCATACAAAAAGTACCACGCTGTATTTTGGGGCTCACTAATTTCTTTAAAACACTTGGGATTTAAGGTGATCTGTGTCTCGTCATACAAAAAGTACCACGCTGTATTTTGGGGCTCACTAATTTCTTTAAAACACTTGGGAATTAAGGTGATCTGTGTCTCGTCATACAAAAAGTACCATGCTGTATTTTGGGGCTCCCTAATTTCTTTAAAACACTTGGGATTCTGAACTCTAGATGGTGTCCTTTATCTTATACTGGCAGAAATGGCCTTTTTGTCAAATACTGTAACTGTGATAAAAATAAATAATAAAAATGGTGAGATCTCCTGCTTGTACCATCCCATATCAGCCATCCAGGGATAAATTCAATGTTTTGAAGAGGGTAAGCAATCAGTTGCCAATATATTTCTTGCAGAATCCTCTGCACAGTATAACTAATCCTCAATATTTCTGCAATGTCAGGGTAAATCAAACTGTCTATAAGAGGTTTTTTTTTACACGAACCATGGTCAAGTTTGAAATCAAAGGAAAGATCATGATCTGGCCTTTCCAATGATACTACACATGACCCTCTAGCTGCCATGGATCGGAAGATAGGGGGGTACTTTGAATTCCCTTTCTCCACTTGGCAGCTAGGGGGTTAACTGGCAAACTGACCTCATCACGCATATAGCGACAATGTCAGTGATTGGGGGTGGCCCCAGAGGATTGGCTGACATCCAAGATGTCAGCCACCTCCAGGAGCGGACCGTGATCTGGCACCTAAGGGGTTAAAGAGAGGCACCGCTGGAAAGGTCAGACTCTGTCCTTTCCAGCGGTGCCTCTCTTTTTTTCCTATCTTAAGCCATTCGGGGGTGAGGGATCCAAAGGACCCCCCTCTTTCAGGTTCTCCCCTGGCAAGCGCAGGGGGGCACTTGACACTGACATCATCGCGCCCGGTGACATTGTTGGTGCGATGGTCGGGGCACATAAAATCGTCGGTCTGGCTTCAAGGAAGCCAGTCTGCCCTAGGGCTCCGCCAGAGAGGTGAGTATAGAGAGGAAACGAGACTGGTCCTTAACGCGGCTTTTCCCAGGACGTACTATGTATGTCAGTGGTCCTTATTGGGCAAACTGGCAAATTCCATAGGTTTCAATGTAAAAAAGTAATATTTTTTAAAAAATGTTTATTCTTTTTATTTTTTGCAAATCCCCTTTTTATTTTTACATTTAAAAGAGCTCTTATTTTTTTAGACAACATATTTGTTTTTTTTAAGACTTGTTTATTTTGTAACAGACCTTTTTTATTAAAAGGACGTTTTTTATTTGGACACATTTATACTGACCATTCGTTAGTGAATTCACTGTATTGTCGGCAAAATGGAATTGCCGAAGCGCTCCGAAATGGGCCCAAATGTAAAGCGCCGAAATTGCACACAATTTCAGTGCTTTGTGAATAGAATGCCGAGTAGTTCATTGCTTATTCTATTGACAGCTCCTGGAGTCACCCATTGATTACACATAGGTAGAACATTTTCTGCCCAGTCTCTATCATGTTCTTGCTCTGTTCAACCACCTACAGTCACCAGGTTGCTCCTTTAGCTGTTGTTGAACTATATTTTATATTGCAGAACCAATGTTACGTATAATTACTTGCTCCTTGGACCCTAATGTACAACACCGAATGACTCATACACCCGTAATGACATCACTGAATTGCAGTTTTGATATCATCACAAAGGTTCCTCCAAAACGGTAATCCCTTAAATTAATAGAATGTAGTAAAGTGTAGCCTTATTATTTGAAGAAAGGATAAGGGGTGCTATTCAGTAAGTGCCGGTGTTTGCAGAAGTTGCAAACACCAGCAAAAATCACTATTATCATAAAGCCGGCAAATGTTGCCATTTCAACAAAACAAAAAAAAACCTTCAAATAGTGGCAGGAAAAGCTATTCGTTGGAAATGTGACACATTGCAGCTTCTCCTGCTGCTGTTTTGTATTTTATATTTGTGAAATGCTGAAGTGTCCATAGAAACATAGAAAAATGTCGGCAGATAAGAACCTTTTGGCCCATCTAGTCTGCCCAATTACATGGATACTTTACCTGGATTTATCTTTTGTTTAGGATAGCCTTATGCCTATCCCATGCCTGCTTAAATTCAATTACTGTTTTGGCCTCTACCACTTCAACTGGAAGGCTGTTCCATGTATCCACCACCCTCTCAGTAAAATAATGCTTTCTGATGTTACTTTTAAACCTTTGCCCCTCTAATCTAAGACTATGTCCTCTTGTTTTGCTACTTTGTTTCCTTTTAAATATACTCCCTTCCTCTACCTTGTGGATTCCCTTTACGTATTTAAATGTTTCTATCATATCTCCTCTGTCTCGTCTTTTTTCCAAGCTGTACATGTTAAGATCATTAAGCCTTTCCTGGTAACTTTTCTCCTTCAAGCTGTACACCATTTTAGTAGCCCTTCTCTGAACTCTCTCTAAGATGTCTATATCCTTCTGGAGATACGGTCTCCAGTACTGCACACAGTACTCCAAGTGAGGTCTCACCAGTGCTCTGTACAGTGGCATGAGCACTTCCCTTTTCCTACTGCTAATACCTCTCCCTACACAACCAAGCATTCTGCTAGCATTTCCTGCTGCTCTATTACATTGACTACTTACCTTTAGATCCTCTGAAATAATAACCCCTAAGGCTGGGGTCAGACGAGCGTAGTGTTCACGTCCGTGATTGCGCCTAAAAGTACGTCCGTGATAGCATGAAAGTAAGTCCATTGGAGCCTGACACATGAAGTACGTCCGCACTGAACTGCGGACGCACAACGGCCGCGGCAAACGGACGCAGGTTAGGCAAGAACGTAATACTGCTAGAACGGACGTGCGGAGTGCGCCACGTCCACAACGTCTGCATAGCTTTGTGTGTGAGTGATGGAGCGAGGTCAGACGGACTGCATTTATACGTCCAGCATTTTTGACGGACAGAATGTTTTTTCATTGTAATTTATTTTTCCCTCCTACATCCGTCATAAAATAACTTCAGTGAAAAAACGGACTGTGTGACCACTACTGCGTCATCCGTACTGACGATGTCCGTACTGCACGGACGTACAGTCCGTAGAAATCACGCTCGTCTGACCCCAGCCTCAATCCCTTTCCTCAGATGTTGAGGTTAGGACTGTATCAAATATTCTATATTCAGCCCTTGGGTTTTTACGTCCCATGTGCATTATCTTGCACTTATCCACATTAAAACTCAATTGCCACAGCTCCCACCATTTTTTTAGTTTACCTAAATCATTTGTCATTTGGCTGATCCCTCCAGGAACGTCAACCCTGTTGCAAATCTTTGTGTCATCAGCAAAAAGACATACTTTTCCATTAATACCTTCTGCAATATCACTAATAAAAATATTAAAGAGAATGGGTCCAAGTACTGACCCCTGAGGTACCCCACTGGTTACAAGACCTTGCGCCGAATAAACTCCATTTACCACAACCCTCTGTTGCCTGTCACTCAGCCACTGGCTAATCCATTCAACAATATTGGAATCCAAGCTCAAAGATTGCAATTTATTGATAAGCCTTCTATGCGGAACAGTATCAAAAGCCTTACTGAAATCTAAATAAGCAATGTCTACTGCACCACCTGTGTCTATTATTTTTGTTACCCAATCAAAAAAATCAATAAGATTAGTTTGGCATGATCTCCCTGAGGTAAACCCATGTTGTTTCTGATCCTGTAATCTATGTGTTTTTAGATGTTCAACAATCCTTTCCTTTAACATGGTTTCCATTAATTTCCCCACTACTGACGTAAGACTAACTGGCCTATAGTTCCCCGATTCCTCCCTACTACCCTTCTTGTAAATGGGCACAACATTTGCTAATTTCCAGTCTTCTGGGACGACTCCCGTTAACAAGGATTGGTTAAATAAATCTGTTAACGGTTTTGCTAAATTTATAAATTGCTTTGCCTCTTTCTGCCTAATCTTATAGGTTGTTCTTCACTATTTTGGCCACTTCTGCAGAGTACCACAGTGGTTTCTTCCCTTTTTTGTTTTTGCTAACAAGCCGAATGCAATTGCCTGTGGCCTTCAATAATGCTTCCTTTAAATAATCCCATTTCTCCTGGACTCCCTTTAAACTCCTCCAGTCTGATAATGACTCATTCACACAAAATCTCATTTTAGAAAAATCTGTTTTTTTAAAGTCTAAAACTTTTGTTTTTGTGTGGTGCGGCTCCATCCCTGTTCTTATATTAAACCACACTGACTGGTGATCACTAGATCCCAAATTTTCACCTACAACAACATCTGATACCAAACCTCCATTTGTGAGTATTAAATCCAATATGGCCTTTATACGGGTCGGCTCCTCAACTGCTTGTGTTAGAGATAATCCCAGTAGGGAGTTTAGAATATTTGTACTCCTGGTGCACCCAGCTATTTTGGTTTTCCAGTTCACATCAAGAAGATTAAAGTCCCCCATGATAATAACTTCCCCCTTCATTGCCATTTTGGCTATTTCCTCAAACAGCAGATTATCTAGCTCTTCTACTTGTCCAGGGGGTCTATAGATCACACCTACACGAGCTACTGTATGATTGCCAAATGTTAGCGTAACCCAAACTGACTCTATGTTCACCTCGCTCACTTTTATTTGGTTCGTTTTTATGTTGTTTTTCACATACAGGGCCACTCCTCCTCCTTTCCTACCTTCTCTGTCTTTTCTATATAAAGAGTACCCCGTATTGTTATGTCCCAGTTATTTTTCTCACTGAACCATGTCTCAGTAACCGCCACTAAATCTACTTTTTCAGCTGCCATCATTGCCTCCAGTTCATTGATTTTATTGACTAAACTGCGAGCATTTATAGACACGACTCTGAGCTTGTCATTTTTTACCCCGCATGTTGCTTGCACCCTCCGATTTAGTTTTGGGGGACAATCGGGCAGATTGTTTTTTACCCTTTTGTCCCCCCCTCCTAGTTTAAATATTCCTTTGTGAAACCTTTGAACTTCTCACTGAGAACATATGTTCCCCTATGAGTAAGATGCAAACCATCTTTTTTATACAGTTCCTTTCTGCTCTAATTAGAGCTATCAGGGGACACAAAGCCAAATCCTTGCTCCCGACACCATTCCCGAAGCCACAAATTAAATTCCCTGTTGCGCATCTGCCTATCTTGAATGTTATGCACAGGCAGAACTTCAGAGAATGACACAGTGGACGCAATCTGCTGTATTTCACCTCCAAGAACACAAAAATATTCCTTAATCTCAGAAACCTCATTGCTAGCCAAGTCATTTGTCCCTAGATGGACTAGAACGTCCACTTCCCCTTGCTGCTTTGCTTATGTCACAACAATGATGGTTTTTGCTGATGTTTGCACCTTCAGCAAGTACCAATGCTTATTGAATAGCCCTCTAAACGATAGCTAGAGAAGTATATGATACAATAGGAAATTGACCCCAGTGTTACATAAGAACCGCAACTCTCCTAAAAGTTGATACTATCTATGCTTGACACCGTATCTGAGCCCTGCTACTGCTGGTATCCTCTTTACCTGTATCAGAAACACAGAATTCAGACACACACAACAATGTGATTCCAAAACTGCACACCTGCTTGGAGCTTGCACACATGTTTTATTGCAACAACAAGAGAAGGGGAGGGGGTTGTTGCGTAATTAGACATTTTGCAGGAATGTATGTGGGAAAGTTTCTTGGTCTTGTTTGTAGTAGTTCTTGTGACATGTTTTATATGTGCAGCAGCAGCCTAGCAGCTGTGTAATGCAATAGCCTTGCTGAAAGCACTTTCTCTAAGGCAGAGTTATTAACGCTTTACAAAGGAAGAGGTATTAACTCTTTACTAAGGCTCCTAACAGTATAGCTAAACACCGAAGGGAAGCAATCTGACGGCAAAGGCTGAGTTCATATTTTTTAAACAAAATTTTAGGAATAGCCACCTTTATTTTTAAACTAAAAATTTGATTATTAAAAAGAAATGCATCTAGTGTAGAAATCTCAATGTATCCTTCCTGGTAAAATCCTTTTATAAATAAATAAATAAATCTACAAAAATCAGATTTTAAAATATATATATATATATATATATATATATTATATATATATTGTAACAAGCCATCTGTTAGATTTCTCTTCTGTGCTTTATTGTCGTTTGTAAAATAAAATAACTGTCTGGCTCGATGTAGCAGAGATTTGTAGTACAGATAACAGTATGTCGAAGAACTGTGAATCATTAGATCGTACTGTCAGAAAAGAACAAGACTCAGCATAATGACAATGAGTTCAAGGCATGGGAGCTGCGCTGGGCGCCTTGCTGTCATTGCCCCGGCATCCTGTGAGCTGAGATAAGGCCTGGTCACCAGAAAAGAAAAAAAAAAGAAGACATGTGGGAACATGAAAATCTATAATAACATTTTATCAACCCTTATAGCATTGTCCTGACATCTGCTGCATCACGAACTGGGTGTGTCCGTGTGACAATGATGGAAATGTAGATGGAAATCAATATTTTTTTCTCACACTCTTAAAAAAAAAATTGAGATGATTGAGATTATACTGTGTGTATATATATATATATATATATATATATATATATATATATATATATACACTATATTGCCAAAAGTATTCGCTCACCTGCCTTGACTCGCATATGGATGGGTGAGCGAATACTTTTGGCAATATAGTGTATATATCAAAGGTGTGCGCAGCCAATTTCATTAGGGTGTGCACCCATGAAACATTATTAATTACATATCCATGCTTGGATAATTTTCTACAGAACAGTTATTTTTAGTTAGGAATAACCAATATTTATGTAGTGATAAAGTCAATGTTTACAAACAGAATATATACAGCACACAATGGTGTGAGCCTCCCATTTCATTAGGGTGTGCACCCATGAAACAATTATTAATTGCATATCTATGCTTAGATAATTTTCTACAGAACAGTTATTTTTAGTTAGGAATAACCAATGTTTATGTAGTGATAAAGTCAGTGTTCATGTGTTTTACCATTTACCAGATGGGAAACAAAAAAATATCAATGTAGGCAGTCAAAGTTTAACCCTTTACCCAACATTAGGGTGTGGCACACCTCGTGCGCACACCTGTGATATATATATATATATAAATCTGAATCTGACCCCTCCCCCACCCAGTTACATAATATCCAGTGTACTATTCCTCGTTGCATTAGAAATATATAATTGTTCACTCTCTTGGCTAGAATAGGGGGTTTTTGCATTCTTAGAAACACATGACCAAATGTTTTTTGTGACACATCTGTCATACATATGGAAAGAGTGTCAAAATAAATCAGAGCCATTAAAGTCTATAGAGTGGTTAAGTTTACCAAAGCTAAGTTTACACCAGGCTTGGAATCTACTACTAAGGCTGGGGTCAGACGAGCGTGATTTCTACGGACTGTACGTCCGTGCAGTACGGACATCGTCAGTACGGATGACGCAGTAGTGGTCACACAGTCCGTTTTTTCACTGAAGTTATTTTTGACGGATGTAGGAGGGAAAAATAAATTACAATGAAAAAACATTCTGTCCGTCAAAAATGCTGGACGTATAAATGCAGTCCGTCTGACCATGCTCCATCACTCACACACAAAGCTATGCAGACGTTGTGGACGTGGCGCACTCCGCACGTCCGTTCTAGCAGTATTACGTTCTTGCCTAACCTGCGTCCGTTTGCAGCGTCCGTCATGCGTCCGCAGTTCAGTGCGGACGTACTTCATGTGTCAGGCTCCGATGGACTTTCTTTCATGCTATCACGGACGTACTTTTAGGCGCAATCACGGACGTGAACACTACGCTCGTCTGACCCCAGCCTAAGACAACGTACTTGAAAACGAGAGAAATCTCAATGTATCCTTCCTGGTAAAATCCTTTATAAATAAATAAATAAAATAAAATAACTTCGGCACTACTAACTTCGGCACTTTTTTATACTTACGAGTAATAAGCATTTATATATCTCGTGTTTTTTATGTTATATATACCCATATTTATAATACTCTATGGGCACTATTACATTCTTCGCGCAAACGTTAACGCGTGTGCAGAAATGCATTAACGCGAGGGACAAAACCCTTCACGCAGAACGTCATATTACAATGTCCGCGCAAAAAATGCACGTTAACATCTAACGCGGGTGGACCTGCGCGAACACTTTGTGAGCGTAATGTACTTTGCGTTTGTGCCCTGGTGTACGCAAGGTATTAGCGCAAATTTTAACGGACAACGTTTGCGCGCATAATTTTAACGTCTTTTAAAAGCTGGTGGTAACGTCAAATCTGAACGTCCTGGCCGAAACCAAATACACCAGCTCTAAAAAAAAAAAATATAGCAAAGTATAGTTACACATTCTACGTATACCCAAACAATAAAATTGATAAGTTGTGCGTGTTTTGATTATTGCTGCCGCATATATACTCAGATTGATTTTGACAGGCGCACAAACTGAACGGGAGACAATTGTGGTTCGTAATATAGATTGGCTGAATCGCGTGAAAAAACAGTCCGCCCACCGATTTCTGCGCGCAGCGTTAATGCGCGCGCGTTTTTGGGCGTCTTTTTTCCACGCGGTATTTTTTGACTAATGAAAAAAATGCGCTCGGATTGTAAAACCAGCGTTAATTTACGCGCTTTAACGTTTAACGCTGCGTGCAAAAAAAATAGCGCTGCGCGAGCATTTTTGCGCAAAGAATGTAATAGAGCCCTATTTATATTATACAAGATCGCTTGCACCTAGAATGTTTCATATATTTTATTTCCTATTGATTTTCATCTCAGTCCCTGACTCCCTTGCACTCTTGGACACGTTTACCATATTAGTTCTAGGCTTGGAATCTAGCCCATAGTAAAAATATTTCAAGTTTTTGTTTATATCTCCACTGATTATCACCCTTTCTTTAGGACTTAATTATGGAAATTAAATTGCTGATTTTATTAATGTGTGGAATTTAAAGATCACAAGTAAATGAGATACTTTGTGCACATTACCATTTGTTTTTAAAATAAATTATATAGGAAATAAAACACTTTTACACACTTTTACACATGCTTCTTTTTTTATGATTTAAGACAAATGCCGTGAGTCTAGGTAGCCATGTGAAACCATGAAGGCAGCTGCTGAGACACACTTAAGACCAATTACTTTCACAATAACTTTTACAATACAGCAAGGCTGAGCTGCAGCTGTCTAAGTGACTAGGTTGACCCTTTGATGTCTGCATGCTGTGATTCGCAGACCAAATAATTCATTGTGGGAAAGATTTTGTATTCAAGACCTCAGAATTCAAACAAATTTGTACGTATGTGTTACAATGTGACATAAATCCCTTCTGGTAAAAGGAGGGGGGGGGGTGTGAATGGAAAAATATACAATCTAATAATATCATATATAATGTATTGTCGTTACATTCACAGTGGAATAAATGTTATTTTCCAGTATATATAAGGCATGGGTCAGACGAACGCATTCTGTGTGGACTGTGCGTCCGTGCACAACGGACGTTCTTTCTGACTGACGACAAGGTAATGGCCACACTGTCCTTTTTTGTGACTGACGTTTTTTTTGACTGATGTAGATGGGAAATAAAATTAATATGAAAAACCATTTTGTACGTCAAAAATGCTGGACGTATAAATGCAGTCCGTCTGACTACGTTCCATCACTCACACACAAAGCTGTGCAGACGTTGCGGACGCAGCGTACTCCGCACGTCCATTCTAGCGGTTTTACGTTCTTGCCTAACTTGCGTCCTTTGCTGCTTCCGTTGTGCGTCCGCACTTCTGTGCGGACATACTTCGTGTGTGGGTCTCTATTGATCATAATTGTATGGTACCACGGACGTTAAAATGTGCGGCAACACGGACGTGAACACAGCGCTCGTCTGACCCGAGCCTGAGTCCTCCCAATCTCCGCACTGTATGAAAATTCAATACTCCGGTGTTCTAGCCTGGTCGTCCAAAATACAATGAATACAATGCTCTGTAACGAAGATTTGATAAGCAATCAAATTAATTTTATTGCCAACATTTTAGTCCCAACTAATTGATCTAAGTTGGAACTGAAATGTTGACAATATAATTATTAAAAGGGTTATTCAAAAAGTATCGAAATTTCACTGAAATTTCGGTGCGCTTTCATGCGATGCACTTCGTCGAGCTCAATTCTCTGATCCTGCAGTGAATTCAACAATCACCGCAGGGTCCCCGAAGTGCACTATATCGATCCGCCGAACATCACCAATAAACCAGGCGAATGCCTCCACAAACGCTCAAATGCATCTGATAAGCCTCCGAAAAACAAGTAACGCATCCGATAAACCGCCGAATGCAGCTGACGATCCACGAACGCCTCTGTTCAGCCGCTGAATGCCCCCGAAAAAGTTGACCAGCCACCGAACGGGGGGGGGGGGAATACACCTTATAAAAGGCGTTTTAAAAAAATAATGCATGAAAATAATATATAAGGTTCTATGAATAATAATAAAAAGGTCTGCTACAGAATAAAAATACACCGTTTAAAAAAACTAAGAGTCAAAGCTTTCAGAAAAAATCCAGAAAAATGCCTAAAAAAATAAATAAAAGACTTTTTGCTGCAAATGAAAAGAATAAACTGTTGAATAAAAAATTTAATAAAAATGGGGATTTTTTTTACATTGAAACTTATGGGATTTGCCTGTTTAAACCTGTCGAATGAAACCACCGAAAACCAGGGCATTTTGCCACCTTTTCACTGCTGTTTGGCGTTCTCTGAATAGATTAACCAATACTTCTCAGTGGGGGATTTCACTGCCGTTGTACAGCGCTGTATTTTGCTGGCAATTCGCCAAAATTTGGCAAACTGACTGCTTTCTGAATAGCCGAATGGCCATGAAATTGCACCATACGGGGAAATTCACTGTTTGGTGCATTTTTGGGAAAACTTCAGATCTGTGTGAATAACCCCTATAGTAGTAAATAAGCAGTATCATTTCATAAATGAGGTCTTGTGCCACGCAAGTCCCGTCAGAAAGTTTTGTATGCAGATTTTTTTTTCTTGTATCCATGTAGCAATTTTTGCCCTTATGAAATCACTTTACAGCATGGTGATGCTATTTCTCTATTGTTTTGAGCTTCTTCTTTTTTTTGAGAAAGGATTTTACCAGGAAGGATACATTGAGATTTCTCTTGTTTTCGAGTATGTCCTGGGTGGCGAGTATGTACCGTTAGGTGTCTTGCCCAGGAACACTTACTGGAGAGATGCTCGTCAGGAACGAACTCATGACTCCACAGGTTCTCTCCACGCAGGGCAGTGATGTTACCTCTACTCCCCCCAGCCGGTACTTGCAGCAAGGATAACGAGAGATATGGATTTATTTATTTATTTTTTTGAAGAAAAGATTTTACCAGGAAGGATACATTGAGATTTCTCTCATTTCAAGTATGTCCTGGGTGGCGAGTGTGTACCGTTAGGTTGCTTCTTATTCGAGTGGTAGAGCAACTTTTGCTCATCCTATATGCAGTATAGGGTACAAAAACAAGTGGTATCCAGGCAAAAAAAAGCAACACAGGACCCTATACAAAGCTTGTCAGTAACAAGGAGATGTTATAAAAGAATAACATCGACAGCTGATAACTCTTAGCGGGTGCAAAGATTCAGAGGTAAGGATATGGAGTCAGAGGACCCTTTCGGCTGAGTAGAAAGAAACAAACCAACTATCAGTCCTTAGAATAGCTTACACATTTACTCAGTCAAACATCTGGGAGTAAAGAGTAGAGAGCAGGGTTAGTGGTACACAAAGCCAAGGTCAGGCGAACAGAGCGCCGCAAAGTCTGGAACAAAACCAAGGTGAAGAGATACAGAGAACATACAGAATAGCAAGTCAACAAAGGTGCACAAGGTGACACCCAGCCAGAGCGAGAGACCACAGGCCTGCCCTTTGGGTGGGGCAAGCAGGGCGCAACCCCTGAGATGCACACTTTGTGGGGCCCTGCACCTCTGCTCAAACCATCCCTGTGATAAAAAGTGTCAGCGACTGCCACTTCTCTATCTAGGGTAGAGGGCATGTCTATCTGGGTGTGAGAGGGGTCAGGGGTGTCTATCTGGGGAGCTGGAAAGATTGGAGGGGGATAATTGTGTGTATCTGTGAGTGAACAAAGGTAGAGGATAAGAAGGAGAGATGTTGACAGTGTGGTGAGGGGACCTCTAAAATGAATAGAATGACCTGAAATTGCACCAAATTGCAAAATTCACCGTTCGGTGCAATTCGCTGGCAAGTTCAGTGCGTATCATGGGGGACTTTAATCTTCCTGATGTGAACTGGAAAACCAAAATAGCTGGGTGCACCAGGAGTACAAATATTCTAAACTCCCTACTGGGATTATCACAGTCACAACACAAGTGAGTCATTATCACAACACAAGTAGTTGAGGAGCCGACCCGTAAAGAGGCCATATTGGATTTAATACTCACAAATGGAGGTTTGGTATCAGACATTGTTGTAGGTAAAAATTTGGGATCTAGTGATCACCAGTCAGTGTGGTTTAATATAAGAACAGGGATGGAGCCGCACCACACAAAAACAAAAGTTTTAGACTTTAAAAAAGCTGATTTTTCTAAAATGAGATTTTGTGTGAATGAGTCATTATCAGACTGGAGGAGTTTAAAGGGAGTCCAGGAGAAATGGGATTATTTAAAGGACGCATTATTGAAGGCCACAGGCAATTGCATTCGGCTTGTTAGCAAAAACAAAAAAGGGAAGAAACCACTGTGGTACTCTGCAGAAGTGGCCAAAATAGTGAAGAACAAAAAGATAGCATTCAATAATTATAAAAAAACTCAGAGTGAAGATGATAGGCAAACCTATAAGATTAGGCAGAAAGAGGCAAAGCAATTTATAAGAGCTTCCAAAGCACACGCAGAAGAGAAAATAGCTCAGTCAGTAAAAAAGGGGGACAAAACATTTTTTAGATACATAAACGAGAAAAGAAAAGTAAAACAAGGATTAGTTAGATTAAAAACAAAGGAAGGAAGGTATGTAGAAGAGGATAAAAGTCTCGCTGACTGCCTCAATGAATATTTTTGTTCAGTCTTTGCAGAAGAAAAGGAAGGAAAGGGACCTCAGTTAGGAGGAAACACTAACGAGACATTTACATATGAGTTTACAGAGGAGGAGGTTCTACGCAGCTGTCTAAAGTAAAGACAATAAGTCAATGGGGCCTGATGGGTTCCACCCTAAATTATTAAAAGAGCTCAGTGATGTAATAGCAAAACCGTTAACAGATTTATTTAACCAATCCTTGTTAACGGGAGTTGTCCCAGAAGACTAGAAATTAGCAAATGTTGTGCCCATTTACAAGAAGGGTAGTAGGGAGGAATCGGGGAACTATAGGCCAGTTACTATTTACGTCAGTAGTGGGGAAATTAATGGAAACCATGTTAAAGGAAAGGATTGTTGAACATCTAAAAACACATAGATTACAGGATCAGAAACAACATGGGTTTACATCAGGGAGATCATGCCAAACTAATCTTATTGATTTTTTTGATTGGGTAACAAAAATAATAGACACAGGTGGTGCAGTAGACATTGCTTATTTAGATTTCAGTAAGGCTTTTGATACTGTTCCGCATACAAGGCTTATCAATAAATTGCAATCTTTGAGCTTGGATTCCAATATTGTTGAATGGATTAGGCAGTGGCTGAGTGACAGGCAACAGAGGGTTGTGGTAAATGGAGTTTATTCGGCGCAAGGTCTTGTTACCAGTGGGGTACCTCAGGGGTCAGTACTTGGACCCATTCTCTTTAATATTTTTATTAGTGATATTGCAGAAGTTATTAATGGTAAAGTATATCTTTTTGCTGATGACACAAAGATTTGCAACAGGGTTGACGTTCCTGGAGGGATCAGCCAAATGACTTAGGTAAACTAAAAAAATGGTCGGAGCTGTGGCAATTGAGTTTTAATGTGGATAAGTGCAAGATAATGCACCTGGGACGTAAAAACCCAAGGGCTGAATATAGAATATTTGATACAGTCCTAACCTCAACATCTGAGGAAAGGGATTTAGGGGTTATTATTGCAGAGGATCTAAGGGTAAGTAGTCAATGTAATAGAGGAGCAGGAAATGCTGACAGAATGCTTGGTTGTGTAGGGAGAGGTATTAGCAGTAGGAAAAGGGAAGTGCTCATGCCACTGTACAGAGCACTGGTGAGACCTCACTTGGAGTACTGTGTGCAGTACTGGAGACCGTATCTCCAGAAGGATATAGACATCTTAGAGAGAGTTCAGAGAAGGGCTACTAAAATGGTGTACGGCTTGAAGGAGAAAAGTTACCAGGAAAGGCTTAATGATCTTAACATGTACAGCTTGGAAAAAAGACGAGACAGAGGAGATATGATAGAAACATTTAAATACGTAAAGGGAATCCACAAGGTAGAGGAAGGGAGTATATTTAAAAGGAAACAAAGTAGCAAAACAAGAGGACATAGTCTTAGATTAGAGGGGCAAAGGTTTAAAAGTAACATCAGGAAGCATTATTTTACTGAGAGGGTGGTGGATACATGGAACAGTCTTCCAGTAGAAGTGGTAGAGGCCAAAACAGTAATTGAATTTAAGCAGGCATGGGATAGGCATAAGGCTATCCTAAACAAAAGATTAATCCAGGTAAAGTATCCATGTAATTGGGCAGACTAGATGGGCCGAAAGGTTCTTATCTGCCGACATTTTTCTATGTTTCTATGTAATGAATAACCCTTTTCACTGTTTTGAACCTAAA
Organism: Leptobrachium leishanense; assembly: GCA_009667805.1. NCBI lineage: Eukaryota > Metazoa > Chordata > Amphibia > Anura > Megophryidae > Leptobrachium > Leptobrachium leishanense. The sequence goes on from CM019073.1 coordinate 49,211,244, forward strand.
GCTCGTTCTTGTGAGGTTAATCCACTTACTAGAGAAATACACAATCCTGGGATTCTCTGAAGTGCAACATTTTCAATAGAAGCTGTGGTGAGGAACTGCAAAGCATGTGACAGGGTGGGGTGTAAAACCAGGTAGGTGGTCCAGGCCTCCCTATATAACAGACATAAGGGCTGCAGTCAACCTAAACATGAATATTTCATAATGGTGCATCTGAGACCAATAAATACAACACACAAACCTCAGAGCACGCCACCCTAACATAAATGCAGTTTATGATCAAATTTTGTAACCAATCCCTCACAAACTTAATCTTAAGTACCGGCTGGGTGGAGTAGAGGTAACATCACTGCTCTGCGTGGAGAGAGCCTGTGGAGACATGGGTTCAATCCTGACAAGCACCTCTCCAGTAAGTGTCCTTGGGCAAGACACCTAACGGTACATACTTGCCAGCCAGGACATACTTGAAAACAAGAGAAATCTCAATGTATCCTTCCTGAAAAAATCCTTTCTCAATTAAAAAAAGTCAGGTGCTTGCAAATCTTTGAATGTATTTTTGGGTGGAGTGGTCTGAATTTTGTGTGCTGTATTTATCGATCCACAGATACAGGATTTGAGCCCCACGCTGCCACATGGACCACAGGGCCTACTTAGGCTAGGGTCAGACTAACGCATTTTTCACGTCTACCGTCAAAAACTGCGTCCGAACGCATGGACGCACATTTTGACAGAATACGCGATGGCGACAGGGCCGGCCCGTTCATGGAGCAGGGTGGATCAGCGGCTCCAGGCAGCCCTTTGTCAAGGGCGGCAAAATGCCGCTCTCAAGGAGCACCTGTCCTGGACAAAGCATGGCCCTCCTCTCCGCCGCTTTTGGCAGGCCGAGGCCCGCCCTCCTCCCACAGGCAGAGCGGCGCCCACCCCCTTCACACTGAGTGTGCAGAGGGACAGCCTCCTAAGGGAAGCAAAGCCATCTGCAGTGTGTGAACCAGCCCACCAGTAAACAGGACAGTAAGCTCAAGGGGAGCAGTGTGTCAGTGTCCCTCATTCCCCACAGAGTAGGTAGGTGCATGCATCTCAGTCTGGCTGGCAGTGATAGTAGGCACATTGTAAACAAGCGTTTACGTTGCCCCATTGGTACAAACTGCTCAGCTCACACGGCGCTGCCTGAGGTTTTACTCCACGCAGCTCCAAGTTTATCATTCTGCCCTGCCGCACTTTGCTCCACTTTGGCAGTCAGTGTCCCCGCTCTGACAGTCACAGTGGCCCCTCCCCTGGCTCGTTCCCGCCATTAGGCACAGTCTCAGCGTTTGGCAGGTAATACCATTGTCCTGGCGGAGAGGAAGGCGCAGCTTTTCCCTGCGGTCTGGCAGTCTGCCCGGGTCTGTACAGTGAAAGAGCCCTTTGAACACACTGACACAGAGAGGAGGCCGTTCACGTGCAGGACTCGGCACTCTCATGTCTCTCACTCACACAGCACGCGCAGCCCCCTGCCTCAGCCCGGCACGATGCCGGGGAACAACCCCACAGTCTGAGCGCAGCACAGACTAAACCAGAGACCAATGACATGCTCCTACCCCTGCGCGAGCGGCAACAGTGAGAGGACCGTGGTAAATGTAGGTGTGTGAGACTGTGTGTGTGAGACTGTGTGTGTGTGTGTGAGACTGTGTGTGTGAGACTGTGTGTGACTGTGTGTATGAGTGTATGTGACTGTGTGTGTGTGTGTGAGACTGTGTGTGTGACTTGTGTTTGTGTGTGAGACTGTGTGTGACTGTGGTGTGTGACCGTGTGTATGTAGGTGTGTGTGACTGTGTGTATGTGTGTAGGTGTGTGTGACTGTGTGTATGTAGGTGTGTGTGTGTGTGTGACAGTGGGCCGGGATATGTAGCGCTCTGATACGCTCATACACATGGCACGTTACTGTGAGTGTTATTGCTCTGGAGCTCTGTGATACGCTCATACACACCACGCATTACTGTGAGGTTTATTGCTGTGGAGCTCAGGGATATGCTCATACACACAGTGGCGTATTTAGGTTTTGTGCTGCCCTAGGCCTGACTAAACTCGTGCACCCCCTAATTTAAATTTGAGGCATCCCTTCCTGTCAAGGGCACACCTCTTCCTGGTTAATCCCCACCCTTCCTCTTTAAGCTCCACCTTTTCCTCTTAGAGCTCCGCCATTGCAATGTGTGGTGTGTGTCAGCGTATCAGAATCCACAGCAATAAAACTCCCAGCAATGCAATGTGCGGTGTGTATGAGTGCATCAGAATCCACTGCAATAAAGCTCCCAGCAATGCAATGTGTGGTGTGTGTCAGCGTATCAGAATCCACAGCAATAAAACTCCCAGCAATGCAATGTGCGGTGTGTATGAGTGCATCAGAATCCACTGCAATAAAACTCCCAGCAATGCAATGTTTTGTGTGTGTCAGCGTATCAGAATCCACAGCAATAAAACTCCCAGCAATGCAATGTGTGGTGTGTATGAGTGCATCAGAATCCACTGCAATAAAACTCCCAGCAAACCGAGTGTATATGAGCACACAGCAATTATTTATTCTACATTTACCGGCCTCCGTCCACGGTAGGGCTGTGTGCAGAGTCAGCAGGGACTGTGTACAGACTCAGCAGGAGGTCCCTCCAGGCCACGTTAGGATCGCGGCTGTGCCTGTGCGTGGAGCCATCTTGTCAGCAGTGAGGTGCCACTGCCAGAGGGTGCACCGTGGCTTTGATTCCCTTCCCGGTGGGTGTTCAGTCCAGAATAGAGTGACAGACCATGTTAACGAAAGGGCGGGCAGCTGCGTGCGTGCGTGTCACGTGGTTCAGCCAGTCAGGTGGTACTGAGACTCAGTACCACCTGACTGGCCAGACCGAGTGTGACCTGCATGCACGCAGCCTCACCAGGAGCCAGGCAGCTCAATGACAAATTTCTATCACTGCAGTGCTGGTTAAGGAAAGGTCCACTTTAAACAGCAGCAAGCAGACATGGCTTCATATTCTGCTGATAACCCCCCCCCCCTTTACCTGCCGTTTACTGTCATCTTCTCTCTCTGGACACAAATCACATCCCCCTCCCCTCTCCTAGAGCTGCTGCGGGGCAGGGGAGGAGCTATGGAGGGAGGAGAGGAGGATTTTTATTCTATTCGATTTTATTCCGTATGCAAACGCCATGCTCCGCTGCTCGTTGTTTGAGAACACAGCTCAAAGCTGACACACAGTGACAGTGGCACCTCCTAGTACCCCCTAATGACACCCCAATAATCACTGGTACCTGGGGCGGCCCGCCCTCCGCCACTCCTCTAAGTACACCACTGCTCTGGTGATATGCTCACACACAAGTTTGGCGAACTGCCAGCAAGTACGGTGCTATTTGAAGGCAGTGCAAATCCTCATAGAGAGGTAATGGTTAATCTATTCAGAGAACACCAAACAGCAGAGAAATGTCAGTGAAATGCCCTGATGTTCGGTGGTTTCAATCAGCAGGTTTATTCAGGCAAACCCCATAGGTTTCAATGTTAACAATATTCCCGTTTTTATGCAATATCTAATAAACCATTTATTATTTTAATCTGCAGTAAAAAGTCTTTTTTTTTTTTTTTTAGTACCTTTTAGTAATTTTTCAGAATTTTTTTGGCAAAATTCCCCCCCCCTTTTTTTTAATAGCGGTTCTTTTTTTTCTGTAACAGAACCTTTTATTATCAATCATAGGATCTTATATGTAAATTCCAGACATTTTCTTTTCGTTCAGTAGTTCTTTTGAAAACAGCAGGCAATGGGTTTGCGGTGGCAGCATACAGCGGCCGACTCCATGCACTTTGGGGACTCTGCGGTGAATGGTGAATTCACTGCAGGGTGGGGAAATTTTATTCCCCGAAGTGCAGGGAACTACAGAACACCAAAATGTTGGTGTCATTTCAGTGCTCTGTGAGTAACCCAATTAGTGGTGAGGTTATTTGTTGCCCCCTGGAAAGTGAAAGCCTAGGCCTTGCCTACCCAAGACATACTTGAAAATTAGTGACATCTCAATGTTTCCTTCCTGGTAAAATAGTTTGCAAAAGCACCCTGGAAAGTGCTGCCCGAGGCCTAGGCCTTATTGGCCTAGGCCAAAATACACCAGTGCATACACACCGTGCATTACTGTGAGGTTTATTGCTGTGGAGCTCAGGGATACACTCAAGGCTCGAGTTGAGCAGGAACGCATTCCCGCTGTGACCCGAGCCCGACACGATTGAGCAGACCGCCGCCGCACATTGCAGGCGGCCGCGTGCTTCCTGCTAGAACAGCTGCTGACCGGAAGTGTAGCCGCTCGCCTGGCTGTTTCATCGATCCCTGGGGAGCGGCTCCACTTCCTGTCAGCGGCCGTTCTAGCAGGAAGCAGGCGGCCGCCGGCAGTGTGCGGCGGCGGCAGAGGCAGAGGTGAGCTGGGGGCAAATAATATCCATGAGACCTGGGGGCATTATCCATGAGACCTGGGGGCACTATCCATGAGACCTGGGGTCAATATCCATGATACCTGGGGTAATATCCATGAGACCTGGGGGCACTATCCATGAGACCTGGGGGCATTATCCAGGAGACCCTGGGGGCAATATCCAGGAGACCCTGGGGGCAATATCCATGAGACCCTGGGGCATATCCATGAGACCTGGGGGCATTATCCATGAGACCCTGGGCATTATCCATGAGACCTGGGGCATTATCCATGAGACCTGGGGACATTATCCATGAGACCTGGGGGAATTAACCATGAGACCGGGGGCATTATCCATGAGAGCTGGGGCATATATCCATGAGACCTGGGGGCATTATCCATGAGAGCTGGGGGCATTATCCATGATACCTGGAGGGCAATTTATACCCATATGAACTGGGGGCAATTATATCCATGTGAACTGGGGGCAATTATATCCATGTGAACTGGGGAAAATATATCCATGTGAACTGGGGAAAAAACAGTCAGGTCCAGAAATATTGGGACATCGACACAATTCTAACATCTTTGGCTCTATACACCACCACAATGGAGTTGGAATGAAGCAAACACAATGTGCTTTAACTACAGACTGTCCGCTTTAATTTGACGGTATGGACATCCAACTCAGGTGAACGGTGTAGGACTTACAGCAGTTTGCAGATGTGCCTCCCACTTGTTAAGGGACCAAAGGTAATGGGACAATTGGCTTCCTGGCAGATTCACTGGCTGGCTGGGCGGGGCCAAGCAGCGTGTGGGGGCCTCCCAAGCACATTGCTTTGGCTCCGCCTCCTCCACTCAGTGAAGCTACACCCTGAGCTGGAGGGCCCGGGAAGAAGAGCTGAAGAGCAGAAGAAAAGAAGACAGAAGAAAAGAAGACAGCGGAGTGGTGAGCCAGGGCCCAGTCCCAAAGGCCCAGACCCAGGGCCCAGACCCCAAGGCCCAATCCCAGGGCCCAGACCCCAGGACCCAGACCCCAAGGCCCAAACCCAGGGCCCAGACCCCAGGGCCCAGACCCCAAGTCCCAGACCCAGGGCTCAAACCCAGGGCCCAGACCCCAAGGCCCAGACCCCAGGGCCCAGACCCAAAGGCCCAAACCCAGGGCTCAGACCCCAAGCCCAGACCCAGCGCCCAGACCCCGAAGGCCCAAACCCTGGGCCCAGACCCAGGGCCCAGACCCCAAGGCCCAGGGCCCAGACCACAGGGCCCAGACACCAAGGCCCAGACCCAGGGCCCAAGGCCCAGACCCTGGGCCCAAACCCGAGGCCCAGATCCCAAACCCAAGGCCCAGATCCCAAGGCCCAGACCCCAAGACCCAGGGCCCAGACCCAAGACCCAGACCCAGGGCCCAGACCCCAAAGGCCCAAACCCAGGGCCCAGACCCCAGGGCCCAGACCCCAAGGCCCAGACCCAGGGCCCAGACTCCAAAGCCCAGACCCCAAGGCCCAGACCCCAGGGCCCAGACCCCAAGGCCCAGGCCAAAACCCAGGGCCCAGACCCCAAGGCCCAGACCCTGAGCCCAGACCCCAAGACCCCAGGGCCCAGACTCCAAGATCCCAGGGCCCAGACCCCAAGGCCCAGACCCCAGGGACCAGACCCAGGGACCAGACCCAGAGCCCAGACCCAAGGACCAGGTCCCAGACCCAGGCCAGACCCAGGGTCCAGACCCCAGGGACCAGACCCCAGGCCAGACCCAGGGACCAGGCCCAGCCTAGACCCAGGGCCCAGACCTCAGGGACTAGGCCCCAAGGCCCAGCCCCAGGGACCAGACCCCAAGGCCCAGACCCAGGGACCAGAGCCCAGACCCAGAGACCAGACCCCAGGGCCCAGACCCCAGGCCAGACTCAGTGCCCAGACCCCAGGGACCAGACCCCAGGCCAGACTCAGGGCCCAGACCCCTGGGACCAGACCCCAAGGCCCAGTCCCAGGGACCAGTCCCAGACCCAGGGCCCAGACCAGACCTCAGGGACCAGGCCCAGCCCAGACCTCAAGGCCCAGAGCACAGACCCCAGGGCCCAGACCCCAACGTCATCATATACAGCCCGTTTCTGTGACATTTATTGCTGTGGATTCTTTGATACGTTCATACGCACCGCTCATTACTGTGAGTTTTATTGCTGTGGATACTGTGATACGCTCATACATACTGTACATTACTGGGAGTTTTATTGCTGTGGTGCTATGTTATGTCCTTTTTTTTTTTGAAGGGGGAGAAAAGCTGTTAGAGGTTGAGGGAGTGCCGGGGAGGGGCCCATCATGAGGTTTAGTAAGAGGTCCCATCATTTCTGATGGCTGCCCTGACTAGCGGTTCGACGTTATTGAAAAAATGCGTTCGTTTGCTGCTTGCGTTGCGCGGCTGAACTTTCGTGCGGCCGTACTTTGTATGTTGCCCGTCATTGGACGTCATTTGCTGCTACCACGGCCGTAATAAAGTGCAGCTAAATGCACATTCACACTGCGTTCGCCTGACCCCAGCCTTAAACTTTGCATGCTGCAGAGATCTCGGAGTGGATGGATGTCCTCAGTAAGGGAGTTAATCTCATAATAGGAGGTATTGGGTTTGCATGGGTAGGGAACCAATGGTTTACACCAACAGTATGGCAGGCCTATGCAATCAAATCTTCTAAAACCCTATCTGTGTGAAACCTAAGTTAGGTGTTTTTTAAGCTTTTAGATGTGTTTGAGCTGAGTGCTCTCCATTATATATATAATATATATATATATATATATACATACCCACACATACATACACACACACATATCACACACTATATCCACTACTACAGTTGTGTTCAAAATTATTCAACCCCCACTGAAATTTAGTGTTTTGGCCAGTTTGACATTGATTTTGATCATTCAGTCATCTTGCTAACAATTAAATCAGAGGCACGTGTAGGTCAGACAATTATAACATAACATTTATAATGAAATAACCACAAATGTCTTTTCTGTGCTCACATCATTATCAGTTTTATTCAACCCCCAAGTGACATTCAATCTTAGTACTTAGTACAATATCCTTTTACAGTTATAACAGCTTTTAAACGTGAAGCATAGCTTGACACAAGTGTCTTGCAGCGATCTACGGGTATCTTCGCCCATTCGTCATGGGCAAAAGCCTCCAGTTCAGTCACATTCTTAGGCTTGCGCACTGCAACTGCTTTCTTTAAGTCCCACCAGAGGTTCTCAATCGGATTTAAGTCAGGTGACTGCGATGGCCACTCCAAAATGTTCCAGCCTTTAATCTGCAACCATGCTCTAGTGGACTTGGAGGTATGCTTGGGATCATTGTCCTGTTGAAAGGTCCAACGTCTCCCAAGCCTCAGGTTTGTGACGGACTGCATCACATTGTCATCCAATATCTCCTGGTACTGAAGAGAATTCATGGTACCTTGCACACGCTGAAGCTTCCCTGTACCTGCAGAAACAAAACAGCCCCAAAGCATGATTGACCCCCCGCCATGCTTCACAGTAGGCAAGGTGTTCTTTTCTTCATAGGCCTTGTTCTTCCTCCTCCAAACATAGCGTTGATCCATGGGCCCAAACAGTTCTAATTTTGTTTCATCAGTCCACAGAACACTATCCCAAAACTTCTGTGGTTTGTCCACATGACTTTTGGCATACTGCAGTCGACTCTTCTTATTCTTTGGAGACAGCAAGGGGGTGCGCCTGGGAGTTCTGGCATGGAGGCCTTCATTACGCAGTGTGCGCCGTATTGTCTGAGCTGAAACTTCAGTACCTTCATCTGACAAATCTTTTCTCAGTTCCTCAGCAGTCACACGGGGACTTTTCTCCACTCTACGCTTCAGGTAGCGCACAGCAGTCGAAGTCAGCATCTTCTTTCTGCCACGACCAGCAACAGTGCCCTTTGCCTTGAATTTGCGAATGATGCTTCCTATGGTCTCTCTTGGTATGTTTAACATCTTTGCAATCTTCTTATAGCCATTGCCCTTCCTGTGAAGAGTAATCACCTCTTCTCTTGTCTTCCTGGACCATTCTCTTGACTTCACCATGTTTGTAACCACACCAGTAAATGTCTAGAAGGAGCTGAGTATCACAGTCATTTTAAAGCTGCCTAATTGGTGCTTATTATGCTTTATTGCTGCTCCGTGACATCCACAGGTGTTTTCAATACCTGATTGAAAACACTTGAATGAACCTCTGTTGTTCAGAGTGGTAGTCTTTAAGGGGTTGAATAATTGTGTCAATGAAGAATTCACAAAAGAAACATTTACTACTGTATTACAAAACCAATTGATGTCATTTTAGTTGCATATGGTTCTTTAAAAAGTCCTTGTAGGATTTCATTCTGAATACAATTACAAATGTACACTAAATTCCCTAAAACCCTTTACAGCATTGGGGGTTGAATAATTTTGAACACAACTGTACATAGGTGGAAAGGGAGTAGTCTGAACTACTACTACTACAAGGAGACACACCTAACACTGGTTGATGAGGAAAAAATGGTGTTTAAAAAGTCAGAGCAGGAAAGGCTCATGGCCTTGATTTTTACTTTGCTGTGAACAGAGAGGACATACGCCAGCTAGAAATATCTATCTTTGTGTTTCCATGACTGGTAAATGGAATTAGCCATCCAGTGATAGTCAGGGAATGACTGTTATATTTAGTGCTCTGGTGAAAACGAGGATTAATTTTCTGTTTAATTTTGTTTTGAAGTGTATGACAAAGACATCTAGGTGTCAGGACAAGATCAAATAGCAAGTTGACCACAGTCACTTCTCTCATATCTAGGTATGTGATTAGACCCAAATCTATCATTTGGCCCCCACATCAAAAAACTCTCATCTAGACTTTACCCCAAACTAGGTGCCCTGTACAGAAAAAAATCCTGGCTGAGCCCCGAGGTAAGAAAGCAGATTGTACAACAAATGCTTATGCCGGCTATTGAATACGGAGATGTAGTGTATGCAGCTGCCCCGCAAATACACCTTCGGAAACTTACTACATTGTATAACTCATTCTGCCACTTTGTGCTACAATGTAACTACATGACCTACCAATGTGACATCTTAAAAGAACTAAACTGGCCATCGCTGGAATCTAGATGCACTCTTCACCGTTCCAGCCTGGTGTTTAAGAGGTTTTCTGGGAAGCTACTACCCTACCTGAATAGACTGCTTCCCCCAGCAGTTCCCTCATCCTATAACCTCCGATACAGGACCTGCACCTTACGCGCAATACCACAATACAAAAAGAAAGTGTCTCAATCCTCATTTTCCTACAGAGCACCGCAATTATGGAATAAACTCCCAGACGCCATCAAATCTTCCCCCCAGTCTAAAGTCCCTTAAGAGCTCCCTATTAACATACCTCGATACAGAATGCACTTGTAAACATGTAACATAGTGACTATATACAGAATGCACCTGTAAACATGTAACATAGTTAATATATTTATTTTCTGTTAATCTGTATATTTGTGCTATCTTTTTAATATCTTGCATTTAATTACTTTGTATTTCTGTAACAATTCAATGTTCTTGAACCCAGGACATACTTGAAACCGAGAGAAATCTCAATGTATCCTTCCTGGTAAAATCCTTTATAAATAAATATTGGATTGAAAAAAATGATATTAAAAAGGCTTTCCCGTGTCTGTCATGCATAACCCTAGAAGTCTGTGCAAACCGATCCCTTAGGCTAACGTCAGAGGAACGCAATCTGAGCGCACTCTTCGTGCGTGCATAACAGACAGACGTACTGATGGAAGATACTGTAGTCACTACATGGTCCGTGTTTTTTTTGACTGACGTAGAAAAACTATGGAAATAAAATTAATATGAAAAATGATAAAAAATTTGAAAAGGATATGAAAAGCCATTTTGTTCGTCAAGGTGCTGGACGTTGCAAATGCGCTGCGTCAGACACCTCATCACTCACACAGAATGCTACACGGATGTGGCGCACTCTGCGTGTCCGTGGTAGCATTTTTTTACGTTCTTGCCTAACTTGCGTCCGTTTGCCTCATGCATTGTGCATGCGCAGTTCGGTGTGCACGAACTTTGTGTGAGGGTCTCCATTGATCATGATTCTATGCTACGACGGATGTCAAACTGTGCGGCGACACGGACGTGATCACTGCGTTTGTCTGACATTAGCCTAAGGCTCGAGTCAGACGAGTGCTGTGTTCACGTCCATGTTGCCGCACATATTAACGTCCGTGGTAGCATACAATTATAATCACACACAAAGTACGTTCACACAGAAGTGCGGATGCACAACGGATGCGGCAAATGGACGCAAGTTAGGCAAGAACGTAAATCCACTAGAACGGATGCACAGAGTGCGCTGCGTCCGCAACGTCCGCATAGATTTGTGTGTGAGTGATGGAACAAAGTCAGACGGACTACATTTTTGACGTCCAGCATTTTGACGGACAAAATGTTTTTCATATTAATTTATTTTCCCTTCTACATCAGTCAAAAAAAATGTCAGTCACAAAAACAGACTGTGTGTGGCCACTACCTTGTCGTCAGTCAGAAAGCACATCCGTTGTGCAGGGACGCACAGTCCGCACAGAATGCGCTCGTCTGACCCTAGCCTAAACTGTGACGGTTAATCACAACACACCTACTCAAAGACACTTTCACACTTTTATAAACGTATAGTTACACACAAACACCTACACGAACATATACATACAGTCACTGTATCACTTAGATACTGACAGATTCCAATATGTAGAGAAGCAGTAAGGAGATGACAGCACTCAGGTAAAATGCAATGATTCTACGGAGCATCAATGGTAAGTGGGTGCTCAAGGGTCCAGGGAAGCCACCCAAACGTAGACAGAAAAGCAGACAGGGACCCAGCACTCCAAAAGAAAGGACGTGTTTAATTATAACAGCAACATCTCGTCTGAACACTGCCTTTCTCAAAATTCTACTATATAGACTCACTGCACTAACACGTGCTGAATAACATATTTGAATAACCCTGATAGTCTTATGTGCTCAGAACCATTTAGGCCCGTGTCAGACAAACGCAATGATCACGTCTGTGTTGCCGCACAGTTTAACGTCCGTCGTAGCATAGAATCATGAGCAATAGAGACCCACACACTAAGTGCGTCCGCACCGAACTACGCACGCACAACGCACGTGGCAAACGGACGCAAGTTAGGCAAGAACGTAAAACCGCTAGAACGGACGCGCAGAGTGCGCCACGTCCACGTAGCGTTCTGCGTGCGTGATGAGGAGACGTCAGACGCAGCACATTTGCGACGTCCAGCACCTTGACGCACAAAATGCCTTTTCATATCCTTTTTCATATTAAATGTGTTTCCCATATTTCCCTTTTTTTTCATCGTCCGTCATAAAAAACGGACTGTGTGGTGTCTACAGTATCTTCCGTCAGTACGTCTGTCCGTTATGCACGCACGCAGAGTGCGCTCAGACTGCGTTCTTCTGACATTAGCCTATAGCCCTCAAGAAATATTTGGGGATTCACAATGGCCATTCCAAGTGCAAGCAAAAATTAATGTGAAAAAAAAGCACAAATAACAAAATTAGAATTGTGAAAAAATATTTTCTGTGAATAAAATAGAACCACAATAAAGTACCCTGTAAGGAGATACAGTATACACCTTATTTGATTTCTAATTAGAATATGAGTTTATATGTAGCACGTTTTAGTTCCACCTCTATAATCTAAGGTGTATGAAAAATGAGGAGGTAGCTCATTTAGTGAAACGTCTGAGTCTACATCTCCTTCAAGTACATTATATTTTGGTTCTAATTTAATTCACAGGAAATATTTGTTTCACAATTTTATTTTTGTTATGTTGCTTTTTTCCACATTTTTTACTCATGAGATGTGACTTGTCATGGTGAGTGGCCGTACGCTTGTAATGGCCATTGTAAGTAACCAAAAGGCTCTTGTTGAAGCCATAACAACATTTTCTTTTATATAGCGGCACATATTTCCGCAGCACTTTACAAAATCAGTGTACAAGGGTTCTGAGCACATATGACAATGTTTTGCTCTTTTACACTTTAGAAAGTCTGCATTTTTATTAAGTAAACAATGTCTCTGGAAAGAGTTGAAGGGAACAACAAGCATTGGGTCACAATAGCTTGGAAAAGTGGTAGCACTCTATCAAAAAGAAAAAAAAATCACGGTTAAACATATTTGGTTGTTTTTGTTTTTTTTTTCTTTAAAGTTTTTCCACAAACATATTGAGACTATACGATGACATAAAACCGATGAGGGCAGCTGTCAAGACACACTTTGGACCAATTACTTTTACGACACGATAAGGTTGCATTGCAGCTGTCTGGGCACAAATAGATGGTCTGAGTGCTGGGATTTGCAGTCCAGAATATTGAGGCTCATTCCGACTTGATAAGCCCTAACTCATACCGGGAGAAATTCCATATAATGTAGGTCGTAGTAGGCAAAACGAACATACCTGTTGATTTATAAGACTTTATGGGGAGTCCAGTCTTTGCGGTTGCCTCTCTGCCTGGGAAAGTTCTGCCTTGCACATGGGTCAGCCAAGTGTGTGAGGAGAACTTTACAGAAAGCTGTGAGATCTGACACCTGAATGGGGAGGGATAGGAAAAGAGGGGGAGGAAGGCGGAGAGGGTGTCATCCTTCTGTTCATCAAAGGAGATCTCACCGGATCAAAGGCCATTCAGAAAGATATCTGTGGGAATGGAGTAAAAAGAAATGGCCAGGGGTAGGTATGGGTTTATGAATGTAAAATAGTAAAAAGAATGCAGGTAATGTGCCATTTTCTCAATGAATGCAACTGCTATGATACCTGACAGGAATATTCTTTTTATGCATTAAAGGAGATGAAAATAGGAATACATACAGGGTTATTCAAAGAGAATCGAAAAGCCATCGCACGTTCGGTGACTTTTCGTTCTCTTCCATTTGGTGCAATTTGGTGATCCCGTTTCGGCGACCCTGCGGTGTATTCAGCAAGCAACACAGTGCAGGGAAAAGCCGACGAACACTCACCGCAAAACCCACCGAACGCACACCGAAACCCATCTGGATTAACCCCACTGGAGAAACCCAAGCAGCTGCCGATCACAGCGCAGAGCAGCCGCCGGAAAAAGCCGACACCGCAGACGAATGGAGGCAAAAAAAAAACCAGTACGTTTGAATGTTTGAAAAGTAAAACGCTGTTTGCAAAGAAGCTACAGAACGAAAATGTCAGAAATTTACATCTAAGATCCAATGAATGATAATAAAAAGGGCTGCTATAGAAAAAAGAAAAAACGATTTTTAAAAAAATGGAAAAAAAATGTTTGCAAAAAATGCCTAAAAAATCTAAAAATAAAGAGACTTTTTATTGCAGAATATTATAATTAACGGTTTATTAGATATTAAATTAAAATGGGAATATTTTTAACATTGAAGCCTATGGGAATCACCTGAATAAACCTGCCGAATGAAGCCACCGAATGGCAGGGCATTTCGGCATCGTTTCACTGCTGGTTTTTGTTCTCTGAATAGCCGATGCATTGCTTCTCTATGGGGATTTCACTGCCCTCGAACAGGCAGCGAACAGGCACCGTATGTGCAGGCAATTTGCCAACATTTGGCAACTGCCTGCTCTCTGAATGGCCGAATGGACAAGAAAGGTAACCGAACGCTTATTTTCAGCATTCGGTTACCTTTCGGCAGCCATTCGCATCTCTTTGAATAACCCTGATAGTATAAAATTCCTTTTTGGTTCTGATTATGTTATAATACAAGGGTTTATTTAAAAAGCACCAAATTTCGGTGAAATTCAGAGCGACAAACTGGCCTTGACGAAATCCACTGAATGGAATTTGTTTTTAAAAAATGGAACTCTCATAATTTCCTACTAGATCGTAAATTCCCACGGGAATAGGGTTCTCGTTTCCTCCTGTACTGGTTTGTTAAATGTTGTTCAATGTATTGTAACCCTGTCTATATTGTGCCCATTGTTCCGCGCTGCGGAATATGATGGCAGTATATAAATAAATAATAATAAGTGTTTAAACCAATAAAAATGCATTAAAATGTGCCTAATAAAAAAGGTTCTTTAAAAATAAAAAAGGCTGTTACGGAATAAAAAAAAAAAAAGATTAAAAAAAGTGGGATACAAATCTCTAAGAAATACAAAAAGGTGTTCTAAAAAAATAAAAAAGGCTTTTTGCTGAAAATGAAAAGAATAAACGTTTTTTTAAATTATATTACTTTTTAACATTGAATCCTTTGGGATTCGCCTGTTTAAACCTGTTGAACAGAACCACAGAAAATCAGGTCATTTCGCTAACACTTCAGTGAAATTCGACATTCTGCGAATAAAGGAACCACTACTTTTAAATTTTGCTGCTGCCAAAGATCACCAAACTGCGGCGAAATGCACTATATTTCACTGTCAATTCGTCAGTATTTGGAGCATTGACAGCTTTGTGAATAGACAAATTGCCCCGAAAATACAAGGAATGGTGAGATTAAATGGTTGATGCATGTCGGGGCTTAGTGAATAACCAATATTCCCTAAATGCCAAAAGTGATGTCTGCTACAAATACAAGAAAAGAGCAATAAATACAGTACAACAATACTAATAATACCAATAAGTTGCCTACTGATGACCGAGTCGTACGCAGGGAGACAATAAAAGCTTAAAAATACACGACACATAACTGTGGAATAATATATATATTTATTATATATACAG
Source organism: Leptobrachium leishanense (assembly GCA_009667805.1). Classification (NCBI taxonomy): domain Eukaryota; kingdom Metazoa; phylum Chordata; class Amphibia; order Anura; family Megophryidae; genus Leptobrachium; species Leptobrachium leishanense. Next base: position 49,226,402 of record CM019073.1, read on the forward strand.
GCCACAGCTAAAACTCCACACAATATACCCACCACCACGACATAAAAATTTCCATAACAAAATAATACAATAACCCAGTGCTGAAAGAGGACTCCACACAACCACCACACACCTCCAAACCAACCAACCACAAAAACCTCCCAACTCCCAACCATCTGACCAAAATTAGCCTAAATTAAAGGAACCCCAACCCAGCACTGCCTACAAGCCCCCGCCAAGAGCTCCTCACATAACCCCCCTATGGGAAAGCTCCCCCACCAAGGAAAAACAGGGCTTGTTCAATCCCCTCCTTGAGTCCCAGGATGCACAGATCCTTGCCCACATCATTCAGGTGAACGCCATCCTCCATAAAATAACACGCCACATCCCCCTCTTCAAAGGGTAGATGCCACACCACCATACCATCCATCCACCTCAAAAACCTTCCCATACAGCGATTCACCTTGATCCGGCAAAGCCGCGCCACCTCCTCATTCTCCGCCTGCCTCCACACCATCCTTGGCAACATCTCCGACCACACCACCACCATCCATGGTGACCACTCCCTCAGCTGCCACAGATCCGCTCTCATCTGCTCCAGCAACTTTCCGTGAAGGACCACTCCCAAATCCCTCAGCTGCCGCAGATCCGCTCTCTTCTGCTCCAGCAGCACACCAAGAGGGACCACACCCAAGTCGTTCCCTCCCATGTGTACCACCAGCATATGGGGAACTTCACCGTGCCTAAGGGCACCCAAAACCGTTGGCTTAAACTCCTCCCATAGGAGTCCACGGATTCCGAAACACCGTACCCGTGTTGCCGACCCATGCAAACCCATCTGTACTCCCGATGTTCGCACCAACGCCCTTCTCCTCGCCCAAAAAACCGAGTCTCCAACGATCCATACAACTTTCGAAGGATGTGCAAAAAACAAAAACAAATTACCAACATCTCCACCACACAAAATACTCCGAAAAAAGAAAAAACTCCCGCCAAACCACCTCACACCCCACCAAATAAACGATGTCCATACCTGCAAAGAAAACATAACATAAACGATGACCATACTCCCCACCTCCAAATCCTCCAGCCCCCACACTCCTCCACAAACAACAAACAAATATACAAAGATAAAATAGTATAAATATATATATTCCATATAAAAGGTATAAATTCATATTCCATGTATAAGTTCGATTTTTTTTTAAAAAAAAAGTGAAAAACATAACAGAACAGATCATACAGCAAACTTTTCTCCACATAACCTCCCAGCATTAACAAGTGTTTCCAAAATTCATACCACCGAACCTTCCTGCACGTAGGACTGAAAAGCCCTCGAGTTCCATCTTCCTAATTCTTGAATTTACGCTGCCGACAAACCCAACCTCGAAGCTTCTGTTGCTGCCCCAATATGAAAGGAGTGAGAATCAAATTCCTCCGGATTTCTCCCTAAACTCAACAAACCCTTCTTAAAAATGGAAACAAACTGATACCTCGATAAAGCCGATCCGTCCGCGTGACATAAAAAGGCCACTCCAGACTCCACCCGTACCTCCAAATATTCCTTAACGTTCTTCACCGGACAAACCACGAAGTTATCCACACTGGATAAACCAACTCTACGCCCCCTACCCAACTGATCAGTCTTGGAGTTAGAAACCCAAATAACAATATCCTCAACTTCCAACCAAACCGCATCAGCTCCCAAACCACCACCTCCTCTCCTAGAACTGCACACCAGCTCACCCACTCGAAATGCCCCAAAATGCCCAAACAAAAAGCTCTACCTCAGGAGAAAAAGGCGCACAGAGCCTCTCCACACGCGCCTTAAGTACCCTCCCGGGGACTCCTCCCACACCTCTCTCGCTCAAAACTCCACACGCGCTGTAACACTTCTAGAAAAATCCTCCCTGCGTCCTGGCATCAGAGGCAACTTAAGGGCCCTACGCCTTAGGTGCTTCAGGCCTTCATAAACAGCAATACATACAAAAGTAAAGAGTCCCCCAAAAGAACGAATATCACAAGGAAGATATGCACAACATATATTAGCTATAAAAACATTTGCTGTATATATTTGCAGGGTTATTCACAGAGAATCGAAAAGTCACCGCACATTCGGTGACTTTTCGTTCTCTTCAATTCGGCACGATTTGGCGATCCCATTTCGGCGACCCTGCGGTGTATTCAGCAACCACCACGGGGCCGTCATAATGCTGGGAAAAGTGGCCACAAACCCACCAAAAACTCACTGCAAAACCGGGCGAAAGCACACCGTAAACCCGCAAAAACATCTGGATTAACCCCTCGGAAAATGCCAGAAAAACCCGAGCAGGAGCCAATCACACGCAGCGCAGCCTCCGGAAAAACTCAACACCGCAGACGAATGGAGTGAAAACAAAACAAAACAGTTCGCTTGAATGTTTGAAAAGTGAAATGCAGTTTGCAAAGAAACTACTGAGCAAAAATGTCTGAAATTTACATATAAGATCCAATGAATGATAATAAAAAGGGCTGTTACAGAAAAAAGAACAAATGTTTAATTTTTTTTTAAAAAAACGGAAAAAAATTGGCAAACAAATCCCGAAAAATGCTTAAAATATCCTAAAAAATCTATAAATAAAGAGACTTTTACTGCAGATTATAATGAACGGTTTATTAGATATTGAATTAAAACGGGAATATTTTTAACATTGAAGCCTATGGGATTCGCCTGAATAAACCTGCCGCATGAAACCACCGAACAGCAGGGCATTTCGGCAACCTTTCACTGCTGGTTTTTGTTCTCTGAATAGCCGAAGCATTGCTTCTCTATGGGGATTTCACTGCCCTCGAACAGGCACCGAACAGGCACCGTATGTGCAGGCAATTCGTCAGGATTTGGCGAATTGCCTGCTCTCTGGATAGCCGAATGGCCAAGAAAGGTAACTGAACACTGATTTTCAGCGTTCAGTTCCCTTTCGGCAGCCATTCGGATCTCTTTTAATAACCCTGTTAGTTTTTAAAACAAAAAGTTGTTTGGAGTCACTAAAAAAGGAACGTTAAGGTAGAAAGGAGGAACAAAATTAGGGACTCTTTCTCCTACATCGGGACACTTGGGTTGTATAGAATTGGGGTTTAGGAAACTAGATGTGTTATTCAATAAATGACGAACTTGCCATCGAATTGCAATTTTCTGGCAGTTTGTCTATTCACTAAACTGTTAAGGCTAGGGTCAGACTAGCGCAGATTTAACGTGCGTTTAGCCGCACAAAATCACGGCCGTACTAGCAGCAAATGACGTCCAATGCCGGGGAACATACGACGAACGGCCGCACGAAAGTTCGTCCGCGCAACGCAAGTGGCAAACGAACGCATTTTTTCGAGAACGTCAAACCGCTACTACTGACGTACAGAGTGCGCTGCGGCTGCATAGCAGCATGTGTGTGTGATTAGGAGACGTCAGACGCTGCACACGTCCGGCCAACATAACGTCCAGACGCAAAAAGTGTTTTATTGATGATCCGTACAAAATCACGGACGAAAAGGCGCATCGTATGACCGCTGTTGCGTATTCCGGGAAAAAATACGTACGTTCGTTCGACCGCACTTTTCCACGGGCAACGTGAAAAATGTGTTTGTCTGACCCTAGCCTAATTCGCCAAATACTGGGGAATTGCCAGCGAAATACCGTTCAGTTTGGGGCAGATCGGCGATCATCTGCAGCAGTGAAATTGTCCCATAGAGAAGTAATGGTTAATCTATTCAGAGAATGCCGAACTGCACGAAGTGTCAGTTAAACACGCTGTTTCTCGGTGATTCAGTTCAACAAGTTTAAACAGGCGAATCCCATATGATTCAATGTTAAAAAATATTATCATTTTGATGCATTTTTATTCAAATGTTTATTCTTTTCATTTTCAGCAAACCGTATTTTATTTATTTTTTGGAGCATCTTTTTGTATTTTTTTGGTGAAATTTTTGATTCCCAATTTTTTTTAAAAAAACTTTTGTTTTAATTCTGTAACAGACATTTTTATTATTTTTTTATAGGTCTTTTTTATTATTTAGACATATTTTCATGCATTTTTATTGGTTTAAACACCTTTTAGAAGAGTAGCAGAGTTGCATTTTTTTTTTGCTGCAGTTCGGTGACCCCAGAGGTGAACAGCGAATTCACCGGGTTGGCGAAATGTAATCGCTGAAGCGTACCAAGTTGCGCTGAACTGGAAAGCACCAAGTTTCCCTTAAATTTTATTGGTTTCTGAATAACCCCTATGGGTTATAAGAGTTAGGATATTATTCAAAGAGTGCCGGTGTTTGACGAGCTTGAAAACACCAGCAAAAATCAGTATAGTTGTAACGATGACAAACACCAGCATTTCACAAAAGGGAAAGCCAAACAGCAGCAGGAGAAGTTTAAATGTGAAGCCTCTTCTGCCACTGTCTGGATTAAGCTTCGCCATATTTCGGCAGTTATTGAATAACATCTTTAGTCTTTAGGTTCAGATTTATGTAAATTTTGGTTAATGTTATAACAGGGTTAAGGTTACGAGCCGGTTTTTGCCAAGCTGAATTTAACCTGGATGACTTCCTGCAGACACGGAATATTAAAGGAACACTCCAACAAAAAAATCACCCCCCGTTTTTTTTTCCTAACCTATCCCTATTCCCTTAATAAAACCTTCCTTTTTTTTTCTTTTCTTGTAACTGCAATACTTACCTTAAAATCCTCTTGTTTCCAGCGGCGTTTTTTTTTTTTTTATACTCACCTCCCTCCTCTTCCGCTCCCGTCCTTCTTGCTGCGTCTTGGCTTCTGGTTAACGTGAGAAGCGCGCATGCGCGCCTCTCACATAAGCCAGCCAATCGGCAGGCTTCCTCCCGGCTCCCTCTGAGGATTAGTGTTGCGCGCAAGAGGATGCGCGCAACACTAACCCGAAGAGGGAGCCGCCAGCTTCTGCGGTGAGTTGGAGACGTCATCGCGCTGAAAGCGCGATGACGTCTCCTACTCGGCAAAAGTCGGCAGAAGCGGGAAATATGATTCCCGCTCTGCTGACTGACAGCTGGGAGGGCGGAGTAAAGTCCTCCGCCTCTCTCAGCTGTTTTCAGCCTTTTCTGCAGATCGGCTGAGCGGAGGGAGGGGGGACAAAGGGCAGGATACTCCGGGCATCATGACCACCTAAAATAGCTTAGGTGGTCATGTTGCTTAGAGTATCCCTTTAAGGGTCATAATACATACAGGGTTATTCAAAGAGAATCGAAATGCCACTGCACGTTCGGTGACTTTTCGTTCTCTTCAATTCGGTGCGATTTGGCGATCCCATTTTGGCGACCCTGCGGTGTATTCAGCAAGCACCACAGGGCTGCCGTAATGCAGGGAAAAGTCGCAGCAAACCCGCGGAAAACTCACCGCAAAACGAGGGCGAACGCACATCGAAACCCGCAAAAACATCTGGATTAACCTGCCCAACACGCCGGAGAAACCCGAGCAGGAGCCGATCAGAGCCGGAAAAACCGACACCGCAGACGAATAGAGTGAAGAAAAAAAAACAGTACGCTTGAATGTTTGAAAAGTCAAAAGCTGCTTGCAAACAAACTACTGAGCGAAAATGTCTGAAATTTACATATAAGGTCCTATGAATGATAATAAAAAGGGCTGTTACAGAAAAAAGAAAAGACGATTTAAAAAAAAATGGAAAAAAAATGTTTGCAAAAAAATCCCAAAAAATGCCTGAAAGATCCTAAAAATTCTAACATTAAAGAGACTTTTTACTGCAGAATATTATAATAAATGGTTTATTAGATATTGAATTAAAACAGGAATATTTTTAACATTGAAGCCTAATAAACCTGCCGCATTAAACCACCGAATGACAGGGCATTTCGGGAACTTTCACTGCTGGTTTGTGTTCTCTGAATAGCCGAAGCAGTGCTTTTTCATGGGGTTTTCACCGTATGTGCAGGCAATTTGTCAGGATTTGGCGAATTGCATGCTGTCTGGATAGCCGAATGGCCAGGAAAGGTAACCAAACGCTGATTTTCAGCGTTCGGTTGCCTTTCGCTAGCAATTCAGAGTTCTTTGAATAACCCTGTTAAAATGTGGGTAAACTTCTTGATCCAAGGAGAAATCTGACGCCATTCTGGGGTCCAGAAGGATTTTTTCCCAGTGTGTTGCATATTGGCGAGCGGTTCAGACTGGGCTTTTTTGCCTTCTTTTGGATCAACAGCAGTAGGTGATATGTGAAAGACTGAACACGATGGACGCATGTCTTTTTTCAGCCAATGTAACTATGTAACCTACAGAAATTAGAATGAGGATCTGGATGTTATTATTTATTTAGATTTTACCAGGAAGGATACATTAAGGTTTCTCTCGTCTTCAAGTGTGTCCTGGGTTCACGAACATTGAATTTTTACAGTAGGTACAGAAATACAAAGTGATAAATACAAGATATTAAAAATAACACAAATATACAGATTAACAGAAAATAAATATGTAAGAAATATACTCACTATGTTACATGTTTACAGGTGCATTCTGTATCGAGGGATATTAGTAGTATAAAGCACCAACACATTCCCACAGCACTGTATCACCCAGTGGCCAATTGTGACTTGGGTCAAAGTACGGTAAAGAATAAAAATAGAAAAGGAAAGAATCTAAAATATCCTAACTCAACGTTCTTGAACCCAGGACATACAGTTGTGTTCAAAATTATTCAACCCCCACTGAAATTGAGTGTTTTGGCCAGTTTGACATTGATTTTGATCATTCAGTCATCTTGCTTACAATTAAATCAAAGAGGCACGTGTAGGTCAGACATATATAACATAACATTTATAATGAAATAACCACAAATGTCTTTTCTGTGCTCACATCATTATCAGTTTTATTCTACCCCCAAGTGACATTCAATCTTAGTACTTAGTACAACATCCTTTTACAGTTATAACAGCTTTTAAACATGAAGCATAGCTTGACACAAGTGTCTTGCAGCGATCTACGGGTATCTTCGCCCATTCGTCATGGGCAAAAGCCTCCAGTTCAGTCACATTCTTAGGCTTGCGCACTGCAACTGCTTTCTTTAAGTCCCACCAGATGTTCTCAATCGGATTTAAGTCAGGTGACTGCGATGGCCACTCCAAAATGTTCCAGCCTTTAATCTGCAACCATGCTCTAGTGGACTTGGAGGTATGCTTGGGATCATTGTCCTGTTGAAAGGTCCAAGGTCTCCCAAGCCTCAGGCTTGTGACGGACTGCATCACATTGTCATCCAATATCTCCTGGTACTGAAGAGAATTTATGGTACCTTGCACAGGCTGAAGCTTCCCTGTACCTGCAGAAGCAAAACAGCCCCAAAGCATGATTGACCCCCCGCCATGCTTCACAGTAGGCAAGGTGTTCTTTTCTTCATAGGCCTTGGTCTTCCTCCTCCAAACATAGCGTTGATCCATGGGCCCAAACAGTTCTAATTTTGTTTCATCAGTCCACAGAACACTATCCCAAAACTTCTGTGGTTTGTCCACATGACTTTTGGCATACTGCAGTCGATTCTTCTTATTCTTTGGAGACAGCAAGGGGGTGTGCCTGGGAGTTCTGGCATGGAGGCCTTCATTACGCAGTGTGCGCCGTATTGTCTGAGCTGAAACTTCAGTACCCACATCTGACAAATCTTTTCTCAGTTCCTCAGCAGTCACACGGGGATTTTTCTCCACTCTACGCTTCAGGTAGCGCACAGCAGTCGAAGTCAGCATCTTCTTTCTGCCACGACCAGGTAGCGTTTCAACAGTGCCCTTTGCCTTGAATTTGCGAATGATGCTTCCTATGGTCTCTCTTGGTATGTTTAACATCTTTGCAATCTTCTTATAGCCATTGCCCTTCCTGTGAAGAGTAATCACCTCTTCTCTTGTCTTCCTGGACCATTCTCTTGACTTCACCATGCTTGTAACCACACCAGTAAATGTCTAGAAGGAGCTGAGTATCACAGTCATTTTAAAGCTACCTAATTTGTGCTTATTATGCTTTATTGCTGCTCTGTGACATCCACAGGTGTTTTCAATACCTGATTGAACTTGAATGAACCTCTGTTCTTCAGAGTGGTAGTCTTTAAGGGGTTGAATAATTGTGTCAATGAAGAATTCACAAAAGAAACATTTACTACTGTATTACAAAACCAATTGATGTCATTTTAGTTGCATATGGTTCTTTAAAAAGTCCTTGTAGGATTTCATTCTGAATACAATTACAAATGTACACTAAATTCCCTAAAACCCTTTACAGCATTGGGGGTTGAATAATTTTGAACACAACTGTATATTGGATAAACCGGGTTAGTCCAGATGCCAAAATCACCAGAGTATAGCACGTACTGTGTGAGAAATATATATATATATATATATATACATATTAAAAAATGTCTGATGAATGATACATTTTATGTATGCTGTAACACAGCACATAGTATGAATGGGTCCTTGATGAAGGCCTGATGTGGGGCTGAAACGTCATCTTTTAATATGATTTACCAATAAACATTTTTGTTTTATTGAAGACCCGGAATGCATCCAGTTTTTCGATGATTATATATATATGTATTTATATATACATATTAAAAAATAGCTGATGAATGATGCATTTTATGTATGCTGTAACACAGCACATAGTATGAAATATATTATAGGGGTGTGTATTGGACCTGACAGATTTTATACTCACACATATTTGCAGAGATAACAGTATACTTTTATTTTTACTCCCACCATCTATGTATATGACAGCATATAGTACTTTCACACACAAACATTATGTATAATAATCATACAATATAACACTATGTGCACTGTCACAGTATATACACAGGATACAGCACATCAAGCATCAAGTCACATATACATGATATACCCTAAACATGAATACACACACAGTTTTAGAACATATTAAATGGGCAGTCACACACTCTATGTATCACACCATACCAGCACTACCTATAAAACACACACTTTGTAACACATAAAGCAGTAATGCCCAGCACGTGTGAAATGGATAATTAGCCCCAGACAGTTTCCTATAAGCATCCCATGTGCCAGCATCCCCCCAGCCCCACTCTGGGCAATATTATTTTTAAAAGTCAATGTTTTGATAAGGACATGCCAGAGGAAGAGCCTGGGAGATCAATGGCTGATTTCCCTGTGCTTTCTAATGTTTCCCACGCTGATCTTTCCTCTTCTTTCATTTTATGGCCTGGCCAGGTCCATATGTTGTGCTGTCTGCTTACACCTTCTCAGTGACTGGTGATAGGGGGCTTGGCTAGACACTGTGGGAAGGGGTATCAATGCAATTTGTTCACACTCTATTGTGTGGCTATAAATACAGGCTGCTGGACTCTCTTCTGGTTTCATTCATATAGCCACAAACTCAACTATCTGCTACATCCAGTACTATACAGCCTGTGCTCCTGCATCTATACCCACACAACCTGCAGCCTGGGCTCCTGCATCTGTACCCATACAACCTGCAGCCTGGGCTCCTGCATCTATGCCCATACTGCCTGAAGCCTTGGCTCCTGCATCTATATAACCACACAACCTGGGCTTCTGCATCTACATACCCACACAACCTGCAGCCTGGGCTCCTGCATCTATATACCCACACAGCCTGGGCTCCTGCATCTATATACCCACACAGCCTGGGCTCCTGCATCTATATACCCACACAGCCTGGGCCCCTGCATCTATATACCCACCCAGCCTGGGCTCCTGCATCTATATACCCACACAGCCTGGGCCCCTGCATCTATATACCCACCCAGCCTGGGCTCCTGCATCTGTATACCCACACAGCCTGGGCCCCTGCATCTATATACCCACCCAGCCTGGGCTCCTGCATCTATATACCCACACAGCCTGGGCTCCTGCATCTATATACCCACACATCCTGCAGCCTGGGCTCCTGCATCTATATACCCACACAGCCTGGGCTCCTGCATCTATATACCCACACAACCTGCAGCCTGGGCTCCTGCATCTATATACCCACACAACCTGCAGATTGCACCATCCAAACCCATAAACTTTGGAGTTTGCTCCATATAGGAGGAACACACTGGAAGGGAACCTTTCACTAAAAATGGCTCCATATGACACTAGATTGGATGACTCTGATAACCCCTTGCCCAACAGCATGAGAAAGGTAAGGATATGGTTAATCAGGACCGACGCCTGTATTTTATGATCTGTAATTCTGTGACCCTGTATAATTTAGTGTTTGTTTTAATGGATTATTTTTCGCAGCCCGTTTTCGTGTTATGAAATGCAGCTGAGTTACATTTCAAATAGTGAGGCATCAACGAAGCGTATAGTGAATTGTGAAGCGTCCAGTAAAACCATTAATAATGTAATAATTTCCAATTGTAGGACCCTCTACCTTTACAAAGATTACTGAACTTTTAAGGACAAGGGGTCTTTAAAGTCAGTGCATTTATGATGTATACGTTACGTCGTCGGTCCTTAAGGGGTTAAATGCCAACTCTCAACCCAATGTACATTTAAGTAAAAGTGGCAACTAACAATGAGCAAACTATACATGCTTGTGTACACATTAAAAACCCAAACAATCTCTGTGTATCTCTACTGGCCCTCCTATGCGCGTGCTGCTATGTTAGCGGCTCTACTCATAATAATGTGGAGTTGCTAACAGATACTGGCGCTGTCACCCTGGTATCATCTCTTGGTTGCAATATCGCGAAACACCAGTATTTTGCGACTGCTAATATCTCATTACTGACTGCAAGCGAGAATAACACGTGAGCTTGGTAGAGCGGTTATGATTATTAGAGGGATAGTTATACTTAATGGCTCACTCGTTAACCATAACGGCTCCGTTGTAACCGGGCCTCTAATTTCTTTGCTTTTAGAACTTTGCCATATAGCTCTTTTTCTCGTCTCCTTACTGTTCTTCTCGCTTGCTTATGTTATGATTGCAGTAACAACCCCCTAGCTGTCTTGCCTGACCATTTGGAAGTTTTACACAGGATGTGTCAGGACAGGTTTACACTTATCAGATATTTCTCTATTGCATTGCAATGTTGCATACCCACTGGAAGACCATTCTATTGCTCTTCTACTCTAACACCAGTTTCGTTTATCCACCTTGTCATCCACAATCCTCACGTATCAAAAAATAAATGTATCATTTACAAATGAAGCTTTTCCTCTTTCTTTCTGCCTTGAACAAGAGTATATATGGGTTCTTCCCATTCAGCCCTCATGCAACCCACCACTTCACTTACCCGATTCACCCTCACCTAATGTGTCACGCCTCTCCTCCTAGAATGTAAGCTCTTGAGCAGGGTCCTCCCTCCTGTTCCGCGTGTAACATGTATGTATATTTGTTTATTCTTTCTCCCATTGTACAGCGCTAAGGAATTGTTGGCGCTTTATAAATACTTGTAACTGTATTGTGTTCTCCTGCTGGTACTCGTAGTATGTATAAAGCCAGACAGATCTGCATACACTCTAAACACCATCTATTGTCCAGGTTAAAAGATCTTTACAATGTATTAGCTAAACATGTATCTGGAAGAACTGTTCCAAAGAAATCATCATTTACTTAGTAATTGTTCGGTCATGGTAGCAGAGTATTCCACGGATTATAAACTCCGTAAAATGCCAAATTTAGGGGTGTAGACACTAATTGCTGTTTAGGGTTCCAAAAATTGTTGCAACAGTGTCAACAATAACCGATGCCTGTCCTTGTTTAAATTTCCCTTTCTGGATCACTGAAGTTTATTGTATTGAACACTCGTCATGTAAATTACTTTGTAATATAACTTGTTATGGAATGGTTTGTTTTGGATAAATATGTAATTTACTGTATGTGTTTTTTTTATTGCTTTATGTATTTGTAAATAGGCATTTGTTGTTATAGGTGTAGTTAAAATGTTGTGATTATCGTCAGATTTGGTATAGGTGTAGGAAACGGTGGGATGGGAGGGACAGGTTACACCTCCCCCTCAAACCTTTGTAGTCCTTTACAGTGTGACCCTGGGTTTGAGTGTATGTTGTATGGATGGAGTTTATACTTTAGTTTATCGCCCTACAGAAGAATAGTAAAATAACTGCTGATCTGTAGTTCAATTTTATGCTGTTGCGCTGCTCCAGTAAGGCCAATATCCCCCGTGTTTTTCTTTTTTCTTTCAATGATTGGAAAGCTAAAGTGTACTTTATGTGGTATTAAGCATATTGTTGTTGAATGCCCTCCTGTCCCGGGAAGCTACGTGCAGGTATTTCTAGACGTATGCTTCATCCTCACTGAGAAGCATGTCTGTCTCATTCTTGGAAACCATGGGATTTCTACATGATCAGTGGCCAAGTAAATATTCTTACAGGGTTATTCAGAGAGAGGTGAAAAGCAGGAGAATGACTGGAAAATGGAAAATCCTAGGTCAAAATAGCCGATTTGGAAAGTGAGATAAATGGGAGAATTTTTCTGGTTTGGCTATTTTGACCTAGAAGTTTCCATTCTCCAGTCATTCTCATGCTTTTCACCACTCTCTGAATAACCCTGTAAGTTTACTATGTGAACCAGTCCCATTTTTGACCCAGCTCTGCCTGCGACAGTGGCATGGAGCTCTTGATTTCCATAGTGATGAATAATATAGTTCACCACGTCCCTAGTGAACAATGTATCTTTGAAGAGGCCTCTTTTTATTAAAACCAATCTAGGTTATGTCCTTAGTCCAACAATAACACTGTGCTTATGGGACACGTGTTGTGACCCGTCACAGCATCTTTTAGATGTTCATTCTCTTGCTTTAACCATTCCATCCAAATCTATAATCCGTTCTAAAATGCCATTAAATACAGAATCTGCATTACCCAAACCAATCTAATTTCAGAATGATCTGTTTGTAAACAGAACACCTACCGGTAATAATATCAAAAAATAATATCAACCTTTATAGAACGGTAGACATTGTATATATTAGCATCATTTGGAGGGGAAAGTCCAAGAAAGAAGGCATTGATCGTTACAGTATGTTCAACTCTTTTTCAAATGGTGCTCAGACATGGGAGATGCGAGCATATCTTGTTGTATCACCAAGCTTTCTAGGTGTCTAACAATATGTGGTAGATAGTAATAGAAACTTTGTTTATATATGGGAATAGCGATGCCAATATTTGTGTTTTTTAGTGATCCATAGACAAAATGTTAGTAAAGGTCATGAATTCCTTGGAGCAGGGCTGTCAAACTCACAGCCTTCAGATGTTGATGCATACAATTCCCAGAATTCTTTCAATGCAATAGATAGCCAAGGAGTCATGGAAGTTGTTACATAGACCAAAAAAAAAAGACCTGTGTCCATTGAGTTCATCCTTTCACACAAAACCTACTGCTGTTGATCCAAAAGTAGGCAAAAAAAAACAATAAACAGTCTGATGCGCTCACCAAAATGCAACATACTGGGATTAAATTCCTTCGTTACCCCAGAATGGCATCAGATTTCTCCTTGGATCAAGCAGCTTTTACCACATATTAAATATTATAACCCCTCTGCTAGTATCATATTTTTGCAGGAAGTCATCCAGTCATTTTTTAAGTCTGTACAGACTCTGACCCAACCACCTCAACAGGCAGAGAATTCCACAGCTTTATTGTTCTCACTGTAAAATAACCCTTCCTATGCTTTAGGCTGAATTTCCTTTCGTCCAGTTTAAATGTGTGACCCCGTGTCCTGTGTATAGTCCTATTAATGAATAGGTTTCCAGACAATGGTTTATAATGGCACCGTATATATCTATATAAAGTTATCAGATCCCCTCTAAAGGTGCTAAGGGTTTCTCTAAACAGGTTTAAGCTTGTTAGCCTTTCCTCGTGACCTACATCTTCCATTCCCTTTATTCATTTCGTTGCCCGCCTCTGCACTTTTCTAGCGCCATGATATATATATATATATATATATATTCTTTTTTTTATTTATGGGTGCCCAAAATTGCACGGCATATTCAAAGTGTGGTCTTGCCATTGATTTATAAAGATTAAAATTATGTTTTAATCCCAAGAATGAATTCCCATTTTAATGCATGCCAATACCCCGTCGGCCTTGGCGGCTGCTGTTTGACATTGGACGGTATTACTGAAAGAGTATTTGTATCTCAACCTTTTGGTGGGCGGCAGGGTTAGACAGCACTGCCTTTTAGAGGGAAGAACCAGAGAGCACATGGTAATCTTTGCTGTCTATGGGACATTCAGTTTATATTGCAGGTCATAAACCATTGTGCAGGACATACTTAATTCTTGGGACAGTTGGTATCCCCTAATTCTTGTCATTGGAGAAGGGATTTTCAGTGTTTTTCATCTTGCTACAGTCACGGCTGGGCTCCCTGGTGGCAGGTAGCACCGTGCTCGCTGGCCGGCCGCCGATTCATAATACAACTCCCGTAGATGTCTGCAGGGCTAGATAACACAAAGCCCTCCAGATTCAAAAGCCGGGAAGCTCCTTTGCCTCATTGCCCTGACGTGGTTCCTACCTGATGCCCTGTTCTTGTTTCTATAGTACTGTTAACCTGTATATTGACCCTGGCTCTGTTACCACTCGACTCTTTACTATTGACCATTGCTTGTCCTGTTTCTTCGTGTATTGACTCTGAGTCTCTGACCACTCTCTTGACATTAACCCTTGTTATTCCTGGATCGACCTTGGCTCAGTTTACTGACCATTCCCTTGGCCGTATTTATATATTTGTTTAACCCTGTGTACTGAACCTAGGCCTGATTACCCGCTGTGGTTTCTGACTCTGGCTTGTTCCTGACCCTGTCTTTTCTGTGCATTCGCCCCGTAGCTAGCTTATTCCGGCTGTTCTAAAGAACTGCATTTTAGGTTGTACAGTGTTTGCTTGAAGGGATCAGGGGATATACAGTGGCAAGAAAAAGTATGTGAACCCTTTGGGATTACGTGGAGTTTTGCATGAATTGGTCATAAAATGTGCTCTGATCTTCATCTAAGTCACAACAATTTGAAAAACACAGTCTGCTTAAAATAATACAACACAAACATTATATGTTTTCATGTGTTTATTGAACATAACATGTAAACATTCACAGTGCAGGGTGGAAAAATTATGTGAACCCCTAGCCTAATCACTTCTCCAAGAGCTAATTGGAGCCAGGAGTGAGACAACCTTGAGTCCAATCAGTGTGATATTATTGGCTGTGTTGCTGAAAGCTGTCCTGCCCTTTAAAAAAACACACCAGTTTTGGTTTTACTGGTTTCAAAAAGCACTGCCTGATGTGAACCATGCCTCGCAGAAAAGAGCTCTCAGAAGACCTACGATCAAGAATTGTTGACTTGCATGAAACTGGAAAGGGTTACAAAAGTATCTCCAAAAGCCTTGATGTTCATGTGTCCACGGTAAGACAGACTGTCTACAAATGGAGAAAGTTCAGCACTGTTGCTACTCTCCCTAGGCGTGGTCGTCCTGTAAAGATGACTGGAAGAGCACAGCGCAGAATGCTTAATGAGGTAAAGAAGAATCCTAGAGTGTCAGCTAAAGACTTACAGAAATCTCTGGCACATGCTAACATTTTTGTTGACACATCTACAATAAGGAAAACATTAAACAAGAATGGAGTACATGGGAGGACACCACGGAGGAAGCCATTGCTGTCCAAAAAGAATATTGCAGCACATTTGATGTTTTCAAAAGAGCACCTGGATGTTCCACAGCAATACTGGCAAAATATTCTGTGGACAGATGAAACCAAAATTGAGTTGTTTGGAAAAAACCCACAACACTATGTGTGGAGAAAAAAAGGCACAACACACCAACATCAAAACCTCATCCCCATTGTAAAACATGGTGGAGGGAGCATCATGGTTTGGGGCTGCTTTGCTGCCTCAGGGCCTGGACGGATTGTTGTCATTGATGGAAAAATGAATTCCAGAGTTTATCAAGACATTTTGCAGGAAAACGTAAGACCATCTGTCCGCCAACTGAAGCTTCACAGAGGATGGGTGATGTAACAGGACAATGACCCAAAGCATGCAAGTAATTCAACAAAAGAATGGCTTCAACAAAACAAAATACGCCTTCTGGAGTGGCCTAGTCAGAGTCCTGACCTCAACCCAATTGAAATGCTGTGGCATGACCTTAAGAGAGCGATTCACACCAGACATCCGAAGAATATTGCTACACTGAAACAGTTTTGTGAAGAGGAGTGGTCCAAAATTACTCCAGATCGTTGTGCAGGTCTGATCTGCAACTACAGGAAACATTTGGTTGAGGTTATTGCTGCCAAAGGAGGGTCAACCAGTTAAGTCCAAAGGTTCACATACTTTTTCCACCCTGCACTGTGAATGTTTACATGTTCTGTTCAATCAAAACATGAAAACATATAATGTTTGTGTCGTAATATTTTAAGCAGACTGTGTTTTTCAAATTGTTATGACTTAGATGAAGATCAGAGCACATTTTATGACCAATTCATGCAAAACTCCACGTAATCCCAAAGGGTTCACATACTTTTTCTTGCCACTGTACGTTACAGCTACATATTGATAAATAAAAGAAATCCTCATGACTTCCCAGCAGATCTTATTTATCAACAAATTTTAAGACGTTAAGCTTCTTTTTTAAGGTTTTATTACAAAATACACCTGCCCTTTTGTGCCATTGCCCAATTACACCTGGATTTTGTCACTGAGCTGTTACTCAAATTCCTGGAGCACACTTGAGGTCCATTCTCAGCACATCAGTGTGACATGGCATGGTGGTTGAAAAATCACTACATTAGAGGTAGTCCTAAAATTGGAGGTTCGCGGTTACTTTGATGGATCCGTGTTGGGTGTAAAGAAAATTCACTTGATGTAAAGGCAAGGGCAACTTTGTAAAAAAAAAAAAATCTCCCCAAATGACAAATTGTCTGGTTTTAATAACTTGTCACCTTCAGCCCACTTCCAGATGTTTCTGCAAATGTTGCAAAAGATAACGACACACACTGGGTATCAGATTTGCCGTACACAGCCTCCCACCAAACGTCTACCATATAATATTGAATACTCGTGTTTAATAATAAGAATAACATTTTTTTCCTTGTCTTATTACACTTAATATGGATTTGTCTCCTCCAGCTGAGGAAGCCAGTGATTGAGAAGATGAGGAGAGATCGCATTAACAGCAGCATTGAGCAGCTCAGGATGTTACTGGAGAAAGACCTGAAAAACAAACAACTTCCAGCCAAACCAGAGAAAGCAGATATCCTGGAGATGGCAGTGACCTTCCTAAGACAACAAATACAAAGGACACCTAAAGGTGAGTATTCAGAAACAAATAATTCTATTCATGCACTGATATTCTGTTGTTACTGTGTATATATACACATTCATTAAAGTTATGGTCCAGGACAAAGAGTGAGATTAAAAGCCTCCACATAGCAAATAATTTAGTTTATAATTGCTGATGTCATTTACACAACCCAGCAATTCAGAGAACCGCTTTACAGAGCTCATGTACTACATTCCCTATATGCAGCAAGGAACTCTGGGAAGGACATGCAAATGAAGTCCCACAATTTCCCACATTTTTGCATCCTGGGTCTGTTTTAACACAGAACCCTCCTTGCCAGTGCAATGCCATACTAGATGGCTTTTAGCAAAGGTCAGGTTAAGCAATGATTTCCAGCCACTCCTGGACAGCTGTTTCAGGCTTATTATGCCCCCATTAGCAGGAGATACGCCTTTCATATAAACATTTGCATACATAAAGGGAATCAACAAGATGATAAAGGGAGTCTATTTAAAAGGAAACAAACAGGGTTATTCAAAGAGATCCGAATTGTGGCCGAAAGGTAACCGAACAGTAAAATTCAGTGTATGCTTACCTTTCCTGGCCATTCGACCATCCAGAGATACGGTGCCTGTTCGGTGGCAGTGAAATCCCCATAGAGAAGCAATGATTCATCTATTCAGAGAACACAAACCAGCAGTGAAAAGTTGCCGAATTGCCCTGCCATTCGGTGATTTCATTCGACAAGGTTTATTCAGGCGAATCCCATAGGCTTCAATATTAAAAATATTCCCATTTAATTCAATATCTAATAAACCATTGATTATAATATTCTGCAGTAAAGTCTCTTTATTTATAGACTTTTTAGGATCTTTTAGGCATTTTTCAGGATTTGTTTGCAATTTTTTTTTTCCGTTTTCTTTTTTTAAATCGTTTTTTCTTTTTTCTGTAACAGCCCTTTTTATTATCATTCATTGGATCTTATATGTAAATTTCAGACATTTTCGTTCTGTAGTTTCTTTGCAAACAGCGTTTCACTTTTCAAACATTCAAGCGTACTGTTTTTCTTTTTTTTTCGGGTTTTTCCGGCGGCTGCCCTGCGCTGTAATCGGCGGCTGCTCGGGTTTCTCCGGCGTGTTCGGCGGGGTTAATCCAGATGTTTTTGCGGGTTTCGGTGTGCGTTCGCCAGGTTTTGCGGTGAGTATTCGTCGGGTTTGCGGCAGCTTTTCCCTGCACTACGACAGCCCTGTGGTGTCTGCTGATGCTGAATACACCGCAGGGTCGCCGCAATGGGATCGCCAAATCGCACCAAATTGAAGAGAACGAAAAGTCACCGAACGTGCGGTATCTTTTCGATTCTCTTTCAATAACCCTGATAGCAAAACAAGAGGACATGGTGTTAGATTAGGAGGGAAAAGGTTTAGAAGTAACATCTGGAAGTGTTATTTTACTGAGAGGCTGTTGGATACATGGAACAGCCTTCCAAAAGAAGTGGTAGAGGCTAAAACAGTGATTGAGTTTAAAAGGAACACTCCAGGCTGAAGATCACCCCCCTTTTTTTACATTATATTAAACCTATTGCCCTAACTAGTCATTCAGTATATATATATATATATATATATATATATATATGTTTTTTAATGTTATACTTACCCTAAAAACGACACTTTTCCAACGGCGTTTTTTTTTTTTTACTCACCTCCCTCCTCTTCCGCTCCCGTCGTGGTAAAGTTGGAACTTGGCTTAAGGTTTACGTGCAAAGCGCGCATGCACGCCTATCACGTAAACCAGCCAATCAGCAGGCTTCCTCCCGGAATCCTGCTCATTCAACCGCGCATGCGCGGAGCAGCGCACGTTCATGAGGGGCGAGGTGAGCTGAAGTTCACCCCGCCTGCTCGTCTAAAAACTCTTAGGCAGAGGAGAAGGAGGAGGAGGCGGCGGCTCCATCTCCTAAGCGTTCCCGCAACTCTGCCGGAGTGGTGGGACGTCATCGCGCTTCTAGCGCGATGACGTCCCAGCTTTGTCGAGAGTTCCAAAACGCGGGACCTTGAAACCCAACCGGCTGATTGACAGCTGGGAGGGCAGAGTATAGTCCACCGCTTCTCTCAGCAATATCAGCCGATCGGGAAAAGGTAGAAGGCTGGGGGAAAAAAATGGGATACTTCAGGCAATATGACAACCTTAAAAAGCTGAGGTGGTCATATTGCCTGGAGTATCCCTTTAAGCAGGAATTGAACAGGCATGAAGCTATCCTAAATAAAAGATAAATTCAGGGAAAGTATCCATATAATTGGGCAGACTAGATGAAGAATATGTCAGCAGATGAGAACCTATGATATATATATTCTATGATTTTGGTCAGTATAGCGTCCAGACCTGAGGAAGAGATTTCCACTCTTGAAAGCTTGTCTTTTAAATGTAACGTTAGACCAATAAAAAAGGTATCACTATGCACTACTATACTCTTGATTATGGCATGTGGATTAAGACGGTTTAACAAATCTACACTAAAATTATATATACTGTATATATATGAAGCGTGACAGCACTCCAGGATTAAAATATAAAAAGTTTATTGGGTCATTTAAAAGTCGCTAAAATCAACGTTTCAGCTACACCCAGGAGCTTTCTTCAGGACGTATATATATACACCCATACATGACGTACTCTTGGGTCTCTCTTTTTCCGTTTTTTTAAAAACGTATTTACATCATTTTCTAATTCTACACTATTTTTGGACCTTTTTTCAAGATGAATGATTCACTATTGAGCCAAAACATTGCTTATGGACAGGGCGGGGCTAGACTATTTTGCTCCCTAGACAAGACCAGCTACTTGCGCCCCCAAAATAAAGTGTTGAAATACCACACACGCTGACAACACAGCACTACACTAGATGTATCTCATCATATACAGTCAGGTCCAGAAATATTGGGACATGGACACAATTCTAACATCTTTGGCTCTATACACCACCACAATGGAGTTGGAATGAAACAAACACAATGTGCTTTAACTGCAGACTGTCAGTTTTAATTTGAGGGTATGTACATCCAACTCAGGTGAACGGTGTAGGACGTACAGCAGTTTGCAGATGTGCCTCCCACTTGTTAAGGGACCAAAGGTAATGGGACAATTGGCTTCTCAGCTGTTCCATGGCCAGGTGTGTGATATTCCCTCATTACCCCAATTACAATGTGCAGATAAAAGGCCCAGAGTTCATTTCATGTGTGCTATTTGCATTTGGAATCTGTTGCTGTCAACTCTCAAGATGAGATCCAAAGAACTGTCACTATCAGTGAAGCAAGCCATCATTAGGCTGAAGAAACAAAACAAACTCATCAGAGAGATAGCAAGAACATTAGGTGTGGCCGAAACAACTGTTTGGAACATTCTCAAAAAGAAGGAAGGCACCGGTGAGCTCAGCAACACCAAAAGACCCGGGAGACAACGGAAAACAACTGTGGTGGATGACCGAAGAATTCTTTCTCTGCTGAAGAAAACACCCTTCACAACAGTTGGTCAGATCAAGAACACTCTCCAGAGGTAGGTGTATGTGTGTCAAAGTCAACAATCATGAGAAGACTTCACCAGAGTGAATACAGAGGGTTCACAAGATGTAAACCATTGGTGAGCCTCAAAAACAGCAAGGCCAGATTAGTGTTTGCCAAACACCTAACAAAGCCTTCAGAGTTCTGGAACAAGATCCTATGGACAGATGAGACCAAGAACAACTTGTACCAGAGTGATGGGAAGAGAAGAGTATGGAGAAGGAAAGGAACTGCTCATGATCCTAAGCATACCACCTCATCAGTGAAGCATGGTGGTGGTAGTGTCATGGCGTGGGCATGTATGGCTGCCAATGGAACTGGTTCTCTTGTATTTATTGATGATGTGACTGCTGACAAAAGCAGCAGGATGAATTCTGAAGTGTTTCGGACAATATTATCTGCTCACATTCAGCCAAATGCTGCAAAACTCATTGGACGGCGCTTCACAGTGCAGATGGACAATGACCCAAAGCATACTGCAAAAGCAACCAAAGAGTTTTTGAAGGGACAGAAGTGGAATGTTATGTAATGGCCAAGTCACCTGACCTGAATCCCATTGACCATGCATTTCACTTGCTGAAGGGAAAATGCCCCAAGATCAAGCAGGAACTGAAGACAGTTGCATTAGAGGCCTGGCAGAGCATCACCAGGGATGAAACCCAGCGTCTGGTGATGTCTATGCGTTCCAGACTTCAGGCTGTGATTGACTGCAAAGGATTTGCAACCAAGTATTAAGAAGGGAAAGTTTGATTTATGATTATTATTCTGTCCCATTACTTTTGGTCCCTTAACAAGTGGGAGGCACATCTGCAAATTGCTGTAAGTCCTACACCGTTCACCTGAGTTGGATGTACATACCCTCAAATTAAAGCTGACGGTCTGCAGTTAAAGCACATTGTGTTTGTTTCACTCCAACTCCATTGTGGTGGTGTATAGAGCCAAAGATGTTAGAATTGTGTTGATGTCCCAATATTTTTGGACCTGACTGTATATATAGACATTTGCATATGCACCAAACTGAACACCCCCACATATACAAATGCCCCCCAATCAACCACACCCCAACCCACACGCACAATATGCAGGGGTTGATGTATATACACAGCGTGGGGGGGCACGCATGCACACACACGCACACTGTGTGGAGACACACACGTGCACACACACAAGGGGACACGATCATGGAGACATGCACAGACAGGCACACACTCTGCGGAACGCTGCACATGGTCAGTTGGTGCCCGTTTTACCCCCTGCACTGGTCGACCCTGGGATTGGTCTGTGCCTCTTTCTTTCCACTGTCTTTCTTTCCTTTTTTCTGCCTTTCTTTTTTCTTCTGTGTCTTTTTCTTTCATCTGCTTCTTTCTTCTCTGCTCTTCCTGCACAATGAGGAACCCGGGTCTGGGCTGGCCGTGCCCTAGGCGGGTGCCTAGCTTGCCTAGCAGGAGCGCCGGCCCTGCTTATGGATTGCAATCAAGCCCATTTTAAACTTTGGAACTAGAGAGCTGTTATAACTGCCCTGGTGTAAACATCCGCTAACAGAAGGCCATATCACAAACATTAAAGTATATTCTAGCACTGTTTATACTATGTAGTAGTGGTTTTATTACAGTTTTAGAATTATTTTACATTTTAATATCTATAATTTTTGCTTAATTTTACAGTTCTGGCAGCATCCAGTCAAACTTTGTCCCCAATGACAGATGTCGCAAAATTTCTCCCCCTAAAGAAACAGGCAGAGACAACTTTAGGTCTCGGCAGTGTTACCCATGGACACCAAATTCCTGGCCAGACCATGTGCCAGTCTCTCGTACCCTGTAAGCAGAGCGGTGGAAAGGAGGCAGCCCAATGTGACGGCACAGCAGAACTGTGGAGACCGTGGTGATGCTGTAATCACTTCATAGACTTTATTTTTTACAACGCAATGCTACCTTCGTCGTGTCATTTTAAAAATGATTCTAGTATCACTTGTATATATTGAAGTCAGACCAGCCAAGTAAGTTTAACCGTGAGACAGTTTTACCTCACGTTCACCTGACAACCCTGGACGTCCCTTTGTTGTTTTCTGGAGGCTAATGGTAAAGGCACCAGAAGAGTCGGTTTTATTGGTATTGAGATAGTTATGTGTACATACAGCCCTATCTGGCTGCTCAATTGTGCAGCCTTTCATCCTACCACCCATATGCAGGAGAGGATATACCTTTTTTTGGAGCTGGAAGGCATCAGTGATGCAAATTGTGCCATGACCTCCACCTTCCCCATCTTTTGCATAGCGAGCAGGCTAGTTCTAAAAGCAGAAGACACTCCATGTTAACACTTAGGCTGGGTTCACACCTGGGTGTAGCGCTGCGTCGCGCAATGCACGCGTTTTTTTACAAAAAAAACCCGCGAACGCGCGTTGCAGCGTGTTCGCGGCTATGATATGGCCGCGAACGCGCTGCTGTATGCCCGAAAAGAAGCTCCCGAACTTCTTTTTGCGTTGGCCGTTTTAACGCGCGTTCCTGCGCGCTGTAAAACGCTTAGGTCTGAATGGGTCCCATAGCAAAGCATGGGATTTCCCCGTTCCTGCGTTTTAAAGCGCGCACGAACGCGCGTTAAAACGGCTAGGTGTGAACCCAGCCTTAGTGTGTTCCTGCTGATTATTCTACAATTAGTTTTGCCCCAGAAACTGTCAGTATATAGATCCCAGCATAGGCGTGTGCCTGGTGTGTCCAGTCACACCCTAACGTTGGGGAAGAGGTCCTTTTTCACATTTTACTTTGATATTTTAGGTGTCTCTTATCTGGTTCGTGATGAATAACATAAAAACTGACTGGATCTCTGATTACAGGTTTGCCATTTCGAATCAAAAAGGAGTAGTAAATGCAAAATCCTCTAAACATGCATTTTCAATCAATGCTCCATGTGTGCACACCCCAAAGTAACAAGGCTGTGCATGCCAGTGGACCCCTCGAAGATCACTAAGCGGTGATCAGCCTAATGATCTCTGTTCTGATTGCGTGTCGTCGCAACGTTTTGGTTTTTCACCAGTGGCGGCTGAAGTTTGAACCCGGGGGGGGGGGGTAGACACACCACTTCAGTTAGACCCCACCCATATTCACATTTTCGTACATCCCGAAGGCTGGCGTTAGGCGAACGCACTGTGTGCGCCCGTATTGACGTGCTTGCCGGCGTCCGTAGTAGCGTTGCAACGGGGCCGGTCACACACTTCTGCACGCTTGTGCGTGCGCACGAAATGCGTGCGCAACAAGTGTCCATTATCAAAGTGATCGCACTTTGCAGCGTTGAGCGCACTGCATGCGCTCAGCGAGGTGGCCAGACGAGCGTCGAGTGGAAGGAATGTCCACTCTCATGGACATTCCTTCCGCTCCCCAAAGACACTCATCTGACACTAGCCTTAATCAGCGTAAATCCACTTAACGGATTCCTTCTGCTGTAGCCCTGACGCTGATCACTAAACACCTGGAAATAGAGCTGCACTGCAAAGAGTTATAACTGGTAACTTACATTAAAAGGTTAAAAAACTGAGTATTACCTCCATGTAAATATGTAACGAAATATTAAAATCACACACGCTAGCCACATAAGCACAGTGGATTCTCTACAATAACGTTATTATATTTTCTAAATATAGAGATCTGAGTTACACTGAACATTAAGATACGCTCCATAAACACTGCACATTACTGTGAGTCTTATTGATGTGGATAATGTGATTCATTTACACACAGTGCACATTACTGGGAATTTTATTTGGAAAATGGAGGGTGAAAAATTAGGATACAGGCAAGGGCAAAAAACAGGCAGTTTGTTATAAGGTTGTTGATCCCTTGTTATCCCACTAATGTTTAATGAGCTGGGAGCGTGACCCCTGTCTTGGTGAATGATATGATATTATAGGCAGAGAGCAAGGCCTTGTAACTAATACTATTTAACTATTTCTCTTCACAATCCAGTCAGATGTCACAACTCAGTAAGATTGGGTCACACTCCCAGCCCATTAAGGCTTAATGTACTGGGAGTGGGACCCCTCTCTTGGTGAATGACATAATATAGGAGTGGCAATGCATTTATTCCGAATCAGACTGTGTGTGAAAAGGCCACAGTCATGATCCTGGGAAAGGCCGCGATTGCGCAACACTATTGTTTTCTTCTGCTCACAGACACACTGTCAAAAACTCTGTCTGCGAGTCAAAAGCAGGAGGAAGAGTATGCCAGCTGCCAGGGGTAACTTTAAGTGAGGTGGCCACTAGCCATCCATGCTCCAGGGGGTCTGGGACACTATCCTCTGGTTCCCCACTTCCCACAGAGCAGTCAGATCGAAGCCTCTACAAGTTGTGGGCACTGGGAGTGGGACCATCCGGAGAAGAAGGTCATGCTTGGGAGGGATGCCAATGATCAGGAACAGGCCAGGCTAAGGTAACAGGGGCAAATAAGCGTGCTCTGCTGCCGTGAAAAATTATTACACGTAATGTTTACATTTTCTGCTGCAGCAGACTACACTTAATTGATATGAAAGCAGTGAGAGAGAGGGGACACATCTACTCTTAACTCCACAATGTCCATCGCACTATTCCCTCGCTTAATGTTTGGCCACTCCTCCACCTTCTCTGCTGCGAGATGGACTTCACAACTTGTCAGAGGCTGTGTGACCTATAAGGATATGCCATGAATGTTTCCTAAAACGTCATTTAGCCATTTCATTAGCTGGGGGTCAGATGCTACCCATTGTGACCAACCGGGCATGAGTAAAATGCTCCCATGCTCGCTTGAAGGCACAAAACACCCTAATGGGACAATTCCATTACTCTATCAGGATTTAAGAGTAGAAAAAAATTCTACACCAATCAACCCACAACCCCCCCGAAAAATTGTGCCCTGATTTAATAATAAATAAATTGTAAAAAATAATATTTCCTCAATTTTTATAGGAAAAAACTGGTGGGGCGCTGTCCCGTCTGCCCCAATAGACACGCCTCCACTTTTTTTCATGTGTGTTTTCTTCAGTTTAACCTGATTGTTTTTGAAGTTTCTATTTTTGATAAAAGAATAGATTTACATGACTTACTCTATTTATACATTTTTATACTGACCCTTTCTAATTTAAAAGGAGTTATCAGTCCAGTCTCTTGTTGTATTCTGATTTGATTTCTTGGAACGGTGCGTGGCTGACACTGTAGGCCAGGGATCAAACAGTAACTTGTAATGGAAGCAAATCCAAACTGAAAAAAGAACAATCAGCCAAATCGTTTCTGAATTTTGCCCCTGTATTAGAATGATAGTTATTTTCCTTTTTAGAGAAAATTGTGACATTTGAGTAAAATCATGTTTGCTTATGGAACCATAGATTTTCTATTGTTCCAGACAATCAACCAATTAAGGTCAGAGAAAGAACAGGTGGGCACTTCCAGATTCATCTGGTTTATTCTCATTAACAAAATCCATAAAGATACAGATAACAGATGTTTATTTATAACCCTATACACTTCAGATTGCTGCTGTCCTAATATAGTGAAGTTTATGGATATATATGTCCCTCCTGCAGCCCATACAAGGGATATGTATCGAAAGAGGCTATGTTGGGGATTTTTCTTATCGGAATAAAAACCTGAACCCGAGAGGCTTGATTAGCCTGGTTAAACCTCTATGGTTTTTACAATATAAAAGCTAGTGTTTTGAGTTCAGTAAAGCAGAGAGGCTATACCAACTGAACATCCGTTGTCTGTGTGTTCTTTCTGGTCCATTCTCCCAGCGCTGGACGAGTGTTTCCTCTACCGAGTGTCCATCCCACCAAAGGGTCAAGCGGCCAGTTAACCCCTTCAGTGGGGGAGAGCAACCTTGGCCTCCCCAGATGTTTTAGAACCTCATATTCCATGATGCGTAGTCAGCTCAGTGTCTGAGCATTATGGAAAATGTACTTTCATAACATTTCAAACTCTGCCCCCCAGGATGTTTCCCAACTACATCTCATATTATTCTCTCACCATCTATTTCATTCAAAGCATTCTGGTAGTTGTAAGCAATACACACACACCGGGGGTAGAAGTTGACATCCTTGCTCTATAGGGTAGTTGTTTATCATCGTATGATACTATAAGGTTCCCCCGTATTAATATGGTTAAGGTTCGTTCCTAGAATGGTTTGGGGGCATCTCTAGAACTAAAACGTCAAACTTTTTATGTCCTGCTTATAGGATCTCAGAAAAATGTCTGGGTCTAGATTCTTTTATCTTTCGATTTGGTGGCTTTAAAGTCAAAACCGTTTTACGATACTTGCCATCTTAGAATTTTGTCTTGCATTGTATTGACAGAAGGAAAAACAATGTAACAGTGTACAGTTCTTGCTCGCTTTACAGTAATTTGTATGGCAGGTCCTATTGACAGGTAACACCCTTGTGTTACATGATCGTGGTGGGAACTGAATTACAATATGATCAGCCTTCTGATGGCTGAATGACTATTCATAGGACATCCTTCAGCTTGACTCTACCTCCAGTGGAGACTAGCAGTGATTCTGAGATTATAATTTGGCTTCATTTGGTTCAGAGCATGAAGCTAAACCATAGGAATCTCATCTGTGTGATCAGAAGATTCTGGAGCGCATATCCTGCCAGCAAAATGTGGTCTCTAAACTGGGAAGTAGGGAAAACCTCTAAGATATTTCCGGGAAAATAACCCTGGCACATTGTGTTAAAGGCCAAAATAACCAACATTGAAACTTTCTGATTCTTCGCAGTTTTAGCCTATAGTAAGCAGTTGTTTAGAAACTTAGACATTTTACTCCTACTAAAAGGTTGGTGAATAACACCCATACTGCTGTTATAGGTGCAAAAAATAAATAATGGCAGCGTAACTGAAATTGGTTGTTCTTTTCTGTGAAAAGATAATATTTGTCCTGTTTTAATTTGCCTATTTTTGTACTAGAGTTGCACCTTTTTTATACTGATTAAAATATGTACATGTACAAATGGTGTCAAAATAAAGAGTGGAAAAAAATGCAGTGATCTCTTGCTTCAACCCGTGGCACATGCTTTGGTATTGTCTTTATTCTATGGTCTGGCATTAAGAATACCAGAGACTGGTTTAAAATTCTGCGTGTAATACAAAGATTGGCAACATCTGTGTTTTCCTTTTAAGTATAATGTAAAGTCATTTTCCTTTATTCTATTGTTAATCGGCATTTTAAAAGGTTTAATTATTCCAATTTGAACGTGGTCAGGTACGTTCTTTATGTAAAGTAAAGAGACCATAGTAGTGTAATGCTATGGTGAGTAATATCCATGTGCCAAACAAAAAACAGTGAGAAAACAAAATCAGCAGTTGCTGGTTGGATTTCATGTGCAATAAAGTAACAGTTCTGGTGCTGAAGAACTTATATCATACAAAGGGAGACAAATACTGGAAGGTAAAGGTGAGTGTCATCCAAAATAGTCATTGGTGAAATGGAATCAAGTAGACTTTAGGCTAGGTCAGATGAGCGCATTTTGTACGGACTGTGCGTCCGTGCAGTACGGACATACTTACTTACTGACTGACAACAAGGTAGTGGCCACACAGTCCGTTTTTTTCACTGACGTATTTTATGACTGTTTTAGCAGGGAAAATAAATTACAATGAATAAACATTCTGTCCATCAAAAATGCTGGACGTATAAATGTAGTCCGTCTGACCTCTTTTCATCACTCACACACAAAGCTACGCGGATGTTGCAGACATCCGTTCTAGCAGTATTACGTTCTTGCCTAACCTGCGTCCGTTTGCCACGGACGTACTTCGTGTGTGGGGCTCCATTGGTCAGAATGCTATGCTGCCACAGATGTACAAATGTGCGGCAACACGGACGTGATAACTGCACTCGTCTGACCCCAGCCTTAGATGGTCCTCGTGATGCTCTTGACCAGTAGAAACAAATAGTGCAGTGCAACCACAAAATGTGTAAAATTGAAGGGCCCATATTCCATGCGTGTCATTAAAACAGCTGGTAAGTAAAAAAAAAATACACTCGTACAGGTTATTACCATCTCCGCTTTGGTACAACTCTTCCAGGGTAGGCACTTTGTTAGCACTTGGCCCCAGAACAAAGCACAGGTCAGCCTGAGACCTACAGCAATACTGTGTGTCACAGCTGGCATCTGCTCCTAGAGTCCATAGGATTCCATGGAGCCATGTGCATCCCAGTCGTGAGATCACAGAGGGAGACTGGGAACTATTTGTTGCCAGTCTCCTTCTGCTCCCAGAGAGAGGAAGCAGTGGATCACGCCTCCTCAAAGCTGGTGTTATTTTTCGGTGAAATACCATCAGACAAATGGAATCGCAAGCAACCTTGGATCAGATTGCGCTTCCATCCGTTGGTGCAAATTAGCATCTCCTATAAAGTACGGGAGACCTTTAATTTACGGTAAAGAGGTGCAGGGAGACTTAAAACTCGAGCTGCAAGCCTAGCTTGTGGCAAGAGTGAAATGGTGATTCCCACCCCTATGCAAATGTGGAATAGGGCCCCAGGTGTTTAGTTGGCTCTGGTTGTAGTAGGAACTTTGGTATAAATACAATTCAATGACTCAATAATATATTTCTGTCTAATATGCTAATAAATGCTATCCTCTGGTCCCAAGCTACAGAAGACCACATGATCCCCTGCCAGCTCTCACCACTAGCATGAAATCAAATAATTCCTGTTTTCCTTCCACTACCCAGTGTGATTCCCTGCAATGTGAGCTCATACGGACTTTCACAAGTCTTCATTTAGTGGTTTGCGCTCCAGGACACAATACAATTATTTATAAAGCGCCTGCAAATTCTGTAGCGCTGTAAAATGGGTGGGACAAAACAACGAAGTATACATACAAGTTTAACACATGGAGAATAATGGGAGAAGAGGACCCTGCTCAAGCGTTTACAATCTTAGAAACCCTTTATTTCTTTTGGATTGGATCCCTGAGTAATGCATATTTTATTTTATTTCACTTTATCTTAATCTAATATGTAACAAGCATTACAAGTTGAATGTGGGCTCCTACAGGAAAGTAGTTTGTCTAGACGTTGGCTGCATGCATGTTTATAAAGATTAAACCAACTTGTTTTCTGGCAGGCATCTTATACAAACAGGGCAGCTATCAATTGGTTTGGCTTGTTAAGTCCCATAACAACAAGCTAAGGCAAATACATATCTATTCATTAAACAAAGATACACACATGGTCTAAATACCTGGCAAATATAGTGGCAGCTAAGGCTAGGGTCAAACGAAAGCATTTTTACACGCGAACGTAAAAAAGTGCGTCCGAACGCATTGATGTATTTTTTCACGGAATATGCAAAAACGGTCATACGATGCGCATTTTCGTGCGTGATGTTTTACGAATCCAAACCAGGAAACTTTTTGCGTCTGGACGTTATGTTGGCCAGACATGAGCAGGGTCTGACGTCTCCAAATCACACACACACACACCGCTAGCGGGCGCAGCGCACTCTGTACGTCCGTACTAGCGGTTCTGCGTTCTTGAAAAAATGCGTTCATTTTCCATTTGCGTTGCGCGGCCGGACTTTCGTGCGACCGTACTTAGAAACATAGAAACATAGAAAAATGTCGGCAGATAAGAACCTTTCGGCCCATCTAGTCTGCCCAATTACATGGATACTTGACCTGGATTTATCTTTTGTTTAGGATAGCCTTATGCCTATCCCATGCTTGCTTAAATTCAATTACTGTTTTGGCCTCTACCACTTCAACTGGAAGACTGTTCCATGTATCCACCACCCTCTCAGTAAAATAATGCTTCCTGGTGTTACTTTTAAACCTTTGCCCCTCTAATCTAAGACTATGTCCTCTTGTTTTGCTATTTTGTTTCCTTTTAAATATACTCCCTTCCTCTACCTTGTGGATTCCCTTTACGTATTTAAATGTTTCTATCATATCTCCTCTGTCTCGTCTTTTTTCCAAGCTGTACATGTTAAAATATACTTCGTATATTGGCTGTCATTGCCCATCATTTGCTGCTAGTGCGGCCGTGATTAAGTGCGCCAGAACGCACGTTAAAAATGCGCTGGTCTGACCCCAGCCTAATACAGCACTGATACGCTTGCCGGACAAAATCCCTACAGCCAAATCCCTAGAGCCAAAAATCCCTATTGCCAACATCCCGATGGCCAACTTCCAGACAGAACAAGTACCGGACATCCCAACTTCCCTACACGGCCAACTTCCAGATATCCATAATCCCAGTGGCTAACCCTAATACTAACACCCTAACCCTAGGTTTAAGGGGGTTAGGGCTAGGTTTAGGGGGGTTAGGGTTAGGTTTAGGGGAGTTAGGGCTAGGTTTAGGGGGTTAGGACTAGGTTTAGCGGGGTTATGGTTAGGTTTAGGGGGTTAATGGTAGGGCTAGATTTAGGGGGGTTAGGGTTAGGTTTAGGGGGGTTAGGGTTATGGCTAGGTTTAGGGGTTAGGGCTAGGTTTGGGGGGTTAGGGTTATGGCTAGGTTTAGAGGGTTAGGGCTAGGTTTAGGGGGTTAGGGCTAGGTTTAGGAGGGTTAGGGCTAGGTTTAGGGGGTTAGGGAGTAGGGTTAGTGTTAGCCGCTGGGATTTTGGATGTCTGGAAGTTGCCCGTCAGGGAGTTGTCTGTGTAGGGAAGTTGGCCGTCGGGATTTTGGCATTAGGGAACCTGGTTGTAGGGATTTCGACCCAAACCCCACTGATAGAGGTGCTACGCTAGGAATTCTGTGAGCTTACAAGCTAAAAGTAATATGTGTATTGCGATTCTGCATCTATACAGGTGCGCTCATCTGACACCGGGCTAACATGTACCAAAATAGTACAATCTATAGGGTATTAATTACTATTGCAGTGTTACAAGGCCATGGTTAATCAGTTTGTCTTTGTGCACTCTTCAGTCAATTCAGCAATTTATACATTGTTTGTTTCCCCCCAAAAAAACCTAACTCTTCTGAGCACTAATTCACAAATAAAACAGCCTTACTTTGGGTAAAGCTAACAAAAAAGGCTAATACATTCCAAGCTTGGTCTCTTCCAGACAGTATCTTCACCAATTGTCTCTCTCCAGTTTCCCAGGCAGGAATTTATTTAGGGTCCTGCTCATTAACTCCTTGCAGCTGAGGAAGTCTGTTTCCAATTCCTGATCTGGATTCCCCTGGGGTTTTGAGATCATAGCCTTCTCTCAAGAATATAGGGGAAATATAAAACCATCAGACTGTGCCACACACACACAGGGTTATTCAAAGAGATCCGAATTGCTTGTGAAAGGTAACCGAACGCTGAAAATCAGCGTTCGGTTGTCTTTCCTGACCATTCGGCTATCCAGAGAGCAGGCAATACGCCAAATCCTGGCGAATTGCCTGAACATACGGTGCCTGTTCGAGGGCAGTGAAATCCCCATGAAAAAGCACTGCTTCGGCTATTCAGAGAACACAAACCAGCAGTGAAAGGTTCCCGAAATGCCCTGCCATTCGGTGGTTTAATTCGGCAAGTTTATTCAGGCGAATCCCATAGGCTTCAATGTTAAAAATATTCCCTTTTTAATTCAATATCTAATAAACCGTTCATTATAAAATTCTGCAGCAAAAAGTCTCTTTATTTATAGATTTTTTAGGATACTTTAAGCATTTTTCATTTTTTTTTTTTTTTTTTTTTTTTTTTAAAGTCCGATTTTTTTTTGATTTTTTTTTCAGTTTACTTATTTTTTTTGTAACAGCCCTCTTTATTATCATTCCCTGGACCTCCTGTGATAATTTCAGACATTTTCGCTCAGTAGTTTCTTTGCAAACAGCGTTTCATTTTCCCAGATTCATACAAATGGTTTTGCTAATTTATTCACTGCCTCCTCTACATCACAGCTGCTTCGGCTCTGTGTGATTCGGCTCCTGTTCGGGTTTTTCGAAGGTTAATCCAGATGTTTTTGCTTGTTTTCAGCGTGCATTCGGTTAGTTTTCGTCAGGTTTTCGGCAGCTTTTCCCTGCAATTCGGGGACCCTGTGGTGTTTGCTGAATATACCGCAGGGTCACCGAAATGCAATCGGCAAAAGGAACCGAATTGAAGAGAACGAAAAGTCACCGAACGTGCGGTGACTTTTCGAATCTCTTTGGATAACCCTGACATTATCACAGTATGAAAATGTCAGCAAGATGTTTGCATGTGTATACACGCAGTTTGTGTATCAGAGTAAACCTTTACATCTGTTAATACATGCAATATTAAACAGTCTATGAGCTTAAGACTTAAGGGCTTATTCAGGAAGCACCGAAACTTCAGTGCTTTCTCGTTCGTGGCAATTCAGTGATTCCAGTTCGCCGACCCTGCCGTGAATTCACTATTCACCGCAGGGTCCCCTAAGTGCGCCGAACGTGGAGCTGACGAAAACTGCTGTTTAGGCCCGCATCAGACGAGCGCACTGATCACGTCCGTGTTGCCGCACATTTGTACGTCCGTTATAGCATAAAATTATGACCAATGGAGCCCCACACAAGAAGTACGTCCACACCGAACTGTGGACGCATAACGGACGCGGCGAACGGACGCAGGTTGGCAAGAACGTAAATCCGCTAGAGCGGACGCACAAAGTGCAGTGTGTTCACAACGTCCGCATAGCTTTGTGTGTGAGTGATGAACGAGGTCAGACGGACTGCATTTTTGACGTCCAGCATTTTGACTGACAAAATGTTTTTCATATTAATTTATTTTCCCTTCTGCATCAGTCAAAAAAAACGTCAGTTACAAAAACAGACTGTGTGTGGCCACTACCTTGTCGTCAGTCAGAAAGTACGTCCGTTATGCACGGATGTACAGTCCGCACAGAATGCACTCGTCTGACCCTAGCCTAAATGCCACTGATCGGACCGCCGAAGAATGCCGAACTGCTGAAAAAACTCTGCTGTTTTTCTAAAAGGTGTTTAATCCAATAAAAATGTATGAAAATGGGTGTAATTTAAAAAAAAAAGGTTCTACAAAAAATAATGCCTGTTAAAGGATAAAAAGAAATTGCCAGAAAGTTCACACAAAAAAATACATCAAACTGTTCCAAAAAATAAATAAAAATACGGTTTGCTGAAAATGATAAGAAAAAACGGATGAATAAAACAAATAAAAATGATAATATTTTTTGATGTTGAATCCTCTGGGATTCACCTGTTTAAAATTGTCAAACTTAATCACCGAAAATCAGGGCATTTAAATGTCACTTTGGTGCAGTTCGGCGATCTCTGAATAGATTAACCATTACTTCTCTATGATTGCATTATTCAGCCTGCTTTTCCCCAGGGTGGTCCCTAAAATACAGCCTGTTAGGGCTGCTTGAGAACCAGGGTTGGAAAACACTGATACAGGGTTAAAATTGGAAGGGGGAAACAAAGGGGTTAAACATTAACCTCTCCGTTACCTCCCCACACCCCCTTCCTATTGTAGCCCTTTAGGTTAAAAACACACCTAAATTCAATGCTGTTCTCCCTTTAAGCTCCCCCAGATTTAACATTTATTTATTTATTTAAAAAGGATTTTACCAGGAAGGATACATTGAGATTTCTCTCGTTTTCAAGTATGTCCTGGGTTATGCATGTCCCATGACCAGAGGGAGAATTGAGGGGTGGCACTGGACACTTGATCAAAGCTCCAGCCAATCCAATGTTGGCATTGACTGCTATTGGTGGGACTTATTTTCCAAAGGTCTCGAAGACCCCCCTCCCCAAATAAAATGCTGAGTACAGCAGTTAGGAAATAAATCCCTGCACTCAGAGGGATGAATCAGCCGGGATCTCAGAGTAGTGTATCTCAGATATGATTGAGTGGTCACTATGCATACAGTGTCTCCTAGTTCCATTACAATGTACAACTATAACAGGTCTATTCTAAGAAAGGTGAGACTCAGGAGAATGACGGGAGAAGAGAAAATTCTAGGTCAAAATAGCCAAACCAGAAAAATTCTCCCATTTACCTCACTTTCCAAATCGGCTGTTTGGTCTAGATTCTTCACTTCTTCTGCCAATTCTCCTGAGTTTCACCTTTCTCTGAATAACCCTGTAAAAGCATCTGAATTCCCCAATTACACAACTTTTAATTTGTTATTTTGACTTTAATCCAAAATGTAGCTGTCTAAATATTCAATAAACAGATTTTATTAATGTTTTCTATTTTCCTATTTTGTATTTTTATCACCTACTTTTTAGGGCATAAAATGAGGAGTAAAAATCTATTTAAAAAATACCCCAGAAGTATTGACCTTTACATCTATCAGCAAAACAGAAGCAGACCTTCAACATAATGTTTGTATATTATGGATATTTAAATAATCCCCATTTATTGGACAACTCTGACAATCTTCCCTGAAATAGATTGCAATCAATGTCTGCTTTGCACCATTAGTGGTGCAAGAAGCTTTTATCTGGAAAGTAAAAAGGCTGGAGTGACTGATGAATAATAAAGCTCCCAGGGGTAACCTCATTGAAGTGAATGGCCTAGATAAACAGCTCATGGCAGTCCAAGCTCAATCACCCACTCCCACCTTATCAGTCATCAACAATCTTCTGAGTTCCACCTGATGCAAATAAACAACCCAGAGCAGATTAATAATCGGAGTCTGTACTGACAAGATAACGCCGCACTCATTGTCCGTAAATGCAAATATGCTATCTGTATGTGTGGGAAACTGTAACAAAGTACTCATTTTTGCAGATCTAGGAATATTTAGTTTCGTGTAACAGGGGAATTTATCTGCTGCCATTATGTATTACTGGTGTCTGTCTCTGTGTAACTATGGGATTGAGTAACTGTGAAAGAGACAGACAGACTGACAATAGACAGGCAAATGATTGACAGACAGGACAAACAACAATACACAACTATCAGGACATTCATAATGAACCGCTGGCACTCCCATAAGGCTAGGGTCAGACGAACGCATTTTTCACGTCTACTGTCAAAAAGTGCGTTGATGCGTCTGAACGCATTTTTTCACGGAAGACGCGATAGCAGTCATACGATGCGCAATTTTGGCCGTGAGTTTTTACGGATCCAAACCAGGAAACTTTGGGTGTCTGGACGTTATGTAGGCCAGAGATGAGCAGCGTCTGACGTCTCCTATACACGCACACACGCCGCTAGCGGACGCAGCGCACTCTGTATGTCAGTACTAGCGGTTCGACGTTCTTGCAAAAATGCGTTTGTTTGCTGCTTGCGTTGCGCGGCCGAACTTTCGTGCGGATGTACTTCGTGTGTGGGCCTGCGTTGGACGTCATTTGCTGCTACCACGGCCGTAATAAAGTGCGGCTACACACACGTTCGCACTGTGTTCGTCTGACCCCAGCCTTACTCATGTCACACACACACACCGCCACAAACACGTATAAAACTTCCATCAAACAATAGACACATAGGTGATCTTGTAAAGCGCTGTGTAATTTGTGGCGCTATATAAATAAAGGATAATAATAGTAATAATAACAAACTGTGATAGTGATGGCTACCCTACATACCCCATATTTTTCAGGCTTCCTGAGCATTCTGATATATGTAGTTCTAGAGGGAAAATTAACTATCAATACATTGGTCAAGGTACAACTCTACATGACATGTCACAGTCATAGCTGACTGAGCAACATAGGTCGATCGTGCAGTTCTGAAACATCCAAGATGTCACTGACCCTCACAGAGCTACAGGTGGAAAAGAGACCCAAGGCATGGAGGGGGGGGGGTATTTGGATAGCAGATAAATAGAGGGCGAGAAGTAAAGAAAGCAGACATGCCAATGCCTGCAGGTATAGAATTGGATGATGGGGGTGACCACCAAGAGGGTATGGCCATGATGCAATTTACGACACTGCTTCGCATCCATGCCCACAAAAGGGCTGTTTCAAGGAAACGTTTGCGCGGCAAGGTGACCAGCTGCCTTGATGAGCAGCCAGTCAGGCCTGCTTATTTATGGCTTCAAAAGCCCTGATTTAACCATTAATACACCACAAGTGCCATTAAACAGATGCTTGTTGTGCATTTTCCCTCATTCCTCTCAGAAACCGTTTGACAGCCTATGGCTGCCCAGTGATCTATTGGCCTGAGGGAAATCAAGTGTCACACAGCCAGGCCATGTAAGGCTAGAGTCAGACGAACACAGATACTGTAGACACCACACGGTCCGTTTTTTTATGACGGACGTAGAAAAAAGGGAAACATGGGAAACAAAAATGAATATGAAAAAGGATATGAAAAGGCGTTTTGTGCATCAAGGTGCTGGACGTCGCAAATGCGCTGCGTCTGACGTCTCCGCATCACGCACACAGAACACTACGTGGACGTGGTGGACATGGCGCACTCTGCGCATCCGTGTTAGCGGTTATACGTTCTTGCCTAACTTGTGTCCGTTTGCCACGTGCATTGTTCGTGCACAGTTCGCTGCGGACGCACTTAAGTGTGTAGGTCCTATTGCTCATCATTCTATGCTACGACGGACGTTAAACTGTGCGGCAACACGGGTGTGATCACTGCATTCGTCTGACACGGGCCTTAGTTGGCATGTCTGGGAAAGACTCTTTAAGGGTGAGAAAAGATAAAGGAATGAAGGCATCAGTAAAGTGGGGAGAAAGACATTTGGCGGTTGAAATTATGACAATGATTGGGGGATTGGGGAGTGTTGCTACAGTAGCCTCCAATATGTCAGAGTCAAACATGACTCTGGATTAAATGTGCAAGAATAACGTGTGTGCTCTTAAAATTTTCTTGGCAGCAAGTTGAGCGGTGGCAGATTGCTGACTAGATATGGAGGCATCTAATTTATATCGAATCCTCTGCACAATTCTGGACACATGTCGTATGCAGAAACTGACAAATTTCATTAACCATACAATGGTCAATTATGAGAGATTATGGGAACCGTGGTACAGGGTTATTCTAAGAGAATCGAAAAGTCACCGCACGTTAGGTGACTTTTCATTCTCTTCAATTTGGGCCGGTTCAACAATCCCATTTCGGCAACCCTGCGGTGTATTCAGCAAGCACCACAGGGCCGTCGAAACGCAGGGAAAAGCTGCCGCAAACCCGACGAAAAGTCATTGCAAAAACCCAGCGAATGCACGCCGAAACCCGCAAAAACATCTGGATTAACCCACCGAAGACGCCGGAAAAACCCGAGCAGGAGCCGATCACACACAACGCAGCCTCTGGAAAAACCTGACACCGCAGACGAAGGCAGTGAATAAATTAGCAAAACAGTTTGCATGAATGTTTGAAAAGTGAAACGCTGTTTGCAAAGAAACTACTGAGCGAAAATGTCTGAAATTTACATATGAGCTCCAGAGAATGATAATAAAAAGGGCTGTTACAGAAAAAATAAGTAAAGTTAAAAAAACTAAAAAAAAACAAAATCGGACTTTTTTTTAAAAAAAAAAAAAATCCAGAAAAATGCTTAAAATATCCTAAAAATCTATAAATAAAGAGACTCTTTACTGCAGAATTTTATAATGAACGGTTAATTAGATATTTAATTAAAAAGGAATATTTTTATCATTGAAGCCTATGGGATTCTACTGAATAAACCTGTCGAATTAAACCACTGAATGACAGGGCATTTCGGGAACCTTTCACTGCTGGTTCTTGTTCTCTGAATAGCTGAAGCAGTGCTTTTTCATGGGGATTTCACTGCCCTCGAACAGGCACCGAACAGGCACCGTATGTGCATGCAATTCGCCAGGATTTGGCAAATTGCCTGCTCTCTGGATAGCTGAATGGCCAGGAAAGGTAACCGAACGCTGATTTTCAGTGTTCGGTTACCTTTCTCCAGCCATTCGGATCTCTTTGAATAACCCTGCATATGTGTATTATGTAAGGAGACGTAGCTAGAGTTAAAATCTTTGCCTTACAAATAAAGTGTTTTAATATCCTTGTGTCAAGCTGGTCCATTATAAAAGATGTTCAGGATATAGTGCCCAATGTTCCCACCATGCAAGATAGTCAGGAGCAGGGGCGTAACTACCAGGGGTGCAGAGGGTGCGACTGCACCTGGGCCCTTGAGTCCGGGGGGGCCCACACTCGCCTGCTTGGGCCTGGGGGCTTGCCTATAATATATAATTCTTCTTTTAATTTATTTTATACTTATTTGTGAGTTATACTTTGGAGCTCTGTGATACACGATACATACCACATATTACTGTGAGTTTTATTGCTAAGGAACTCTGTGATACAGTCATACATACCACATATTACTGTGAGTTTTATTGCTGTGTAGCTCTGTGATACACTCATACACACCACATATTACTGTGAGTTTTGTTGCTGTAAACCTCTGTGATTTACACTGATACACACTGCACATTACTGTGAGTTTTATTGCTGTGGAGCTCTGTGATACTCTCATACACACCGCACATTACTGTGAGTTTTATTGCTGTGGAGCTCTGTGAGATACACATAGTGCAAATTACATTAAAAATGGGATGGACTGAAGAGGTCATAGTGAACCTGGGAAAAATGTGATACTGTCTGGAGTCAACATCGTGGACCAGGATGGGGACCAATGCATGTTAATGGTAGGGGGGATATGTTTTTGCCTAGGGTGGGGCGGCCGTCATGGTTCCTGCACCTGGGCCCTGAGGTTTCTAGTTACGCCTCCGGTCAGGAGATTTTCATAACAATGTAACTCGTGACAAGGTTACCGATTGAGGCATGACATTCCTGGGGTCCTTTTACGTAACGGCCCCCTCCCTCTCAGAATCTAATAAAAAGATATGCACAAGCTTTAATGCGCATGCATAGACATGATAACCAAAATCTGTGTCTTAGATTGTAAGCTCTCAAGCAGGGTCGTCTCTCCTACGGTTCTGTGTGTTTAACTTGTATTTGTTAGTCTGTCTCACCCATTGTACAGTGCTACGTAACTTGTTAGGGCTTTATAAATACTTCTAACTGTAACTGTGTCTGTGTGTATCATTCTCTGTGCCCCGATATCGACCAAGGCAATCCGCGGAAACCAAAGTAGTGGTCAGAGTCGGAAAAAAAGAAACGGTGGCATAGAGGGACCCCTTAATGGGTATATTGCCTATGTGTACAGCTCGGATAGAGATCCTTTTCTATCATATTATACTGTTTATCATATGCCGGCACAATCTCCTCCTGGGACCTCTTACATTTTCTTCTCCTCTATCTCTTCCCCTTCCATTCTCTATGTTTCCTGTCTTCACTCATAGATATCCTGGTTTTCAAAAAAATTGGAAAAAATAAAACCCCCCAAAAAAATAAAACAAAGAAAAAATCTCCATTAAATTTAGCATTTCTTTAGTTTCTGTGTCTACAGGCTCCGATATGTAAATTTGACCCTGTTTGCATTACCACCTTCGTGACTTCCATCATAAATCTTGAGTCCTTTTACTAAACAACTGGTCGGGGCCCCTTTTACCTCATCTACTCTTTACAATAGACTAACTTACCTCCTCTTCTGCTTACTTTGTTTTACAGGAAGGGCTGAATCCCTGGTGATCCAGCAACAGGATAAAAAGTGTTCTCTGGTGTTAGAGCATTCGGTCTGCACCGCTTCATTGCGCCAACTATCACTGTTTCAGTGAGTCAGAGAGAGCTCTTGCCGATGCTGCAGACCATCCTCAAAGTCGTCGGTATATTGGTGGACAAGCCCTGGGCGGCATGGAGGGATTCTTACGTCTGTGGTACTTAGACAAGCTGCAAAGGGTTTGGCAAGGACCAGATTCTTCTGGAGCCACTGGGCTCCTGATCATGTCATGGTCTATCACCCCCCCAGTGGCGGTCCTGACCACCTTCTAATCATTAGAGTCCAGGTAAAGGTGAAACAATATTCACTGTACCTTTTTTGTATACTGACGATGAACAGGTGTCGGAGGAATGTAATCAGTGGTGGAATCAGGTAGTGGCCCTGGTTTTTACTAGATTGCAGCTTTCCCACGGTTAAATGTCTCATTCGTGTTATGTAAAGATTGCTCTACACCCAGTCCACCTGTTCCTCTGCTGGGGAGGGAAATAGCCTTGGGGCTGTGGTCAGACGATTTCAGGCACACTTATGCTATTTCTATTGTCCTCTTTTTTTTTCTTTTTCTTCATTTTGCTTGTTTTGTATCATGCTCTCAGAAGTGTGGGAAACAGCACCAGGCAAAATACTTGTCTGTCAGCACAGGCTTCGTCATATAAATACACGGGAGGTTTCATTAGGGACGTCTTACTTGTCTTTAGATGCAAGACCGTAAAGATCTCCTCGAATAAGCAAGGCAACGTGATTATTATGGCGCCACATGTCTACATCTTGCAGGATACTGCAAAAGCAACAGTGGGAATGAAAACAAATAAGGTACAAAAAAGATAATAACTAGTAATAATAACAATAATAATTGTAATTAATTCGCTGTATGTGTGTTATGTAATTATTCTGTGCAGAATTATTTTGTATCAATGCGCTGTTCAAAATTGAAGGGCATTATTATTCTTTTATTATTATTCTTTATTTATAAAGCGCCGGCATATTCCGCAGCGCATTATTTATCAAGATGTAGTAGGAG
The DNA here is from genome assembly GCA_009667805.1 of Leptobrachium leishanense. Classification (NCBI taxonomy): domain Eukaryota; kingdom Metazoa; phylum Chordata; class Amphibia; order Anura; family Megophryidae; genus Leptobrachium; species Leptobrachium leishanense. Next base: position 49,267,698 of record CM019073.1, read on the forward strand.
GTGCTCAGAGTTAACATTAAATCGACTCACTCGCTATAATAAATTGCAAGCAATTACCTAATTAAACTCTTGTTTAAATCTGTGAATTTGTTTTCTTCTGTGATAAATACTGAACTATGAAATTGCATTAAAATAATGTTTATTGTTTGTATGTTTTTTTTAAGATCAGGAAGCCTGTCATTGAGAAGATGAGAAGAGATCGCATTAATAGCAGCATTGAGAAACTTCGGGTTTTATTGGAGAAAGATATTCAACTCCACCATCCTCACTCAAAACTGGAGAAAGCGGATATATTAGAAATGGCGGTGAGCTACCTTCAGCAGCAAAGACGGCGGCAGACGAATGGTAGGTTTAATACAAGACTTGCAGGTCTATTCACTAAAAGGTAAAACTCAAGAGAACTGGCAGAAGTTCTAGAACAATCTAGACTAAAGGGGTTATTCAGAGAGGTCCGAAATGTAACCAGACACTGAAATTCAGCGTACGGGGCCATTTCGGGTCCATTCGGCTATTCAGAGAGCAGGCAATTCGCCAAATTTTGGCGAATTGCCTGCACATACGGTGCCTGTTCGAGGGCAGTGAATCCCGATAGAGAAGTAATGGATCGTCTATTCAGAGAACACCAAACAGCAGTGAAAAGTTGCCGAAATGCCCTGCTGTTCGGTGGTTTCATTCGATAGGTTTATTCAGGAGAATCCCATAGGCTTCAATGTTAAAAATATTCCATGTTTTAATTCAATATCTAATATTCCATGTTTTAATTCAATATCTAATAAACCGTTTAATATTATATTCTGCAGTAAAAAGTCTCTTTATTTATAGATTTTGTAGGATTTTTTACGCATCTTTCGGGATTTTTCAGCAAAACTTTTTTCTGTTTTTTTTTTTTTAAATTGAATTTTCTTTTTTCTGCAACAGATTTTTTTATTATCATTTATTGGATCTTATATGTAAATTCCAGGCATTTTCGTTCAGTAGTTTTTTTTCAAACAGTGTTTCAATTTTGAAACTTTCAAGCGTACTGTTTTTTTTTTTACCACGTTCGTCTGCTTGTCAGCTTTTTCCAGTGGCTGCTCTGCGCTGTGATCAGCGGCTCGTCGGGTTTTTCCTGTGTATTCGGCGAGGTTTTTGCAGCGGTTTCTACGGGTTTTCGAAGACTGTCCGGTGACTGTTCTGCAGGTTTGCGGCGAGTTTTCCCTGCACTACGAGGGGCCCTGCGGTGCTTGCTGAATACATCGCAGGGTCGGCGAACTAGAATCGCCCCGAAGTGCAGGGAACGAAAGATCACCATACGTGCGGTGACTTTTCTAATCTCTCTGAATAACCCTGTTTATAGCCGATTTGGAAAGTGAGATAAAGGGGAACATGTTTCGATTTGGCTATCTTGACCTAGAATTTTCACTTCTCCTGAGTTTCACCTTTAGTGAATAGACCTGTTGGTAATAATAATTTTGAATAAATTATGTATTTTTTTGCAGCAGAGGAACGTTTTCCTCTATACTTCCTGTACTTTGATGTGTTTTTAAGTGTGCCTGTACTTCCTTTTTTTTTCTCTTCTTATTCTCTTTTTTTTTCTTATTACTTTGTGTCTAGACTCCAATGTTAGTTTGTGAATCCTGACAGCAGCGGCTGCGGGATCTATATATGCCTACTGCTATATGAACACCCAACGTAGGGCAGTATTACTTTAAGATTGTAATAGGGTCCTTTATCTTTTAATGGTGCGTCTCCTTAACAGCACTGTTATATAAACCACCATCCGGTTACTTCTAAACGGTGGCCATTTTTATATTATGATTATTGTACATTTGTTATACTGTTACTTTTCTTACAATCTGATCATTTTGTACTGATTTATCTCTTAATAATTTTTTTTTGATGCAAACAAAAAAAGTGTGCCTGTACTGAATATTGACTCTTAGCTAAAAGCAGGCATGCATAGTAAACATTGTTTGTAAAAAGTTGTGTTGGTATGTTTTATATCAAACTAGTGAATATATTGAAGTACTGATCGTTCTTAATAAATGGTATAGATATAGTTGCAGGTCTAGCATTAAGAAATCCTTTAAAATTGTTTATCTTTCTGGGTATCTCTCTGTATGTCTCTATCTAATTTATCTATCCATCCAAGTTCAGGAGTGGGCAACTACGGCCCTCCAGATGTTTTGAAACTACATTTCCCGTGATGCTCAGCTGCTGATTAGGTTTGCAGAGCCTCAAGGGAAATATAGCTCCAAAACATTTGGAGGGCCAGGGTTGCTGACCCCTGATTTATAGGAATATTTAATATTACAATATGTCATTTTTCTGCCATGTCCTGGGATCCTTGTAATTAATAGAAATCCTGCTGTAATTTGTTTCTGATTAACATTTTTATAAATATCTATCTGAAACAAATTACACCAGGATTTCTATTAATTACAAGGATCCCAGGACAGGGCGGAAAAAATGACATATTGTAATATTAAATATTCCTATAAATCTGGGGTCAGCAACCCTGGCCCTCCAAATGTTTTGGAACTATATTTCCCTTGAGGCTCTGCAATCCTAATGAGCAGCCGAGCATCACGGGAAATGTAGTTTCAAAACATCTGGAGAGCCGTAGTTGAAAACACACCTGGTCTATATCTATCTATTAATATTTATCCCTGAGGTTTAAAACTGGATTGTTAAAACAGTTTTAATTTATCATTGGTTCTTAAAAGGTAATCAGTGCTTTCAGGTGCTATATCCAACTGACAAAGCACAATTTATATAACATTTTTCTTCATAATACCTGTACTGAATTTGCAAATGGAATCCTATTGAATAGCACAGTATATACTATAAAGATGTTTTTAAATGTTACAGTATTTTCAAATAAAAAAAGTTACTGGTTCTATCTATAGATACTAACCAGTAAATTACAGTCAATAAAAAAATGCCAATTTTATTTGTCAAAAGTAGGAGAATTAGTCCAGTGAAGATTTTTTTCCTGAATAATATTCGAGTTATGCATTTATAAAGTACAGGGTTTAAATAGTAGAAGGGGTTGAGGTTTTCAGTGTTTAAGCATGCGTGTAATATGGTAAAATTGTGCAGAAGAATATGTGTGGCGGGAAAACTTTTACATAATAAAATTGTATTCGCCTCTCTCTGTCTTTTCAGATGTTCATTTCTGCCCAAAAAGTGGTCCCGACTCCTATTACCAAGGTTACTACATGTGTCTCAAAGAAACAATGGGTTTTCTGCATAAACAAGAGCCAGAGATGTGCATGCAAGAAAAATCATTAAGTCATCTCATCATAGAGAAAAATGCCACCCGTAGCGAGTTATACAGTCCTGTTTTTCCATCTAAAACTGTGTCTCAGCTTAGACCGTCCAGACCGACTTCACAAAATGCCAAACAAATATGGAGGCCTTGGTAGCAGCCTGTATCCAAACTTTATGTGGTAACTTCCACATACGGACAGCTTTATTTATGGTTTTACCTGAACTTGGGCGATTCTAGCCTTGATTTGGATAGCACGCAGACAATGTGGAAGCACAAGGGTTAATAATTCCAAGTCAAATATGAGGTAATTTAAACGTGGATGTGAAGACAGCAGATTGGCTTGTGCCTGTATTTAAACTAGGGTACCTCAGGTTCAGCTTTGAACATCTAAATGCAACCATAGCCAACTAGGGGATGAATTCTGACCCACTTGACATAGAGCCCAAATAACAAAGGCTTCTGACAAGCCCATTTGACCTACTTAACAAGTGGGGAGGATGAAAAATGGCTCCCTATCTAGGGTTGATCTCTATACTGTTACTATGGCTACAGCAGTAGGCCCGAACATGTGAAGAAAGGGCTATACACTGTAAGTACACTTTTATCCATTGTTTGTGGCATAACGGGAGCCTTTATTCTAGGTATGTGACTAAGCCCAAGAAGCTTGGAAGATGGAAGTCACTGTACCATATATTGCCATAAAATATAGGTTAGGATTAAGTTAAGAGATATGTTACATATGGTGATTCAGTTGCATTTAAATGCTGGAAAGGTTTTCTGTTTGGAAACAAGCTTAGTTTTTGCATAAAAGAAACACGAATTTAAAATGGTTATTGTTAAAACAAACTGTGAGATAAAATATATATTTTGATGCTGAAATGTTAATATATGTGTTTTAATAGTAAATAAAATGTATTTTCATAATGAAACTTGTGTCTCGTTTTAGTTGCTCACTATGTAATTACAATCATTGCGAAAAACATTTTTGTATAGTGTTCCCACTTACTACTAGGTCACACGCTTGATGTAAGGGGTTATTCAAAGAGAGCAGAACTTGCCACCGATTTGCACCAAACGGTGAATTTCCCCGTACGGTGCAATTTCATGGCAACTCGGCTATTCAAAAAGGTGGCGATTTGCGAAATATCAGCGAATTGCCTGCAAAATACGCTGCAATTCGGCGGCAGTGAAATTCCCCATGGAGAATTAATGGTTAATCTATTCAGAGAACGCTGAACATCTGTGAGGTGAACTTGGCGAAATACCCAGATTTTCGGTGCTTTCGTTCGACAGCTTTAAACCGGCAAATCCAATAGGTTTCAATGTAAAAAAAAAAAATTCCCCGTTTTTATAATTTTTTTATTCATCCGCTTCTTCTTTTCATTTGCAGCAAATTAAATATTAATTATAAATTTTTTAGATATTTTTCGGTGAAAATTTTGATTCTGACTTTTTTAAATGGCGTTTTATTTTTATTCTGTAACAGACATTTTTATTGTTATTCATAGGACCTTATACATAATTTCAATGCATTATTTTTGTTTAAAATGCCTTTTAAAAGTTGCAGTTTTTTTTTTTGTTTGTTGTTTTTGCTGTTCGGCGGCTGGTCGGCTTTTTCCGGTGTCGTTCGGCGGTCTATTCGCCGGCTGCGTTTGGTGGGTTTGCGGCTCGATTTGGTGGCTTTTGGGCGGTTTTTCGATTCGTTTGGTGGTTTTTCGGCGGTTTATGGCTGCGTCCGGCAGGTTTGTCAGCGGCATTCAGTGGATCGATTCAATGCACTTTGGGGAACCTGCGGTGAATGCTGAATTCCCCACAGGGTCGCCGAATTGAGGTCGCCTAAGGGCACGAAGGAGAGAGCACCAAAATTTCACTGAAATTTCTGTGCTCTCTGAACAACCCCTTTAGTTAATTTTGCCTGAGATTTCATTAATCCCATTTTCAGCATTTTCCAACTTTTAAAAACCATAAAAAACGCCAACAAAACTGTGGGTCTATAAAGAGAAATCATGAAGTAGTGGAAAGCTACATATGTGGAGCACCATGGAAACTGATCATTTTTGGGTTGAAATTTGTCATTTGAGATTGGGATTTAACCTCATTGAACTCGATGAGAATCTTTTCTGTTTTACTGAACTCAATAGAAATTATACCCTATTCTTGTTTAACGAGAAATTCTAGTGAGTTTTCCCTACTTTTAGAGTTATTTCTATTTCAAACCAGAGTTTACAAACGCCCGCCTACTAACCTGTACACATGCACTTTATTTAGTGTTTAAATCCCTGCACCCACTTCTGTTTCTCTGAGTCGTGTAGTAGTGCACAGCAGAAGGAGTCAGTTTAGTGACTTAGCTGGTATGTAAAATGCATGACTTTAAATCAGGAGGGAGTGTGCGTGTGTTGTAGGCCTCTCCCCGTAGCTGGTGCGCCGTTGGCTACAGAGAGACGACCTGAACTCAGGCCGTCCCCCTGCAGCCAATGACGCGCGTCACACTACGGCTGTGGGGCGGGCCGAAATCAGCGGCTGGCACGGCACCTGTCGGCGTTAAACCACCCCCAACGGGTGACACCTGCTCATCCTTAAGGGGTTACACTCCCTAAAGTTTATTCAACGGTTTTGCAAACAACAGTGAATGGAGATAGTCATTCAGGGTTATTCAAAGAGAATCGAAAAGTCACCACATGTTCGGTGACTTTTTGTTCTCTTTAATTCGGTTCGGTTTGCCGATCCAATTTCGGGGACCCTGCGGTGTATTCAGCAAGCACCACAGGGTCCCCGAATTGCATGGAAAGGCCGCCGCAAACCCGACGAAAACTAACCACAAAACCCGGCGAATGCACGCCGAAAACCCGCAAAAACATCTGGATTAACCCACCGAAAACGCTGTAAAAACAGGCATTCAGGCAGTGAATAAATTAGCAAAACAGTTTGCATGAATGTTTGAAAAGTGAAACGCTGCTTGCAAAGAAACTACTGGGCGAAAATGTCTGAAATTTACATATGAGGTCCAAGGAATGATAATAAAAAGGGCTGTTACAGAAAAAATAAGTAAACTTAAAAAATAAAAAATAAATAAATAAAAAAAATTGGAATTTGTTTAACCCTTTCGCTGCTGAGGCTTTTCCCGCCCCTATGCTGAGGTCATTTTTACCTGTTTTGCGCATCATGTTTAAACGTGTTTTGAAGGCTTATTTTAGTATATGACCCAGACATATTATATATCGTTCTTTCCGTCAGACTCGGTAGATTCATAATATGTCATTATTATATGTATACGTTATGTCATGTCTGTATATTATAACAAAAAATGCAATAAAATATGTATTTTCAATAATTTACAATGTGTAAAGTGTTTTTTTCCACATTTTAACATGCGAGCAATTGCGGTTATATTTTGTATGGGGTGCGCTTGTTAAAAAAATTAGAGATGGGGTCTCATTACATTTTTTTTTGGGGAAAATGACACTATTTTTAACAAACGCACCGCATACAAAAATCGTTAGTGCAGCATCATTGTTCACATTATAATTGAAATGGGAACAATATTGCTGCATTAACAAAGCAAAAAAAATAAAAAAAAAGTGTTTAATTTTTATTTTTAATTTTTTTTTAATTTTTTTTTCTTTTTCTTTTTCTTTTTTTTTTTTTTTTTTTACAAAATTTTACTGTAGTGTTTGGTATCGTTGGAACGGCCATGCTCTGGCCGATCCAACCATACCAAAATTTAACCCCTAGCTGCCACGGATCGGGAGATAGGGAGTTCATTGGAACTCCCTATCTCCACAGTTGGTGGCAGCTAGGGGTTAACTCTAGGACTGGCGTCATCGTGCTATGCACGATGACGCCAGTCCTCTGGGGAGTTCCCGGAGGCTTGGCCGACATCCAAGATGTCGGCCAGCTCCGGGAAAGGATCGCGAACCGGCGCTTTTCAGCGCCGATTCGCGATCCAGCTCCCCAGGGGTTAATGCCAGGCATCATTTGGAAGGGCAGGCTGTGCCCTTCCAAATGATGCCTGGGTTAACCCCCGCAGAGCCGCCGATCGGGAGGGAGAGAGGTCCGAAGGACCTCCCCCCCTCCCTTTCAGGCGTCTCCTCCGCACATGCGGGGGGGCGCCTGAATTAGGTGTCATCGCGCCCCCGCGATGACACCTAATTCTGGCGGCTGCTGGTCCGGATGCCGGGCTGACATCCAGGATGTCAGCCCGCACCGGAGGGGCCAGCGATCGGCCGGAACCCGGCCGAACGCTGACCCCAATGTGAGGACGCGCTCAGCGCGTCCTCAGCACACCAGCGGGACTGCTGAGGACGCGCTGAGCGCGTCCTCAGCAGCGAAGTGGTTAAAAAAAAATTAAATCCAGAAAAATGCTTAAAATATCATAAAAAAAGCTATAAATAAAGAGACTCTTTACTGCAGAATTTTATAATGAACAGTTTATTAGATATTGAATTAAAACAGGAATATTTTTAACATTGAAGCCTATGGGATTCGCCTGAATAAACCTGCCGCATGAAACCACCGAATAGCAGGGCATTTCGGGAACCTTTCACTGCTGGTTTGTTGCCCTCTAAATAGCCGAAGCAGTGCTTTTTCATGGGGATTTCACTGCCCCCGAATAGGCACCGTATGTGCAGGCAATTCGCCAGGATTTGGCGAATTGCCTGCTCTCTGGATAGCCGAATGTTCAAGAAAGGTAACCGAACGCTGATTTTCAGAGTTCGGTTACCTTTCTCCAGACATTCGGATCGCTTTGGATAAGCCTGATTGTTTGCAGCTTTGTTGAATTCAACTTTTTGTGGGCAGCTGAAGTTCACCTTAGTTGCAACAATGCTGCAGTTAGTGAATAACCCATTTAAATTAACAGGAACGTTTAACATGTCCCTCTCTTAACAAAAGAGATTCAGTGAACTCACACAATTGATTGGAAGATCAATCTGACATATTGATTAGTACTTCTCTTACAAAAAAATTTGCCTTGTTTTTGGCGACTTTAACTTGTGGTTAAATAAAACTATCTTTTGCTTTTCCAGCTGCCATATAGCTAATACAATCTTGATAATGTTATAACATATTTTCTTTAACTTGTATTTATATTAAACCTTCTCTGAGCAGTGTTTGGTGATTTAGGTCTTTTGTATGTTAACAGAAAGGCCCTTTAGAATGTACATAGGCCCCTCTTTTACCATTGGTTGGTGATTTAGGTCTTTTTTATATATTAACAAAATGCCCAATTTAAATGAAACCTTAATTCTGCTTGTCATTCCAAACCAATATGGTAAACTGTAAAATAGCACTTTAAAATGTAATTGATTCCATGTAACATTTAACAAATGTACATTTGAATGAACGTAGACGAATACACAAGGAGCCATGACATGAAACTGATTAGTGAAACCCTGCTGATTTTGAATGAGGGTAAAGGTTCCCAAGGGGCAATGTGCAGGCCAGCGATAATAGGCGGATTCATTGTTAAAAATCCTTAATGCAATTTCTAAATGGTAATTACCACTACTTTCTCAGTAACACATTAATAACAAAAATCTTTATGTTCCAGGCTCCATTAGATTGAAATATATTAAAAATCATAGAAGTATAATATCAAATATACTGTACCATGATTGATATAGCAAAGACGTCTTATGAAAATATTCGTCATCGCCGAATACTATTTTCACTATAAAGATATTAAAGGATTTATTGAGAAGATCTTTCATCAGCCACCTTGGGTGTATTTATATTGAAGACCGATGTTAGTTAACCATGACCATTCGGAGGTGCAAGTGTGCCGAATTCGATTATAAGCTGATTTCTCGCCTTATTGGTGAAGTTGTTTGTTTACTTTTTGGACTTCCCGTCAACAGCTGTTTGCGTCTCACGGTGGGCCGCAGGCAGCGTATTATCGTTCGGAAGTTCCGTGAATCTTGATTCGTCTAGCGTTATCACGTGATGACGGAGCATACTGAACCTGGAAGACGGATTCCCATTCGCGATAGTATACAGCTACGAGCATTAGTTTAATCAATTACGGGTTTGTTCTTGTATTTAAATGCCACTATGGCTACCATCGAATATTTTATACATTCTTGCCACTGAGGAAGCCTGTTTTACAGGCGAAACACGCCTGGCTGATTTTCTATGTACTCTTATTTTATTTATGTTTTATGTAAGCTGAATAAAAAGATCACGACTTTCTTTTAAGGAAGCTGTTCTTGCTGTTCCTTGATTTTTGGATCCAGTGTGTTATACTCTCTGGGAGACTGCCACATTGGATCTGGATCCATGTATCTTCTAGGAACATTGTGACGGAGATCGTCTTGGGGCAATCAAGGTGGCCCACAAACACCTTAGAGGCGTTAACTTGAGAGCTGGCAGCTCTCAAACAGTTATTTTGTGAAAGAACCTTGAACGATACCAAAAGAGAAAGGAAGAGACATCGTATTTGAACTTTCCATCCATACCACGCAAAACTGGTTCTTTCGTTCACGCCTCTATGTAAGAACTGTTTTTTATAAGTGGTACTCACGGGTTTGGAGTGAAGCGCCACCCCTCCCTTCTATTTTTCAATTTCTGTTTCTTGGGTGACGGAAGGCACTTTTTGTTTGGGGGTTCTTTGGCGAATTCTCTCTGATACTTAGCGCCTTGGAATATTTTGTATATATTTAATAATATCAAATATAATGTGCAGCTAATTATTTGTATCTGCCAAAATCAAAACCAAAAAACTGTTGTTTCTCTTTAAATATCAGTTTTGATTTTAAAGTATTTGCACACATACATATCATCAACCTATAGTGACAAGATAGTTACACTTTAATATTTCCATTATATTCATATTTTCATTTTTTTATCTACTTTTATTTTTCTTACACTATATAGTCAAATGATATTCCATAATAAACCAGTAATATCCTACGAACTATAACAAAACATCGATTATTTGTGGATTGATTGGGAAATTACAAACTTCAGACCTAAAGTAGCCCGGATTTAATGTAACTGAACTGTAGAATTTTTATAGATTTGGCAATGCTGGTCTAAATGTTAAAATCTCTGTACTCACACCTTTCAGAAGGCAACGGTAAACTTACAAAAAAAAGTAAATTTACTCTTTATCGTACTCATACAAGTGTCATTTTGAGTATGTTCACTTGTAAACAGTTTGAGTCGTGTACTTCTTTGCAGATCTTATTTTAAATAGTGACCCCTTGTGGCAACATTAAAAGCTGTAATTACAATTTTAAAAGGCACTGTGACTATAGAACCACATTAACCCCTTCACTACAAGGTAGTTGAAACCAGTCTTAACATTTATTTGAAATATGGGATGCAAAGTTACCAAATAAATATATGCCCCCCAGAACCCTCCTCTCTAGTCCCCCCCAGAGCCCTCCACTCTAGTTGTGCCCTCCATACTAGCCCCCCCTGAGCCCTCCATTCTAGCCCCCCAAGAGTCCTCCACTCTAGCCCCCCCCAGAGCCCTCCACTCTAGCCTCCCTCCCCCTGAGCTCTCCATTCTAGTCTACCCCCACCCCCTGGAGCCCTCCATTCTAGTGCCCCCCAAGAGCCCTCCACTCTAGCCCCCCCACCAAACTCACTTCCATAATCACTCGTAGCCTGAGGGCACGAGGCAGCCATCCGCTCCTCTTCAAAGGGCACAAAGTCCTTATGTAGTGTGGCCAGTTTTTTTTTTTGAGCCGGTACGTGCCGGTACTGCACTTGGAGGCAGGGGTCGTTCTTCTGTTGCACGCGGGGGGGCAGAATCAATCCGCCGCAGTGGTGCTGCAGCATGTCTCGCACAATACGAGCATGCTGCATTAGCTACGCCCCCACATGCGATGCGCAGCTCAGAGTGCGCATTGGCAGAAGGACTGGAGGACTCCAGAAGATCGTCGGCTCCAGGTGAGAGCCGTCATCCTCGCTGGGCTCCGCCGATAAGAGATAAAGAGCAGTGCAGGGACTGGACAGGAGCTTGTCTGGGGGCAATATATCCATGTGAGCTGGTCTGGGGCAATATATCCCTTGTGAGTTGGTCTGGGGCAATATATCCATGTGAGCTGGTCTGGGGCAATATATCCCTTGTGAGTTGGTCTGGGGCAATATATCCATGTGAGCTGGTCTGGGGCAATATATCCCTTGTGAGCTGGTCTGGGGCAATATACCCCTTGTGAGCTGGTCTGGGGCAATATATACATGTGAGCTGGTCTGGAGCAATATATCCCTTGTGAGCTGGTCTGGGGCAATATATCCATGTGAGCTGGTCTGGGGCACTATATCCCTTGTGAGCTGGTCTGGAGCAATATATCCATGTGAGCTGGTCTGGGGAAATATATCTCTTGTGAGCTGGTCTGGGGCAATATATCCATGTGAGCTGGTCTGGGGCATTATATCCATGTGAGCTGGTCTGGGGCAATATAGCCATGTGTGAGCTGGGGCAATATTTCCATGTGTGAACTGGGGCAATATATCCATGGTGAGCTGGCCTGGGGCAATATATCTATGTGAACCTGGGGCAATATATCCAGTGTGAACTGGGGCAATATATCCACGTGAGCTGGCCTGGGGCAATATATCCCCCTGGGGCTATATATAGCCTGGGGCAATATATCCAGTGTGAACTGGGGGCAATGTATCCAGTGTGAATAAAGGAGTATTTATTAGGACATGAAAAATCATCATAATAATCAGTTTTTCCCTGGGCATGAGAGTACCCACACCTATTTTTCCAGAAAAAAAGCACTGAGTGTGGCCAATGCTGGGAGTTCCTGTGCCAACTTGCCTTGGAATCCAAGTCTTTCAAAAGATGGCAGAGGCTTCAGTCACAACAGGGATGTTACATAAAAAATGATAGATCGCTGAGGAAGTCGTATTTTGGCATAAGAAAGGACGAAACGCGTTGGGAATATTAGTGCAAGACCTGGGGACCGCTGCAGAAGTGGGTGGAGAGATCGTGATATACTGATCCGGTGGAAAGCTACGATCAGTCGATCATATAAGCTTCTTAAACTGTATATTTGCATAACTTATACCTTTTGAAGGTGGAGAGCTCCCCCGAGGGTACAGGGTTACGCTCTTTTGTACCACTATTATGGTTTTTATAGTGCCTCCTTTTAAAGAATCCTGTTCCGCACTTTGTGTGCATAACAGAAGCCTGGAAAGCTAATGCTTTGCCGCAGCCAATCCATGGGCTGGATCGGTTGTGGTGAAGAAAGGGAGCTGTGCACCCCTTCCTCTCCGGCTGAGGTGTACGGTTACCTATTGCTATTCAATTTAGGTTGCTTTGACCCTTAGTGAATAGACTTGTTTATAGTTTTATCTGTACCTTTAAATTTCTACTGTAAAATCATACCATATTGAAAGATATCATAGAGGGGGGGTATGATGCATCTGCATTGTAAACGTTGTGGTCCAATGGGAGTTTTTTTTTTTTTAACCCATTTTGAAGTGTTGCAAAAATGACAACTTGTAAGTTACGGGTTGATATTTGGGGCTCTGTATCTTTAAATTTCCACAGTAAAATCATACCATATTCTAGATGTTAATAGACAGGGATTAAAGTGTGACAACTATGTATAACCAAGATTATATTTATTACATTATGTTATATACTGCGCCATCTATTTTTTTTGTATTGAATATCAACAAAAAACTGTCTGATAGCTTGACCACTAATTTTGAACTGTCTGATGGCTTGACTCCAGTTGTGAGAGCAGGGGTGGTATATGTGTGTGAGAGCAGGGGTGGTGTTTGTTTGAGAGCAGGGGTGGTGTGTGTGTGTGTGAGAGAGTGTGTGGGAGAGCAGGGTTGGGGTGTGTGTGTGAGAGCAGGGATTGTGTGTGAGAGCAAGGGTGTTGTGTGTGTAAGAGCAGGGGTAGTGTGTGTGTGTGTGATAGTGTGTGGGAGAGCAGGGCTGGGGTGTGTGTGAGAGCAAGGGTGGTGTGTGTGAGAGAGCAGGGATGGGTTGTGTGTGAAAGCAGAGGTGATATGTGTGTGAGAGCAGGGGTGGTGTGAAATGAAATGAACTGGGGAGAAATTTACTGGGGGCTGTGGAGCTCTGCGATATGCTCATACACAGTGCACATTATTGTGAGTTTTATTGCTGTGGAGCTCTGATGCGCTCATATACACTGCACATTACAGTCAGTTTTATTGCTGTGGAGCTCTGGGATATGCTCATATATACTGCACATTACTGTGAGTTTTATTGCTGTGGAGCTCTGTGATACGCACATACACACCACACATTCCAGTGAGATTTATTGCTGTGGTGTTCTGTGATATGCTCATACACACTGCACATTACTGTGAGTTTTATTGCTGTGGAGTTCTGATACGCTCACACACATTGTGTATTACTGTGAGTTTTATTGCTGTGGAGCTCTGTGAAATGCTCATACACACTGCATATTAATGTGCATTTTATTGCTGTGGAGCTCTGTGATACGCTCATAAACACCATATATTACTGTGAGTTTTATTGCTGTGGAGCTCTGTGATACGCACATACACACCACACATTCCAGTGAGATTTATTGCTGTGGTGTTCTGTGATATGCTCATACACACTGCACATTACTGTGAGTTTTATTGCTGTGGAGCTCTGATACGCTCACACACATTGTGTATTACTGTGAGTTTTATTGCTGTGGAGCTCTGTGATATGCTCATACACACTGCATATTAATGTGCATTTTATTGCTGTGGAGCTCTGTGATACGCTCATAAACACCATATATTACTGTAAGTTTTATTGCTGTGGAGCTCTGTGATACGCACATACACATCGCACATTCTAGTGAGATTTATTGCTGTGGTGTTCTGTGATACGCTCATACACACTGCACATTACTGTGAGTTTTATTGCTGTGGAGCTCTGATACGCTCACACACATTGTGTATTACTGTGAGTTTTATTGCTGTGTAGTTCTGTGATACGCTCATGCACACTGCATATTAATGTGCGTTTTATTGGTGTGGAGCTCTGTAATGTGCAGTGTGTACAAGTGTATCAGTAATGTACAGCATTTTATAAGCCTGATCTTATAAGCCTGATCGGCAGTTTCCCACATTTGCCACAAGGACCTTCTTTGCCACAGCGCAGCCTTAGCTGCAATGAGTGGGTGATGGCTGCTGCAGCAGAGCAGTTGCCATCTGTAAGTCTGGAGGGGGCACAATGGATTCCCCAATTCGCTGTTGGCCCTGAGTGGATTTTCTTAACTCTTTTTTTTTTTTGGGGGGGAGTTGACCTTTTGTGAGCATGGCACAAGGGGTCCCAGGATCTCCTATTGCCTGGGGGCCTTACTGTACCTACTTTCCATTAAGATTAGGGGCAGTTGACAATTTTGCCTTATAAGCGTGATGGCATCAAAGCAAACTACTAAGTTTGCCAGCTGTCTCTCCTCAAATGTCTGGACAACCTCATTACCAAAGTGGGGGTGGTGTGTGTATGTGGATGAAAACTTATTTTATTATAAGTATTAACAGAATAGCTGTGATGAGAGTCTTCAGGGCTATGTAACTGTTTGCAGTACTATTTATGTTGTAGGGAAATAAAAAATTTTGTATTACAGGGCATATTCAATACAAAAATTTTATACCTCCATATACTTGTTCTAAATTGGAAACATCTACCAGGCAGCTATCTCATCTCGGAATCTGATACATATATTATGGCTAATGTCACTAGCCTCAGCATATGATTTGTATATCATATTGCTCGTTCTCACACAACAAACAGATCTTTATCTTCCATAAATCAAAACAGAAACTGTGAGTTCAATGTATTTTCTAAGGAAACGGATTTATTTAAGATACTGTATCTTGTTCATTTTCTATTTTCAATATAAGACCCATGTAGAATAGTATAACACAGCCATAATGGAGCTATATTATCAGGTCCACAAATCAGAAACAGATTAACAAATTTTAGTAATGATTTCTCAAAATAGTGATTGTTCTAGATTCACTATCAGCCGAGGATTTAAGCCTGAGATACACTGAGTGCGTAGCGACGCATAGCGCAGCGAAGCAAAGAGAAGCAAACATTTTTCAGGCTTGACTTCGCTCTGCCTTGCAGTCAGTCTACACTGCATTACATTTGCTTCTCTCCGCACTGGACAGAAATCCAATACTAAACAGATCAAACTAGAGAAACGTTTGTTTCTCATCACACGAAGCAAGAGCCCATTTCATAGAAAAAAACTAGTTTATTGGAAATTTTTTAAATTACAATGTACAATATGCCAAAACGTTAAGCATATGTCATATAGGCAAGATCTAAACACAATTTATATCAGCCGCTCAACCACACTGATACGCTACGTCCATCTAGAACATTTCTATTAAATAAAATACGTATAAATTACTGCCAATTTAATCTGAATAGTATAAAGTCCAGATACATATATACAGACCATATCATGTCCAGATACATATATAGACCTCAGATCATGCCCACAGATACATATATAGGCCTCAGATCATGCCCACAGATACATATATAGGCCTCAGATCATGCCCACACACAGACCTCAGACCAGACCCTGGAATCGCTACTAGTACTGACAGGCAGGCTGCAGTGAGCTAGAGTCAGAGCGGCTTCTCCAGCTAAGCTCCGCCCCCAGTGGGGTGACACGATGGTAGGTGGGAGCATCTACAGGACAAGGCGCAAGTGCCTTGTGCTGCAGCTCCTACCCCTCCTTTCAGCGCGCTGCACCGCCGAGGGGAAAGTTGGATTTTTACAACTCCCTTCTCTCAGCGTCACATCGTGACGCGGCCTGAGCGAGGGAGGTGGAAAAACCCAGACACACTGAGCGCGTTTCGACACACAGCGCCACCTACAGGACCACCTATCGGGCAAGGTATCACTAACGTGACTGTAGAGTGTATTTAGAATGGGAACAGACAGTGCTTATATACAGTGACAAGATCTTGATAACCCGGCTGGCCATTGTTCTTAACCCAGCCCCTCCAGACATCCCAGCACCAGCTCTGCCACGCTACCAGCCCGAATCCCTTTGTATATCCAACATGGGCTCTTCTTAGCGTTGCGGGTCCATTTTTATTTTTTATCCAGTTTCAATCTGTTAAATATATACATATTTTTTTATGGCGTATGTAGGTCCAAGGATAATAAAGGACTCTGACAGCCATTTAAAATATACATTTTTAGTGTGTAGTTTTAGTTTTCCCAGACAATATTATAACGGTGTAGATATTTACATGCATAGGATATATGTACACTCCTTAATAAAATATTTGTGTTTTGTAAAAATTATGCATCATGTGTATAGTGCACTGGTTTGCCCCGTGTATGTCTTTCTTCCAGGGAAAAGGAGTTGTATGCCATTCCCCGTTTATATTCCTCGGACTCAGGAGACAGCATTGAATTAGATCGTTAAAGTATGGGCAAAGTAGTTTCAAAAATGGCACAGACCACACTTCCGGCGGCTGTCGATCTGGCCGCACGACGCACTGCCTCTCTGCAATGGACTCCGAGCGATGTGCACTCTATACATCCAGTTCTGGGTTGAAAGGTCATGTGAACGGAAGATCGATGGGGAGTAAAGGAACGGAACAACCTCGTGTATCATGTAAATTGTATCGTATTATTATTTAATTGTATACACATGTTGTGCATCAGTAATTACCTTTTGGAGGTATATATATGTGGATGAAATGCTCCTTTTATTAGACCAACTGACGAAGCCGAAAGGTGAAACGCGTTTTGGTCGTTCACCTTTATTTTATGGAATAAAGATGAATTGTTTTTATCTACACCGTCTGGAAAACGATTTTTTGCTATTTTGGGGGTTGGTGCTCCTATTTGAAGACACCGCATGCTTATACCACCGAGCCAGTACATATATAGGCTCATAACCACATGAGTGTATCCCGAATAAGGGGTTTGCATATACATGTTATATCTCAGTGGGGTTGCGCTATGATCTATTTATATATTGTAGCGCTCACTCCCGGAGGAGCCGCTGAAATTGAACCTCGGGTCAGTCTCCCCGCACTAGGGAATAAATATACTCCAGCACCGTCGTGGATTTTATAAATTATATAGTTTACTAGAATAAATGGCATATAATGAATAACATGGTATACGTAGATATATTTACAGTACTTCGTAATGCGGGAAACGCGCAGCGGAAAAGAAATACAAGGCTTCGTAATTCGAGAAACGCTCAGCGGAAAAAGAAATACAAGGCTTCATAATTCGAGAAACGCGCAGCGGAAAAGAAAGGAAAAATATATCTTTAACCCCCTTTGTGGTTGGGGAGTGAGTCCCGTACAGGTTATGTCACAAGAATGTAGGTGTGTGTGTGTGTGATGGTACCCGGGTACAATATTCAACTGGCCAGTGAATTATTTATGAGGTATCTTCGACTAGTCAAGTTGGGGCCCTGTGGGTTTTGAAACTTTACAGCAGCATGCTTTCTATTTTCACAACGGCCTGGAAGGCCTCTCACCCATCCGCCCGATACTTGGTGCTCTGCTCGACCCAGGACGTCTCTCCGCTCGATTTTGACTGGGATTTTATGGGTTACCGGATCTGCTGTCTTGCTTTTCTGTAGCTGCCGCAAGATGTCCAGCTCACCGCCTGCACTCCCTGTCCGATCGATCTGCGGTGCTCCTAACTCGGGGTCCTCTCGCTCACTTGGTATCAGCGTGGGTTATTCTGGTGAAGCCCTGGGTCTTCCTCTTATAAGGTGGAATAACCCGGTCTTTATCTCTGTCAGGCCCCAGCTGCGCTCCGGCCTGGTCACTGTCATGTTCTGCAGCACTGTGTCTTGCTTCTCTCACTCCCTGGCGCGCTCTGCCAGCTCTCCCCACGAGGCTCAGGATGTCAGCGTCTGTGTCCCACCCACTTCCTGTGTCCGCTCCCAAAGCATGCCGGGAAATGTAGTCCCAATGTTCAGTGTCTCACATCGCGCTTGTCTCCCTCCGGTGGCCAAAAATAAGTACTACCACGACAGGGAATTAAAACCATTGCTACAATATCTTTTCATGATTATTGCGGAGACACTGGGGACTACACAACAATACCGGGACACGGGATGGGGTTATCCTAGAATAGACCCTCCGCTGGAATATTGAGCCTTAATTATCCAGGCTCCAAAACACGTGAGTGGGATACCTGTCCGTATCCACATTTATACATCTTTATTGTTAGAATACTGTACCATTGTGTTTTTGTATATTTTTATGTTTTACATGTACCCTATTGTGAAAGATCTCACCACACAAGAAAATATTTGCTGATGTATTGGTAATATATATCTATATATTTGTGTGAAGGTGACGGATAATTTTCTTCCACATATATGTGGTGATTGTGTAGTTACACATTTGTTTGCTCATACACTTGGTATTAGGTGTACATACTATGTGGAGTGGGACGGATTAGCGCTACCCTAATTTCTGTTCTATGATCGTTCCTCAATTTGCTTCAATGACAGCATCCACACCACTGAAAGAAGGCATGTCATCCTGGTGTGCAAGTACTCTAGGGGTTATACAGCCCTGACTTTAATTATTTCAGCACTGTAAGTGACATTATACAGGCCCACACAGTTCACTCTCTTAGTTCTCCAAAACAATGGGTAACAGCCTATAGTTGTCAGGTGATTTGCATGTTGAAGGGAAAACTGTGTCACAAAGAGAAACCATAAAACAGCGCAGGGACCTGATCCTTCATTCTGGGCATTTGTATTCGGAGCACAGCAACATTTCCACTGCCTTCACAGCTCAAGCTGAGCCTAAGACAGCCATTTAAAATACCAAATAAAAATACTCAGCATTGAAGTGCCAGGCCCCTTGTTGTGTTTTGGATTAAACACTGGGTGCAATATTACAATCTTAACGCTAATGTTAGCAAACAGTGCGGTCAGACGGATGGGAAAAGTGTGCTCGTGTGACCACTGCCTAAGGGGAATCGTGCAGATTTTCCACCTTAGCGTCTCCGTTTTAGCGACAGTAATGTAATACTGCCCTGCCTGGGCCACCTGGGAAACCGTGAGCACCATATTTGTATTATGCAATTATTATTATGGAGTGAGTGCATCGCTACCCCCTTGTTGTTGTTTTTTTTTGTCTATTTATTGTCACACAGTCAAACTATGTGACTTGACAGGTCTGCGGGCTTTTGTGCAGCCTTCTTTGTATTGGATTAATGCAAGTGTTAAAGGAACACTCTAGGCTAGGCGTTTTTTTTTTTATACTCACCTCCCTCCTCTTCTGCTCCCGTCCTGAAAATCTTTAACTTTGCTAATGGTTTACGTGAGAAGCGCGCATGCGCGCCTCTCACGTAGGCCAGCCAATCAGCAGGCTTCCTCTTCTTCTTTGATTAGTGTTACGCGCAGGAGGATGCGCGCAACACTAATTGCAGCCGCAGACTATGCTGGAGGCTCGCTCCCGCCAGCTACTGCGGCGAGTTGCAGACGTCATCGCGCTGAAATCGCGATGACGTCTCCTACTCGGCAGAAGCGGGAAATATGAATCCCGCGCTGCTGACTGACAGCTGGGAAGGCGGAGTAAAGTCCTCCGCGCCTCTCAGCTGTTTTAGCCGATCGGCTGAGTGGAGGGAGGGGGGAAAGACAAGGGCATACTCAGGGCATCATGACCACCTAAAAAAGCTTAGGTAGTTATGTTGCCTAGAGTATCCCTTTAATTTAAATGTACTGATTAATTCATGTAAATCAATGAGTTCTTAAAGATGTTGTTTTTTTTCTAATCTCTTAATAAGTTTTCTGTTGAAATAGTCCACAGAATCCCCGCAGGAAATCTACAGAACAAGACGATTTCAGTAAAGTCCTTGGGCAAACGTTCGATTTTTAGAAAGAGATATAAAGTTCATAGCATGGCCACAGGGCCTATAGAAACACTTAAGAGAGTGTTTTGTAACTATTATCACTGTTGCATGAGATAGGTACAAAATATGTGCTTTCATACACAAACACCTCGTGCACTAATAGCGTTAAGGGGATACTCTATTAAACAAGAGTTCCCTTTTTATTGCCCTTAAAGGGTAGGGGCTGCTTACAGTCCAATTATTTTTTACTATTTTTTTTATTGTAGGTGAATTTATTCCCATTTCTCCCACAATACGTGCTGCTGCTCCTCCTCCTCCTCTTTGGCTCGGGGACTCCAAACACGGAAGTCCCTGAAGCTTTTCTGTGTAATTTGCGCTCCTGCACAAATTATGTAGGATCCGCACATTGTGCAGCGCTATTGGACTTGCGCACATTACGCACGCAAGTTCCGTAGTGCTTGTGAAGAACGATGGATTGGAACTGCATGCATGCACAGATTCGGTCTATGGACTGCCTCACTGAGACCACACGCTAAAGAAATTGGTCTAAGAGAGGCATGCTGACATCACTAGTGATCAATGTGGTGAAATTGCTGGTGACACTGGGTGGGGTGGGTGGAGGAAACTTCTCATTTTTCACCAGTTGGGAGGAGCTGGGGGGGGGCGAAGGGGGCACACTCCTCACATCCTGACCACTTAAAACTATAAAGTGGTCAGGATGAGTAGAGTGTAATAGTAAACAATGGGAGGCTTGTGTAGTGGGTGGAGGGAGGTGGTAGGAGAAATTTGCCTAGGACCAACAGGTTATTTTCATAATAAATCTGTTTATAATAATTGTTTTATGTCTATCTGTCTATACATGTATGTCTGTCTACGTGTGTCTTTCCAGTCAATCCCTCCTTTAAATGGAACAATACCTATTTTCATAGAAATTTTGCCCAGAGGCAAAGGCAATCCTTCATGCCACTGTTACCTGGAGGTTTCCCCCTCAGGAGGGTTTCCTCCTCTGAAACATGGAGGATGACTATTCATGAGTTCAGAGGTTGTCCATATTATGGCTATTTTAAAGCCAAATCTATAATAATATATTTATGCTTTGTTATAGCTCATAGGTACCCTATCAATGTGTTATATACTACAAAATATATTTAATTGTGTTAAATGTATCCAATAAATTTACCACTAATTTAAAAATGTGTTTTTTGTGCTTTTTGTGAAATAGACAAATTAATTAGATGAATCTGAGTTGATTGGAGATGGTTTGATGGCACAATGTTTTATTTTTCGTATTTGTTGTGAGAGTGGGTGCCCAGGGTATAAGCTGATGCCGTACACACAATACAGGGAGAATGATGTACCAGAGGAAAATATTTACATGTTAAACAGAATGTCATAATAGGAATGCCAATACAACAAAACGAGATGGTAGATGAGAGCATAAGAATTCTATTCAACACTTATTGATTGTTAAACAGGGAAGGCCTCAATGTCAAAATAATTCTACAATAAGGAGAATGGTGGGAACGGGACAATTGGAATGGAATGGTATGAGGGACACTAGAGCACGAAAAAAAAATACACATATTGGGGGATTGCGAGAACAGGAAAATCAAAACAAAAAAATTTATTTGGTCTCTTTCAATGTGTTAAATGAACAATGAAGATTTTAGTCAACTACATATATATGTGTAAAGAAAAACTCTTAACTATACATCACTACATATTTAAATTTGGTTGGTGCTAAGTATCCCATGCAAAATTCATTCATATTCTGTCTGTGTCTTAAGTAGCACCTTTTATTACACTTACAAATGGGAAATGAAAATGAGCATGCAAAGATTTGGTGTATTGAAAAGTTAATGATACCATACATGGATGTATTGCACAGGCACTAGGCCGCCGACTGAGGAACTACATGAAACAGGATGCCCTGCGATATGCAGAGCTTATCACACTGTAGAGAAACACTTTACATTTGCTGCCAACAATATTTTTTATTTTTGTGTTAGTCATAATTAGAATTAATATAATTATTGCAAATTTTCAATGGTCGTTGATAGTGTTTTCTAAAATTACAAATATTTTAAAGAAGTGCTCATTTTCTCTCAGGCTTCCAGGAAACTGGGTGACAGCCTAGCGCAGACAGGTGATCATGAGGTCTGAAAGACAATTGGGTGCCACACAGTTGGACCTTGTGAGCTGGCAGATCTGTAGCTATTGGTGTCATTATTATGCTTAACAGCTCACTGGTTAATGCTAACATCTCAAGTGGAAAAGAGCCCATAGGTTTTTTGTTATTTTTACATCCCTATCAAATTCTCTACCAGTCATTTAAATCAGATGCATAAGGGGTTATTCAAAAAGGGGCGAACTGCCAACCGAATTGCACCGAACTGCGAATTTCACCATACGGTGCAAATTCATGGCAGATCCTCTATTCAGAAAGTTGGCAATTCGCCAAATATTGGCAAATTGACAGTGAAATGCCGGCTTATGCCGGCTATTGAATACGGAGATGTAGTGTACGCAGCCGCCCCGCAAACACATCTTCAGAAACTTACTACATTGTATAACTCATTCTGCCGCTTTGCATTACAATGTAACTACATGACCCACCATTGTGACATGTTAAAAGAGCTAAACTGGCCATCGCTGGAGTCTAAACGCACCCTTCACCTTTCCAGCCTGGTGTTTAAGAGCTTTTCTGGGAAGCTGCCACCCTATCTGAATAGACTGCTTCCCCCAGTCGTTCCCTCATCCTATAACCTCCGATCCAGGACCAGCACCTTACTTGCAATACCACAATACAAAAAGACAGTGGCTCGGTCCTCATTTTCCTACAGAGCACCGCAATTATGGAATAACCTACAAGACACCATCAAATCTTCCCCCAGTCTTAAGTCACTCAAGAGCTCCTTACTAACATACCTCAATACAGAATGCACCTGTAAACATGTAACATAATGACTATTTCCTACATATTTATTTTCTGTTAATCTGTATATTTGTGTTGTTTTTTAATATCTTGCATTGTATTACTTTGTATTTCTGTAACTGTAACACTTCAATGTTCTTGAACCCAGGACATACTTGGAAACGAGAGAAATCTCAATGTATCCTTCCTGGTAAAATCCTTTATAAATAAATAAATAATAAATAAATAAATACAGTGCAGATCGCCATGATTCGGCAATCTTCGGCAGCAGTTAAATTGTCCCATAGAAAAATCTATTCACAGAACACCGAACTGCACCAAAGTGTGAGGGAAATGCCCTGATTTTCGGTGATTCAGTTCAACAGGTTTAAACAGGAAAATCCCATTGGAAACAATGTTAAAAAATATTATCGATTCCAATAATCTTTTTATTCAACTGTTTATTCATTTCATTTTCAGCAAACCGTCTTCTTAATTATTTTTTGGAATTCTTTTAGGCAAAATTTTTGATTTCCCAATTTTTTTAAAGGTGTTTTCTTTTTATCCTGTAACAGAGCGTTTTATATGTTTTTTATTATTTTCACCTATTTTCATGCATTTTTAATGTTTTAAGCACCTTTTAACTCTTTCGCTGCTGAGCCATTTCACACGTGTGTGCTGAGCTAATTTTTACCAGTTTCACTCATCATGTATAAACGAGTTTTGAAGCCTTATTTTATTATATGACCCAGACATATTATATATCGTTCTTTCCGTCAGACTCGGCAGATTCATAATATATCATTATTATATGTATACGTCATGTTCTGTCTGTATATAATAACAAAAAATGCAATAAAATTAGAATTTTCAATAATTTACAACGTGTAAAGTGTTTTTTTCCCATTTTAACATGCGAGCGTCTGCGGTTATATTTTCTATGAGTTGCGCTTGTTAAAAAAATTAGAAATGGGGGACTTGTTACATTTTTGGGGGGGGAATTACACGATTTTTAACAAACGCACCCCATGCAAAAATTGTTAGTGCAGCATCATTGTTCACATTATAATTGAAATGGGAACAATATTGCTGCATTAACAAAACAAAAAACTGTTTATTTTTTTATCTAATTTTTAATATTTTTTATTTTCATTTTTTTTTTTAACTTTTAACACAGTCATGTTTGGTATTGTTGGAAAGGCTATGCTCTGGCTGATCCAACGATACCACACATTCACCCCTAGCTGCCAAGGATCTGGAGATAGAGGGTTCATTGGAACCCCCTATCTCCACCATTGGTGGCAGCTAGGGGTTAACTCAAGAACTGACGTCATCGCCCTATGCACGATGACGCCAGTCGTCAGGGGGATATCTCGGAAGCTTGGCCGACATCTTGGATGTTGGCCAGCTCCGGGAGAAGATCGCGATTTGGCACTGTTTGGCGCCGAATCGCGATCCGGCCCCCAAGGGCTTAAAGCCAGCCACTGTTTGTAAGGGCAGGCTGTGCCCTTCCAAACGGTGCCTGCCTTTGACCACTGCCCCTTACGGAAGGGGATGGAGAGAGGACCACCCTCCCTTTCAGGCATCTTCCCCGCACTCGCGGGGGGCAATTTTGGTCCCTCCTTTTTGTGTTTCCTCCTTACAGTTCATACTGCACCTGTACTTTGGAGAAAATCTACTCTTAAAGATAGCGACTTCTGCCTGTGGACATATTGGGTGTCTACCCCACTGTCTTATTTGGACTTTGGTCTTTTTAAGCGCTGTGTTGTATTTTTGTTCATTCAATTGCCACACGGGTATTTAGAGAAACCCCCATACACAGCATTCAGCGAGTGGGATAGACACTTTTCCGGTGGGCGCTTCACCTCTCCCCCTCTCTTTCTTTGCCTGTAATAGATGTCATCTCGCTAGCGCAATGACATCTATTGTCCCTGCAGGGGTCCAAGATGTCAGCCTGCACCGGGGGGTGCAGCAATCGGCCGGAATCCCGGCCGATTGCTGCCTCCTGTGCTAGGATGCGCTCAGAGCGTCCATAGCACAGGAGAACCACTTGGCTGGACGCGCTGAGCAGCCAGGTGGTTAAAGAAGACCAGAGTTCAGTTTTTTTTCTGCAGTTCAGCAGCATTCAGCTGATTGGCGCCAGTCTTCGTTGGCTCCACGTTTGGCACACTTCGGGGACCCTGCGGTCAATAGTGAATTCACCAAAGGGTCGGTGAACTGGAATCGCTTAAGCACACCGAATGAGAAAGCACCAAAATTTCACTGATATTTCAGTGCCTTCTGAATAACACCTATAGTGATCTTGGCTATGCTGAACTTGTCAATGTGTGGCAAATGGAGGACGAAAATGCAAGCACATGCAATTGCCTTCTGGAACACAATGTCCAGAGCCATTTCAGCGCTGCTGATGGTAAACGTCAAGACGCTGGTAAAGATACCTTATCTAAGTGGTGAGATAATTCACCCACATGATCAATGCAATATCGATGGTTTGACGTAGTTATGGCAGGGGTCTGAAACATTGGCCCCCCAGCTGTTTTGGAATTACATCTCCCATGATGCTCAGCCACTTATTTAGGATGGCTGATCATCATGGGAGATGCAGCTCCAAAACAGTCTGAAGGCCAAAAACATAAATGCAAGCACATTATAGGGCTAAATTACAATCTTCACGCAAACGTTTGCGCCGGCGCAAATAATCATTAACACGTGGGGTAAAACCATTTGCGCCGAATCCTGTATTACATAATCAGCGCAACAACCGCGTGCAAACGTCTACCTGCGCGAACCTTGCACGAGCTTACTGTACCTTGCACATGCTATACTTAACATTGTGAGCACAAATGCGAATGTGCACTGGTACGAATATGGTATTACAATCTATTTACCTATCTAATTACCGCATGGCCTTTGCGCGCATAATTTTAGCAACTCCTAAAAGCTGGTGCTAGTGGCAAATCTGAACAACCTGGCTAACCCCAAATATCCAAGCCCATAAAAAGGAATGCACCAAGCACAGAGGCCCATTCAACTCATACCAAACCAATACAATGGATGAAGTTGTGTGTGCATGTATTATTGCTGCAGCATATATGCTCGGATTGACAGGGGCAGACGCAATTTGTTAACGTGAGACAGGTGTGGTTCTTAATTTTGATTGGCTGAATCTCGAAAAAAGACTGCTCGCGCAAAGATTTTTGCGCTAGATGATACTGCGCGTGCATTTGGACGCGTCCTATTTGCGCGCGCAATTGATCGGCGGATGAAAAAAGCCACAAGGATTTTAGTTGCAGCGATGGTTTTTCACGCGCAAAAGTTTAACGCTTGGCGCAAAAATTTTCGCTTTGTGAGAGGCTCTTTGCATGAAGAATGTAATATAGCCCATAGTGTTTACATTTTTACTTATTACTGATATACACAATGGACTCTATTAGCTGGTGTGAGCTAAGGCTAGGGTCAGACGAACGCATTTTCGCGTTGTCTGTGAAAAAGTGCGTTCGAACGAATGGACGCATTTTTTCACGGAGTACGCGATAGCGGTCATACGATGCGCATTTGCATCCGTGATTTTGTACGGATCATCAATAAAACACTTTGTGCATCTGGACGTTATGTTGGCCGGACATTAGCAGTGTCTGACATCTCCAATTCACGCACACACGCCTCTAGCGGACGCAGCGCACTCTGTACAACCGTACTAGAGGTTTTACGTTCTCGACAAAATGCGTTCGTTTTCCACTTGCGTTGCGCAGCCGGACTTTTGTGCGACCGTACTTCGTATATTGGCCGTCATTGCCTGGCACTTGCTGCTACTACGGCCGTGATTAAGTGCGCCTGCACGCGCGTTCGCACTGCGCTCGTCTGACCCTAGCCTAAAACGCCATCGCTAAAGAATTATTTTTTTTGCGAGAATTGCTAAAAGTTAGCACCTCACGACCTACTGACAGATTACCTTGTCCGTGGGAGTCTGTGCACAAGGTCGTTTAGCCCACACTAGGGAAACGCTAAGACCTGGGCTGAGACCCAGCGCTATTGCGGCTGTGTACAGGCTAGAACAGTTTTTTCCAGTGCAGAGTGCCGGGCCATACCTATCCCCTGCCCTCACAAGCTTGTATAAGTATGAACACATCCAGCGAAGAGCCCTCACACCCATAGGTGTCTCTACAGGGGGCAACGGGGGGGGGGAGCAATTGCGCCCCCTAGGTTATTCCTTGCCCCCCCATATGCCCCCCACCAGAAATCAGCATCCAGCTTCCCACACTTCTTTGGACTGCCATATCCCCGTCCCCGTATCATCAGATTCTGGCCTTTCCAACGATATCCAAAATGACCATATTCATTGTGCAGTAAAAGTCATAAAATATTAAATAAAAACGTGCACGAAAACTTAAACATTTTCACAGGGTTCAAATGGCTCAGCAGTGAAGTGGTTAATGTTCAGACTAAACATTACAGTGTGTATTACGTTAGTTTTTATCTTGGTTTAGTTGTATGTTAAGGGTAATGGGCAGACTTCATCCCTCCTTTATTTTTTCCTTGATTAATGGCATTTTAGGGGTTAATGGGTGGGCTACATGCCTCACAGTGTATTCACATGGGTTATAGGGTAGGTTATGGGGTAGGCTAAATGCCCACATTATTTATTATATTTATTGTATTTCCCTGGGTTTATGGCATTTTAAGGGTTATTATGGAAGTTAGACTCTAAAGCAGGGGTCGGCAACCCCCGGCACGCGTGCCCGGCGTGGCACGCAAGTCTCTCTCTGCTGGCACGGGTGTCAATTACCTGCAGGGCCGGCACTTTTTTGCGTCACCGCTGCACTATTTTTTTTTTTATCGGCCGCGGCATCATGGGCTCTGCTGCTGGGTATATGAAACTCTGGGCTCTGCTGCTGGGTATGTGAAATTCTGGGCTTTGCTGGGTATGTCAAATTCTGGGCTCTGCTGCTGGGTATGTCAATTAATATTTTTATTGGTGGCGGCATCATGGCGTCCATGGTGCCCAGCAGCCTGAGGAGTATCCGCCCACACGCGCCGTAATCCTACACTTCCATTCCTGGTCTCATGTGTGTGGGCGGTGCACACACACATGTGGCCAGCCGGGTCTAGAATGGAAGCATGGGATTACTGCAGTGCGCATGTGGGAAAATCCTCCAGACAGACTGTCTGCGGCAAATTCTCTCCTCTTGGGCTCTGCTGCTGGTTATGTGAAAATCTTGGCTCTGCTGCTGGGTATGTGAGATTCTTGGCTCTGCTGAGTATGTCAGAGTCTGGGCTCTGCCGGGTATGTCAGTTTCTGGACTCTGCCGGGAATGTCAGTTTCTGGACTCTGCCGGGAATGTCAGATTCTGGACTCTGCCGGGAATGTCAGATTCTGGACTCTGCCGGGAATGTCAGATTCTGGACTCTGCGGGAATGTCAGTTTCTGGACTCTGCCGGGAATGTCAGTTTCTGGACTCTGCCGGGAATGTCAGTTTCTGGACTCTGCCGGGAATGTCAGATTCTGGACTCTGCCGGGAATGTCAGATTCTGGACTCTGCCGGGAATGTCAGATTCTGGACTCTGCCGGGAATGTCAGATTCTGGACTCTGCCGGGAATGTCAGATTCTGGACTCTGCCGGGAATGTCAGATCTGGACTCTGCCGGGAATGTCAGATTCTGGACTCTGCCGGGAATGTCAGATTCTGGACTCTGCCGGGAATGTCAGATTCTGGACTCTGCGGGAATGTCAGATTCTGGACTCTGCCGGGAATGTCAGATTCTGGACTCTGCCGGGAATGTCAGATTCTGGACTCTGCCGGGAATGTCAGATTCTGGACTCTGCCGGGAATGTCAGATTCTGGACTCTGCCGGGAATGTCAGATTCTGGACTCTGCCGGGAATGTCAGATTCTGGACTCTGCCGGGAATGTCAGATTCTGGACTCTGCCGGGAATGTCAGATTCTGGACTCTGCCGGGAATGTCAGATTCTGGGCTCTGCCGGGAATGTCAGATTCTGGGCTCTGCCGGGAATGTCAGATTCTGGGCTCTGCCGGGTATGTGAGATTCTGGGATCTGCTGGGTATGTGAGATTCTGGGATCTGCTGGGTATGTGAAATTCTGGGCTCTGTTTGGGTATATAAAATTCTGGGCTCTGCTGGGTATATAAAATTCTGTGAGTTTAACTTATTATTAGCAGTAAAACTAGGAGTAGAAAAATTAAATCTAACTAACACTATGGAGCGTTGTTGTTCACTGGCACCCGGTTGTCTGATGGTTTAAAAAAAAAATGGCACTTGGTGTGTAAAAGGTTGCTGACCCCTGCTCTAAAGGGTCTAATGATCTTCAGATCCTCTGCTTTTCGTCACATTTCGGGGAATTAATTTTGCCGAAAATATAGTGAATTCCCTAATTAGCGAATGGTCACTGTAATGTGCTAAAAGTGGAGTCCCAGCAGAGCCCAGAAACTGACATACCCAGGAGAGCCCAGATTCTGACATACCCAGCAGAGCCCAGAATTTCACATACCCAGCAGAGCCCAGAATTTCACATACCCAGCAGAGCCCAGAATCTCAAAAACCCAGCAGAGCCCAGAATCCCAAAAACCCAGCAGAGCCCAGAATCTCACATACCCAGCAGCAGAGCCCAGAATCTGACATAACCAGCAGCAGAGCCCAGAATTTCACATACCCAGCAGCAGAGCCCAGAATTTCACATACCCAGCAGCAGAGTCCAGAATTTCACATACCCAGCAGCAGAGTCCAGAATTTCACATACCCAGCAGCAGAGCCCAGAATTTCACATACCCAGCAGCAGAGTCCAGAATTTCACATACCCAGCAGCAGAGTCCAGAATTTCACATACCCAGCAGCAGAGTCCAGAATTTCACATACCCAGCAGCAGAGTCCAGAATTTCACATACCCAGCAGCAGAGTCCAGAATTTCACATACCCAGCAGCAGAGCCCAGAATTTCACATACCCAGCAGCAGAGTCCAGAATTTCACATACCCAGCAGCAGAGTCCAGAATTTCACATACCCAGCAGCAGAGTCCAGAATTTCACATACCCAGCAGCAGAGCCCAGAATTTCACATACCCAGCAGCAGAGTCCAGAATTTCACATACCCAGCAGCAGAGTCCAGAATTTCACATACCCAGCAGCAGAGTCCAGAATTTCACATACCCAGCAGCAGAGCCCAAGAACTAGCATAATGTGTCCTTTTATATTAGAATATATTAGAATTAGGCTATATGTGGATAAAGGATACATATATATCATAATAAAGCACCAGGGTTGAGAGTAGATAAAATTTTACGATAAGCGTCACTCCAGATATTGGCGCAGGCACCACGTGATCTGTTACAAAAGAGCTAGAGATCTCTAGCGCTCCCCATGTTAAGGATAGGATGCGGAAAGTACAGTAAGTTCGACTACGGATCGCTATTAGAGACGAGGGAAGAGATTTTTCCCTTTTTTAGCAAGAGGCAAACGATCTGTTGGTCTGGCGCTAGACTGAATTAACCTGACTCTAACGCTGAATCAAAACAAATACCGTTAGCTCCCACGTGGTGTTAGGGCGCAACATCTTACTAAAACATGGCCAAAAAGCAAATATATGTATGTGGAAAAACAAGACTTTCTAAAGTCTAACAGCTTCATATTTTCCACAGTCGAATTACATCAGCTGTGGTTACGATGCAGGATTTTGTCAGGATAACCGTTGTTTTTCTTTATCCTTGCATGGCCAGTGGAATAGTAACCCCCGTCCTAGATCCTGCCTCACTAAAGATGGCGGACTTTCCTTTTCAGAATATCGCTTGGCAGATACGCCATTCGTTGTCAGTTTTTATATTGGTTTTCGCCTGCAATCTTCTGATTTGCCTCAAGCGACATTCTGAGCGACGATGCTTAAAACATCGAGGACAAGCGCTGGTATCTCACTAAATTTAACTTATCTGCCACCTCTAAGATGGCCGTCGTATGGCGTCTGTTCCGCACGAATAACGCTACCTCCAGTTCCGATGATGTCACGGATACCCAGCCTCGGAAACCGGAAGCAGCTGCGCAGTCTGGAGACTGGTGCTGAGTTTGTTGCTGTTGCAGTGGGGCTGCTTCGGGCTCTGCGTCCAGGTATTGAGGGGTGTATGGAGTGATGGCTGCGAGCCGTGAGAGTTCATTCAGTCCCTGCTTACATCTCCATTAAGCTTAATGTGGCAGCCTGTGTCAGTGTTTGATTTATCAATGCATGTATTAAGTCCTCAAGGCAACTGTAAACCCCTACACACAACCCTACCAAGATATACACAAACACCCCCTACCAAGATGCGCGCACCACCCCCTACCAAGATGCACACACACCACCCCCTACCAAGATGCACACACACCACCCCCTACCAAGATGCACACACACCACCCCCTACCAAGATCCACACACACCACCCCCTACCAAGATGCACACACACCACCCCCTACCAAGATGCACACACACCACCCCCTACCAAGATGCACACACACCACCCCCTACCAAGATGCGCACCACCCCCTACCAAGATGCACACACGCGCACCACCCCCTACCAAGATGCGCACCGCCCCCCTACCAAGATGCGCACCACCCCCTACCAAGATGCGCACCACCCCCTACCAAGATGCGCACCACCCCCTACCAAGATGCGCACCGCCCCCCTACCAAGATGCGCACCGCCCCCCTACCAAGATGCGCACCGCCCCCCTACCAAGATGCGCACCGCCCCCCTACCAAGATGCGCACCGCCCCCCTACCAAGATGCGTACCGCCCCCCTACCAAGATGCGCACCGCCCCCCTACCAAGATGCGCAGGCGCGCACCTCCTCGTCCCATATATATGCACGCACACCCCCCCCCTCCCGAGATGCGTGCGTGCACACACCACCAACCTCCCTAAAATGCACACACCACCCCCCCCCAAATTTCAGCAGCTGTGTGAATACAGTTTTTTATTTTTAATTTATAGGTTATACGGTTGTGGACTGGGATCTACACATCTAGTCACATTACTGTGCAATTACACTGCCTTGTACTAAGAGCTGCACCTCACAATTTGTTGTGTAGATACTACAGGGGCTATTCAGTGATTGGGTCGCTATGGTGCGTCAGCTATAGTGAAATCACTATTGACTTAACCTCCCTGGCGGTCTATTTTTTTTCAAAATTCCATGTCTAAAAGCGTCTAAATTTTTTTTTTTAAAGGAAACGTGTTTTTGTACATAGTTAGCCTGTAATAATTAGGAATCATGCACTGAAATCCGTGCAATCAAGAGTCCTTACTGGTAAAATCCTTTATAAATAAATAAATAATAAATAGTGAATACACTGAGTCCGATAAAGTTTGAAACACGACATAATAATTTATTATCCCAAAAATAATTATCCAAAATAATGCAAATAAATAATATTCAATAAAATACAACAAAAACCACTGAAATCTGTCTGAAAACAAGGGTAAGAGGATGTATGGTCTATTTCTTATCTTGTACTGCCACCTAGTGGCCGTTCATAAACTTTGCACTTTGTATTCTACAGTGTAAAATTATATTTATGAAGTGTTCTGCTGGTCCCGCCCACCCTGCACCGTGTGACTCGCAGGGAGCCTTCCAGGAAGCAGCTCGCCGCGATCACACTGCGGGGGACAGCGAGGGAGCCAGGAGGAGGTGAGTAAACATCCAGCCCGAGTGTGGCTCGGGGTTACCGTTCACAGTAGTGAAATTTAATCCCGAGTCACACTCGGGAATACCGCCAGGGAGGTAAATATCCACCAAAGTTTTTACCATTCTTTCCACTGTAGTTTCTGCAAGAATTGTATAGTGTTGCTTACACTGTAGTGCCTATTGGTGTCTGACGGAAATCTTGCACAATTTTACACATGGTCTCCATTATTAGCATAAGACAGAAATGGCTTTTGTGTAATATAGTGATAAAAATACAGTTACAAGTACTTATACAGCGCCAACAGATTCCGTAGCGCATTACAATGGGGAAGCACAAACAGGTTACATAATAAACATAAGGAACAGACGGCCCTGCCCGTAGGATAATTGTCCTGCAAAAGCAAGAACTTTATACGAGTGCTCAGCCAGACATCCCATGAGTTTACAATCTAAGGGACTAAGGCAAGTGAAACAAAAGGGAACAGGGGGAGAGTGGAGATTAATTACCAGAGAGAATATAGCTGACACTGCATAATGATAGACCAAGAGCTTGGGCATGATGAGGTTAAACCATGTGAGGATCGAAGCAGCTGAGAGAAGGAGGCTATATAATTAGGATAGGGACTGGGTGGGACATAGAGGGAAATATGGAAATTATGTGTGACTTTGGTCGGATCTCCTGCTTTTGGAGATTTGTAGTGATCATAATGAGATTATTAGCAATGCAGCTTCCAAAAAATATCAATAGAATAAAAAAAATCATTGGCATATAATGCCTGTGTATGTAAATCACAGTAACACCTTGTATCTGTACAATACAGGGATTTTCAGTCATATCCCCCTGAATCTTATCTCTGTACAACAGCAAGTGACCCCAGCCTTCTCTCTAAATTCTGCGATCTCCCTGGTTATTGTAAGACAGAAGTACATTTTTTTTAAAACTTTTTGTTGTGTTTAGGGTTAGGGCTGCTCTTTGCAGCTTGTTTTACAGTATCAGAAACAGACATGAGTGAATTATCAGTGTATTTTACTTTTCCTGCCTTAGAGAGCGATACATATGGGGTTTGATAAACTAATAATTGTTTTTCAATGTTTTCGAACACCAAATCGAGTTAACTTGACTTTGGTAGCGAAAGGATGAATCAAACAATGCATTGTCAGCACAACTCTAAAAAGTGGGAAATGACAATATAAATCGCTGTTCACAGAGGAGCAGTTCCAGGAAATAATGGGGTGTCACACTATCATTATTGTCTGGTTACCTGTGTTTCTGCTCTATGTGTGCCGCTTTGAACTGTAGCTTGATTATAATATAAGCTAAACCAGGGATCTCTAACGCTAGCCCCCAGATAATGATTGCCTACAGGTCCCAGAATTCTTTGACTGCAGTAGATGGCCAGAGAATCATGGGAGTTGTAGTTCAGTAATCTGTGGAGCCACAGTTTGAGATCTCTGATCAAAACACTTAAACCACGATCTACTACTCCAAATTATTTCTTAAAATATCTTTTTCTTTCTTTCCTTTTCAAGACCATGGACAACGTTTTCATCCAGCACAGTGTAAAGGTTCTTCAGGCTCTGAACAAACAAAGGGAAGAAGGCAGGTATTGCGATGCCACGCTATTCGTGGGCAACGTAAACTTTAAGGCACACTGGAGCATCCTGGCGTGCAGCAGCCACTTTTTTCAAAGTCTTTATGGCGACGGATCATCCACAAACATTGTCCTGCATGAAAGTTTCTCTGAGGTGATGGGACTGGTGCTGGACTTCCTTTATACTGGAGAGCTGGCTCTTTCATCCCACAATGTCCAGAAGGTCCTCTTGGCTTCTAGAGAGCTGGGTATTTTCGAGGCTGCCGAAGTCTGCGAAAGGTTTCAACCGAAATGCTTTGAATCCAGTGAACAAAGCGAAGACTTTTTTCAAGAGTCTGTCACAAACGAAACCTTGAACGGGCACCTGAAGCAGGCGGAGGAGTCTGATGGAGAAGAAGTCTTGAAAGGGATTTCAGAGTTGAGCAATGTGCTAACGCAAGAAGCTACTTCTGGACTGATCAACGGACAGGACAGTAGTCTCTCGTTGCTTCAGGGGAGTGAGGATGATTCGCCCTCGCAACCCGCAGTACATAAAAGTATTGCATATACAGAAGAGCGCCATGAGCAGAGGGATTTCAAAAGACAGAGGAGGGGACAGAAGAGTGAACATTGTATCAGTGATGGAGATTACATCACGGTATTACATGCATGCATCAATCTTCTTTCCAAAGAAGGTCTCAGGACCCTCACACACCCCTCTTTTTCTCACTATAAGTATACAGGGTAATCCAGACGTGGACCCCTTGCTTGATGTGCCTAGAGGGGTGTCAGCTATACCCTCCTGACGAGGCCTAACAAGGCCGAAACGATCATCAGGGGTTGCTGCATCTCTCGTGCAGGGATGACCTCCTTGGCATTTCAATACTCGCCGCCCTTTTTGGGTGAGAGCAGGCTGATTTGCATATGGAGCATTTGTCCCTGTAATGGTACAATCGAGCTAAAACCTCGTGACACCTAAGCAGGCCACTGATGCAGTTGCTTGTTCTCAGGACCCTCACAAACCTCTCTTTCTTTCCACAGATAACAAGATTTTTGTAGAATTAACTCCCTGGCGGTCAGACTCTGACATATTTTATATGTCAGAATCGGTCCTATTTATTCTGGCCCCCTAGCGGTATTAGTGTGGTTCGGGGTTAACTTTCAATACTGAAAGCGGTATCCCCGAGCCACACTCGGGCCGATACTTACATGTCCTGCGCTCCCTCTCTGTCCCCGCAGTCACACTGCAGCTGATCGCGATGTCACACTTCCTGGTTCACTCCTCGCGAGAAGAGATCCAGGCAGTGTGACGTTGCGAGCGGCTGGAGGAGACTGCGGGGATCAGCGAGGGAGTGCAGGACATGTAAGTATCCAGCCCAAGTGTGGCTCGGGGGTACCGCTTTCGGTACAAAAAGTTAACCCCGAGCCACACTCGGGAAAACCGTCAGGGAGGTTAACGAATTTACCATGAAACAACCATCCACATTTTTTTTTCTTATGTGTGACTTTGTACGATCCATGCATCAAAACATTCTACAACAATTCTTGTTAAAAGGTCAAACTATTCGTAAATCAAATGTTCTTATTAAAAACGATAATTTTCGTGATCTCCATGCATTATTTACTATCTTTTTAGAGGTTTATTCCTATTTAAGCATGTCTTTAACGCAACTCCTGCTTCCATGGTGCATTCACACAGTAATTCGGGTAACGGTGCACGGCAGGATTTGGTGCCAGGACTCAACTGGTGATTAAAGCGTTTCCTTTTTAAATAGGAATAAAATAATTGATGTAAAACAGGAAAATGCTTGTTATAACATGTGTTACTGATTGCAAGCAAACTTCACAAACCATTAGAATGTCCCTGTTTGGTTGTTGTACAAAACAAAGGTGGTTAATTAATATCCAGTGATGTTGCTAACAATAGGCAAAAAATTCTGGTTTTGCAACTTGGAAAAACACTGACATCTCACAAATGTTAGAACCCAAGAGCAGTAGGTGAAGCTTCTCCTTCATCTCTGTGAAACGCCGACGTTGGTCTAAATTGCAACACTACTAGTTATTAATCCACAAAGATACTGTGTTCCCAGGTCCCCAAAGCAGGATTAACCTCCCTGGCGTTCTGATTCTAACATATTTTATATGTCAGAATCGGTCCATTTATTTTTTTCAGCCCCTGGCGGTAATCCAGAGTGTGGCTCGGGGTTAAATTTCACTGCTGAAAGCGGTAACCCCGAACCGCACTCTGGCTGGATACATACCTGTCCCTGCGCTCCCTCGCTGACCCCCACCGTCACATTCTCCTCTGGCCGATTGCAGCGTCCTGGTTCCCTCCTAGCGAGAAGAGAACCATGAAACGGGATGCCGCGATCGCGCAGAGGAGAATGCGATTACGTGATGTCAGCGAGGGAGCGCAGGTACAGGTATGTATCCATTCCAGCCTGGGTGTGGCTCGGGGTTAACGTTTTCAGCAGTGAAATTTAACCACGAACCACACTCAGGAAAACCTCCAGGGAGGTTAAAGGGTGACTACCACCAAAAATGAAATGTCCTTATTGTGTTTCTTTCATGTTGCTGATATCTTACATGTGCTTTGTTTTTCTCTTGTATGTTTAGTTAAGAAAATATTTTACTTTATGTGTCACTGGGTGCATTGATCATATGATCTTTTGTGTTGTTAGCTACCCCTACCTATCTTTACAGCTCTTGCCCCTCACTGTATAGCTTTGGCCATAGAATGGGCCCTGTGGGCCTGAAGTCATGGAAACCAACTCACATCATTGCATTGTGTGGGATGTATTCGAAGGACATCACCAGGGGGTAGATTAGAAGGCTTTTAAGCTCCCTGTCGTATCTCATTCAGCTGCCGCTCTTCTCTAGTAGCTTAGACAGCATAATGCCCCCCTGTAGCCTTATCTAAACATTCGCCCCTGCATCCCACTGACTTAAATACTGTAGAAGCAATGCAACAGCTGTAAAGTAAAACAGTTGCACAGATTTTGGTTACTATTGAATCGTTGTTGAAAATCTACAAAATGGAAACAGGAGATAAAAAATATATGTATTTATTTTTCCTTTTTACATGCCATTACTTCAAAGAAAAATTAACAGCAGTGTGTGTTTTTATAATGTGGTTTTGCTTGTGATGCACAAGTAATATAATTGCAGCTTATGTTGGTGTTCCTTTAAAGTGTGTGTGTATATTATTTAGTGACATTTAAATAGTAAATTGTGCATGTATTCATTTGTTTTCGTTTGTAGTGGGATTTGGAAGTCGACCAGATCCATGATGTTATTGCAGATGATGACAGATACATTCATGAAGATCTTGACGATGACTATGTTCCTGAGAAGAAGACACAGAACCCGAAGCGGAGATTGTGCGCTGCCAAGAAGATCATCCCTTTGGAAAGCTCAGCAGAACCTGGCTCACTTGAGGGTGAAAGTCTCAAGAACAGAAACGCGAATATGTCGGTTGAATGTCCTACGTGTCATAAAACATTTCTCAGTAAATACTATTTGAAAGTCCATAACAGGTAAACATTTCGAGCTCTGATCACTGAGCCAGCCTTGACAAACGCAGAGTGGCTGAATCACAGAATTGTGCCGTTTGCACTGGATAATGCTCCTGATTTAGTCAATGTTTCTCTCTGCGATAAGCCCAGCGAATGTGGACGAGCGCAACTCTGATTCCTGCTGATTTACACTAGTTGGTGCCTCCTCAGCGTTTAAAGAACAGAGCCTGTAGTTAGTGATGTGCTTTGCAATTTTGTTTCTGACAAAGTCTTGTTAGGTTTTTAATATCCTTAAGGGGTTTATTCAGTTAATGGTGAAGTCAGAATGGGCAGAAGTGAAAATTCTACGTCAAATAATCAAACCAAAAAATTTCTCTGATTTATCTCACTGTCCAAATCCGCTATTTGGTCAAAAATTTTCTCTTCTCTGGTCAATTCTCCTGAGTTTCACCTTTTAGTGAACAGACCCTATTGTTGCCCCCCGTCCCCCAAGAAAGAAAAAATCTATTTTATCCATGTGCTTGGGGGCATACACAGGGCTTATAGCAATGTGGAAATGTGTCAAAACCATAACATCACTATTTTAGTTCCTTTCAGCAGAGGTTGATAAATCCAGGGACTCACAGGCTCTTAGAATTTTCCTTTTGGTAACAAAATATGTGGATTATTCTGCACAACTTGACTGTAAACTGTACCTGACTACTAAAATGAGTAGTTGGCTCCTAATATTATTTTTTTGTCTCCTTTATTGTGATTGAAATTTGTCAACACTGCCTCATATTTTCATATACCAAAAGCATTGCATGCACACATCTATAGAATACAGTAACATTTGTGTAGGAAACGCTGCTCAAGTCCGGCTTGCCTCATTAACCGTGTTACTGCTGTATTTAATTGTATAACATGAGGCAGTTTGAGATTTTTTTTTTTTAATCCGTGTGATGCCTTTTTTGGTACATATTGAAGTCAGATTGCTCGTATTGATTGGGTGCACGTCCATCAGTCCTCTGTTTTGTTCTATGATATGTCCGGCTTTGCGTATTTAGGAAAGGGTAATACCAATGAGTGTTGTTATTATTTTTCTAAACGTGTATCTTTCATTTAAACCGTTTCGTTAGGAAGCACACAGGAGAGAAGCCTTTTGAATGTTCGAAGTGTGGCAAAAGCTATTTCAGGAAAGAGAATCTCTTGGAACATGAAGCACGAAACTGCGTGAACAGAACAGAGCAGGTCAGTCTAAGGTTAGATCACTCTGTGTCAGTGTCTACATTTTTTTTTTTTTTTTTTTTTTTTTTTTTTATCTCTGGGCTTGTTATAGTACATTCTGAAATAATTGTCATACCTGTGAGTCCAACATGGCATGATTGTTGACGTTATTTGCTGAAGTATGTCCAGACTTTAAAAGGCTACATTTAGCCCAGGGTCTCCTCATCTGATCTTGTTGGTTAAAAGGAGCCGCTTTTCGCAATTGCAACGTGAACACCAGCTTTTGGTAGCTGGTAATTTATTTTCATAAAGCATACCAAAACATTCTCCTCTGCAATTTGTTTCCCATGTATCCACGTTAAACAGAAACAATATTTTATAGTTGTAAAATCACCATAATACACCATAGCTCTGTGGTCTTATTTGTGTCTTCTGGTCTTTGGGTAGCTCGCCATCATCAGTGTGCAATCTCAAAGAGTCTTTACTTACAGAAGAGGTTATTATGGTGTTTATTCTCTGAGCCTCAGAAGTAACAAGTCGTCCTTTTGCCGTGTACAGACCGTCAGTTACAACAATGAAGCTTAAGGCCGGGGTCAGACCAGTATTTTTAAGAGCGGAAGGAACGTCTGTGAGAGTGGATGTCCTTCCACTGTGATGTCCGTCTGGCCACCTCGCTGAGTGCAGTTTGCGCTCAGCACTGCAAGGTTCGATCCCTCTATGGAGGATCACGCTTCGCAGCCCCGTCCATCATGCGTCTAGCGTTTCAATGGGGAGGCTTTCTGCACGTCCACTTGTAGCGCGCGCAATTCGCATGCGTGCTACAGCGTGTGACCGGCCCTGTCACAACGCTGCGACGGATACCGGTAGGCACATCAGTACGGGCGCACATAGTGCGCTCGTCTGACCCCGGCCTAAATGCAGCGAAAATAGACACGACCGACTCGGCTTCTGGGGAGGTTGCAATGTATGAGAGTGTATGCAACTGTAGAATGTGTGTGTGTGTATCCCGATGGAAAATAGGGGGCCCTATTACAATCTTCACGCAAACTGTACGTTGCGCGTCCTATACTCAACATTGTGAGTGCAAATGCGTTTGTGCGCTGGTACGCGGATGGTATTACAATCTATGCGCAGTTTGTAACGCACAGCCTTTGCGTGCATAATTTTAGCAACTCCTAAAAGCTGGTGTTAATGGCAAATTCTATCAACCTGGCCGAAACCAAATACAGCAGCCCAAAAAAAAATACGCAGCAAAGTATAGTTACATACCGAACCAATAAATTTGAGAAGGTGTGTGTGCATTTTTTATTGATGCAGCATATATGCGCAGATTGACTTTGACAAGCGCAAAAACTTAACGTGAGACAATTGTGGTTCTTAATTCTGATTGGCTGAATCGCGTGAAAAAACAGTCCGCACACGGATTTCTGCGCGCGACGTTATTTTTTGACGGATGAAAAAATGCGCGAGGATTGTAATGCCAGCATTGATTTACAAGCGTTAACGTTTAGCCCAGGGTGTTTATATGCAGCTATTCTATTTTATACTCAGAACTGTAATTTTCTTATATGGTATTTCAGCTGTTTAGGGGGCAAAGCGTTCTGCAGCGTAAGCGAGTATAGAACCTCATAATGTTCAGTCTATCTATAGATCAAACGATGTCACTACAAAATATCTGTTGTCATGTGACTCATATCTCATTCGTGCCTCGTCCTGAGCCCACTTTATATAGGCTATAGAAGATTTAACAATAGTTTTTTAAACCCGCCTGACGACGCCAAGTCAAACATCTTAAGGTGGGTCCTAACCTAATGACCATACACAATCTACCCTTTTTTTTCAGCTCAGAAATAAAATAGTTTATTTTTATTCCCTGCACCAGCAATCCACCTTTCAGAGAAAGAAAAAAAACCTGGTGGAGACAGCAGCAAATATGCTGTCATTAGGTTCCCAGCTGAAGACGTTTGCCTTAACGTTGGCAGGTGACCTTAAAATTGTAATGGCCATTTAATTAAGCAGAAAACCTCAATATTTTTGTTTTAGACTGGATATGAGATGCAAAGTGCAAATTAAATTTTTTTTGGTATGTATTAGGGTCTAAGTGGGACTGAAGATTGACGGTTTATTCTGCTGCACGAGAGCAGGGGAAGTAAAGCACGGGGCTGATTTTTTTTTTTTTTTTTTTTTTTAACATGTTGGTTTTGGCTTCTCTCAACAGACAGAATAATAAGCGACTGAGAATCACGTATTATTCTGTGTCTCACATTACTGTTACATGTCTTAGAGTATAAAAGAGTACATTAAAGTTACAAGTCACAAGGGTATTCATACTAGCAAGTGAGCCATTAGTAAATGTTTACAGGTGTATTCTGTATATAGTCACTATCAGGGTTATCCAAAGAGATCCGAATTGCTTGAGAAAGGTAACCGAACGCTGAAAATCAGCGTTCGGTTGCCTTTCCTGGCCATTTGGCTATCCAGAGAGCAGGCAATTCGCCAAATCCTGGCGAATTGCTTGCCTGTTCGAGGGCAGAGAAATCCCCATGAAATGCACTGCTTCGGCTATTCAGAGAACACAAACCAGCAGTGAAAGGTTCCCCTAATGCCCTGCCATGGTTTAATTCGGCAAGTTAATTCAGGAGAATCCCATAGGCTTCAATGTTAAAAATATTCCCGTTTTAATTCAATATCTAATAAACCGTTCATTATAAAATTCTGCAGTAAAGAGTCTCTTTATTTATAGATTTTTTTTAGGATACTTTAAGCATTTTTTTTTTTTTTTTAAGTTTACTTATTTTTTCTGTAACAGCCCTCTTTATTATCATTCCCTGGATCTCATATGCAAATTTCAGACATTTTCGCTCAGTAGTTTCTTTGCAAACAGCGTTTCATTTTCACAGATTCACAGATTCATCAAATCTTCCACCAGTCTTGAGTCACTCGAGCTCCTTACTAACATACCTCAATACAGAATGCACCTGTAAACATGTAACATAATGACTATTTCGTACATATTTATTTTCTGTTAATCTGTATATTTGTGTTGTTAATATCTTACAGAAATACAAAGTAATACAATGTAACACTTCAATGTTCTTGAACCCAGGACATACTTGAAAACGAGAGAAATCTCAATGTATCCTTCCTGGTAAAATCCTTTATAAATAAATAAATTGTAAGTGGAGATGCAATGGATAACTGCTCACTCGCAAACTAGAATGGATTAGAAGCCATGTCATACAAGAGGCACACCTTGAAGCAGACATGTCGGGTTTTTCCTTACCTTGAAAATTGTGTTCAAATAGTGGAGTATGTGTGGTTTTTTTGGTCAGAGACTGTGACCGTGGGCTTCCTGTGCCATGTCCACAGCAGCTGCATAATTTGTTATGCCGTCTTTTTACTGTTTACAGACTTTGTATAACGCTATATTGCTACAGAGGGCACTAAGCGTGTAAGTAGGGCTTTTGGGAAACGTGACGTGTCTGGATGAAGGTTTCTCATTCTGCAACTTCGTGTTTCACCGACATTACTAAGCATACAGGTTAGTGTGTGATGTAGGAGGATTTATTTATCTGTTGCTGTGTTTACAGGCTTTTTCCTGCACTTTGTGTAATGAGATTTTTAAAAGGCGAATGGAGCTGAGGGTTCACATGGTCTCCCACACTGGTGAAATGCCTTATAAAGTAAGTACGGTGCCCTTTATTGACTCCTAAAATGCTCTGCAAGATTATGCGACAAATCACAGTATTCCACGAACACAAATTCCTTTTTGTTACAGTTTTTATTTTCATTTTAAAAGCCCTTGTGAAGTCTACAAGTACAAAGTTTTATGAAGTTAATTTTTATCTCCTTTACTCCTCACATTCAGTCACTAACCAAATCCTGCTACGTCCACCTAAAAAACCTTGCACGCTTCTGTCCCTGTCTTAATCAGGACTCTGCTAAAATTCTCATCCAAGCACTTATTATCTCTCGCCTTGACTACTGTAACCTCCTTCTCTCTGACCTTAAGAGATCCCAGATTCTCCCTCTGCAGTCTGTTATGAATGCCTGTACCAGGCTCATCCACCTCCTCTCCCGCACCTCTCACAACTTGCCCCTTTGTCAATCTCTACACTGGCTCCCTGTTTCCTTTAGGCTGGTGTCAGACAAGCGCACTATGTGTACCCGTACTGACGTGCCTCCCGCCGTCCGTCACAGTGTTGTGATGCTGCAATGGGGCTGGCCACACGCTGCTGCACACGTATGACTGCAGCCGTGCTGCAAGCCTCCCTGTCAAAGCGCTACGACATGCATTCGGGGCTGCAAAGCGTGATCCTCCATAGGAACTGCACTCAGCGAGGTGGCGAGGGGCGTTGAGTGGAAGGAACGTCCGCTCTCACGGACATTCCTTCTGCTCTTAAAAACACTCGTCTGACCCTGGTCTTAGAATCCAATTCAAAATATTGGTGGTCCCCTACAAAGCTTTCCATAATCGTGTCTCGGCCTACATCTCCTCCCTTATTAACAGTTACATCCCATCCCGACCAATTCGCTCTGCCAATGATCTGACTTTATTGTCTCCTCGGACCCGCACCCCCAACTCTCGCCTTTCAGGACTTCTCCCGAGCTGCCCCCTTTCTGTGGAACTCCCTCCCCCGCAATATTAAACTCTCCCCGTCTCTCCAGTCCTTCAAGACATCGTTGAAAACACATTACTTTAGAGAAGTCTATCGGCTCACTCCATAGTCGTCCTCTGTTCATTTCTTACACCATCTTTCCACACAGCCCACATTCACCCGCTATTTCATGTTTTCGATTTGCCCTCACCTAGTGTGTCAACCCTCTTCTCTTAGATTGTAAGCTCTCTAGCAGGGTCCTCTCTCCTATTAGATAAAACACACATAGGGTAAAACCCCTTTACCCCTGAGTGTTATAGCACTGCCAATTTTACACTCACAAACGGTGATTTCAATCAGGCATGTAGATATTCAACATAGGATCCAATTTCTTTCCTAGAGTTATTTTCTCATTTTCATAACCAAATAGTCATGTTGAAAAAGGGAAAGAATGGTATGCAATAGTGAAGGACCACAAAAAATGGTTCAAATTTAAAATCAATCCTTACTTATTGCACGTACTCTTAACAAGTTAAAAAAATCACATATAAAAGTCACCCAGTCCCAGGGATACATCTCGGGTCCAAGCCCTAAGTTCCACGGTTTCTGGGGTCTGCCACTCAACGCGTTTCGTCCTCTCGACTTCCTCAGGAGTCTCCT
The DNA here is from genome assembly GCA_009667805.1 of Leptobrachium leishanense. Lineage (NCBI taxonomy): Eukaryota > Metazoa > Chordata > Amphibia > Anura > Megophryidae > Leptobrachium > Leptobrachium leishanense. The sequence goes on from CM019073.1 coordinate 49,311,888, forward strand.
ATGTGTGTTTTATCTACTTGTATTGCAGATATCCCCCTTCTCTATTTTTTTTTTTTTTCTCCTCTCTCCTATTGTTCTGTGTTTAACTTGTATGTATATTTATTTGTTATTCTGTCTCACCCATTGTACAGCGCTTCCGAACTTACACCAGTTACAAGATTTTATAAAGTGCTATGTTCAGCATTGCCCTTTGCAATAGAGCTAGGAGTCTTCCATCATGACTGGTTTGTAACTGGGAGTTCTTATCAACCCTAGGATGATATTCTCATTCTAAAGGCAATACATCGTTGACAAGCTAACAAACTCTACCTTTAAAGAAAGAAGTGACCCCAGCATTGTATATTCGCCAGGCCATCTCTAGTTAAAATTACAGGGGGGGGGGAGAGAGAGCTCACAGTCTGATTCAGTCCTTTAAGTGAAGGGGGATTAGCTCCTTCTTGAAGCTCAGATCAGGGAGTACTGATCTGAACTTCAGGGATTTGAATCAGGGAGTGGGAACCGATTTTTAGGACCTGGGTCCCTCCATTGACTCTCAATGTATTTACCTCCTTCCCCATCAGTTACATGACATGCTGTGCTCACAGAAGCCAGCTGCTTTCATGTTTGGAGGATTGTAAAGGAAGTGCTGCAATGAGTAAAGGTAACTTTTTAATAGTATCTAAAGGGTTAAAATGGGAGGAATCAGGAAGGGGAGTTGATTTTTTAACCTCTCCATTTTCCCTTTATCCATTTAAACCTAGTAATCGGAACGTCTTGCAAAATCCTATGATTTTTTTTTATAATATATGCTATTTTGGGCGTAAATTGTGCTATTCCTGGCAATTATCACTTACAGAATTTTTTATTAAAAAAAAAAAATTCCCTACAAGGCAATCCCCTTCACAAACTAATATTGGTTGGTTTTTAATGTTTCTTTTTATTCCTTTACAATTATCAAAAAAAAAATCTCCTGTAGTGAACAGAATTTTGTCGACTGCAAATATAAACCAATAACTGTTGAAGCGGCGCTGTTTGTTTCAATACTGTAGCCTAATGTAAGATGCACTTGGCATTGGCACTATTCAGAGACCTCCATAAAATTTTGTTTTTTTTGGTACGTGGGGCATAGCACAATTTTCTTGCGCTACAGCGCCATCAACAATAACTTTATAGCTGTCATCTAATGCTCAAGTGATCTGCACTAAAACTGTTCAGCCATGACACGTACTCTGCTCTTACATGTCTTCATGAAGGCATAGTGTATTGCTTCATTGTTGATCTGACTGTCCATCTTATGTTTTCAGTGCTCTACTTGTACCCAGCAGTTCATGCAGAAGAAGCACTTGCAAAGTCACATGATCAAGATGCACGGGGCCCCAAAGCCACACGCTGTAAGTGCAAAATGTACCATGTGTTGGGTATATCCAGAATGCCTTGGTAGCTTTTGTGCTGAAGGTTTACTGTCTCACGTTCACTTTTATAAATCTATACTATACCTGTCTTGAATATAATTTGTTACATGAAATAAAATGAGAATGCATCATCTTGTTTCATACATACTGTTATAATTTCATTAGCTGCTGATGTGTGGTCACATGTGACAGCGTTCCGACATAGTTTCTTTTTTTATTCCCGACATAGTTTCTTATCTTTAACCTCCCTGGCGGTATTCCTGAGTGTGACTCAGGGTTAAATTTCGCTACCGCGAACGGTAACCCCGAGCCACACTCTGGCTGCATACTCACCTCATCCTGCACCACCTCGCTGTCCCCCCGCAGTGTGATCGCAGCAACTTGCTTCCTGGTAACGCTCCCTGCGAGTCACACGATGCAGGGGGCGGGACCGGGCAGCAAACTTAAAAAAAAAAAAAGAATATTCCAATGTAAAATTTCCAGCAGCATGACCTGCTCATGAAAGGCCACTAGGTGGCACTAAAGGATCAGAAACAGACCATACATACACAGTCTAATATTGCACCCTTGTTTTCTGAAAGAGTTAAGTGTTTTTGGTTTGATTATATGATTGAATATAATTTATTAGCATTATTTTGGATAATTATTTTTGGGATAATAAATTATTATGTTGTGTTTCAAACTTTATCGGACTCAGTGGGCCATATTACGTACTTGGTGCTAACTTAACCAGAGCTGTTAACTTAAAACCTCCATCTATACTATAATTGAGTAAGGCTTGGCGTGTCCGTCGCCAAGCCTTACTCTGCGCATGCGCGCGCAACCAGCGGCGGTTGGTTGCGCGCGCATGCAACCGCCGCGGCACGAGCCGGCTGCCGGCTCGCCGCGGCGGTTACAAGATGCACACAGCAGCCGGGTAGAGGCTGCGCTCGCAGCCTCTACCCGGCTGCCGCGCGCATCCAACTCCCGAGCGGCGAAGGAAAGTTCCCTCCGCTGCTCGGGGGTTGGATGCGCGCGGCAGCCGGGTCTACCCGGCTGCTGTGTGCATCCAACCCATCCCCCGAGCGGCGAAGGGAAAGTTCCCTCGCTTCCGCTCTTTGAAGGACCCAAGCCCCGGTCACGTGACCGCGGCTTGGGTCCTTCAAAGACCGAAAGCGGGGAAACTTTCACTTCCCCGGCGCCGCTCGGAAAGGTAAGTATGGCGCGGACGGCGGAGCTCATGGGGCGGCTGTCCGAATGCTGATAGAGCATTCGAACAGCCGCCCCATGTCTGGTCTGGGGTCTGATCTGGGGTATATATCCATGAGAGCTTGGGGGGGGTCAATATCCAGGAGCCTGGGGGGCAGTATCCATGAGCTGGGGGTCAATATCCACGAGCTGGGGGGCAGTATCCACGAGCTGGGGGTCAATATCCACGAGCTGGGGGTCAATATCCACGAGCTGGGGGTCAATATCCACGAGCTGGGGGTCAATATCCACGAGCTGGGGGTCAATATCCACGAGTTGGGGGTCAATATCCACGAGCTGGGGGTCAATATCCACGAGCTGGGGGTCAATATCCACGAGCTGGGGGCCAATATCCATAAGCTGGGGGGGGCAGTATCCATGAGCTGGGGGGCAATATCCAGGAGCTTGGGGCAATATCCAGGAGCTTGGGGCAATATCCAGGAGCTGGTGGGCAATATCCAGGAGCTGGGGGGCAATATCCATGAGCTGGGCCAATATCCACGTGCTGGGGCAGTAGCCACGTGCTGGGGCAGTATCCACGAGCTGGGGCAATGTCCACGAGCTGGGCCAGTATCCACGTGCTGGGGCAATGTCCACGTGCTGGGGCAGTATCCACGTGCTGGGGCAGTATCCACGTGCTGGGGCAGTATCCACGTGCTGGGGCAGTATCCACGTGCTGGGGCAGTATCCACGTGCTGGGGCAGTATCCACGTGCTGGGGCAATATCCACGAGCTGCGGCAATATCCACGAGCTGCGGCAATATCCACGAGCTGCGGCAATATCCACGAGCTGGGGCAATATCCACGAGCTGGGGCAGTATCCACGTGCTGGGGCAATGTCCACGAGCTGGGGCAGTATCCACGAGCTGGGGCAGTATCCACGAGCTGGGGCAGTATCCACGAGCTGGGGCAGTATCCACGAGCTGGGGCAGTATCCACGAGCTGGGGCAGTATCCACGAGCTGGGGCAGTATCCACGAGCTGGGGCAGTATATCCACAATAGACTGCCCTCTGGGCAGGCTTTCCACCTTGTAGGATATAATGGCTCTGGGAAGTTTACAATCGCTCTGGTTAAGTTGGCACCAAGTTTGTAATATGGCCCTTGTGTTTACTAGACTCTTGCTTGCACGGATTTCAGTGCGTTATTCCTAATTATTACTGGCTTACTATATAAAAAAAAAACATGTTTCCTATAAAAAAAAAATTAGATGCTTTTAGACACAAAATTTTGAAAAAATTAGACCGCCAGGAAGGTTAAAGAATCTCTTACCCCTATCCACATAAAGACCCCACTGATTGACAGCCTTTCAGGTGGAGATGATAGCTCTGCTTTGAAGTACAGGAACCACAAATAGTTGTGCGGGAGGGCAGACTCTTGCCACCTTGATCACTTAAACTAATTTAAGAGATTGTGGCGGCTAAAGCAGAAACTTATTCTGTGAGTGTATTTTCTTTTCTTATGAACTTGAGCATTTCGTTACATTTCAGAGATCTTTAGTAAGAGGTTACAAGACTTTGTTTATTTTTTTCCATAAACAAACGCCTTTTGGGGAATAGGCAATAAGCATATTGTGCGTGAGGACCACATCGAGACATTCAGTACTTCAGGGTGACTAAATACTGTGAGAGGTATAAGAGGTAGTGCACCGATGATCACCATTGTAGCCAACAACTAAAAATACCCATTGCTGCAACGACAGTGAGCTATCATCAGAAGCAAACCTAAACACCGGCAGATGAAGTAACTGAACAGCACCAAACAACTGTAGCGCCGTTAATCTTCTGTAAAAAGCATAAACTGTGGCTATTCTTCAATTACCATTGTTTTAGCAGGGTTTGCAACAGCTTACGCTGAGAATTATGGGGGAATGAAAGGAGAAAAGTACTGCGAACTTCAGTGCATGTTCCCTATATAGTGCATTCACCATATTTCATCCACCGTAGTTTGCTGAAGTAGAACCACTGTTCTTTCCCAGAAACAAATATGGCAAGTGAATAAGCCCTTTATGTTGCACAGAGCATAGCTTTCTCCGCATCTCGTGAGGTAGAGTTTTTAACTGCATTTTAATGGAAATCTCTTTGATTCAGCTTACTGTTTCTCAAAACTTTTTTTTTTGTGTCTCTGCTCCAGCACAAAGGAGGCAGATCAGTGGCTTGAGTACATTTCCTCTCCAGTAAGTGTCCTAGGGCAAGACACCTAACGGTACATACTCGCCACCCAGGACATACTTGAAAACGAGAGAAATCTCAATGTATCCTTCCTGGTAAAATCCTTTCTCCAATTTGGTACTTGACAGTAACTAATACATTATATATATATATATATATATATATAATATGTATTAGTTACTGTCAAGTACCAAATTGGAGAAAGGATTTTACCAGGAAGGATACATTGAGATTTCTCTCGTTTTCAAGTATGTCCTGGGTGGCGAGTGTGTACCGTTAGGTGTCTTGCCAAGGACACTTACTGGAGAGGTGCTCTTGCCGGGATTCAAACCTGTGTCTCCACGGTTATAGAGCAGTGGTGTTACATCTACGTCACCCAGCTGGCACATTACTATCCAATAACTTTAATGCTGCATAATCCTATATTGTTGCTATTCCAGAATCTGCATATAATTATTCATTGTGAAGATTATACATGTTTACCGTGGTTGTGTTTTCTGTTGACGTAAGTGCGATGACATCAAAAGGAGTAACCTCTGCTTGTATGCAAAGTGACCACTAGGGGGCAGCAAATGAGAATAAAGAGAAAATGTTTATTTTTATGGCTTGGAGTATTTAGTGTGTGCATTGCTTTTATAACGCGATTACCTGCATTACTCACAGATTATTTTTACAAGTGTCGCCACAAGTAATCTAATAAACCAATTCAGGGATCTCAAACTTCGGCCCCCAGATTTTAATTGCCTGTGATTCCCAGAATTCTTTGGATGCAAATTCAAATATATTTATTTATTTGCAATGTATTTTACCAGGAACATACATTGAGAATATATGAACAGAGACTCATGGGAGGTGTAGTTCAGAAACATCTGAGGGGGCTGAGTTTGAGACTCCTGCTCTAAAATTATTTTATCTGTTTTAAATTTTGACAGATGCATAATGCAAAAGCGTTTATACATGTAACTGCACAGCTTAAGCATGTACACATTTGAAAGCACCGCAGGAGTATTATTGTGGAACGAGTCCATGTTTTAGAGAGGGTCTTCAAACCATGTTAGACCCTCTGCATCTATCTCTTCTATTTCAGTGCTCTACGTGTGGGAAATGCTTTTGCACTCGGACAGAACTTCGGTTACATGAAGCCTTTAAACACCGCGGTGAGAAGTTGTTTGTGTGTGAAGAGTGTGGACACCGGGCATCAAGTCGGAGCGGCTTACAAATGCACATCAAAGCTAAGCACAGGTGAACCATAACATTCCTCAAACACGCATACAATTCAATGTGCAGATTCATTTGGCCTTTTTATACCCAAAATTAGATGATGCACCGCTCCGTTAACCCTGTTGCTGTAGGAAATCTAGATATGTAAAGTTACTTTGTGTAAATGATAGCCCTGTAAATCTACTCCATACTTTGTGCTAGCAAAGCTACACACAAACACCTATTCTTTTTGCATAGAGGTCTGTGCCAACCACTGGTCTCTATCCCTGGGAGCCGGGATTGGCGTCAGTAGGGCGGCTCACTGTACTTGGAGTTGTGTTCTCAAGCAAGGCTGATTTTGTTTTGGAGATGTTGTAACTTGTATTGCTCAGGGGAGGAAAGCTCATGGCAGCTTTGTTATCCCTGAACAGGGAATCACAACATTTATCCAGACGGGTGACTAAATTAATAAGTGGAATGGAAGATTTACGTTAACGAGCTTAAACCTGTTTAGTTTAGAGAAACGGCGCCTTTGAGGGGATCTGATATATATATATATATATCATTATAAACCATTGCCCAGAAACCTATTCATTAATAGGACTATACACAGGACACAAGGTCACCCATTTAGACTGGACGAAAGGAAATCCGGCCTAAAGCATAGGAAGGGTTATTTTACGCTGATAACAATAAAGCTGTGGAATTCTCTGCCTGTTGAGGTGGTTGGGTCAGAGACTGTACAGACTTTTAAACAACGACTGGATGACTTTCTGCAAAAACATAATATTAAGGGTTATAATATTTAATATGTGGGTAAAAGCTATTTGATCCAGGGAGAAATCTGACGCCATTCTGGGGTCAAGAAGGAATTTTTTCCCCAGTGTGTTGCATATTGGCAAGCGCTTCAGACTGGGTTTTTTGCCGCCTTTTGGAACTACACCTGAAGGTAAAGTGTGAAAGGCTTGACACGATGGACGCGTGTCTTTTTTTCAGCCTATGTAACTATCCAGAAAAATTGGATGTACCAATTCTTTTTTATTTATTTTTTTAAGCAAAATATCAAGTATTCTAAGAAAGGGTCTGAATAAATCTGTCAGTGTATTATTACGGTTTTTCTTCCTAATGAATTTGCAGCATTTTCAAAAATCTGTTCATTGCTTTGTCATTATGGGATATGGAGTGTAGATTGATATGAAATCAAACAACTGTCATATACAGCTGCAACATAAAAAAATGATGCGGTCTGAAAACTTACTGAATGCAATGTACATGTCCATCTATAGGCAATTATTTAGTGTAATCCACGCATCAGATTACATGTCCTGAAGTAGTCCTTGTACTGTATATAGAAACCTAGAATATGTCGGCGGATAAGAACCTTTCAGCCCATCTAGTCTGTCCAATTATTATATGGATACTCTCTCTGGATTCACCTTTTATTTAGGATATCCTTATGCCTATCCCAACACTTTCTGATGTTACTTTTAACACTATGACCTCTTCTTTTGCTAATTTTGGTTTCCTTTTATATATACTCCCTTCCTCTACCTTTTGTTGATTACATTACAGAACAGTGTTTAAAAAGGTAAAGGTAATTTGTTTATATCTTTTAGAAATGAGCGTCCTTATGTATGTGAATTCTGCCACCACGCGTTCACTCAAAAAACAAATTTGAATATGCACCTTAAGACACATACCGGTGAAAAACCGTTCCAGTGTCACCTTTGCGGAAAGACATTTAGAACTCAAGGTGAGAAGTTGTTACTTTTTATTTTATTTTTGTGGCAGCCTACCTGATTTGGGGCTCTATACCAAACCTGGTGTAAGCTTAATCAGATTTGTTAAATTTAGCAACTCCATAGACTCTGGTTAAATTTATACCACCGTTGGAATACAGTCTTTGATATTTTTCCATTTTATTCAATTGCCAGAACAATTTTTAGGAGAAACCTCAGTGTTTATTCTGGAGACCTCAGATCTATTGTAATAATCTTCTAGCTGGCCTCCCTCTCTCCCGCCTCTCACCCCTACAATACATTCTAAATGCCTCTGCCAGGCCCATCCACCTCACCCGCCGCTCAGTCTCTGCTGCTCCTCTCTGCGAGTCCCTTCACCGGCTCCCCATCCTCTGCAGGATTAAAATCAAAATCCTTACCCTGACCTACAAAGCTCTCAGTAACTCAGCTCCCCACTACCTGTCCTCACTAATCACCAAATACACCCCAGCTCGCTCCCTAAGATCAAACAGTGACCTGCACCTAGCTTCTCCCCGCATCACCTCTTCCCATGATAGACTGTAGGATTTCTCACGCGCAGCCCACATCCTCTGGAACGCTCTCCCTCGTACGGTCAGACTTTCCCCTAGTTTCCCTTCCTTCAAATGCTCCCTGAAAGGATTCCTATTTATGGAAGCCTACCACCCAACTCACTGACGCAACCAGTCCATCACTCTCGCCTTGCAGTCCATCACTCTCGCCTTGCAGTCCATCACTCTCGCCTTGCAGTCCATCCCTCTCGCCTTGCAGTCCATCCCTCTCGCCTTGCAGTCCATCCCTCTCGCCTTGCAGTCCATCCCTCTCGCCTTGCAGTCCATCCCTCTCGCCTTGCAGTCCATCCCTCTCGCCTTGCAGTCCATCCCTCTCGCCTTGCAGTCCATCCCTCTCGCCTTGCAGTCCATCCTCTCGCCTTGCAGTCCATCCCTCTCGCCTTGCAGTCCATCCCTCTCGCCTTGCAGTCCATCCCTCTCGCCTTGCAGTCCATCCCTCTCGCCTTGCAGTCCATCCCTCTCGCCTTGCAGTCCATCCCTCTCGCCTTGCAGTCCATCCCTCTCGCCTTGCAGTCCATCCCTCTCGCCTTGCAGTCCATCCCTCTCGCCTTGCAGTCCATCCCTCTCGCCTTGCAGTCCATCCCTCTCGCCTTGCAGTCCATCCCTCTCGCCTTGCAGTCCATCCCTCTCGCCTTGCAGTCCATCCCTCTCGCCTTGCAGTCCATCCCTCTCGCCTTGCAGTCCATCCCTCTCGCCTTGCAGTCCATCCCTCTCGCCTTGCAGTCCATCCCTCTCGCCTTGCAGTCCATCCCTCTCGCCTTGCAGTCCATCCCTCTCGCCTTGCAGTCCATCCCTCTCGCCTTGCAGTCCATCCCTCTCGCCTTGCAGTCCATCCCTCTCGCCTTGCAGTCCATCCCTCTCGCCTTGCAGTCCATCCCTCTCGCCTTTACAGTCCATCACTCTCGCCTTGCAGTCCATCACTCTCGCCTTGCAGTCCATCACTCTCGCCTTGCAGTCCTCTCCTCCTGTTTCCAGACCCACCCTTCTAGATTGTAAATTCCCACGGGAATAGGTCCCTCATTTCCTCCTGTACTGGTTTGTCAAAATGTAGTTCAATGTATTGTAACCCTGTCTGTCCTGTGCCCATTGTACAGCGTTGCAGAATATGCTGGTGCTTCATAATTAAAGAATAATAATAATCTTATTCTCTTTATATGGAGGAATAAAGATTGCATTATGTTGCATTAATGTTCTTCTGTATCGATATCATGTTTAAGAACTGTATCCTAAAAACTTTGATGCGAAAAAGAAATTGGCAATTATGGTGTTAAAAATAATTGTATGATTCTACCTGTTCTATTGTTGGACCACCAAAACTTTGAATGCCCTACTATGCAGTTTGGTAAATAATACCTTTAATGGACCCTATCTTTTAATCCATTGTAGCGAGCCTGCATAAGCACAACCGGACTCACACGGGGGAGCGTCCTTTCAGCTGTGAGTTCTGTGAGCAGAAGTTTACAGACAAAACCCCTCTATTGAGGCACGTTGCCAGTCGGCACCAGGAAGGAAGACCTCATTTTTGCCAGATATGTGGAAAGACCTTTAAAGGTAAATATTCGTTCACATTGCCTCCTTTATTGAAATGAAGTCCTGATTAGTGATTATGGAGTACGTCTTGGACAGTCCAAGTGCTATTAAACTCATTATTATGTAGCTTCCAGATATTTACATCCGTTTCTAAAATGCTTTACACGTTGCTGCTCCCCCCTTCCACAAATCTGTTAATAAACTTAGATATTAATAAATATTAGATATAGAAGTATCTAGAACATTATGCACAAACTCTTGATCCACAGCAAAGAGACCAAATACAATAAGGCTGAAACAACTAATCGATAATGAGAATAGTTGTCAACTATTCTCATTATCGATTAATCAATTTTGTGTACAGCACACACTGTTGAGTCAGACTGGGTTAAATGTTATAACCTCAGACTCTGCTTCTGAACTGATTGGAGAAGACGCGCCGCTGCTTTACTCGGTATGATTTAGTTGTAGGGTTATGACAGACATAACCAGTTTGTTTCTATTCTGTATACAACTGTAGCAGCACTTTAGCACAGACCCTGCCACTGGGTATGGACACTGGACTGCTGGTGTTTTATCCGTACTTGAAGCTGGAGTCCTGTGCCACCACCCCAACCTACCTGCCACCCCGTCTTTGGTCTGGAGCTGCTATTCTCTTCCTTTTGGTCTGGTCCCTTCCTAAAAAAAACCTCCCACACTCAGGTTCAGTCTGTTGCCCAAACACACTTGTGTCAAGTCCCTTGAGTTTGTTCAGGAAATTATAGTAAAAGGACACTATACGCACCCTGACCATTTTAGCTTATTAAAATGGTCAGGCTGTGTGGAGTGTCACCCCCCCCCCCCTTCTCATCTTGCTTTCATGCTGACATCATCATGTCTGAGTGCTTGTAGCAGCTTTCGTTTGGAGGGGAAAGCAGACATGGGCTTAAGCTGCGTACACAGCATCAATCCATCACTGTGATCAGGTGCTCATGTACCTTGTGTGTGATAAGTATGCAATTTGCGTTAGTATGTACGTTCATTAAGTACACTATGTAAATTGCTTATGAAAAAAGGGGGGGCAGGGGTTGATTGTTTTTATTTGTTTTACACAATGTTCCTTTTAAATAAACAAGAGAAAAAAATGTTTTATCAGATTAACCACTTCAATGCGGAGGACGCGCTCAGCGCGTCCTCCGCATTACCGCTGCTGTGCTGAGGACGCGCTGAGCGCGTCCTCCCATTGGGGTCAGCGTTCGGCCGGGTTCCGGCCGATCGCTGGCCCCTCCGGTGCGGGCTGACATCCTGGATGTCAGCCGCGCATCCGGAACCGCAGCCGCTGGTATTAGGTGTCATCGCGGCAGCGCGATGACACCTAATTCAGGCGCCCCCCCCGCATGTGCGGAGGAGGCGCCTGAAAGGGAGGGGGGGAGGTCCTTCGGACCTCTCTCCCTCCCGATCGGCGGCTCTGCGGGGGTTAACCCAGGCATCATTTGGAAGGGCACAGCCTGCCCTTCCAAATGGTGCCTGGCATTAACCCCTGGGGAGCTGGATCGCGAATCAACGCTGAAAAGCGCCAGTTCGCGATCCTTTCCCGGAGCTGGCCGACATCTTGGATGTCGGCCAAGCCTCCGGGAACTCCCCCTGAGGACTGGCGTCATCGTGCGTAGCACGATGACGCCAGTCCTAGAGTTAACCCCTAACTGCCACCAACGGTGGAGATAGGGAGTTCATTGGAACTCCCTATCTCCCGATCCGTGGCAGCTAGGGGTTAAATTTTGGTATGGTTGGATCGGCCAGAGCATGGCCGTTCCAACGATACCAAACACTACTGTGAAAAATGTTGTAAAAAAAAAAAAAAATGAAAAATAAAAATAAAAAAAAATTAAAAAAAAAATTAATAAACACTTTTTTTTCTTTTTTTTGGTTTGTTAATGCAGCAATATTGTTCCCATTTCAATTATAATGTGAACAATGATGCTGCACTAACGATTTTTGTATGCGGTGCGTTTGTTAAAAATAGTGTAATTTTCCCCAAAAAAAATGTAACGAGACCCCATCTCTAATTTTTTTAACAAGCGCACCCCATACAAAATATAACCGCAATTGCTCGCATGTTAAAATGTGAAAAAATACACTTTACACGTTGTAAATTATTGAAAATACATATTTTATTGCATTTTTTGTTATAATATACAGACAGGTCATGACGTATACATATAATAATGACATATTATGAATCTACCGAGTCTGACGGAAAGAACGATATATAATATGTCTGGGTCATATACTAAAATAAGCCTTCAAAACACGTTTAAACATGATGAGCAAAACCGGTAAAAATGACCTCAGCACAGGGGCGGGAAAAGCCTCAGCAGCGACAGGGTTAATCGATTATGAAGATAATCGTTACTTGCAGCCCTAAAATACAACAAGCTTTCCCGTTTACAATGGGAAACTCCATGACGCTTCTTCGGGGACAATCTCCTTTTTAATTAAGCATGGGACTTGAGAAGATTTCTCTACCATACACTACCTTCACCTACTTATTAAGATCTAGCTTATCTTGATTTTAAGATATTTATGTTGATTTCTATTTGTTTATCGCTATATTGTTAAAGTCCATCCCATTTCATAATATTAATTCTGGCTGTCAGTATTCGTTTGAAAATATCCCAATAAAAAGTTTGTGAAATAGACAATTGTTCTTGGTCCGTTCGTCCCCTATTCCAGAGATAAGGGAAGCACATACAGATTTCAGTTAACACTAGAAGTCTTAAAGGTCAACATTGAGAGTGAGCCATTCCACCAGTGCTGAAACAGCTAATCGATAATGAAAATAATTGATAACCATTTTCATTATCGATTGGAAGATTAATCAACCTGTGTAAAGCGCACACTGTTTAGAGTCTGACTGAGTTAAATGTTAATAACCTCAGATGCTATGTTGGAGGTGATTGAAAAAGACATGTTGGCTGCTGTATGATTTAGTTCTAGGGTTATATTAGACATAACTAGGGATGAGCCGAACACCCCCGAGTTCGGTTCGAATTCGAACTCGAACACGAACTCAATACAAGTCAATGGCACTCAAAATTCGATTTTTAGAGTGCCCTCCAAGAGGGCATATATGCTAGATATTTGCCATAAAAGGTGTATGGGGGTCCGGGTAGTGCCCTGGGGGACAGGAAACCAGGACAAAAAGTTTAAAAAAAATTTTTTAAAGGGACAGTGAGTTTTCCATGAAATAAGGGTTAAAAATAAAACTGAAAAATTCCTTCAAATATTGTGCTGATGACGTCAGATAGCCGGGGAACCCCTAGCTGCCCGGAATCCCCTGGAGGAGATAGGGGGTTCATTTGAGGGTTCACAGAGATGCTGATGGGGCTGTGTATAGAGATGCTGATGGGGCTGTGTATAGAGATGCTGATGGGGCTGTGTATAGAGATGCTGTTTGTGTATAGATGCTGCAAGGTTGTGTATAGAGATGCTGTGTATAGAGATGCGATGGGGTTGTGTATAGAGGTGCTGATGGGGTTGTGTATAGAGGTGCTGGTGGGGCCGTGTATAGAGGTGCTGGTGGGGCCGTGTATAGAGGTGCTGGTGGGGCCGTGTATAGAGGTGCTGGTGGGGCCGTGTATAGAGGTGCTGGTGGGGCCGTGTATAGAGGTGCCTTGCGGCGCCGAAGTGCGGCCTAGCTCCGGTGGGGGCCGCCATCTTGGATGGCTTCTCCATCCCCGGGTCCCCCCCTCACTGCCTGACGTCCTCACGCATATTGTGATGACGTCAGATAGCCGGGGAACCCCTAGCTGCCCGGAATTCCCTGGTGGAGATAGGGGGTTCATTTGAACCCCGATATCTCCAGGCAGCTAGGGGATCATGGAGGGTGTCAATCGAAAGGCCTGAGCATGGCCTTTCGAATGATACCCAACATGACCAGGTATAAAGTAAAAAAAAAAATATATAAATGTGTTATTTTTATTAATGCAGCAATATTGTTCACATTTCAATTATAATGTGAACAATGATGCTGCACTAATGATTTTTTTCTATGGGGTGCGTTTGCTATAAATCACGTAATTCCCCCCACAAAATGTAACAAGTCCCCATTTCTAATTTTTGTACAAGTGCACCCCATAGAAAACATAACCGCAAATGCTCATGTGCTAAAATGTGAAAAAAAAAACACTTTACACACTGCAGATGATTAAAAATTCAATTTTTATTGCATTTTTTTGTAATAATATACAGGCAGGACATGACGTATACATATAAAAATGATATATTATGAATCTGCGGAGTCTGCCGGAAAGAACTATATCTAATATGTCTGGGTCATTTAATAAAATGTGGCTTCAAATCGCGTTTAAACATGATGAGCGAAAGCGGTAAAAATGAGCTGAGCACACAGCAGTGAAATGCAGGGTTAAGGGGTTAAACAGCATATCAGAGGAAGATTTAGTAGAGAAATGAACACTTCTCCGAAGCACAGGTGTTGTTTGATACATGTTCAGGAGACACCACACCCTCAGTCTACATACAATGTATCAAATTCATTAGACCAGACTAATTAAAAGCACATGTTCTTTCCAAACACCGGCGTTTGAGAACACAGGTCATTTAGAGGTGAGAATCTTTGCACGTAGATACTAGTTTTTAATTCAATATCTAATAAACCGTTGCTTATAATAGTCTGCAGTAAAGAGTCTCTTTATTTCTAGATTTTTTTTTAGTATTTTCTTTAAGCATTTTTTATCCTTTTTTCAAATTTTTTTTTTTGCAAACTTGAACCGAACACGCCAAAAAGTTCGAAGTTTGCGAACGGCCAAAGTTCGAACCGAACAGCTCATCCCTAGACATAACCAGTTTGTTTTTATTCAGTTTTCAACAGTAGCAGAACCATAGCACAGACCCTGGGGTGCTGCCACTAGGTGCAGATGTACCACTGGTGCTTTATCCTTAGTTGGGGCTACAGTCCTGTGCCACCACCCCACCCTCACTCCGGTCAGGAGCTTAAAGAGATATTCCAGTAACCCTAAACCTTTTTCTGAAAAGGTTTGCCCTCCCATCCTTGATTTTTGTTACCTGCTTGTTTTGTATCCATTGTATTGTGTTTCTCTCTATTTGTAGCTATTGAACAGTTGCGAGTTCACGTGGCTCGACATAAAGGGGTTCGGAAGTTTGAATGCACTGAATGTGGCTACAAATTTACTCGACAGGTAAGGCTTTTATTTGTAAATGTTCCCATTGCTGCTCTTGAAGGGGCACTCTAGGGTTAAAACAGCATTTCAAGGGGTTAAATATTAACCCCTTCTATCCCGTGTCCTTCTGCTGCGCCACTCTATCCCATTTAAACTCTGCAACGTCCTTTAGTACTCCCCTGTCTTCAGTGCCCCGCTTCCTGGCATTGTTCTGGAACTTACCAGTTCCGTTGAGGCTGTCAGATCTTTGACAGGGGGAGTTGGGCAGTGACTTCAGCATCCAGCCAACCAATGCATGGGTGCTGAGAGATATCAGCTGGTTGGGAACATACAGAGGTGTTCATTCCTGACCTATACCTCAGATAGCAGATCCATGAGGCTGACTGACAGTTTTCATGGTGTGGGAATCCATTAAAATCATTAAATGGTCATGGTGGCTAGAACGTCCTCTTAATCCCCATTGCATTATGACAATCCATGCACATCAAGCATCAGAGGGATGTTCTGTGCAAGAGTGAATATCAACACTCCTTTCTGTGTGTAGCATGAATATATTAACCTTCCTGACGGTTTTCCCGAGTGTGGCTCGGGGTTAACTTTTTGTACCCAAAGCGGTATCCCCGAGCCACACTCGGGCTGTATGTCCTGCGGTATCCCCGAGCCACACGTGGGCCGATACGTACATGTCCTGCGCTCCCTCGCTGATCCCCGCAGTCTCCTCCAGCCGCTCGCAACGTTACACTGCCTGGATCTCTTCTCACGAGGAGTGAACCAGGAAGTGTGACATCGCGATCGGCTGCAGTGTGACTGCGGGGACAGCGAGGGAGCGCAGGACATGTAAGTATCGGCCCGAGTGTGGCTCGGGGATACCGCTTTCAGTATTGAAAGTTAACCCCGAACCACACTAATGCCACTAGGGGGCCAGAATAAATAGGACCGATTCTGACATATAACATATGTCAGAATCAGACCGCCAGGGAGGTTAAAAAACCTTTCCTGTCGATCCCAAGACTCTAATGTAAAAGCTGAATACATCGGACCTTCATGTTCTTTCTTCTTGATATGTACCCGAGATTCTACTCTGAACTCTTAGCTGTTTTTGTTTCCTTCTCCTTCAGTAGCGGAGTCTTTAACTTCATATCTTTTAAGCCCCGGGGAGGCGTGATCCTATTAATGTGTCCATTTTTTCAATTTGTAGACTTAAGTGGGAAAAATGACTTTACATTTGTTAAACAGAGGAAGTTTTACCACAATTCCATAGCCTGATACATGTATGTATGATCTATGCACATGGTATTGAGTGAATTGGTGGTGTATATGTGGGGTTGTCTGTGTGACTCGGGACTGATGCAGTAAAATATCCTAATTGATGGTGTATTTTACTGTGTGATATAAATCCTCTCCCTCCACATCCACTGGTTAGAATTGTTACTATTAAAAACACACCTGACTTGAGGTTGAGGTACACTGACCATGGCCCTGAATTACAAACATGTAATGTGTATAAAATATGAAGAAAATGAACACTTATGCACATATTTTATGCTATATCACATGTGTGGGCTGTGAAATATACCCATATATCTCTCTAAATCCTTCATCCATGGTTTGTCTATTGCTGTGTCATTCTTCTCCTGGTATCCCTCTTTATGTGCAACTATCTGCCATTCCCGGTGTCTCATGGCCGCTCTTTCTGTCTCTGTGTCTCTCTTCTGTCTGATGGATATCGATTTATATATACTCTGTCTTGTATACAGAGAGTGAGATATTCAAATGGTTGCATTTTAAAGCTTTGCCAGACTATTGTTTTTATGTTTATACATTTTTCTATTTATAAAGGCACATCTTCGAAGACACATGGAAATTCATAACCGTATTGAAAACTACAATCCACGTCAAAGGAAACTTCGCAATCTGATCATTGAAGATGAAAAAACAATGGTGGTTGGACTGGCGAACCCAGTTGAGTTGGTTGACTTGCAGAGCCAGTCTGTGGTGGTAGGCTTGCAGAACTCCCCAGTGATAGTCACCTTGCAGAGCCCGTCTGTGGTGGTGGGATTGCAGAGTCCACACGAACTTGAAGTTGGCCCTGGTGAGGTCATAGTTGAGTCCATTAATTCAAACACACTTCCAGATGATGTAACAGAACAAAGGATATGTCCAGCAGACGCATTCCCTCCTGATGTCATCGAGCAATCTATTTTCATCACAGCCACAACAATCCCAGATGATGAATGTGAAACGTGATCGCCTTATCTATGCTGCATTGATAATAAAATGTTCTTTTATTTATTTTCTCAATTTAATGACTTTCTTTATTAATGGGACACTCTTGGGTTAAAGCAGGGGAGGGGTTAAATATTGTCTAATTGGCATTTGCTTTTCAGCTATTACAGTAGTCCATGTATTATGCTTTACCAGTTAATGAGGTGCAGGATGGAATGTCTAGATAAGGCTAGATATTGTGGATTAAATAAACAAGAGCCACAAAGCAAAGCTTTTGGTAAATGTTGCATCAAGGGAAAAATCCAGAAACTTGAACCCAGAGATAAAATACCTAATTTTATTTTTCCTTTTCACATGCAATTACTTCAAAGAAGAAAAAAGCAGCATGTGTTTATAAGGTGTTTTTATTTGTAATGCACAAATGTACATGGTACTGTCGCTTTAACTCTGGACACAGTGCACAATGTCCCAACAAAACAACAATAGTAGATTGTGGGGATAAACAGGGGATTAAGATTTACAGTACCTGATAATGGGGCAAGGTTTTCCAAACAAGACAAAGCCCACTCCCAACTTTTCACAGATGTGAACACATTCTAGATAGGGGGGGTTGGAAAGGGCTACCCACAAAGTAATCATAATAATCATAGTAACAGATAAGGATAGACAATAATATTAACTATAACAGTATTTATACATAACATGGACACCACAAATACCCTGTTCCTAGAATTGTAGGTACAGGGTAACTTCACCATAGGAGAGGGCAGGGAAAGAATATAGCAAATCAGGCCTGCAACCCCCCAAATGGCATCTCTAGCTCCATGTACTCAAAGTTCAAAGCGACTCTAGTCACAGGGTTATTCAGTCTTTACAATCATGTCAATTGAGAGTTCAAGTCTCCAATTGAAGCAATATGTATTTCTGTCTCTAGGGGGTGCAATGTGTTGGTTATAACAAAGGTAAATCCCTTGGTTTATTCTTTTAAGATTCTTGCATGCTTCATCTTGTTTGGTAGAGCTGGTGGATCTGCATCTGTCCTCTTAGCTAAAAGCTGGTAGAATTTACTGAAGAAAAACAAGTGGAACACAAAAATATACTTGAAAAGTAATGGATTTTAAGTAATCTTACACAAGTTATAGATGCAGTTTTTCTAAAATGTTAATGCAACTTCTTTCCATTTGCGAAAAGTGCTATTACACGTTTTTGCATTTTTATGGACAAAAAAAATCCAATGGGTTCAAAACCTCAAGAAACTTCAAATTTTTAAGTATAAGCTACAGTGGCTACCGAGTGATCTCGCATCAGAGCATAATGTATAAGTGGGCCATGGTGGTGTTCTTGCATAAAAGGGCTGAAGCTGTCACTGGAGCATACATGCTTTGATTCACTCGGTATACCCACTGAGACCTTGTATCCCCTAATCAATTTTATAGTCACAGTATGAAAATTACAGGCAAAATCTATGACCTCAACAAACCCATGAGATCCGAACTGTAATGAATGGCAATTATCCCTCTTACCCGCAGCTCAGCTGCAAACGCCGGCAACATCCATTCATCTCAGAGCATGACAGTTTGTACAGAGAAAAAGACATTAAGGACAGCAGGCTCTGAGGTAACATGTCCTGGCAATTATTCAAGTGAATGTTTTTTTGTGAAGTGCCACATGTGTTCCGGGTGGCTGGTACACTTCAATAATTATACCTTCTTGTTCAAATTGCAAAAACACATTTGATTTAAGAGGAACTCCTCTCTGGAAGAAATTAATGTGTGGACATAAAATGGCAGTTATGATAGGTTTTATATCCGACAAGGCTTGTGTACAGTTGGAATTACGTACTAGAGTTTACTATGTGTATGGATAGAAAATAGATTTTTGTGAAACCTATCCGTTTAGCCTCCATTTCTATTGCACTTTTACTGCGGCAAAAAAAATTGTGTGTGTGTGTCTAATATATATATTTTACGTGGCATGTATATTCCCCCTATGTTTGTAAGAGAGGATTGGGCTGTTTGAACCCAGGAACGCAATATGCGTTTTAAATTGTTGCTTGCTGCAAAGGTTTCCCCAATTTCCCTGCTAATTGTCAAGGCCTTAAATGTTTCCGTGGTCAAAGGGAGGATGAAATGAGAGCAACAGACAAGGTGAAGCTTTGAGGCTGGCAGCTTGAAAAAGGTTTCAAAAGTTGGTATTTATTATGTGAGTGCTCAGACTAGCTAGGTTTTGTTTTCTGTTCTATTTTGTTTGGATTGCAGAAATAAACCCTAAACTACGTGAGACTGTGCGACAGCCATAATTGCCCTAGAGGACCGTGCTACAGTGCCTTTAAGACTGCGTTGCCATCCAAAGTAAAGAGAGGGGAAAGCCTAAATAGATGTCGTGGGATTGAGTCCAAGTATTGCCATTGTCGTTGTAAGGTCTCGCAAGTGGCGACAAGGGGAGAGGCCGGGATAGGCGTTGATTTTACTATGGAAAAGGAAAGAAAAAAAGAGGAAAGGTGAGAGGGAGGAAGGAAAAGGGGGAGATCAGAGAATGTGGAAAAGTAAGATTTAAGTGTGGCTCTAAAAGACACTTGGCCAGAGGTTCCACTTTTTCTGGAACTGGCGTTGTGAGTTGTGAACAAGCGTCGACAGACGGTCCATCTCCCTCTCCCTTTATCCTTCACAAGATGGAGGAGGCGAAGGGGCATTTTGTAGATTTGATAGATTTATTTACGTACCTATTCCTGCTTCTAACATGTTCCATCTTGCCAAAGTTGGAGATGAGACAGTTTGAAAAGGTTTACAAACTGCCATGAAGAGTGGGGAACATTGATTAACCCAAATGGTCTGTCCTGCCTCCAGAAGAGACATTGAACTGGGCACAGTGTTGATTTTTTTCTGGGAATACTAGAAAAAATGCTGACGTAATTGATCCTCTTCAATATGTCGAAACGAACATCATCAGGGTCTGTGGAGTGAAACGTGAAATCCAAAGTCCCTTTTGCACTTGATCGCATGCAAGTGGTACAGTGATGTTTGGCACCACTAATTCTCTTGCACACAGTCAAGCACAAAAGGGACATTTTAGCTTTAATGACAAATCAGTCCGTGCTATAAAACAAAAGGGTGTTTTACATCCCAAAGCGAAAAGTTTTGGGAAGACTGAGGAAGGGATAGACATATATCGTCCAACAATTGTTACACCATAGGGTGTTTCCCAGCTGAAATTCCTGCATTATGTCCCATCGATACAGCTGAGCAATGGACATTTATCGCGCAGAAAGCCTTTCTATCATGGAACAAGCCAGCAAATATTCCAAAACTGCTGTTATAGGGGCTGAAAAGGGACCCGGATTCCTTTCCAGCCCTAATCTAGCCATATATTCCAAAACACCCCATAAGAAAATGTATGAGGGATCAAGATTGTGTTCTGGGAGATCACATAGTTGAAGGTGACCCATCATGATTAGATTATGATACAGACTATTGGTATCCACCAATATTTATTGTGAAAGGGGCCGGGGGAAATCTATGAGCGTTTGTAGAAACCATGCTTGGGTTTGCCAAAAATGGCACCCAAGCACTATCATTGTTCTAATGCCTGGTTTGGGACAAGGACCGAGCCACCATATTGAAGAGAGGAAACTTGTAATCACATATACAAGATCAATCTTGAATGAACGCGTCTATGGCAGATTCATCTGAGTCTGGTTTCCAGCAGAGAAAAGGCATTCGGTCGGTGCGCAATCATTTCCACCTCCAGTGATGTCCAAACCAGATGAAGCTGTCTCGACATAGTTTGTATGACACAGATGCCAATCTCCTGTGTCCTGGAAATGTCTCAGGGCTAGTTTGCTATTGTATTTGTTACATTGTATACTATTACATTGTTCACTTGTAAAGCTCAGATGTTGAAGAAAAAAAGAAAGAGAGGATACAGGAACAGGACCTTTGCCCCATAACCAATTTCTTGCGCTCAAGCTGTTAGTGTTTAGTGTCTTCACTGCAAAGCATTTAGGATGCCAAAAAGCGGCTTTTAAAAAAGATTCACCGACATGAGATCGGTTAGGAAACCTTCAAGATAAAGCTGAAGTCTAAGAATGGAGAGAGTTGGGTAGACACTATTCTGCTTAGATTCATAAATACTTGAATAAACACATGCTGAGACGTAACTCCTTCATTACCACGTCACTGAGAAGAGGGGGGAGGACACTGCTAGGAACCAGAGGAACCAGTGTGGCTTAAATCATTTTTAATTTATACAGTAAGAAACTTTTGGGAATATTCCCAATGTATTCCATACTGTAATAACAGATTTGGCAGGCAGATGATGCCATCTACTGGCCAAATGGAGTTACTGCAGGTTTGAGCACCATGATCAATGGGGGGGGGGGGGGGGATGACATTCTCCAGACGGGCATCACGCATCTGCGGTGCTAAAATGTAGCATTGGGGTCCAAAAGGTACCCCAAATTAAATTAATTTATAACAAATTAATTTGATGTGCAGTGATACAGCATAGCCTCAGATTTGGTTCACACAATCTCTGGCTGCTCTGTCTGCTACTGTTGATTGTGTATACTTGATCATGGTAGTGAAGGGGTTAATATTTATTATCTAGTACCAACAGTTTCTGCAGCGCTTCCCCATTGTGTTCTAATAGATTTTAATTCGCGTGCAGTCTGAGCTTGATTAGTGTTCCAGGTCAGGCACCACTTTTATTATTGATAACGGTTCAAAGGGTTTAAACGTCTGACCTTAAAAGCTGCAGAAATAGAAGTTTGTCTCCAATCTTGTAAGTTGCACAAAACCTGCCAAAATCCCAATTTTCTATGTGGGCTGAGCCCTTCTTGTGTTACATGCTTCAGAAAACCCGATCATGAAAACACAAAACGCTAAAAGGTGAGGACCTGCTGCTCTGCTTCAGTTACCCCCATGAACAATGAAGACAGAGGGAAAAAAAAGGTTTTAAAATAGGATTATTCTGTGTAGTGATGGAAACTAGGTTTTATCTTCAAAGGGTTGCCACATTCTACGCCCTCCTGTGTTCCCAGCTGGCAGCACTTACCTCGCTGGCCGCCCACCGAGTGAAGTAGCCGAGGGTCACAGACATGGGTAGCTGACGTGGCATGATGACGCCATGCCCGCTGAGTTTAAAACCTGACATCTGAGCCCTGGTTCCATGCCCTAACGTGGTTTTCACTCCTCTCCGTGCTTACTTGTGTATGATCCCTGCTTGTCTGACAATTTTCCTGTGTGTTAACCCCTGACACTTGGCTGATGATCCCTTCCGGCATAACAATCCCTGGCGTTCGTTTTACCTCCGCTCTGGCATTAACCTCTGGTGTTAGTGATTCTGTTTCATGTGTGTATACCTTGTTACTGTTTGTGGTAATAGGTACTGTAGTTTTTTCTGGCCACTTCAAAGACCGTCAGTGTAGGATAGCCCATCTCCGTACAGGGATCATACATTATATATCTAGATTTCTAGGAGGTATGTGACAGGTTCAGAAGATGTGAACTAATCTCTCTTTAATGGCCAGTTATTCCTGAACCATTCCCCAGTGTTCTAGTATTTATCTTAAGAGGAGACCATTATCCAATCTAAGCTTTCCTCTCCTGAAGCTTTATTTCAAGGATCTTAAATTTTGGCCCCCAGCTGTTTATTGCCTACATTTCCAAGAATTTTTTAAAATGCAATAAATGATCAGAGAATCCTGGGAGGCGTAGTTCTTAAACATCTGGGGGGGCTGGAGTTTGAGATCCCTGCTTTATCCGATTGCTCTAAGATGGGGGTTCAAGCCTCAGTCCTCCAGATGTTTTGGAACTACATTTCACTTGAGGCTCAGCTAATCTAATGGAGCAGCTATGCATCATGGGAGATGTGGTTCCGAAACATCTAGATCACCTTGGTTGCTGACTCTGCATTTCACAAAAAGTACTGAATTAACTTACTAGCTTCATTAGCACCAGGCTATATCTGATCATTCTGAACAGCACCACTGCATTTCACATCAGAGGATACACCCGCATGGAGCTATAAAGCTTTACTAGGTACCTTCTAGAGCTGCAACCAACGATTATTTTCATAAAATCGATTAATCGGATAAAAAAAAAAAAAAAAAAAGGTTGCTTAAAAAGCATGTAAAAAAGCAACCCTTTTCCACCCACTTTATATATTTTGCACATCGTAAATAACTTTTGTACGTACATAATCAAATTGTATATCTTGTGTGACTTGCATGCTTTTTGCACATAAAAAAAAAGGTACGCAAGCGCCTTGACAGAGTGATGCTGCATGCGCAGCTCTAGCCCATGTCAGTTTTCTCCCTGAATGAGCGCTCATAGTATGATATAAGCATGAAAGTGGGGCAAGGAGGGGGGCACTCCACGCTTTAACAAGTAAACATGGTCTGGGTACGTAGAGTGTTCCTTTAAAATAATTTCATGAATGGGGAGGGACTGGAGGAAGTGAATTTAGGCAAGGGACCAAACCAGAGTGTGAGAGGGAGTTTGGAGGAATGGACCAAACCAGAGAGGCAGGGAGTGTAGGGTGATGGCACAGGACTCCAGCTCCAAGTAAGGATAAAACACAGGCGTTACAGGTCCTGCACCCAAATTGGTTAGGTTTGACTTAACCCTAGAACGAATTCATGCAGAGTAAAGCAGCTGGCAAGTCTTCTCCAAATCAGATTTGACGTAGAATCTGAAGTTATAAACGCTTAACTCAGACTCCAGAGTGTGATGTACACTGGTAGATTAAATTGGTCGCTTGATCGATAGTTGACAACTATTTTCTTTAGTCGTTTCAGCCCTAGCACCTTCTACTCTTTCATATAATGCAATTACTCAGGCTTCTGCAACAGCTACTTAATGGTGAGAAACCGCTACGAATATGGGGGGGGGGGTCAGAGAGGAGATGCCACAAGAATGAGGGTAACCTGCTACAATGGTGCCTCCGGGCACTTTGGTTACACAGCCAGGGTGTAAGAATTTTTTGAAAGTGCGGTGGGGTATTAAACCAGTGCAACTTATTGTCAATGACTGAAACACAGGGTTTTCTTTAAAACTTTATTTAGGTTGTCTCATTCCAAACTATACAACAGCGATGCAAAATAAAGATTTAAATAAAGTGTTCTATAAAAATAAGGCAAAAAACTGACAAAATTCAACATTAGCACAAGTTCCAGAAACAATAGCAACAACAGACTTTGTAACCAGCTTGTCAATAACGCCGTTATTAACGAAGAGTGGATTGTGACGAGCCGAGATGTAAACATCTAGAGAAAGGAACAAAACCAAAACCAAACCTCTTGGAGGATAAATCCAATAAAAGCCCAAACACTGCAGTTTGATTGGGTGGTTGTTCGTTGCTTCAGGGTTTGTAAGTTTCTCTTGATCACATAAGCTTTGCCACTAATAAAATTCTACTTGGATTTTCGTCACCGGCGACTCGTGAATCCCTTCAAACCTTCAGCTGTTACACATACATAGATCCTTGTGCCGACCTAGGGCTCTATTACATTCTCCGTGCAAAAGCGTATGCACAGCGCAATATTTTTGCACGCAGCGTTAAACGTTAACGCGCATTAATTAACGCTGGTATTACAATCCGAGTGCATCTTTTCATCCATCCGGAAATATCACGCGTAAAAAATACACGCGAAAACGTGCGCAAATTAGCGCTGCGTGCCGAAATCTGTGGGCGGACTGTTTTTTTCCCACAATTCAGCCAATCAGAATTAAGAACTACAATTGTCTCCTGTTCAGTTTTTGCGCCTGTCAAAATCAATCTGAGTATATATGCTGCAGCAATAATAAAACCACGCACAACCTCTCAATTTTATTGTTTGGGTATGTGTAGAATGTGTAACTGTACTGTGATGTGCTGGTGTATTTGGTTTCGGCCAGGATGTTTAGATTTGCAGTAACCACCAGCTTTTAGAAGACGTTAAAATTATGCGCGTAAACGTCGTTTGTAAAAATTTGCGCATCAATTGTAATACCTTCTGCATACCAGAGCACGAACGCATTTGCGCTCACAATGTTAAGTATGCGCTCGTGCAGGGTCACGTTAGACGTTAACGCGCATTGTTTGCGTGAACGTCGTAATACGACGTTCAGCGCAAAGGGTTTTGCCCCTCGCGATAATGCGTTTTTGCGCACGTGCACATTTTTGCGCGAAGAGTGTAATCGTGCCCCTAGAAGGGTCTGTCCACATCTAAAGCTGTCGGGTGATATGCACAGCACGGACTTTGCTTTTCTAACCATATCTTCAATAGTTTCAGAAGACTAGTTTAACAGAAATAAAATGTAATCATCCAACACACACTCTGCTCTACGGAGCAACACAAAACTACAGTAACGGATGCCTCTACAGGCAACACAATACAGAGGTATCCAACAAATTAACTTTAACATTTTAGTACTATACATTAACACAATTCTACGGATCAGTCATCCTACCTGTACTTTAGGCTTTCTACAGCAAAACCACCCCCCCCCCCCCCCATTAAAATGATCCAGGAAAATGTCCACTATAATCAAAAGTAATTTTAATAGTACTTTATAATCAATGCTTGCAAGAAAAATCGCAACTTGGTGCATGGTACACTGCAGTGGATCCAGTTGTGGTTCCTCTGAACTTCATGTCTCCACCCTGTCAACCCCATTTCAGCTGAGGAAGCTGAAACGCATCCAAGATACGATTCCGGAGTTCGAAGGACATGGATGCCTGGGATGACAGGAAGGCAAGAGGTTACAGAGCTGGAGCCAAGAGAATCTGAAGGACCACAGTTGTACGCACTACCCTGCATCAAATATCGCATTCACCAAGCTACGGTTTTATTGTAAGCATTTTTATTAAATTTAATTTTTAAAAACATTCTGCATCAGGCGTCTTGCTTTTCATTAGCTTATGGTTTTTCGTCACTACCCAGAATTGAAAGAGGAAAAGAGACAGAGCCAGAGTAAGGGCAACAATAACCAGATGTTTATGGAGCAAGAGAAAGAGGATTGACATTGGTCGACAGGACCGATGGACAATGCATGAAAGAGAACACTGACCGTATTATCCGCCAATATTTCACCGTGTTGTGTGAGCTGCTGGAGCTTTCCCAAAGATTGTATTAATTGTATTATTGTGTTAATTGTGTTTACAGGGCCATCCAGACGTGGACCCCTTGCTTGATGTGCCTAGAGGGGTGTCAGCTATACCCTCCTGACGAGGCCCAACAAGGCAGAAACGATCGTCAGGGGTTGCTGCACCTCTCGTGCAGGGATGACGTCCTTGGGAGTCAGTACCGGTCACCCTCATTGGGTGAGAGCAGACTGATTTGCATATGGAGCATTCATCCCTGTAATGGCACAAGCAAGATAAAACCTTGTGAGACCCAGGGGCGGATCCAGAGACTAGTCTCGGGAGGGGCACTGACAGAAAATAAGGTGTTTTAGCAGAGAGCCCGACTCACGAGAATTTACAGAGGGCCCGGCTCACAGGAGCTTACAATCTAGAGGAGCAGAGGGCCTGGCTCACAGGAGCTTACAATCTAGAAGAGCAGAGGGCACCCAGGATCTTACAATCTAGAGGAGCAGAGGGCACTCAGGAGCTTACAATCTAGAGGAGCAGAGGACACCCAGGAGCTTACAATCTAGAGGAGCAGAGAGCCCCCAGCTCACACATGGATTTGCCCCCAGCTCATGGATTTGCCCCCAGCTCATGGATTTGCCCCAGCTCATGGATTTGCCCCCAGCTCACACATGGATTTGCCCCCAGCTCACACATGGATTTGCCCCCAGCTCACACATGGATTTGCCCCCAGCTCACACATGGATTTGCCCCCAGCTCACACATGGATTTGCCCCCAGCTCACACATGGATTTGCCCCCAGCTCACACATGGATTTGCGCCCAGCTCATGGATTCGCCCCCAGCTCATGGATTCGCCCCCAGCTCACACATGGATTTGCCCCCAGCTCATGGATTTGCCCCCAGGTCATGGATTTGCCCCCAGCTCACACATGGATTTGCCCCCAGCTCACACATGGATTTGCCCCCAGCTCACACATGGATTTGCCCCCAGCTCATGGATTGCCCCCAGCTCATGGATTTGCCCCAGCTTACACATGGATTTGCCCCCAGCTCTCACCTGGATATTGCTCCAGCTCCGGTGTTCAGGGGTTGAGGGGACCCAGAAGATGCCGGGCAGCGCGGGAGTGCCTGCCCGATCCTGAAGAGTCCGTCCTGTTGAAGGTGATGCGGCTGCGTGGCGTGCGTGCGCAGGTCACGCGGTCCGGCCAGTCAGGTGGTACAGAGACTCAGTACCACCTGATTAGCCGGACCACGTGACCGGCTGCGCCTGCACGCAGCCGCTTCCCTTTAACAGGACGGACTCTTCAGGACCGGGCAGGCACTCCCGCGCTGCCCGGCATCTGGGTCCCCGGCTCAAATCTCGGGGGGGGGGGGCAATTGCCCCGTTGCCCCCCCCCTGGATCCGCCCCTGGTGAGACCTGAGCGGGCCCCACCGTAGAGCAGGCCATTAGTGCTGTTAATGCCTGGCTCTGGTTAGCAAAAAAAGTTAACTACAGCCAGGACTTGGTGTTAACACCAGCCTAAAAAAATGCAAAAAAATTAATCGCATACTCACTCTGTCCCGCGGCGAGGACCGCGGCTCCAACCACCTCCTCCATCCGGCAGGAGCAGGGAAAGACTGGGGGAAAAAAAATCCCCCAGTCTCTCCCTGCGTATCAGTACGCGAGGCGAGATCCGGCTGGTCATGTGACCGGCAGGGGGAAACTCATTGGAGTCCTATGGACGCCATTGAGTGGATGCTCGCGGCTACGCTCAGCACTGCCGCGACCATTCCAGGGGTTAGCGCACGGTAACAATGCAGGCAGCATTTATTGCGCCTGCATTGTAATCCAGCGTTAAAAACGCAGGCGCAAGGGGGATACTGCAGGCGCAGTTTTTCCTCCCTTGCACTGCGTTTTAACGCTTGGATTGTAATATAGCCCTTAGTGTGTGGGTCTCTAGTGCTCATGATTCTATGCTACGAGGGACTTTAAACTGTGCGGCAACACGGACGTGATAACTGCGTTCGTCTGACACGGGCCTTAATGTGAGTGGAACCAGGCCGAGCACAGCCGCCCGTGCTTTCATGCTCTACTGGTTACAAATGGAAAATATAGAATATTTATAATAAAAAAAAAAAGGTACAGAAACCATGACAATACTAATGATGTTGACTCAATTTCCAAAAATATTCTTCCGGGAAGAAGGCTTCCTGATCACTGAAAATGTATATGGATGGGAATGCCTAGGCCTTTTAAGATAATGAAGCACTTACATTGTGTCAACATCACTTCCCAATCCAAACAGAGAGAGACTATTCATTACTTGAGGAGTTCAATTCATAAAATACAACTTGTCACCATCATACTACTGTTGGCATTGCTCTATGGAGAGCGGTCATGTCTATATCACAATGAAGGGCCAGATTCCTCATGGTGTCGGTAGTCAATCATAGAGCTGCAGTGAGGTTCTTCTGGTTCTCTTGGTCCAGGACTCTATGCCCAGGGAAGTGAAAGTCAGATGGGAATCATGTGAAATGGCCGTCACTTAAAATCCTCTCTAGAAGACAAGTGACCGTCATAGCTCATCGTGCTGTGAGGAGAGTTATATGCCCCTCGAGCCAGCAGGACAACTGCTGCCAACTGACTCCAATGCGAGGCATGTTGGTGCTGCTGATTGATGTCACAGCGACCACGCGTTCAATGTCATTGGTGTTTTAATGACAACCATGAAAGGGTAAAGCAAAGCGAACCTGGGCAACAGTGGTTCACTTCAGGATTTGCTGACAAATATTTGCTATTCGTCACAATCAAATGTGATGAAACCTTAAATTTAGGTGATCTATATATATAATTACTTTTGATTCAACTTTTTTAGAGCATTGTATCAAAATAAAGCTTCAGCATCTTTGCTCATCCAATCAGATTTGTGTGAAGAAAAAAATATACTTTAAAGGCTAAATACAAAACAACAACACATACAATTCTACAGGCAAGCTTAGAAGTACACCAATTTCATCATCATTAGGCAGGTCATTCCAGCTTTAGGTCTTGTTCTTATCAGGAGTGAGATCCGACAGACACACACGTACCAACCTCGTAGGTGACGATTATATTATTATTATTAAATAAATTTACTCTGCATAAATACAATTCAAGGAGATTAAATGTATTGTTCTCCAAAACGAGAATGCAGATTTGTTAACCGTTTTGTATAAAATAAACAGGCTTAAAATAAAAAAACACCACACACACAAAAAAACAAATTACAGGGAAAATATCAAGACAAGGTAATGGATGCTGTGAAAGCACTAAATCACAACGCAGAAAAAACATCTCCGTCATCTGACATTTTCTTTCCATTAATCATAAAAAATAAAAATCACTTGAATAGGAGAACATTATCCGTGTAATTAAGCTAAAGGAAGTTTAGCAGTAATTACCCAGGAAGGTCTGTCAGTGATTCAGGCACCTACAGCCGCTTGGCCAGCAATAAGGAGCTACAAAAAGGAAAATGTTGGTCGCATCTCAGAGCCGCTATTACAGCGCCACACTCAGAAGGACGTTGCAAGCGGATACTGGCGATGGCGCCTCTGGTATCATCTCCTGTAGAACATGAAGACTTATGCAGCACTGCTCGAGCATTTGCCTAAACCACTTAACATTAGGGTTTCTGAGCAACAGCTTGAGACGAGATTGTTGAGGGACCTAGGAATGGTCTTGCTACCCTCCAGCCAGCCGAGAATCAAATCCTCCCTATACAAAGCATAGGAAGCATTATACTTACGGCTCGCTCAGAATAGGGCCCAGATTGATTTACATCACCATATTAAAGTATTGTGGGACAGCTAATAAAAACACCAACACGAAAGAACTATAGGGAGCAGGTCTTAATCCCTACTACCGGGTAAGCAAAAAAATACAACATATACATTACGACCACCTCTATTTCACATATATGTATTCCATATAGCCACAAGACCACAACAAATACAAAAACCATATAAAATCAAGTCCAAAAGTATGCATGAAAAAATAAAAAAAAGATTGGATGCAATCCACTGGAGTTAGGATCAATCTCTTATACGTCAATACTGGGGGGGGGGGGGAGGAGGAGAAAATCAGCATTGTATCCACAGAGTCTGCCACCCCTTGATTTGGCACTAAATAAAACTTTATTCTGGCATCAAATTTCAACGTTTCAGTCCCCAGAGGGACTTTCCTCAAGAAAGGAAGGAAAGTCCCTCTGGGGACTGAAACGTTGAAATTTGATGCCAGAATAAAGTTTTATTTTAACTTTGAAAATTTCGGTATGTGGAGTGCGGGACCTCTTGATATATATATATCTACAAGATTTCACCCAAAAGCATGGCATCCGTATACCTCCGATGGGAAGGTGAACTGTTAAAATACAAAAAAAAGAACTGCATTCCTAGGATACGCTTTACACGCATTTCGCCATCATCATCCACGGCTTACTCAAGAGCTGCTGGCGTCCTTTGTCTCTATGTACTTTAGTCCCTGTGTCACGCAGCCAATCACATCTCTCAAAAGAAGCTCTTAATATCTGACGTCTATTAACCAATTAGGCTGGGGGGGGGGTTGCCACCTATCAGCCGAATGAACGGATAATAACCAAGACCTATTGAATGTTTATTCAATGCATTAAACATATTCCCCTTAATAGAAGAGCATATATTCCCCAGAGGTGCTCATGGTACTTGATACTAAGGCCTGCTCCCTATAGGGTCTTATGTGTTGGTATGGTTCATGAGGGTTTAATCCCACATCATCAGGCACTATTCCCTTTATCCGAGTGTTGACACGGTCGTGAGACCAGGTCACCACAACCCCCCTCCCTTTTTGTGTAATAATAATTTAAAAAGAAAAAAAAAAAAAAAGATTTAGATCTTGTATCAAACACTGATTTGTGGGTGAATTAGAGCATTCAGCGGTGCTAGAAACGGACCTCGGGGATGCTCTGCGTACAACATAAACCAAGGGTAATCTTGAAATCTGATTTGTGTCTTTCTAAATATTGCAGATTCTTTTTAAGTGATATCAACCTGGATTACTGCACATTTAATAAAAAGAACCTGAAGTGACAGTCAGCCAACTGACACACCTCAAGCTTTGCCACAGTCCCAGGCTGTGAAAAATCAAGTCAAAAAAGGTTTACATAGAGTATATTTTTTCACAGAACATAAAACAAAGTCTAGTGTAGAACATTTCAAGACATCGAGTGAATTACATACTATAAAATAAACGTAGCTTTATGGGAACATGCAGAATGAACACTCAAACACCATGGTAACTGCAAAGACTTCTAACGCATGCAAGAAAAATCACTTGGTACTAAGGACATGGTGTGGGAAAGGTTGTTCCGGTGCATTTCAAATATTTTTAGACGTTTATGTTACTAGAAAAAAATAGAGATTTTATAGCCTTCTAAACGCGGTGTTGGTTCTTCAGTACAAACATACGCATCCTACATGTAATTGCGAAGAATGCATTGTGTACAAACTGTGCACACACTGCATTAAAAATAGAATCGCAAGTTCGAGGCTCATCGTTTTATAAACAAGGACCTCCTTATTGTCCCTGTTTCCACATACCGACCCATCGATTTCTTCTGAGCAGCATTGGTCATTTTTTCTTTTTTGTAAGGAAAATAAAAAGTTGTCCTATCACCGGTGCATTTCGTTCAGGTTATGGTTGTGCAAGTGCTGTCGACGTCTGTTCAGGTTGATGGTGTGTCGCTCGTGGTGCACATTGTCTAGCGTGGGTCCATCGAAGCTGTACTGTGTGTGAGGCATGAACTGCCGGAATATGCTGACGCTGGCATGCCAGAAAGTGGACTGCGGGAGGCGTCCAATTGTGCTCCATGCTCGCTTTTCGGGGTCATAGGCTTCTACCACACCAGAGAGTTCAAACGCGTTGTCATAACCACCTGACACGTACAGTTTCCCATCCAGGGCAGCCAGGCTCCCTCCAACGTGTACCTGATACAGGACAAGAACAAGGTCACATTTCTCTACTGCACATCATTGAAATGGTGAGGTCGAAGGTCAGCTCTTGTCAGATGGACATGACAAGCGAACACCCTGATTTTTTTAAGCATTTTAGAATTTATTTACAATTGTAAACGTAAATTGTAAAAGTTATGTTAAAAGTAAATCTGAAAGCATTAAAAAAAAAAAAAAAAAATTGCGTTAATCACCAAAAACACGATTTCACGTGATATTTCAGGAAGTCATTAATCTACAATATATATGTGTTTTTTGTTTTTTTTAACACATTTATTTATAAAAGTATTTTACCACGAAGGATCTCAATTTATACTTCC
Source organism: Leptobrachium leishanense (assembly GCA_009667805.1). Taxonomy (NCBI): domain Eukaryota; kingdom Metazoa; phylum Chordata; class Amphibia; order Anura; family Megophryidae; genus Leptobrachium; species Leptobrachium leishanense. Next base: position 49,344,538 of record CM019073.1, read on the forward strand.
TGGTAAAATACTTTATAAATAAATACCACATAATTGTTAGAAGGATGAAAGAGAAAACCAAGAGGACCAGGCGTTCCGGATGGAACTTTATTGCATGGTTCAGCTCGTCCCACAGCAATCAACAGCGTGCGCCGACTGCTGGGCGGGGTGTACTAGTACACCCTGCATCTCCAAGGCCCACCTGCTGCAGGGATGGCAAAGTATGCCCTGCGGCGTGAAGGGGTTAAGGGAGGGTTGGGATATCTAAACCCACGTGGGCAATGTGTGTTGTGTTTTTTTTTCCCTTGCTGCAGGTTTCTCCCACCTGCTGGTAATCAGGATAATAAAAGGTTTCCGGTTTGTAGAAAAACACAGAGCGCAAGGTGAGCTCTGAGGCTAGCAGCATGTAAATGTACAGAAAGGTACGGAGCAGAGAACCAAGGCTGTCATTTTGTTAGCACTCACGATACTAGAGGGACCTTGATTTGGAGTTAGAGCTCGGACGAGCCAGGTTTTTACTTTCTGTTATATTTTGTTTAACTCCTTACCACCGGGCAGGTTGTGCTCACCAGGAGGGAGTTAACGACGGCGGCTCACCGGCTGCTGCGGCAGGCCCCTCCTCTGACCCACCTATGCAGCTGCTCTGCACGCGTCATTGGCTGCAGGGGGAAGGCCCGAATTCAGGCGGTCCCGCGGCAGCAAATGCCACATGCCGTGAGGCAACTGGTGAGCAGGCCTAACGCAGCCCATAGATGCCAACTGGGTGTGCTATGTCGCCCCGTGGCGTTGAGTCCCACCCACCACATGGACGGCATAATACGCCCCACAGAGTAAAAGGGCTAGTTGCTAAATGCTGCTTCAATGAATGCTGCAATTCATAAAGAGACTGATGTGATTGCCTTAGAGGACCATGCTATGGTTTCTGCTGATGGATCACACGATATAGACTTGTGTACACATGTGTGGATATACAGTATGCGTGTGAAACACTTATTAATTGTGGATTGAGAAAGAACTGAACCTGTGACATAGGAGGAATTTTATCCCATTCATTTTTCAATGGACTGTACACATCCACCTCTGCGGAGTCATCTCTGAAAGAAAAAGAAGAGAAAATATAGAACACAAAATTACTTTCCACCATGTAACAGCCCTGAGTAAAACAGAGCTTCGAAAATTACAATGTCAGCAACAGTTCTCAATAAAGTTGTCACTATTGAACACACTGACATGCCAGTCTGCAGAGAAATGCAAGACTCGCTAAACAAATGAAAACGTGACATGCAACGCCGTTGAACGGTCCAGTGACAGTTCTTCCCACTTTTTTTGATACTTTAATTTAGGGAGAAATTAGAAACAAACGGATAGAATCCCAAAAAAGTTGCACAATGAATCAGTGTCGGTGTTGCAGTAAATCCTTTGAGTGTGGTAATATGTGTGGAGAGATCCCGCTAGTATTACATTTCACAAAAAGCACTGCAGAGTTTGGTACCTCTCCTGGTATCAAAGAGCGTGGGGACATACCCACCGACATGACCAATCTGGATCATTAAAAATTTAATCTGAAATATATTAAAATGTGACTTAATGCAGAGTAGAAATAGTGGGTGATTCAGAGAAAGGTGAAACTCTGGAGAACTTTTGGAGAAGTGAAAATTCAAGGTCAAAATAGGCAAACCAGAAAAATTCTCCCATTTATCTCACTTTCCAAATCGGCCATTTTGACCTAGAATTTTCACTTTATCCAAAAGTTCTCTGGGAGTTTCACCTTTCTCTGAATAACCCTACAAGTAATGCGATTATTGAACAGCAGCCGCCTTTATACAGTCCTGAACATGTAATGCTGTTGTAAGCGGTCATTAACCTAACAATAGAGCCAGGGGGCTCCTAGTATCACTGTGTCTGGGTCGTGTCCCCCACTCCCACCTCTCTGGGCTGGCATGATAAACAGCCCCAGGAACTGGGTTATGGTAAAAATAATTACATCCCCAGATAGGTCACTTCAGTTTACATCTACAGTCAAAAAAAAGCACCCTGATCGGAGGTATACAGGGTTATTCCATTTCACAAAAAGCCTCCCAGATTGTGAGTTCCTACGGGAATAGGGCCCTCATCTCCTCCTGTACTGTTTGTCAAATGTTGTTCAATGTATTGTAACCCTGTCTATACTGTGCTTATTGTACAGCGCTGCGGAATATGCTGGCGCTTTATAAATAAAGAATAATAATAATAATAATATTCAAAGAGAATCGAAAAGCCACTGCACGTTCGGTGACTTTTCGTTCTCTTCAATTCGGTGCGATTCGGCGACGCTGCGGTGTATTCAGCAAGCACCACAGGGACGTCGTAGTGCAGGGAAAAGCCGCCGCAAACCTGCCGAACACTCACCGCAAAATCCAGGCGAATGCACACCGAAACCGGCAAAAACATCTGGATTAACCCCAAGACGTCGGAGAAACCCGAGCAGGAGCTGATCAAAGCAGCCGCCGGAAAAACCCGACACCGCAGACGAATGGAGTGAGAAAAAAAAACAAAAAACAGTACGCTTGAATGTTTGAAAAGTGAAACGCTGTTTGCAAAGAAACTACGGAGTGAAAATGTCTGAAATTTACACGAGGTCCAATGAATGATAATAAAAAGGGCTGTTACAGAAAAGAAAACTTTTTTTTTTTTTTTAAAAAAAACGATTTTTTTTTTGCCCAAAAATGCTTAAAAGATCCTAAAAAAAAATCTGTAGAGACTTTTTACTGCAGAATATTATAATCAATGGTTTATTATATATTGGATTAAAACGGGAATATTTTTAACATTGAAGCCTATGGGATTCGCCTGAATAAACCTGTCGAATTAAACCACCGAATGGCAGGGCATGTCGGCAACTTTTCACTGCTGGTTTTTGTTCTCTGAATAGACGAAGCAGTGCTTCTCTATGGGGTTTTCACTGCCCTCGAACAGGCACCGTATGTGCAGGCAATTCGCCAACATTTGGTGAACTGCCTGCTCTCTGGATAGCCGAATGGCCAGGAAAGGTAACCGAATGCTGACTCACGGCCAATTTCCGAGCCAGATACCCCAGTCAGATGCTCGATGTGTGATTGGCTGATAGCGGGGTATGGGCACGTGGTGGTCGGGCATGTAGACTGCAGGAGAGAGGATTCAGAGACAAAAAGGCTATGGGGTATTTTATCCTCCATGACAAGAGACTAATGGGATATCTCGGATTGGCATGGCCATTACTAGTCAACAGAAGATGACACCTTGGGATGAGCCAGGACAGGTGGCTTTGGATGATGCCCCATGTCACGCTGCACATTTGGATTGCAGCTGTAAATAAAGCACCCCAAAATATATCTTCCAAGGGGCACTTTGAGAAATACACCATACACACATGCAGGTGAAGCTGAAGGACCACATTTGAAGTTCCTAGTCATGTCCCAATAGGAAAAAGAAAAAGGTATGGTCTCTCCTAACACCGTTACAGCCGATGGATCTTCCAAGAAGCTACAAACAGAAGTCAGACCAGTGTTCTGAAGCAACGTGGAAGCTGATCCCAGAGACGTCACCCGGTTTTATTATAGGCAAATTGTGTGTGACAGGAGCAGGTGAGATGAATTAACCGTTCCTGGACGAGGAATCGACAGCTGTCGTGTGGAAAGAAATAAAGGGGGAAAAAAATCCCTGGTCTTTATTGACGGGGTCGTGTTTTTAAACAGCAGGGGTGTTTGAGGGGGGGGGGGTGAATATTCATTTAGTTTATTCTTGCATGATGTGAGAAAGGTTTGGATCTTGTCCAGATCCTGACCTTAAACATCATATTTAGAACAACCTTTGTCGGTGCAAAGACTATGTCCTCATCTCCAGGTGAAGGAACACAATGTTCTTGTCAGATTAAATGACTCTTTCCAAGTAAGCTGCGCGGTATTAGACTTTGTCAATGCTTTACATTGTTAGTGCGGCCGTTAAGAGCACCTGTCACAGCTAGGATCGCTTTAGGTCAAACGAAACATCCTCATGTTCTAGCTGCACACTGCGAGGACAAAAAAAAGTGAGCGAATGTAGAGATCTACACAAACATCCTTGCACTTTCTCAGTGAATTATTCGGTACAAAAGGTTTGTGCCGACAGCAGATCCTGAGGACTGGGCGGAAGCTCTGAGCAGATGAAATGTCCATCAGGAACCCAGGATGCCGGTGTGTGGTCCATCAAGCCAGCGTATCAGTGTGCCTTCCATGGAGATGTACAGTATCTCATAGAGGGAGCCAGTGGTGCGCAGCGGAGACATGGCAGCATGGAGGCGAGGGGATTACAATATCTCATTAACTAAAGACATGATGTAATCACTGATCTTCGTGATCGATCATACGCACATGGCTTACCAGTTGAGTCTCTGTTCGAAATACTTGCATTTTTGTGTTGGCAATGACTTACCTGGCATGATGCAACGCGCATGCATGAAGCAGGTCAGGAGTGCACAGACTCTCCCTCCTGACCTAAACATCATAGCTTTAATATAAATTAGGAAAAAAATGCTAATTTTTCATGCCGAATTTAGGTAAAGTCCATAAGAGACAAGAGTGTCTCTTTAATGTTGTGAAAGAGCAAGATATCGGAGTCTGCATGCTTCAAAACATTTTCAGTCAAGTGATTCCCGATGTTGCTCTGGGTGCTGTCACCAGGCTGTCACCACTGGAGCAGATCATGCACCCGACTGGTGGACTTTAAAAATAATGCATAACACCTTGTTCTAAAGAGTGTAAACTGGAATGGGGGTAAATGGACAGAGTGAAAGGACATCTGGAGGGGGAGGAGAGATCGCTGGGAACATAATTGGCTTGATGGACGACGAACTAAAAAAAACTAAAATTTGGGCAACGCTGACTGTAAAGACTAGGGGTCAGATGAATGGTGAGCAGACTAACCCATACCAGCCCTTCAAAATTATACCCACTGTATAACCCCAAATCAACCCCAGAACATACCAAGAGGTCTTTCTTGAAGAAATGTTACATAGACTACTTTTAATAGGCAGGTGATTCTGAGCCAAGAGGCCTGAATATCTCCTTATTAGCTCACGTCCTCACATGTACAGGATTCTGAGCCACTATGCTGTAACAGAAAGCCGTATGTTTACATATACAAAGGGAATCTGTGGTCAGTTTACAATAGCAGCCCGGCTTATCCACCTCACCCGCTGCTCTGTCTCTGCCGCTCCTCTCTGAATCCCTACACTGGCTCCCCATCCAAAGCAGAATCAACTTCAAAATTACTGAACCGACCGATAAAACCCTCACCAACATTCTCACTACCAGGGCCGGTGTTAGCTGAGCTTGCCTAGAGCGCAAAATAGTCTATTTGTCCCCCCAACCGAAAAAATTGTTAACGGTCAAAATGCAGAGGGAACACACACACTGTGCGTGCGGGGGGGGGGGGCACACACACACAATCACACTGCAGTGGGACACACACACATTGTGCACGGGGTCTGCACACAGTCGTTGGGTGCCCATCTTATCCATCCACTGGTCGGGCCCAGGATTGGTCTGTGCCTCTTTCTTTCGAGCCTTTCTCCTCTTTCCTCTGTGCCTTTCTCTCCCCTCTTTTTCTTTAATCTGCCTCTGGTGACACCCACACCATCTGATGGTGCCTGCACATCAGCAAAAGACACCCACCTTCTGTGCCGCTAGCGGAGGGTCCGCGAGCCAACAATGTCAGCTTTGTGAGCCGCCACAATGAGGAACGGGTAAAATAATGGAACATTGGTTGGGGCCAGCTGCGCCTCTAGCTGCGCCCCTAGGGCCCAGACGTTTGCCTAGTGGGAGCGTCGGCCCTGCTCACTAATCACCAAATACACCCTAGCTCGCTCCCTAAGATCCAACAATTACCTGCGCCTGGCTTCCTCCATCATTACCTCTTCACATGCCAGACTGCAGGACTTTTCTCATGCCGACCCTATTAAATGCGCTTCCTCGCAATATCAGACTGTCCCCAAATCTGGCTTCATTTAAACGCTCCCTAAAGACCCTTCTGTTTAGGGAAGTCTACCACCTGACTCTCTAACAAGACATCTGACCGACCCAATAACCGTCCTCGTCTCTCTTTGAATTAACATCTCATCATTGCAGCCCTCCTCTCCTGCTTCTCACCCCATTCACCCATCTAGATTGTAAGTTCCCTGGGGCATAGGGCCCTCAATTCCTTGTGTCGTTGGTGAAATATTGACCTGCCCTCTTGGTATGTTGAAGAACTGTCTTGTATTTACTCATTGTACAGCGCTGCGGAATGTGTTGGCGCTTAATAACAAATAATAGCAGCTCCCTTTGACACTCTGTGTTTCCTGCCAGCGCTCACAGAATGGAATTTCAGGCTCAGATATTCTGTGATCTGACTCCTGTCTGATTTCTCATACATTCATGGAAGGCTGAGCGTGATGGGACTTAAACACAGCTCATGAAAAGAGGGTTTAGCGGATATTTGTAAGCAAAGCATGATCACTAAAGCCAGCAAATAAGTTATAAATTCTACCAAGATGTTATTTATTAATTTTATTATTTCACAGCCTGTTGGTGCATTTTTTTTACTGCAATAAAGTAAAAATAAAGTAAATAAAGTAAAATAAAGTATGTTTTCTCTTGCTTTCTTAGGTTAGATGACTCTTTTTCCATCTGTACTAGCGCACAAACTTCCAGATTTTTCGGGGCCTTTGATAAATTTTAAAATAAACATTTATCTTGAAAGGAATATATATTTTGAGACTTTTAAAAGAACACTTAATCTTATAAGAGCTCATGGTTTCAGTAAAACATTAAGTGCACTTTATTTTCTATTCTTTGGGCTTTGACAAAAACGTGTGTGGGGGGGGGGGTGAGCTTTATTTTTATCTTTAATGAGGATGACCTCTCGCTCTCATGGTAATGGCCTTGAAGAGGACATGCGGTGACAGATGTTATTAGAGACACGATGGAATCCATACCATTTCCCCCAAGCCATAAATATTTTAAATCATCTATATACACCAGCTTGCTGCCCCCACCCCAATACAACCCTTTTTGTGGGGGGGATTAAAGTGTTATAATTTAGCCTTTCTCCCAAGTCATGATTCCTCAGTCGGTCCCACTGATGATCGGCGCAACTAGTGAACACACATACTATCAATCATAGATGCTTCTGCAGCGAGACCCCTTACAACGTCAGAGCCCTAAAATTATAACGCGGGCAAGGGAGTGCCGGGAACAAGGTGACTAGAGCAACCCTGTAACCGTTACCAGAACTAAACATGTTGGTTCCAATTCTACTTGCCAAAAACCAACAACAAAACAATCCCAGGAATTATCCTTTGGTCTGTAGCAAGATAGACAGAGCTATTCACAGAGAGGTGAAAACCTTGAGAATGACTGGAGAATTGAAAATTCTAGGTCACAATAGTCAAACCAGAAAAATTCTCCCATTTATCTCACTTTCCAAATTGGCTATTTGGTCTAGATCAGGGGTGGGCATTTGTTTTGGCTCGGGGGCCACTTTATGGGAGCGGAGGGACGCACCTTTTAAAATGATGAAATAGTGGTAGTTTTATTCAATTTATTTATTTAATATATGGCCTGGGTATATATTGCCCCCAGCTTATAAGGGTATATATTGCCCCCAGCTCTCACCTCCTCTGCTGTGGTCCCAGGTTCCGCAGGTGTTATTCTACTCCCGAGGCGAGCGGCCGCTGACATGCAGCTTTGCCGCTCGCCGGGGATGGGAACCACCTGACCAGCCGCGTTCTCGCGAGATCGCGCGCTGGTCAGGTGGTTCCTGTCCCAGTCGAGCGGCCAAGCTGCGTGTCAGTGGCCGCTCGCCTCGGGAGTAGAAGAACGCAGCTGTCTTGGCGGGCCGCTTAAAACTCGGTGACGGGCCTCATGTGGCCACAGTTTGCCCACCAGTTGGCCACAGTTTGCCCACCCCTGGTCTAGATTGTTCATTCTCCTAGCAATTCAAGGATTTCACCTCTCTCTGAATAGCCCTGAGAGTCTTTGCGCTTTAGAATAAAGTGGTGTCTGTAATAGTGGATGATCAGGGGAAATGTAGCGGCATGTGTAGAATGTTGTTATTTCTTGCTAATGTTACTGGTCCCTTTGCAGGACATGGTAAGCAACATGCAGGAAAACCAAAAAACTATAAAGCTCTATTGATCAGAAAGAATCTTTCTCTATTGAAGACAAAAATCGCATTAAAGTTTCTTTTATAGGACTTAGAGCTGTCATTTTTGAGAAATGTGAGTTCTCTTTATGCATGACAGACTTTGTCAGCTGCTGACTGACATTGTAAACTGTCACCTAGTCTGTAAGATACTTTCGTTGCTCATTGGATCCTGAAACCAATGTCCAAATGCCCAACTTTAAAACTTTAAATTTGATTATGACTGCACAGAGAATCGACCCAAATCCCTCTAAATAGAAGATCCTGTTCTGACTCGTTCCTAATTAGTATAATCTGCAAACACAGACATGACCTAATACACATACATATGCAGGGCGGATGGAGTGTGGAGATGTGCTGTAATGTGTGTCCGGGCACTCCTTCCTTCCTTTTTCACTCATAGTATCCCTGTATCATCCCGTGTTTCACCGTGCAGGTTCCTACGGACCTTATTAGCGCTTTAGAAATACCTGTAAAAGGTACAGCGGGTGAGTTGTCATAGGTACAACTGAGAAATTTGTTTCTGTCAGGTGAGGGACAGCACAGAAACAATAGAAAGAGTGTGCGTGTGTTACTCTAAGAGTATCATCTTGCAGAGCAATGCAACCCAATACCATCTCCCTGTAGAATTGGAGATGTGAGTTAAAAGGGACAATCTACGCACTGTAACTTGTAAATGGAGTGGTCACAGCGCTCTGTGCATCCTCAGCTCTCTTCCCGCTACAGATGGGCTCTTTTGAGGGCTGATTCAACCCACCGAAAGCAGGGGCTTAGCTCTTCCCTGAAGCACTGGTCATCATGGGCTGACCGGAGCTTCAAGTACAGGAAGTTTGGAAACCACTTCCTCTCCCTCCTGGCTGGAAGGTACACCCCCCCCCCATGTCACAGGACATGCTCAGGGCATACCAGCAGCCAATCATGTATGGCGGACTGGATACCAGCGTTGCATTGAGGCCAAGTTTTAAAACTGTACTATGGGTACCAAGGGGTTAATGTTGGTCCCCCCCCCTTCCGGTTTTTAACTTCGTATGTCCCTTTAAACCACTCGCTTCTACAAATGTTACTTTGGGCTTTTAAAGATTTTTAAAGATTTCTGTCTTCGATACAGTCTTTAATGGGACGGAAAAAACAAAAATGGAGCAAAAGATTGAAAATTGGTTAAAGTGCCAGACCAAGGCATAGCAAGTTCAGGCCAAACCATGGTATATAAAAAAAAACACAAACCTTGAAGCCGAATACACATTGTAGGAGCCATTTAAAGCTTTGACTAAGGATTAGTGCAGAGTAATCCAAACATTTAGGCGTCAGAAGGAAAGTTTTAGCCCGAGAGGACTTGACCCGTGTATTTGTCACGCCTGTGCTAGCCATATGTTAAGATTTGTGCAACATACTTTTTTGAAACGAAACTATCTCCATAATATTAAAGTAACACCTCTGTTTTGAAATCGCTCTAGAACTGAGCACAATGGTATGTCTACATGTGTGCCAGCATGGAAAGGGAGGGACTGGGAAAACTCCATGGGAATTACTCATGCATGCGCAATACACTCTCAACTGGGATGCTAAAAAGAAAGAAATAGATAGAGATATATATAGATATACTAGGGATAGACCGATATCACTTTTTAGGTGCCGATACCGATACCGATAATCGGCTACCTTTCAGGCCGATAACCGATATCGGGTGCCGATATTCTGTACATTAAAATTTTTCGAGGGGGGGGGGGAAAAATCACAATTTCTACATAAATCTGGTGTCAAAATTGTAAACATACCAGCTGAGAGAAATAAAGTGCTTGAAAAAAAGTGTGATGGTTAAGAAATCGCAACCACCCCATTTTTCTTTCTTTCAGAAGCTCCAGCTTTTCTTCTTTTTTGGTACAACAAAGCAACCTGCAATGCAAATAGTCCCAGATAAAGGGACTATTTGAGGCATTTATTTATTTTGTTTCCCCGCTCCTTGGTGTACTGCGCTGCGGAACCTGCTGGTGCTATAGAAGTGATGATCTGTAAAATGCTGGTCCCAGCCGCTCGGCTCACAGGAGTTTACAATATAGAGGAGCAGAGGGACCAGCTCACAGGACCTTACAATTCATTTAAGGGGTTTATTCACTAAACTGTTCTTCCTGTTGGCTGTCCTTGCTGCCATGCGGGTCATAAATTTCAGGTTTATTCTATGCAAAGCATGCCTGGCCTGGCTCCTAGGTGTTGCCTCGACTCTGTCAGGCTCAGGTATGGTGGCTGCAGAGGTGTTTGCAGCAGGAGTCAGATGTTTGCAGGATTTGTGCACAGGGCATATTCTGCACTTATTGGGGCACAGTAAACAGAATCTCTAGAATCCACTGCTGGGAGGGGGGGGTTCAGAGACCCAGGAAGATGTAAATCAGTACCCCCTCATTTGTAAAAAGTGCAGCACTACTTTATAGCAAACTTTTATGCAAGGGGCCGTGACACAGAAGCTGGCAGTCGGGTAGCCCAGGACCACTAAAACCCTAACTGTGGCTTCTATCATTACTAAAAACAAAATCTGCAAACTCAGTTCCTTGTCCCCAGGTGGCTCCCTAGAAAGCTGATTGTAAGCTCCTGGGGTCAGAAATCAAATTTTCCCTAATGTGAACTCAAATCCCTGCACCTGCCAAGACAAAACTAAATGGCTGGCAGATAAAGGGTGCCGTGAACTATTTGAGGCTTTTATTTATTTATTTAATCTCGGTGTCAGGGCAGTAGAGTTGAGCAAGATTTATGCTCCTATGCAGCCACTTGAAGTGGGATGGGGAGCTTTACAGACTGGCAGGTAGCACAGCGTGAAGGAGCAGACAGGGAGAGTGAGAGCAGGGGAGGAGCACAACAGAGCGGAACGGACCCTCCGTAAATCAGTCCGACCATCCTGTTTGTTTTTATTACAATTAGATGTGCTTCCTCCCCCTCTGTTTCTTACTGTGTTCGAGCCAGTGGAAGGGGGAGACCTCGAGGTGACCTCATCATTGCCGGCCAGAGTGCGGAAGTGCCGGGATGGGACGCATGCCCAGAGAGATCGCAGCTTCTCAGAGTTATCGGCACATCGGCAAGTGAAACAGCCCGATGCCGATAACCTGGAAATCACTGAATATCGGCCCCAAATATCGGTGGTACCGATAATCGGTCGACCCCTAAGATATACTGTATATATCTCTCTATCTCTATCCCCTTTGGTGTCCATTTATCATGTCATGAAACTACAAGAAATCGATAAATACAAGCAGATCAAATCAGAAACCATAGAGTGCCTTTTTGTTAAGCTAAACTTTCATTTTTCAGAACCTTACCTGACAAAATAGATAAGGCCATTGATGGTAACAGTTTTGGGGGCAAATGACCAAGGTGGAAATTGCCCACAGTTCACCAGGGACCAAATGTCAGTGTCAGGATCATAGCACTGCATGATCATCTTATCCTTGCCTTCTAAAGAGCCGATGGCATACAGCTTCTCCCGGCATGAGGTGGTGGAGCAGTTGTCCATGGAGTAAAGCATCGATGGCAGAGACTCCCATGAGTCTATGCTGTGATCATATCGCTCCGTGCTGTCCGAGTTAACGACGTAGAGCAGGCCTTTCAACACCGTGGAGCCGTGATACTCTCGCGCCTTCAGCATTGGCGACACCTCGGTCCATTCATTCACACTGGAATTGTACCTCCACACGCAGTCATAAAGTCTGGCGCCATCGGAGCCCCCTAAAAAACACAATATATGCAAAATGAATTATTTAAAATGACAGACTTCATTATTAATTCCCCCCCTTTTTTTTGCCCCTAACTGGGGTCCGTTTTGGGATGGTTATAAATAAACCAACATTTTGGCTCCGAGGTGAAAGCGGCTGGAGGTCGTGTATTGGCTTCAGTTTTGCACCCAACGAGGCTCGCTTTGGCAGGAGGGATTACAATTGTAATAGCCATTTAAGCAAACAAAAACCTCTGAGCTTTTGTTTAAGCGGCTGCCTGCGAGTAGTGGGAGTAGAGCGCAGGGTTGATTTGTTATTCTTTTTCATTATAATGAACGCACAAGCTCAATGTCGCTAATTAAAAACAAACCGCATAATGGACGAATTCGTTCGTCAGTTCTCATTTGTTCTTGTGCCATGGTTATAAATAAATAAAAAAGGAATATGTGGGCCATAATGACCACCAACAACAACAACATGGCACATTTGGGGACATATCAGCTACACTGATCACAGCCAACATCCAACCAAGCATTTCTGGGGTTAAATAATACTGACAGCTATTGCTGCTCAGATGTCAATATAATGAACAGGACGGAGGGGGCTTCTCACTGGATCCCCCAGCCAACACCAGTGGGCATCTGGAGGGGGATGGGGTGGACATGCCCTTTAATGGAAGGGGGCAGACATGCACTTGTGCCCTCCATCCTTCCTATGGACAGGTGGTGGGGGTCTATTGAAATTATGCCATCGCCCTGCACATAGGTAACAGAATACCAGGTAAAACTGACAAACCATCCAATCAGGAGGGCTCTGTGCAAGACATGGGAAGACCTTATAAAAATCCCACCCCAATGAACAATCCTGCGCGGGGTGTTCCATGGCTGGAGATTTTTTAGTCAATTTTTTCAGTGTTTTGATTTTTAATTTGGCTTTTATTTGTCTGCCATTTTTTTTTTGGGCTGAAATAAAAGAAGATAAATAACGTATTTGTATAATGGACCTCCACACTTTATTAGAGACATGGGGGCTGGCATTTTGTTTATTTTTAGGCTGGGAGTCCACTGGCACCGTATTTGTGCGATGGTGCGATCATCCGATATCGTCTGTCCGATCCAACAACATGCAGGTGAATGGGCCATCATCCATTGCATCAGACGTCTGTCGACGGGTAAAGACGGCACCAGATGAGCGATCACTCCTTTTTCACTCGTTTGCGTCTCATGTATTTCAGCAGATCAGAGAAGATGGACGTGGAGAAACAGATCAGGTGAGTTATAAAAGCATTTAATATAAACTATTTATATGTACCTGAGATGTGTGGGACTAGCCCTGTTTGTGTAGGGGAGGGGTAGGGCAGGGAAGGCTCCTTGGTCGATTGTAAGCTCTTGGGTCCTCTCTGCTACTTTTCTGTATGTACTTTTGTATTCTGTCTCACCCATTGTCCAACAAAGGACTGCAGTGTTTCCAAAAGCAGAATGAACGGTGTTTTATATGTAAAACCAGTTCATTTTGGTTTTGGCAGTCTCTGCACTCCACCTCTGAAATCTATCTGATCGCCTGTAGTCGTTCCGACGGTTCGCTTGCAGTGGACGACCTTCGTCGGACATCAGACGTTGTCCATAGTCTGACGAACGCGTCAGTAGTCCGACTACGGTGCCAGTGGACGCTCAGCCTTATTCTTATATTGGGGAGGTTTTGCTAGGTGCCTGGGGAATCCTAGCCATGGGAGCTGGGGTGCTCATTTACAGGTGGTAGGAGTGGACAATGGCACTTCCACCCACCCAGGACTTGATTAGTTCCCTTCCCAATGCCAGGGAGTAAGGGGAGCGACATGCCCTGTACCCTCCCCACATACTTATAAATAATAGCCTGAACCTGCCATGGGTGGGTGGCTGACGGGTGAGACTAGACATGTCCACTGCCCAGGGTTTCAATAGCCACACCAGTGGGGGGGGGCCCAAGGGCATGTTTGACTGTACCCCCAACTGATCCCCACTGGTGGGGGCAGAGTGAGAGCCACCCCCCCCCCCAGTTCATTATTAGTGACTGGGAAGCAATAAATGCTCAGTTGCTAATATTTAACCCCTATATTTATTTATTTTGACTCTACAATAACAACTGGCTAGCCAACACTAAAATAACGCTCGCACCGACGCCACGCGATTAATTTCCTCCAAAAAACAGACTTTTACGAAACAAATATTTTTTCTGTATGTCTAGTCAATGAAATATAGCTCGGGGTTAATATTCTTGCCTGCACCCCCACCCCTTTTGTAAATTAAAGTAAGAGGACACCGTGACCTCCCCATCCCAAAAGCACCTCTGAAAGATGGGGAGAGGAGCCAAGAGCAGGATAGAAGGCGGTTATCGGCAGATCAGCAGCACCTGCCGGCACTCGTCTTATTTTGTATCTTCAAGAAGACCCAGTAACAGAATGGCAGATACAAAAATAGGAGCGTTCCCTCCTCTGTAAATATCCTATTCTTGAAGCAATCATCGCACATAAATCGCAACACAAGAGAAAGGCTTGAAATACATCTCCAGCTGAGTCAATGCAGCAGACATTTCAAGGCTATCCAAAAAATAAATAAAAAGGATTGTGACTGGAACATGGAAGGAAAAGTGTATCTGACAACATGTTCCAAGTAGCTCCGCAGTAAACAGAGCGGCTCTGCCAAGCGGCACAGACTGTGCTCCGACGAGCGTGTGATTAAGGTGTTTGCGTCTCGTTTACAGATCAAACCAGGAGAGTCACTAACGAGCAGGATGCGATTTATCGACAGGGTCGTTTTCCACGGGATGTCTCAACAAGAGAACAAAAACAGGTCAGTGAGTCCATAGAAAAGGCAGGCGCACTAGGTAATAACAGGTCCTCTCTATTTCATGGTGGAACGTACACAAGTGCAACCATTTCGGGGTAACCCCCTTGCTTAATGCATATGCCCATGGGCATTATCCCATATGTTTCCCCTTAACCAGCTGCACTGGTGGACCCATTATTATGTAGCACGCCTGGCTATTCAGGGTTATTCAAAGAGAATCGAAAAGTCACCGCACGTTCGGTGACTTTTCGTTCTCTTCAATTCGGCGATCCCATTTCGGCGACCCTGCGGTGTATTCAGCAAGCACCACAGGGCCACCGTTATGCAGGGAAAAGTCACCGCAAACACACTGCAAAACCAGGGCGAACGCACACTGAAACCCGCAAAAACATCTGGATTAACCCCGCCGAAACCCGAGCAGGAGCCGATCACAGCGTAGAGCAGCCGCCGGAAAAACCCGACACAGCAGACGAATGGAGTGAAAAAAGACAAAAAAAACAGTACGCTTGAGCGTATGAAAAGTGAAACACTGTTTGCAAAGAAACTACAGAACGAAAATGTCTGAAATTTACATATGAGGTCCAATGAATGATAGAAAAAAAAAATGCCTAAAAGATCCGAAAAAAAAAAAAAAAATATCTAATATTCAGCAGTAAAAAAAGTCTTTATTTTTAATCAACGGATTATTAAATATTGCATTAAAACGGGAATATTTTTGTCATTGAAGCCTATGGGATTCGCCTGAATAAACCTGTCGAATGAAATCACCGAACAGCAGAGCAATTCGGCAACTTTTCACTGCTGGTTTTTGTTTTCTGAATAAACGAAGCATTGCTTCTCTATGAGGATTTCACTGCCCTCGAACAGGCACCGTATGTGCAGGCAATACGCCAACATTTGGCGAACTGCCTGATCTCTGGATAGCCGAATGGCCAGGAAAGGTAACTGTACGCTGAATTTCACTGTTCGGTTACCTTTCGGCCCCAATTCGGATCTCTTTGAATAACCCTGATTGTCTTCTATAGTTGCATCTGTATCAAGCGGTTTGGAACCACGATTTTTTGAGGCAAGTACACGGCTGGCGTGGCCAGCCCCCCTCCTGTTTCTAGTTTTTAGAGACCCATGAGAGCACCGAGATCAGGTAATGGCAGTGGTCTGCCCAATCAGTTTGTATCCATTTGGGTCTCAAAAGCCCAATGGTGCCATTACAGAGAAAACAGATTCATATGCAAATCAGACGGCTATTACCGAAAAAGGTCGGCCACAACTGAAAAGGACATGTCCGTGTGAGAGATACAGTAAACCCCCCCCCTCCCCCAATGACCAGGTCAGCCTTGTAAGGCCTCGTCGGGAGGCACCTCTAGCAAGGGGTCCATGTCTGAATTACCCTCAAAGCTCAAAGAACGAGAACTGATCTCAACAAGCCACGGACAAAGAGCTGTTTCAGACCACTTTGCTAACGAAATCCTAATAGAATATCCTTGTAGGTTTGGATTTACACTTTGAATGAATGGAGGTCTAGGAGGTGACACAAAAACGTTTTATACAAAAGTGGCGACTGGAATACCATGCAATCCATTGCGTGGATAAACAGAAATTATATTGTGACAACATTTTGAAGAGGCAGCCTTTGTCAAGCCTCGGACATATCGGTGACATATTAGATGCCATGTACAGAGTCACATTGCACAGGTGCCATACACAGCCTGTTTGTCATGGATACTATACAATGTTAGTCATGGGACAGACAATTCCTGTATGGCAACCTTTACATTACGAGCTATAAAGAGTCTTTCCAGACACTATAAGGCTCTCTCATGTATAGATTGATATATTGTAGGTACTATGCAGAGCCTGTGCTATATATAGGGTGATCGCCACTGGACGCAGGAATCAGTTCTTAGCTTTATTTTGCATGCATAAAATTTAAAGGGTACAGTATGAACAGAAGTAAAATTAAACAAATGAAAAACAAACAAATACTCCTTGATGCAGAGGCTAACTAAACATTTCAGAATACCTGATATGTTGGACGGCTAAGCCGCTTACCAATCAGTAAAAACAAAATATCATACACCTTCCTTCTGGGCTCAGGATTATGCTTCTGCACCAAGACTGCCCTCTCAGAGGAAACCACATCTCCTATAAAGGGGCAGGGCAGTCCTAATTAGGCATTGGCTGTTTGTTAACCCTATAGGGGAAAAGGAGTCCTCCATCCACCTGCTGATGAACCTGTGGTCTACCATACTGCGCCTAATCACACAGTTACATAGTTACATAATTATATAGGCTGAAAAAAGACATGCGTCCATCGGGTTCAGCCTCTCCCACATAACCTACTGCTGTTGATCCAAAAGAAGGCAAAAAACCCAGTCTGAAATATGCAACATACCGGGAAAAAATTCCTTCTTGACTCCAGAATGGCGTCAGATTTCTCCTTGGATCAAGAAGCTTTTACCCACATATTAAATATTATAACCCTTAATATTCTGTGTCTGCAGGAAGTCATCCAGTCGTTTTTTAAAAGTCTGTACAGACTCTGACCCAACCACCTCAACAGGCAGAGAATTCCACAGCTTTATTGTTCTCACCGTAAAATAACCCTTCCTATGCTTTAAGCTAAATTTTCTTTCTTCCAGTCTAAATGGATGACCCCGTGTCCTATGTATAGTCCTGTTAATGAATAGGTTAATCAGACAATGGTTGATAATGGCCCCGTATATATTTATATAAGGTTATCAGATCCCCTCTAAGGCGCCTTTTCTCTAAACTAAACAGGTTTAAGCTTGTTAGTCTTTCCTCATAACTTAATCCTTCCATTCCCCTTATTAATTTAGTTGCCCGTCTCTGCACTTTTTCTAACGCTATAATATCTTTTTTTAAGACAGGTGCCCAAAATTGCACGGCATATTCAAGGTGCGGCCTGACCATTGATTTATACAGAGGCAAAATTATGTTTTCATCCCGTGAGTGAACTCCCCTTTTAATGCATGCCAATACTTTGCTGGCCTTGGCGGCTGCTGTTTGACATAGCACATTGTTACTTAGTTTGAAGTCTATGATTATTCCCAAATCCTTCTCCTGCTTGGAATTCCCCAACTCTGTACCATTTAGGGTATAAATTACTTGTGTGTTCTTCACTCCATAGTGCATAACTTTGCATTTATCTAGATTAAATCTCATCTGCCATTTAAGTGCCCAGTCCCCCAATTTATCTAAATCCCTCTGCAGCGAAGTAACATCCTGCTCACATTGTATTGTATAGTTTTGTGTCATCTGCAAACACGGATACATGACTTTCAATGCCTATCTCAAGGTCATTTATAAATAAATTGAATAGTATTGGTCCTATAACAGACCCCTGAGGGACACCACTTACCACTGGTGTCCATCTTGAAAATGTACCATTTATGACCACTCTCTGTATCCTATCTTTTAGCCAGTTTTCTATCCAAGAACAAGTATTTTCATCTAGACTATTTTTTCTCAATTTAAATAGTAACCTTTTGTGTGGAACTGTGTCGAACAGTCACAATAGATATCATACAGGGTTATATTAATATATTGTAGGTACCATAGAAAGCCTCTGTCACATATAGATTATGGAACATATTGATACTATACAGAAACTACATATATGTCTAGGTAGCATACGAGCCGGTCACATATAGATACTATACAGACTCTCGTACAGATTGACATTCTATTAGCAGATAGATCACCAGCACGTGGCTCCCAAAATCCAGAAATTAGGTTTTCCCATAGGAGTGCACTGTAGGTCCCAGGGTAACCAAGCCACTGATTTAAAAAAAAAAAAAAAAAAAATATGAAGCGCCTGGGCACAATCCAGCTGCGTTCGGGCACCTTTATTCAGCAAGTAATGCAATGTGTCGGATGACTAGCAGCAAGGCTTGAGAAAGGCTGTTATTCAGCCGACACATGGCACTACTTGTTGAATAAAGCTACCTGAAAGCAGCTGGATGGTGCCCACACACTATAGTCTTTTTGTGGTCTGTCACATATACATTGACATATTATGGCATGCCTCACCTGTGACGTAGATGTCATTGCCCAGGGCCGCCATGCTGTATCCGCCCCCTAGGTGATCGGGGAACTCTGCCAGGTACCTCCACTGGCCGCTCTGCGGGTTGTAGCAGTCCACCGTGACCATTTCATCACATTCCTGGTCACAACCACCTATCACCACCAGGATCTCGGCCAGACCGGTGGAGGGCCGAGGTCTCATACGTTCGCAGGGCCTGTCGTGGCGGTCGTACTCGCAGGACTGGAAGGCGCGGGCCTCCCCAATCAGGCGCAGGCAGGCCGGGCTACAGTACACCAGCGGATCACTCTCCACCTGGGCCAGCAGGTAGTAGCGACGGATGAAGGGTAGACGGATGTGCTGGAAGAGCTCAGGCAGGCGGTGCTGGCGACGTGGCAGGTCTGCCCGCACCCAGCTCAGCACCAACTGGTAGGCAGTCTCTTCTTTGTCCACACAAAGTCGGTCATCGCGAACGTATTCCAGGATACGGCTCCAGGGCAGGCGCTCCAGTTCGCGGGCCTCGGCCAATGCCACCATGTGGGCCAGGATGAAGCGCTTGGTGCTCTCTGCCAGGCCACGGCATGCGTAGGCCTCAGCAAACTCCTGTATCTCCAAGCAGTTGGTGACATCCAGCTGGCCCTCTAGGTACTGGCAACACGCCTCTTTGACGGATGGGAATTGGAAGAGGTCTGCGGCCTGCAGCAGCTGCTCCACGTTGGCCTGGGTGACGATGACACGGCCGCTGTAGCAGAAATCAACGAGCAGGCCTAGGGTGGGTCCACTCACCTGCTGCAACTCCACACGCTGGGCCTGGCTCTCACGCAGTCGTCCAGCAAACATGGCACGGAAGTAGAGCGAGGCGGCAGCCAGCACGGTGCGGTGACAGGGGAAGTCCTGCTCTCCTGCGCTCACTGTCATGTCGAAGAACTTTTGCTCAGACCGCAGCTCGCTGATACCCTGCAGCAGGTGCAGGGCATGTGATGGGTCGTAGAAAGGTAGAGAGGCATCAGGGGGCTGTGGGCTATCCGGGGGAAGGCTCGGCGGTCTGTCCATGCTGCGCGGCCTCAGCGGATCCTCCTCATCTGCAGGGAGAGCAAGAGAGAGAGAAGAGAGTGAGATCGAGAGGGCAAGCAGCCAGCGTGACAGACACACAGTCTATACTATATAGCAAGACACCAAGAAGTACCAGCCCTCCTGTATCTGTTGAAGTGTCTTTTTATTGGAGGACTAATATGCCAGCATCGTTTCAGCCTACGGTCTTTTATCACGTTTGATAAAAGCCAGTAGGCCAAAATGTTGCCGACACCTTAGGGTGTAAGGCATCTGATAAAAAGACACATGAGTGCAGGTACTTCTTGGTGTCTTGGACTTCATTCTGGGTGTGGCAAAATCCAAATATCAAGTGGACCATGGAGCGGTTCTGCCCCGTAGTGGGAGAGTGCTGTCTAAACACACACACAGACACTATATGCTCTGAGTATGGAGTGTATACACAGACACGTCATACACACAATGTATACAGAATATGCACTTCATGCTCACTGTCCTTGTTCCTCCACCCAGCATCAGACCCACAAGCTCACAGATTCAACTCCATTAATCCATTCTGTTGCCACATCCATCCACAAATTTCAGGTCTCCTTTCCAGCTGTTTCCACTTCTCTCTATAATTGCCCTTACTAAACCCAAGCTTCTGGTCCTTCCCATGCAATCCCTACTATATTCTTTCTAGCCACCAGCCTCACCTGACCTCCGCTCCCTTTGATTGTAAACTCACAGGATGTCTGGCTGAACACTTGGGTAAAGTGCAGTAGATTTGTGTTATTTTTAAAATCTTGCATTTTATTACTTTGTATTTCTGTACCTAATGTAAAAATTCAATGTTCTGCAACCCAGGACATACTTTTAAGAGAAAAATCTCAACGTATCCTTCCTGGTAATATATATATATATATATATATACAGAATTTTCTTCCAGTGAGTACAAACATAATACATAGATACAAAATATACACAGCATATACAGTGTGTGCACTTGCCATGTGCAGTATATACACAGCCTACCACATACAGAACATTTACAGGCACACTCCACATATATCATATACCCAGGCACAGACATCATGCGCATCTTACAGTGCTGTAAATAGACACACACCATATATAATGTTAATGACATGGTGTTCATATATTCAGCCCCCAATTTCTAAAAATGATAATGGCATAAAGCCTTAGGAATGGCGTATGAGACTACGTGTGAAGTCTCAAATCATTCCAATTCCTGGAACAAAAATTCAAACATCAAGGATGCAAATCCCAAATAACAGATCTCTGCATTTCTGTCTCTAGGGGGCGCTGAAGGAATAAAAGGTTTTGGTTTATTTTGCTTGTGGGCCGCATCTCTCCTCTCAGCTAGGCCCTGATTGAAAAGGTAGGCGTATAAATTCCTCTGAATTCTTAGGGAGTTATTCAGTAAGCAGCGAGCACTAACAACAGCTGAAACTGTCATAGTGACAACAGCAACAAACTTCAGTATTTCACACTAGGCAAATTCAACCAGTGGAAGGGGAAGATTCTCCTGGAGTGTGCTGCAGTGTACAGGGGTGAGCTGCAGTGTACAGGGGTGAGCTGCGGTGTACAGGGGTGAGCTGCGGTGTACAGGGGTGAGCTGCGGTGTACAGGGGTGAGCTGCGGTGTACAGGGGTGACCTGCGGTGTACAGGGGTGACCTGCGGTGTGCAAGGGTGACCTGCGGTGTGCAAGGGTGACCTGCGGTGTGCAACTACAACTATTTTCACTGTTGGATTGATGGTTTGGTTTTTCATTGTTGGTTGCAGGGGATTGTTCAAGTGTTTACATAATAAATTAATTTATTTTCTAAATAAGCTGTATATTTAAAAACAGAAGCAGAACATGATAATATAGATTGGGCTAGTGAGCCTGGTGTAAATGTATCAAGTTATTCCGTTGAAGCGGTATAACATTTTGTGCTAAAGAAACAAAAACAAAACCACAGTCATTTCGACTCTAACAGCACATGGAAATTTAGGTTTTATCCCATGTAGAAGGGGTTAAAGCATGCTCAATCTCATCCAGCCAATCTGTACACTTGTTGGTCATATGCCAGCAATGGGATACAATGTGGCTGACTTGTGACTGAGTTTCATCCCGTTATGGGTGTTAAAGTACTGTTCCAGAGGATATTCACAATAAAATGATCTGTCACAGTGACAGCGAGCATGACATTGTAGCAATGGAATATCCCTTTAATCCTGGTCCTTACATAACATAAAAACTGTTCCATTAATAGAAAGAGCTGTGCCAATTCTCGGCGCACTTACAGCTAACCGACCCCCTAGGAATGAGACATGTACCATCGTCTGACATACCCAGAAATAGAGCACAAATTAACTGCATTAAGCAAGAGACAATTATTGTACATGGAGTCACCACAAAGGGCCTTGCTAGGGATACATGATACCAGTTTGTTTGGTTTTCTTTTAAGAGTATGGAGTACTGATACCGTCATTTAAAGCCATGTGATGCTTTCCAATAAATTATTTAGGATTTTGCTGAAAGCCTTTCCAATTTATGTTAATATTGAAATATATGGCCAGACACCCCATTTACCCACTGCACAGCCTGCGCACAGCCTGCACACACCCTACATCAGATTATATATATATATATATTATATATATATATATATACCCACTCCAGACCTCAGACACAAATATACCCACAGACCGCAGATACTGGGGCTGCTGACAGAATGCATTAACAGAATTCCGTCAGCAATCCATCGAGCAACCGCCGACTTGTGAAGACTGATGTGCTCTCGCGAGATCACAGCTGGAGGCCGGCAGCCGCTCGGTGGAATGCAGCCAGCCAGAGGGGAATGCGGTTAATGCATTCTACCGGCAGCCCCTCAGATACCGGCAAGCCATCCCAGCGCTGGCTTCCGGGTAGAGGTATCGGTGCATATACATGAGTACCGAGTATTCGTACGAATGCCGGCATCGGTACCAATACTAGCATCGGTGCATTCCTAGCCCTCGCCATCACATTTAGGAGCTACTGTGAGGGACATTATTCGTCCACTCCCGTTTGTCACTCGCCTTTGCAAATAAATCTCACCCCTCACTATTTTTAATGAAAGTTCATCCTACCATCCATTCCTATGCAATCACAAGCCTTCTACAGGCCAAACTATGACTGCCGGGGGCACCTGCAGGAAAATTTTTCACTGTATGGTTGGCACATACAGCCGTATGCAGAATTCACCTGGGGTCAGACTGAAGAAATATTCAGCCGCTCACATTAAAGAGGTCAGTGTAGAATCAGTTTACTCAGGACAGGATAAGATCAATGTTTCGGCTCTGCAACTGAGCCTTTATCCGCAACATGGGGTCAAACTGAAGTCATTTAACTGGGTATTCCTGTTATGTTGGCTGTGGTTATTGGTTTTTTTTTAGGCGTGTCATATGAACAAATTGTAGAGAGCAGATTAATGCGGAGGTGCTGATACATAAATACAAGCACGCACACAGATTACTCTGAAGGTATACGTTTAGCAAGATCGGAATCAATGAGGCGCACAGGGTGCTCCCTTTCTGGCAACATGTGACTAGGTGTTACCCAATTCACCATTACCCAGCAATCATCGCTCACAATGGCAACTGGGAAAGGCCGCTTGTACATCAGGGGCCAGCAACACTGGCCCTCAAGAGGTTTTGGAACTGCGTCTCCAATGAGGCTCAGCCAAACTTAAAAGGGGCTGAGAATCATGGGTGATGTAGTTTCAAAACTTCTGGGGGCCAAGGTTGCTGACCCCTGTTTTACAAGTACAGTAGGCTCCAGCGGTACAGAGTTCCAGATGTTTTGGGATTAGATTTCCCATCAGCTTTCGAAGAGTGAATATTATACCCTCAAAGCGCCCGGATACAACGAGCTCACACCATCATGCAGCCATGCGAGGCGAGAACTGCAACAAAATGTAGCAAATAAGTGTCAAGACAAGGGGAGGAAAAAAAATAAAAGCACCCTGATCCCCCTTTCCTCCTTGTCCTGCACTGCCAGTCAGTGTTAGGGACTGAGGATCATGGGAAATCTAGTTCAAGTGGCAGGTTGCTGACCACATCAGTACACAAGCACAAATATACATACATGTATAATTTAACACGTATACAATTTTTTGGACCCATTTTGGCAGCAATGTGTATTACGCTCATTTTATTAGATATTTTGTTACTTCTACAGGGTAAATGGGTGAGCACGGACCCTTTGGAGCAGCCGATTTGCCCATTGATCCTTTTATTTGCTGCTGAAATAAGCAGTAGCGAAGCGATGTCAACAAGTGAAATCCTCAGAGAACACTCAACCGATAAAGATCAACAAATACTGCCCCTGCGCGAAACAAGCCATAGAAAGAAAATGAAAAAAAAAAAAAAAAAGGTTTTACGCCAAAGTCATTTTCTTATTATTATTACCTAAATTTGCAAATTCCTTGTAATCTTCTCCCATTTCACCACTTGGCGAATTCCCTATACATTCAGGGGTCAGCAGCCTTGGCCCTCCAGATGTTTTGGAACTGCATCTCTCATGATGCTCTCTCCGGGCAGGTTGTTAGAGACTCATGGGAAATGTAGTTCCTGAACCGCTGAAGGGTCAAGGTTGCTGACCCCCCCCCCCAACGTAACCCATAACAGCTTGAAGAAGTTACGCAGCAGCGAGAACAGACTGCAAATTCCAATAAATAAGCCCTGGAGCCAGGATGGTTTAAACAAAATGCGCATAAACTGGTTTATTCACTAAACAGTTAATTCTAGGGGACTGCTTACAGAATTTGGGTAAGTTTTAGGTCTGCATCCTTGGCCCTCCAGATATTTTGATCTATTTCTCTTGAGGAGCAGCCATTCTAATGATTGGCCGAGGATCATGGGAGATGTAGTTCCAAAGCACCAGAAGGGCCACGGTTCCCGACCCCTGTACTAGGACAGCCGTGTTGGAAATGTATTATTTTCGCGGTTGGTCATTTTGGTTTAAAGTCTGCAATTCTCATGTAGATTCTTCATGATTTTTTTTTTTTGTCAAAAGTCTAAGTTCATTTTTTTTCTCCCTTTTAAGGAATTTGAGATTCCCCCGTCACGTCTGCTCGATCGCCGGTTTAGCGGTTAAACCTCAGATGAAAGAGCACAGCAGGCCTGAGCGTGCACGGCTGTGATCCGGCTGTCACATGCTCTCCCTTCTGTGTACACACAATGTGGAGCAGGCGCGGCGTCTGGGTGCGCGGGCAGAATTCCCCATTCCCTGCTCGGAGAGCAATGCCAACGCTTGTATTAGTCCGCTGACAAGCCACGCACTGACCTGCGGTGAAGAAAGAGAAATCAGGCAAAGCCGGATGACGAGGTCCCCCGAATACAAAGCACGTCCTTGTCCTCTGCTGGATCCGGCGCGGACAGAGAGCCTTCACTCGGCAGCTCGCTTGGTTATTGTGCTCACTGCAGCTGCTCGCTTTGGGGATGCCAAGGGGTCCCACCCAGTGGGCTGCTCCCCGGCACACGTGTCCCAGACTGCAGCCAGACACTGACCCCACTCAGCTCGCCCCCTGGGGGCAAGCGCTGACTCACACTGCAGCAAGTGACAGGAACAGACTCGCTGTGTAGGAACAATAACCCCTTTGTAACACTGTAACGGCTAAAATCGACAGGGCCTCGGTCTATGCAGAGCTGCTATTCCATGTAATTCCCCCATCAATAAGGCCATGTGTAATGCGTATTCAGGCGGCAGCCCGGCCTCGCTTTTTAAACATCAGCAAAACCAAGATTTGTGAGATTGCTGAGAACGAGCAACAGCGCTAGTGGCCTGCCCTGCGGTGAGTCCCCGCTCAGGTCTGACGAGGGTTTAGCTCGATGGTGCCATCACAGAGAAGACAATACCTTACGCAAATCACACACCAAGACATTGATAGGACAAAAAAAACAAAAAAAAACTCCACCACAAACAAAAAAAAAAAAAAATAGCGACCATCTCTGACCGATCTTGGGCCCTATTACATTCGTAACGCAAAAACGCACGCTAAAAGCGTGTTTTTTTGCGCGAACTGTTAATTGTTAAATAACGCACGGAAATCACCGCTGGAATTACATTCCGCGTGCATTTTTTCATCCATCAGGAAATTGTGCTCGTAAAACCGACGCGCAAAAATGCGCGCAAAGTACAGCGAGCAGAAATCAGTGAGCGCAATGTCATTTTTAACGCGAGTCCGTCATTTTGTGCGGACTGCGTACAACAGACGTACATTCTGACGGAAGACAAGGTAGTGGCCGTCATTTTTGACGGATCTAGTAAAAAAAAGTGCGCATCGACGTTTTCCGTTGTGAATCCGCAGTTTGCTACGGTCAGATTGTTACAATTTGCCGTTACCACCAGCTTTTCAGAGACGTTAAAATTATGCGCGCAAATGTTGTCCGTTAAATTTTGCGCCAAGATTGTAATACCATGTGCGTACCAGCGCACAAACGCATTTGCGCTCATAATGTTAAGTATAGGATGCGCGCACTAAATTGCGCTCGCAAAGGGTTCGGTCAGGGTCACTCGCGTTAGATGTTAACGCGCATTTTGTGCGTGAACGTCCTAACACGATGTTCAGTGCAAAGGGTTTTGCCCCTCGCGTTAACGCGTTTTTGCACGCGCACACAATTGTGGCGAAGAATGTAATAGGGCCCTTTATGAATAATAAGGGTTGGTTGTTTTTTTTCTTTCTGTTCTGAGTAAAAAAAAAAAGTTGTATCTCATGCTGTTATTTGTTGTTTTTTTTGTGTTCTGATCGCACCAGCTTCTTTGCCCTTGTAGGTTTTCATATTATGCCGAATTGTTTCTGTTTGTACATTTTGGCCCGTACAGCCTTTTATCTTAAATTCCAATAAACTTCACATCCACTAAGAATTATTTAAAGGAGAAACAATTTAAAAAAAAAATTGCAGCCGACCCAAACCGGAGAGTTTGCTGCCATCTCTCCTACGTGCTCTGTGTACCTCTTTGATTGAGGGAGGACGATATTTTGAGAGCTAGCTACGTTTTTTTTTTATTACTATTATTATGAATACTTTTTTTTAAAGAAATAAATACTAAAAGTACCAACAGGGTTATTCAGAGAGGTGAAAACTAGGAGAATTTACAGGAGAATGAACAATCTAGACCAAACAGCCGATTTGGAAAGTGAGATAAATGGGAGAATTTTTCTGGTTTGGCTATTTTGTCCTAGAATTTTCACTTCTCCAGTCATTCTCCTGGTTGTCACCTCTCTCTGTGTAAAAGGGGAAATTGGGGCCGACTCCAGACAGTCCCTAACCGGCCCCTCCCACCATGTCTCATCTCCAATATCCGATTGATAATAAAGATGGTCAGATCCCCTTCTTATGGGGGATTTATAGTGATCATAATGCACTTTCCAAAAATACCAGAAAAATAAATATATATTATAAAAATCTGTATGTGGCATAATGCCTGTATATGG
Organism: Leptobrachium leishanense; assembly: GCA_009667805.1. Taxonomy (NCBI): domain Eukaryota; kingdom Metazoa; phylum Chordata; class Amphibia; order Anura; family Megophryidae; genus Leptobrachium; species Leptobrachium leishanense. The sequence goes on from CM019073.1 coordinate 49,371,777, forward strand.
AAATTACAGTAACTCCTTGTATCTGTGCTTTACAGGGACGTTCAGCAGTCATAACCCCCTGATAATTATCCCTGTGCATCCCTAAAGGGTCTATTCAATAAAGGGTGAAGTCAGAAGAGAACAATCCAGACCAAACAGCCGATTTGGAAAGGGAGATAAATGGGAGCATTTTTCTAGTTTGGCTATTTAGAGCTGGATTTTTCACTTCTCCTGACTTTAGTGCATAGACCTCTAAGGCTGGGGGTCAGACGAGCGTACTTTTTGCGTCTGTCTGACCGCACTGTTTGCTGTCCGTCTTAGAGAACAACACATGAAGCACATGCACACTTTTTCACGCGGGGGCAACGCATGTTGCAACACATGCCAAAATGGCATTGATGTGAAAAAGCTACACGGGATGTAGAGAAACCCCTGCGCACAGCTTTTTTTTCTTTTTCTCGACATCAGTCAAAGCTAACTGATACAAAGTGTATCCGTTACTTGATGCAATCAGTGGCTCCTCTGACCCAGCCTGAGTGTCTGAGTTGGTGGAGATCATAACAGGGGACCACCTTACACCATAAACATAAGCATGAAGTTTAGGTGGTTATGCTGCGCCCACGGCTGGTTTTTCTGGCACACATGAAGGAAAAGACAAATAATACCACTCTCAGACTGACCTCATTTCAGACATACCCAGTCTCAAACCAAGAAAAACAGGTTACTGCCAATGAAATAAACCGAAAGTCTGAATGACTTTTCATGCTGAAAAACTGGTGAGCCATGTCTGCCACATACTGACGTTACATTTCTGTTAAGCCATGCACCACCCCCAAAAAAAACCAAAAACTCAATAACTGCACAGCCTGCATGCTGCCCTGGCTGTCAGTCACAAGCTGAGTGACCGGCTTCAAAGCTCGCATGTAGCAGCCAAGTGCATTTAGCTGAAATGTCCCATTAGTAGGTGGATATTGCTTTGACGCAATACTCGAGTGGTCACAGTGATCTGAGTGCCCTCACCTCTCTACCCTCTTTTTGGAGGGGAGGCTGTAGGAGGGCTGATTCAGCCCTTTGAGTGCGTGATATCAGCCTTCTCTGGAATCTGAGCTCTCCTGAATCCATAGGCTCTCCATGCGTTGAAGCAAACAAATACATCAAGCGGTTCCTCTCCTATCTTTAGAGCTTCCGTACACATTGACTTTTTGTTTATGGGAGTTGGTCTTCCGTTGACGAATCACATTCAGTTTTGCCCACAGAATTTCTCCTCTAACACTCACAGGGTTATTCAGAAAGAGGTGAAAAGCAGGAGAATGACAGGAGAATGGAAAATTCTAGGTCAAAATAGCCAAACCAGAAAAAAAACCATTCATCTCACTTTCCAAATCGGCTATTTTGACCTAGAATTTTCCATTCTCCAGTCATTCTCCTGCTTTTCACCTCTCTCTGAATAACCCTGTCAGTTACTGGATGCCAACATCTTGGTAATGGCATTGGCACAGAAAGCTGCCGTCCAATTAGATAACTGGCGAGGTCGAAAGAGCCATTCAATGGCGGTGCCCAGCACGAAGCAGGACAGGTGCACTTTATTTCATGTCTTGGTATAATTTCCTATTTACCGGGGACACTGATATACAGATTGTTTTATTGTTAACCAATGGAGACTCCTGATTACTCTACCAGGATACCTGCCGTGTCGACTATCTTGGAGCAGATAGACAGTCTTACACAGTTGCCATGACTTACAAGGAATGAAGTGATCATAGTGAATACTGTATAAATAATACTAGGGATGTCCGGATTGGCTGTTTTTGGCCACCAATACAATCCGAATCGTGCAGTGTTCAGGATCAGCCGATAGAGTCCCAATCCGATGTGGCTCGGCCGCTAAATAATGCCAGGGCCTTGGCGTTCACCGCAGTGCCTTCCCTGCTTGCACGAAGGGGCATCATCTTCATTGAAGGGATGATGCTGCGAGTGAGCACAGAGCCGCTGGTTGTTATTGTAGCTGTGTGCAGAGCCTTCTGCAATCTCCGTAACTCACCGCACTCTCGGGTAAGCACCCTCAACGTCTCCCATGCGCGCAGGCAGGGAAGGCGCCGCTGTGATCACATGGAAAAGAGGGGGGGGACACACAACACGATTCCCAAACCCCGAAATGTGACCTTGATCGGGTCCCCCGATACTTAGACACATATTGCGCTCTCTCAGCGAAGGTGCTGCCTCAGCTTTTACTTCATCTCTGATCAAATCCCACATACAGATCTTTATTCCACACAGTGTACATGGAATAAAAGGGTTTATTATTACCGCATTTTTTTATTTAAGGTTTTGGATTTCATTACTTGATAAATCCAAAGATGAACCAGAAATACTGAGAAAAAAAGAAAAAAAACAAGGTGTCAGACTGAAAAAATAAAGCGCTTTGTAATCGATGAAGTGAACGGTTTAACGGCTCAGAACTTTAAATGAAAAGAAGCTTATCAACTTCCTAAATAAAACCATCGAGGTTCAGTGACGAGACTCCTATACTATGCAGCAGGAGCTGTACAAAGATATTTTCAGCCAGCAGAATGAATTCCTTGACTGTGACAGGACATCCAAGTAAAGCGGTGTGACAGTCACCAGTCCGCTATCTGCCTGTGTCAGACATGTCCTGGCCCTGTGACTAGTCAGGAGAACACCTCGCTTGCGTTTTGCTGTCATCCTGAGTCCGTGCGAATCGTGGTTGCCAAAAAAAGCTTGCGTAAAATTACACCAGTCTTTAAAGTAAGGCCAGTGGAATTTTCAAATGATCATTAAGGCTAGGGTCAGACGAAAGCATTTTTCCCCGCGAACGTGAAAAAGTGCGTCCGAACGCATTGACGTATTTTTTCACGGAATGCGCAAAAACGGGCAGACGACGCGCATTTTCGGGCGTGATTTTGTACGGATCGTCAAAACTCTTTTTGCGTCTGGACGTTATGTAGGCTGGACATTAGCAGCGTCTGACATCTCCTAATCACACAAACATGCCGCAGATGCGCACTCAGTACTAGCGGTTCAGCGTTCTCAAAAAAATGCGTTCAAATTCCACTTGCGTTGCACGGCCGGACTTTTGTGCGGCCGTACATCGGCCGTCATCTGCTGCTAGTGCGGCCATAATTATGTGCACCAGAACGCACGTTAAAAGTGCGCTGGTCTGACCCCAGCCAAAAGCGGAGCTTCAAGAATATATGGAATGGAGCTATTGTAGGACTATAGGGTTTATTCAGAGAGCACTGAATTGCCACCGACATTTCGGTGCTCTCTGGTTCCCTGCACTTCAGGGAATCAAACTCTCCGACCCTGCGGTGAATTCGGCATTCACCACAGGGTCCTCAAAGTGCAGGGAAAAGCTGAATGGATCCAAAAATTTGTAAATATATATATATATATATATATATATATTTCACGATTATAGCAGTACGTAGTGATACCTTTTTTATTGGACTAACATTACATTTAAAAGACAAGCTTTTAAGAGTATATCCTCTCTTCCACAGGTCTGGATGCTTACTGATCAGTTCCTAGAATTGACCATTAGGACATTAAGGGTCACATGGGTGGGGGTTTTAACACTATAAATGCTGGACTCAATGTCGATTCTGGGTTTTTAACCCATTATCATAACGTCACATAACATTCTAAATTCTGGCTGTTTTGTTTTTTCTTGGGTTTCTTTTTTTTTCTTTCATGTCTCTTTCAGCCTTCACTGTTTTGTGTTTCTTGGTTTTTTCTTTTTTTCATTCTAGGTTGTATGATCTTATCTCGGTTTTATTATGGGCCCAAGATCCCTCATGTGTTTATTTTCCCATTTTGAACATACCATTTGACTCTCACTATTTACGACATCTAATACCCTCACCCATGTGACCCTTAATGTCCTAATGTTCAATTCTAGGAACTGATAATAGAGCAGTAGGAAATGCTAGCAGAATGCTTGGTTGTGTAGGGAGAGGTATTAGCAGTAGGAAAAGGGAAGTGCTCATGCCACTGTACAGAGCACTGGTGAGCAGTGGCGTAGCGTGGGGGGGCTGGGGGGCCGTGGCCCCGGGCGCAGTTTTCTTCGGGACGCATAATTTCAAAAGAAATTTGCGCCCCTAAAAGTTGAGGCCCGGGCTTGGGCGGCTGTTCGAATGCTCTATCGGCATTCGGACAGCCGCCCCTGGAGCTCCGTCTCCGGCATACTTACCTGCCTGAGCGGCGCAGGGAAAGTTTCCTCACTTCCGCTCTTTGAAGGACCCAAGCCGCGGTCACGTGGGACTCCCACGTGACCGCGGCTTGGGTCCTTCAAAGAGCGGAAGCGAGGAAACTTTCCCTGCGCCGCTCAGGCAGGTAAGTATGCCGGAGACGGAGCTCCAGGGGCGGCTGTCCGAATGCCGATAGAGCATTCGAACAGCCGCCCCATGTCTGGTCTGGGGTCTGAGCTTGGGGGGGGCAGTATATCCACAAGCTGGGGCAGTATCTCCATGAGCTGGGGCATATCCATGTGTGAGCTGGGGCAATATCCATGTGTGAGCTGGAGCAATATCCATGTGTGAGCTGGAGCAATATCCATGTGTGAGCTGGAGCAATATCCATGTGTGAGCTGGGGCAATATCCATGTGTGAGCTGGGGCAATATCCATGTGTGAGCTGGGGCAATATCCATGTGTGAGCTGGGGCAATATCCATGTGTGAGCTGGGGCAATATCCATGTGTGAGCTGGGGCAATATCCATGTGTGAGCTGGGGCAATATCCAGGTGAGAGCTGGGGCACTATCCAGGTGAGAGCTGGGGCACTATCCAGGTGAGAGCTGGGGCAATATCCAGGTGAGAGCTGGCTGGGGCAATATCGATAACGTGTCACTGTCCACAGGTTGGGGGGGGGGGCGCACAATTCTTGGCTGGCCCTGGGCGCTGACAACCCACGCTACACCACTGCTGGTGAAACCTCACTTGGAGTACTGTGTGCAGTACTGGAGACCGTATCTCCAGAAGGATATAGACATCTTAGAGAGAGTTCAGAGAAGGGCTACTAAAATGGTGTACGGCTTGAAGGAGAAAAGTTACCAGGAAAGGCTTAATGATCTTAACATGTACAGCTTGGAAAAAAGACGAGACAGAGGAGATATGATAGAAACATTTAAATACGTAAAGGGAATCCACAAGGTAGAGGAAGGGAGTATATTTAAAAGGAAACAAAGTAGCAAAACAAGAGGACATAGTCTTAGATTAAAGGGGCAAAGGTTTAAAAGTAACATCAGAAAGCATTATTTTACTGAGAGGGTGGTGGATACATGGAACAGTCTTCCAGTTGAAGTGGTAGAGGCCAAAACAGTAATTGAATTTAAGCAGGCATGGGATAGGCATAAGGCTATCCTAAACAAAAGATAAATTCAGGTAAAGTATCCATGTAATTGGGCAGACTAGATGGGCCGAAAGAAAAATGTCGGCAGATAAGAACCTATGTTTCTATGTTTCTATGATCAGAAAGCATCCAGACCTGTGGAAGAGAGGATATACTCTCGAAAGCTTGTCTTTTAAATATATTTATTTTATTTATAAAGGATTTTACCAGGAAGGATACATTGAGATTTCTCTCGTTTTCAAGTATGTCCTGGGTTCGAGAACATTGAGTGGTGTAATGTAATGTTAGTCCAATCCAATAAAAAAAAGGTATCACTACATACGGCTATACTCGTGATTTTGGCATCTGGACTAACATGGCCTATCGAATATAATAATAATAAAAATAAATAATAAATAATAAATATATATAAATAATCAAACCATAGGGGAGGGTTGCACTCAACCTAAACTTGCAACACAAGCGGGTGCATCGAAGACTTTAAATACAAAACACCAAAAAAAAGAGCACTCCATATCAATGACCACCTTCATCTGCCATTTTCTGCAACAAAAAAAACCCACACATTTCAAAAATTCAAAAAACCTGACTGAGGTAAAATGATGGGGATTCAGTTAAAGTATGATCATAGGTTTACGTAAGCCTGTCACAGTCGCCAATGTACCCCATCGTTGACAGGTCCTATCTAACTTGACTGTATCTGCATTACGCAAACTATCAGGGTTATCCAAAGAGATTCGAAAAGTCACCGCACGTTCGGTGACTTTTCATTCTCTTCAATTCGGTTCCTTTTGCCGATTGCATTTCGGTGACCCTGCGGTGTATTCAGCAAGCACCACAGGGTCCCCGAATTGCAGGGAAAAGCTGCCGCAAACCTGACGAAAACTAACCGAATGCACGCTGAAAACAAGCAAAAACATCTGGATTAACCTTTGAAGAAGTCGAACAGGAGCCGAACATGAGCCGAATCACACAGAGCCGAAGCAGCTGTGACGTAGAGGAGGCAGTGAATAAATTAGAAAAACCATTTGTATGAATCTGGGGAAAATGAAACGCTGTTTGCAAAGAAACTACTGAGCGAAAATGTCTGAAATTTTCACAGGAGGTCCAGGGAATGATAATAAAGAGGGCTGTTACAAAAAAAATAAGTAAACTGAAAAAAAAAATCAAAAAAAAAAATCGGACTTTTAAAAAAAAAAATAAAAAAATCTGAAAAATGCTTAAAGTATCCTAAAAAATCTATAAATAAAGAGACTCTTTGCTGCAGAATTTTATAATGAACGGTTTATTAGATATTGAATTAAGACGGGAATATTTTTAACATTGAAGTCTATGGGATTCTCCTGAATAAATTTGCCGAATTAAACCACCGAATGGCAGGGCATTAGGGGAACCTTTCACTGCTGGTTTGTGTTCTCTGAATAGCCGAAGCAGTGCTTTTTCATGGGGATTTCACTGCCCTCGAACAGGCACCGAACAGGCACCGTATGTGCAGGCAATTCGCCTGGATTTGGCGAATTGCCTGCTCTCTGGATAGCCGAATGGCCAGGAAAGGTAACCGAACGCTGATTTTCAGCGTTCGGTTACCTTTCTCAAGCAATTCGAATCTCTTTGGATAACCCTGTATGTTCATACTTTGTTAACTGAATCCATCATTTTATCTCAGTCAGGTTTTTTGAAATGTGTGTTTTTTAGTTGTTGCAGAAAATGGTGGATGAAGGTGGTCATTGATATGGAGTGCTCTTTTTTGGTGATATATTTATTATTATTATTAATAATAAAAATATATATATTTTTTTATTTTTTGGATCGAACCACAATGCAGGAGAAAATCCAAACGAACCCGATGATCCACCACAAACATGCCGAACGGGGTAAGAAAATATAAAAGATTTTAAATTTGTAGCAAAAAGTCATGTTAACGGTTTAAAAGATATTGCATAAAAACGAGAATATTTTTAACATTGAAACCTATGGGATTCGCCTAAAAGTCTGCAGCAAGGCGGAATGTGAAATGAGGTAATAAATAAATAAATAAAAACACAACACCCCTCCTATGACAACCTGGATAGTATAAATGCTGAAGAATACACAGGAAAGTCATCACTGACGTTTTGCATCAATGTCCTTACATTTGCATTAAATTCATGCTACTGTATACTTGCCAGCATTCTATTAAAAATCTTTTTACATAAAAAGAAAAAAAAAACACAAATCCAGCTCACCGTAACCGTGGAAGGTAAAGCTCTGATTAGCTGTAATCATGACGCCACGTTTCAGATCTGATTCATCGCTGCACGGTGTGAATATCCGATCACGCTTGTTGCTGACGTAGCAACGTGTGGGTAGAGCAGGAAGCAATAAACATGAACCATATACAGAGATTGAGGAAATCACACGGAGTCCTCCCAGAACAGCTTCACATAAAGCAAATGTATCCAATCCTAGCTTCAAGAGACATTGCCGGGAGCCTACACTCTTTTTTTCTCATTGTATGGTGGATACATTACATTAGAAGGCAAAATCCGTACAGGAATGAACATGCTTGGGGTTTAAGGGAAACAGGCTTCTAGCGGTCACCGTCACACCAGAAACAAGCCATCGCATCCTTTCTGCTTCCTGTACAAGCTTCTGTCATTCCACAAATGTAGCTGTAAGCCTGACCACCAGAAAGGCAGATGTCAAGTATAAACACATGCTCTTCCTAGATCACAAATGGTGTGCAGTCATTAGACAGGCGCATGCCACAACATTGACACACTAGGTGAAGAAGGCCAAGCTGCTGGCTGCACCTTCAAGCAAGCTCACAATCATGCAACAAGGTCTCATATTTTTCTTCTGGAACATGCACCAAGCTACAGGAAGTAGCTGGGCGCCTAGCTGGTATGTGCATGACTGCTGCACACACCGCCAATTAAAGGCTTCTCAAAGCTTTGCACCATGGCTGCTTAAAGGAGACTAAGGCCGGGTGCACACGAGCGCACCTAGTGCGCCCGTACTTACTGGCGCCCGTCGCAGCCATGTGATGCTCGACGGGGCCGGTCACACACTTGTGCGCGCGCAGCAAGCGTCCGCCTAGAAAGCATCCTCGTCGATGCGCGTCGACGGGCTGCAAAACGCAATCCTCCATAGGAGGATTGCGCTTTGCAGTGCTGAGGGGGAGGGGCAGGTGGGCGTCGAATGGAAGGAACGTCCACTCTCACGGACGTTCCTTCCACTGAGTGCGCTCAAGTGCACCTGGCCTTAGGCTGGGATCAGACGAGCGCACTGAATGCGCACAACAACAGATGAGATTGTAGTTACATTGTATAAGTTCGCTTTGGCTGATATTGAGAAAAAAAAAAAGCTGTATGCAGCAGGGGTTTCTCTACGTCCGTGTAGCCTTTTTCACGACAATGCCATTTTGGCGTTTGTTGCAACATGCGTTGCCCGCGCGTGAAAAAGTGCGCACGTGCTTGGTGTGGTGTTCTCTATTGACTTCTTTGAAAAGCAACGACGGACAGCAAACCGTGCAGTCATCTGACCCCAGCCTAAGTGGTCATGTTTGACAGAGTGTCCCCTTAAACACTGGCGTGCTGGACTAAAGGGACAAGGGGGCTTTATGCCCTACGTTGGCCCACCTGGCATGGCTTCTGGACATCCTTGAGTGCAGGCCAGCAGCCATGTAAGCTAGCCTAATTGATATGTGATGCCCCTTTGTGGGAGGAGCCATATCTTTTACAAATGAGGTTAGCAAATAAATTTCCCATGAAGCTCAGCCATCCTAAGGAGTAGCTGAGCATCATGGAAAGGTGCTCCAAAAACATCTGGAGGGCCAAGGATGCTGTTCAGCACTTAAAAAAGACAGAGTGCTAATGAATGCACAGGTTATGGCAACCGCTGGTCGTTTAACTAATATCATCTCCTTCGACTGACTGATGATGGTTGTGGTTCTGGAGGCCAAAGGATACTCTACATTGGCATACACCTAGGGTTGCCAGATCGGCCATGTTTTCCTGGACACACATTACTATTTCAGGCAGAGGGGAGCACAGTGAAAAGTGCTGCCCTACAATTTTTATAAATCATATACTGCAGGAAGAATAATTAAGGCAGGTGACATGGGAGTGCCATTTGATTTCTTACCTGCAGCGTATGGATTTTACATGCTGCGGGGTGGCATTTGTCATGCACTGCCCATCAGCATGAATAAATTGTGCGAGTCAAGGAAAACATGGCTGATCTGGCAACCCTACATACACCGCTGTTATACAAAAGTTCTGGGACACAAAGGATTATTTTTTTAGAGCCCCTGAACACAGACATGCTTTGTATATTAAAAGGAGATTTGAATGCCTTAATTAGGAAATGCTGAATTGATGTGGTGATCCAGGATTTAAACAGCACCATATGTTGCAATGAATCTTTGTTTAAGAGATGCAGTTTTAAATCCAAGCCACTAGAGGCGCCAGAGGACTCTAAAATGGCACAGCTTAAAATAAAAATATACACAGCAGCAAATTATAGGATTGTTTTACATTTTTGTTTGTTTCTGGCTATATTTTACTTTCCAGTTGTGCTTTAAGGGAACCCACCTGTTATGCAACACTATCACAAATAAAAAGGTATAAAAAAGAAAATAAATACCAACCAGACTCTTGAACTTCAAAAAGGTGAGAAAAGCATAAACTGTCAAGTTAGGCAAAAGGTCATTTTTAGTTTAACCCTTTCACTACCAAGAACTTTGTTGAAATATTCACATAACAATATTGGGTAAAATAGCGGTTTTACTTGAGAGTTAGTTATTCTGGGACAGATAAAAAAGATTAAAAGAATGTACAGTTGGTAATGTTTGTTTTTTTTTAGTTTGTCATTTACATAAATATTGTTGTAATGAAAGGTTAGAAATTCTGATGTCCCTTAGGCTGGGGGTCAGATGAACGCAGTGCGAACGTGCGTTCAGCCGCACTTTACCACGGCCGTAGTAGCAGTAAATGACGTCCAATGACGACAATATATACGAAGTACGGCCGCACGAAAGTTCGGCCGCGCAACGCAAGCGGCAAATGAACGCATTTTTTTGAGAACGTTGAACCGCTAGTACTGACGCACAGAGTGCGCTGCGGCGGCATAGCGGCGTGTGTGCGTGATTAGGAAACATCAGACGCTGCACATGTCCGGCCAACATCACGTCCATTTGTTTTTAATAGCTCTGTCTAAAATCACGGCCGTAATTGCGCACCATATGACCGCTATCGCGACTTCCGTCAAAAAGTGCGTCCGGACGCATGGACGCACTTTTTAACTGTCGACGTGAAAAATGCGTTCGTCTGACCCTAGCCTTATCCTACACAATTTCATGTTTTAACACAGGGGTCAGCAACTTTGGCCCGTCAGGTGTTTTAGAACTACAACTCCCATGATGCTCAGCTGCTAATTAGAGTGGCTGAGCTTCAAGGCTAATGTGGTTACAAAATGTGTGAAGGGCCAAGGTCGCTGATCCCTGGTTTAACATATAGGCAGAGATGGCTTTGGGGGAAATTAGTAAATTTGATAAAGATGAATAATATAAATGGTGAGATCGCCTGCTTATGGGGGTTTGTAGTGATCGTTCTGAGATTATTAGCAATGCAGCTTCCAAAAAATACCAATAGAATATAAAAATAATATCTTTGTGTGGCAAAATGTAGAAATTACATTAACACCTATGTGTCTGATCGGTCACAATATGTGTCCATTTCTGACAGCACTTCCCTCCTCCTCCCAGTCACGTGTGGTGTACCCCAAGGCTCGATACTCGGCCCCCTGCTATTCACAATATTCATAAATGATCTGCCCAATGTCTGCAAAGCCTCAACTGTACACATGTACGCAGACGACACTAATCTAAACCAGCAAACCAAATTTCCCGCAGCTGGAGGCCGTGTTGCAAGAACAATTCACAGAGGTAGAAAAGTGGATCAAAGATAAACTTTTTCTAAATGCTGACAAAACGGTAACGATGATCTTTGGAACAGCACCTAAACTACACAAATTGCAAACAACCCATCTATGTGTCAGGACAAAATCAAATGGCACGCTGACCACAGTCACTTCTCTCAAATATCTAGGTATGTGGTTAGACCCAAATCTATCCTTTAGCCCCCACATCGAAAAACTCTCATCTAAACTTTACCCCAAAGTAGGTGCCCTGTACAGAAACAAATCCTGCCTGAACCCCACGGTAAGAAAGCAAATTGTACAACAAATGCTTATGCCGGCTATTGATTACGGAGATCTAGTGTATGCAGCCGCCCCGCAAATGCACCTTCAGAAACTTACTACATTGTATAACTCATTCTGTCGCTTTGTGCTACAATGTAACTACATGACCCACCATTGTGACATGTTAAAAGAACTAAACTGGCCGTCGCTGGAATCTAGACGCACCCTTCACCTTTCCAACCTGGTGTTTAAGAGCTTTACTGGGAAGCTACCACCCTACCTGAATAGGCTGCTTCCCTCATCCTCAGGGCCGGTGCTAGTCTATTTTGCGCCCTAGGCAAGACCAGCTACTTGCGCCCCCCCCCCCAAAAAAAACACTGCACATTACTGAGGAGCTCTGTGATACCCTCATAAACACTGCACATTACTGCCCCCAGCTCACACATGGGTATATAGTGCCCGGCCTGGACAGACTGTATGCGTGATATTTATGGACAGACTGTGTGATGTGTGGATTGACATTATGAATGACGTATATGAATCTGGTAATGGGCATCTGCAGGGCCGGCGCTGACATATATATTGCATGCCAATTTCGAAATTGCGCCCCTGGCCCCCCCCCCTATACCGGCTGTTGCTGTAATCGTGTCGAGTTGAAGATGTGTCAGTGTGTCAGTCGACCCAGTGACAGGCAGGCAGGCACAGCACCAGTGACAGCCAGGACTCTCCAGGAGCCGAGGAGAGCAGCTTCCTGTTGACTCCGGTCTCCGCCGCAACTCTCCGCCTCGGCCCTCCAGCGGCACCTGACATGGGGGCGCGCATGCTGCCACCAGGCCCAACACGTGCAGCCGCCGCTGACGTCGTGTCTTGCGTGCGGTGGAGGCGGAGCCTGCTGGGTGGGTCACACACGGCCCGCCGTGGCCTGCGGCGCCCCGGGCCCCCGGCTGCGCCGCAGCGGGACACTGCACACTCAAATTTTATTATCTTTTTTTTTTTTTTTTTTCGGGCCCGGCGCTGCGCCCTAGGCGGGCATGCCCTCTAGGCGGCCTAGCGGCAGCGCCGGCCCTGCACATCCTATAACCTCCGATCCAGGACCAGCACCTTACTTGCAATACCACAATACAAAAAGCAAGTGGCTCGATCCTCATTTTCCTACAGAGCACCGCAAATATGGAATAACCTCCCAGATGCCATCAAATCTTCCCCCAGTCTAAAGTCCCTTAAGAGTTCCCTATTAACATACCTCAATAAGGAATGCACCTGTAAACATGTGACATAGTGACTATATTTCCTACATATTTATTTTCTGTTAATTTCTTGCATTTTGCTACTTTGTATTTCTGTAAATACTTCTTGAACCCAGGACATACACTTAAAAACGAGAGAAATCTCAATGTATCCTTCCTGGTAAAATCCTTTATAAATAAATAAAATAAATGTGTGCTGTACAGACAGTGAAGGTCAGTATTTATAAGCCCCTGAATCCTGTACTTCCTGTACTAGTGTTATAGTAGTGAGTGACCTCAGATCTCTCCCTGGCTGTTGTAAAGCAACAGTAAAGTTTGAACTTTTTGTCAGCATGAGGGTGAGGGCTGCTTCTTTACATTAATCCAGGGTGATAAGAGATGTCAAAGTTTTATTTCGTCACGCTAATCTTGCATTTTATGTATATAAAAAAGTATGTGCATCAGGCTTTGCCAATTTAATCTTTTTATTGTATTTCAATAAAAAAAAAATATGTATGCATGCTGTTGGTAGTGAAAAAGTTAATGAGTGACATTTTGCAGAAAAAGCTGCGTGTATACTTTTATATTAAAAATGTAAATCTGGCTTTCTGATGTTGATATATTCCAATAAAAAAAAGGTATCACTACGTACTGCTATACTCGTGATTTTTGCATCTGGACTAAGGCTAGGGTCAGACGAACGCATTTTCACGTTGTCTGTGAAAAAGTGCGTTCGAACGAATGGACGCATTTTTTCATGGAGTACGCGATAGCGGTCATACTATGCGCATTAGCGTCCGTGATTTTGTACAGATCATCAATAAAACACTTTGTGCATCTGGACGTTATGTTGGCCGGACATTAGCAGTGTCTGACATCTCCAAATCACGCACACACGCCGCTAGCGGACGCAGCGCACTCTGTACAACCGTACTAGCGGTTTTACGTTCGACAAAATGCGTTAGTTTGCCACTTGCGTTGCGCAGCCGGACTTTTGTGCGACCGTACTTCATATATTGGCCGTCATTTGCTGCTAGCCCGGCCGTGATTAAGTGCGCCTGCACGCGCGTTCGCACTGCCTCAGTCTGACCCTAGCCTAAAACGGCCTATCGAATTTACACAATAATATATATTATATATATATATATCCCCCCCCGAAACAGCTGTCCAGGAGTGTCTGACTGGTTGCATAACCTGATCTTTGGCTTGCACTGGCAAGGAGGGTTCTGTTATTACAGACCCTAGATGCAAAAAAAGTGAGAAGTTGGGGACTTCATTTGCATGTCCTACCCAGAGTACTTTGCTGCATATGGGGAATGTAGCACATGAGCTCTGTAAGCAGTTCTCTGAATTGCTGGGATGTGTAAACGTACTCTGCAACCACACACACACCTATCCGCTAAGCAGTGCATCATGATGTACAAAGATGTCACGGGACACAAAATCCTGCCTGACTAAATAACAACCATGATGGAGTTCCCAAAGTATGATGCACATCACACGCCTGTCCTGATGCCCCAGGACACCTCGTTACTTTGCATTCAAACCGGCAGTTGGCACTAACCATCTTCAGTACTGTTAGGTGCGGGAAAAAACACAAGTGAGCAGGACGCGCTTGTAAGCGGCCTGTAATTTTTTTAAAAAAAAATTCTACTTTACAAAAATCCCTGTCTGATACTTTTCAGACAAATAGTATATGAAATCTACAGTCAATAACCAAGATGCATACAGTATTATTATCGCACATCCTAAATACAATGTATCCAGAAGGCTTGTTTTGCAGGTGCACACACACACAACATAAAAACACAATTTCTTGGTTTCTGCAGTTGTGTAACAAACTCCAAGAGAAAAAAAAAAGTTCTAAAAATCGGATCTGAAAGAAAACGGGATCTCGTACTTAGCGCTGGCTTTGAGTGTGAGATCGCCGTTTAGTAGCTTAGTCCCCAATAAAATTTTACCAACGGAACTGACATTGATGACCTCAAAGCAGATGTCAGCAACCTTGGCCTTCCAGATGTTTTGGAACCACGTTTCCCGTGATGTTCAGCCAACCATTAGGCTGGGGTCAGACGAGCGCAGTGTTCACGTCCGTTTTGCCGCACATTTGTACGACCGTTATATAGCATATAATTATGACCAATGGAGCCCCACACACAAAGTACGTCCGCACCGAACTGCTGACGCACAACAGACGCGGCAAACAAGAATGTAAATCCGCTAGAACGGACGCACAGAGTGCGCTGCGTCCGCATAGCTTTGTGAGTGAGTGATGGAATGAAGTCAGACGGACTGCATTTATGCGTCCAGCATTTTTGACGGACAAAATGTTTTTCATATGAATTTATTTTCCCATCTATATCAGTCAGAAAAATGGACTGTGCGGCCACTACCTTGTCGTCAGAAAGTACGTCCGTTGTGCTCGTCTGACCCTAGCCTAAGGCTAGGGTCAGATGAGCGCATTTTGTACGGACTGTGCGTCCGTGCAGTACGGACGTACTTACTGACTACAAGGTAGTGGCCACACAGTCCGTTTTTTTCACTGATGTATTTTTTGACTGATGTAGCAGGGAAAATAAATTACAATGAAAAAACATTCTGTCCGTCAAAATTGCTGGACGTATAAATGCAGTCCGTCTGACCTCGTTTCATCACTCACATACAAAGCTACATGGACGTTGGAGATGTGGCGCACTCCGCACGTCCGTTCTAGCAGTATTACGTTCTTGCCTAACCTGCGTCCGTTTGCCGCGTCCGTCATACATCCGCACTTCCGTGCGGACGTACTTCGTGTGTGGGGCGCCATTGGTCAGAATGCTATGCTGCCACGGACGAATAAATGTGCGGCAACACGGACGTGATAACTGCGCTCGTCTGACCCCAGCCTTAGATGAGACTCATGGGAAATGTAGTTCCAAAACATCTGTAGAGCCAAGGTTGCTGAACCCTGCCCTGTTACCTTCTGCATCACGATTAATTCATCAAATGTACAAAAGCAGCTTTGGTTGCAAAAATGCTTATTTTTACCAGGCTTGAATTATTAAGGCTTAGTTTAAACCAAACTAGATTAATCATAGACACAGTATAATAGGAAAGTGTCGGCCAGTAATTTCCCTTTATGTTTATTCACTGAATACCGAATTTATGGACGTCTGAGCAGCTCTAGTTTTGTCTACTTTCTCGCAGTTCGACTTCTAACTACCCAAAACGTGTGGTTTTGTTCATTTAACCCCCAACCCCCCTCCCCTCGGTTCATTTCGCTATAGCATCATGCAGGGTAGGGGGCTACCGGTACCGACCCAAGAACATGCTGTTCAAAAACCCAGCAACATCCCCACGCTGGCTCCCGCTTCTGCTGTGCGCAGCTACGAGACGATCAAGAGTCATGCAGGGACTGCGTAACAATCCGGCGAGTGAACGGCGTGTGTTTAGGTCAGGACGGAGAAGTCTGCGGACTCCTCCATATCAATAGGAATCTGACTTGCTAAATGCGGTACATGGGTTTTAATGCAGGGGGGTCTCAAACTCTGGCCCGCCAGATGTTTCTGAACTATAACTCCCATGATTCTCTGGTCACCCATTGCATTAAAAGAATTCTGGGAATTGTAGGCAAATCGAAATCTGGGAGGGGGGGGCAGAGTTCGAGATACTGGATTTTTTGTACGAAAAATAAGAAAATGATTGTTTTAACACGCCGAAGCGATACAGCGAAGGTTCAACACTGCTAGCGCGCCCCTTGTCAAGCTCACTATGGGGTAAGAAATGCCATTTTACAGCGACTGTAAGGTTGCACAGGATGCAGCCCAGATGTTTGGCAGAGCATTATGGGGGGGGGGAATCGTCCACGGTAATAGGAGTGCCAATCCTTAGCCATGACTAGTGTGTGCAGTGCTGATACATGACCTGAGATGGTGGTGACAGACAGACAGACAGGGACTCACAGAGCTGCTCCTCCTCCCAGCAGCCCTCAGTCAGTGAGCCGTGCTTCTCCTCTCCTCTCCTGCAGGAGCTGCTCTGCGCGGGCGACTTCATTTTCGCGCACTGTAGGGGGGTGTTGAGCTTTGTATATAAGGGATTTCGCTTCGTGCTGCCCGCTGACAACCTCACATCTGTTCTATTCTCGTCGGTATCAAATTAGTTAATAAAATACGTCGAAGGAATCCGTATACGACCGCGACAATACGTTTATGATCTGGACGAATATGCGCCCGATCCCCCCCCCCCCACCCTGGAGCCCACATGTCTGAGGCCCTGCTGAATGAGCAGCATTGTCCTGGTATGCAGTGGCTGCTCTCAGGCCTGGGTGTCAGGCAGCTCTTTGTTAGGCGATAGATATATATATCCCTCTGGCTCTGACATGTGAAGGAGGGGGAGGGGGGGTTAGGTGTAACAGGTTAACCCGTGCTGTGCCATTCAGTGAGCTCAGTAAGCACATGGTATGGGAAGCACTGTATATAATGTGTGATGATCATAAAACACGTCATTAAAGTGCATCAACCATTAAAAAAAAAAAAAATCACATATTAAGCCAATCTGATTTTTTATGGGGCGCCTCTGATCCTCTGTAGTCACTTATCTAAAAAAAAAAAATACAGACGATGATATTTAGTTCAGTAAAAGCGGCTATCATTTTTTGCCTTTTATTGACATTTTTACATGTGAATCTTGGCCGCCAGGTCTCCCGGCTGACAGTATTTTGTGCTGTAGGAAAAAACAAAATTCTCAATTAAACGAAAGGATTGTCGGCGCACGGCACGGAATTCCAAGTTTTTAGCAAAAACTGGAAAAAGTTTTCCATTATTTGCCGCGGTGCTGCCGGTCAGTGACAAGACTGTTCAGTGTCATTTATTATTTTTAACATAAATATCGTTTAGACCCAAACCAACAATTTATTTAAAACAAACAATAGCTTTCTAACACTTACTACTTGCAGTTCGTTTATTTTTAAGGTTTTGCAGATCCTAGAACCACACACAAATAGTGGATAACCCCTTTAGTAACCCTAAGTGCCGGTATTTGCATCACCAGTGTTTAGTGTTGATTATTTAACCCGATAAGTGGTATATAAAAAGGTGTTGTTGGAATCCATGGGTGGCAGCCAGGGCTGGATTTATAGCAAAAACAGAAATGTGCTCTTTCCCAAGGTTATAAGTGAATAAGCAAATGGTGGTATACAACCTTTTAGATCTCTAAAGCGTCTCCTCCAAACGACGTACAGTAAACAAAACAGAAAAATGGGGATAGAGATCTAGAAGGAACAGAAATGGTACATAGTATAATACTGTAAAAACAGTTGCAGTCACACGAAGCCTCTGTTAAAATCTCACTCACAAGATGTGGCGGGTATCAATGCATATAGCGTTATCTTTGATTAGCCCGGAATGCTATCCTGCAATCTCACCAGATTCCGTGTGACTCCACTGCTTCTTAGATGGATGCCAGGGCTGCACTCAGCAAGGAAATTCCACTTAGGAAAAAATTCACAGAGAAGGTTCAGCCAGACAGCAGAGATAAGGTGCAAAAAAGGATTTATTGGACCAGTTTAAAAAATCCGACGCATTTCGTCAGCCATAGAGGCTAACTTCATCAGGCTAACTTTATAACTAGGCACAGTAAGCATGTGCCTACAGGCACCTGCCACAAGGGGGCGCCTTGCTCTGTAAAAGAAAAAAAAAAGGCCCCTCCCCCAATTACTTAGAAACAGAAAATGTCGGCAGATAAGAACCTTTCGGCCCATCTAGTCTGCCCAATTACATGGATACTTTACCTGGATTTATCTTTTGTTTAGGATAGCCTTATGTCTATCCCATGCTTGCTTAAATTCAATTACTAGACCACTGGGTCTCTAGAGGGACATATGAGGTATCATTGGAAAGGCCAGATTATGTCCTTTCCACTGATACCAAAGATACCAAGGTTATATTTATGTGAAACTAAAATAGCAATAAAATAAATATTTTGTTAACGCAGCACTATTATTCAGTTTACAATTTATACAGTGAATATTGATGCTGTGCTAACTCGCATTCACATTTTCCACACTGCCAGTCAATTTAAGTCATTTTGGCAGGTTTCTTTTTTAAGTAGGGGCACCCCACATTACTGTGTGCCTATAGGCTCCTGAGATACAAATCCAGCCCTGGTGGCAGCAGCCCTGGATTGAATAATACACTCTGGGCCCTATTACGAAGTCAGAGCTAAAACGGGGATGGGGAAAACCTTGCGTCTGCTGATTCAGCAGCCTGCCCCGTAACGCAGTACTAGCCTTCTGGATACGCCCAGCAGCGCTAACCCCCTGGATACTCGCGGAAGTGCTAACACACCACTGCGAGTATCACCTCCTGGAGTCCATAGGATTCCATTGAGGGTTGCCGCTAGCGTTCACACTAGTGTTAAGATTGTAAATAGGGCCCTCAATTTGGTGAGTAGAGCCTCTTTGTACAGGCCATATGTCCTATTCATCTCCCAAATACTGGATGTGAAAGCATAACCGGGAACATGAAAATTGTTTGTCTCACCATACAAATATCTCCCTGCATTCACACACAGATCATTTGCCCTGCTGCATTCACACACGGATCATTTGCCCTGCTGCATTCACACACGGATCATTTGCCCTGCTGCATTCACACACGGATCATTTGCCCTGCTGCATTCACACACGGATCATTTGCCCTGCTGCATTCACACACGGATCATTTGCCCTGCTGCATTCACACACGGATCATTTGCCCTCCTGCATTCACACACGGATCATTTGCCCTGCTGCATTCACACACGGATCATTTGCCCTGCTGCATTCACACACGGATCATTTGCCCTGCTGCATTCACACACGGATCATTTGCCCTGCTGCATTCACACACAGATCATTTGCCCTGCTGCATTCACACACAGATCATTTGCCCTGCTGCATTCACACACAGATCATTTGCCCTGCTGCATTCACACACAGATCATTTGCCCTGCTGCATTCACACACAGATGCTCTTCCGAATTTGAATATCTTCCAGTGGTTTTGAGGTTCCTAAAAGAGAGTGATATATAGAAACGTGACACAGATGGATTTAAATACAAAATTAGGAAAGTCTGTCCTAAATATAGCCTTTTGCAAAGTTTGCACTTGGATATGGTTTTCTCATGCACAGGACGTGGCGGTCTACAGACGCTTGAATTGCAGAGGCTTGGAATGGCATGAGCACCATTTTTAAGAACAGAAGAAATCTTGCAGAATTGGGTATAGATGCCGCTCAATGTACAGGAATGCTAGTGGATATGTGTGCATTGCAGAATATTGAGGTAACACTACACAAGCTATTTTGTGATGCTCACCTAAAAAAATAAAAAAATAAAAATATATATATATAATATATATATATACAGTTGTGTTCAAAATTATTCAACCCCCACTGAAATTGAGTGTTTTGGCCAGTTTGACATGGATTTTGATCATTCAGTCATCTTGCTTACAATTAAATCAAAGAGGCACGTGTAGGTCAGACAAATATAACATAACATTTATAATGAAATAACCACAAATGTCTTTTCTGTGCTCACATCATTATCAGTTTTATTCAACCCCCAAGTGATATTCAATCTTAGTACTTATAACTGTAAAAGGATGTTGTACTAACAGCTTTTAAACGTGAAGCATAGCTTGACACAAGTGTCTTGCAGCGATCTACGGGTATCTTCGCCCATTCGTCATGGGCAAAAGCCTCCAGTTCAGTCACATTCTTAGGCTTGCGCACTGCAACTGCTTTCTTTAAGTCCCACCAGAGGTTCTCAATCGGATTTAAGTCAGGTGACTGTGATGGCCACTCCAAAATGTTCCAGCCTTTAATCTGCAACCATGCTCTAGTGGACTTGGAGGTATGCTTGGGATCATTGTCCTGTTGAAAGGTCCAACGTCTCCCAAGCCTCAGGTTTGTGACGGACTGCATCACATTGTCATCCAATATCTCCTGGTACTGAAGAGAATTCATGGTACTTTGCACACGCTGAAGCTTCCCTGTACCTGCAGAAGCAAAACAGCCCCAAAGCATGATCGACCCCCCGCCATGCTTCACAGTAGGCAAGGTGTTCTTTTCTTCATAGGCCTTGTTCTTCCTCCTCCAAACATAGCGTTGATCCATGGGCCAAACAGTTCTAATTTTGTTTCATCAGTCCACAGAACACTATCCCAAAACTTCTGTGGTTTGTCCACATGACTTTTGGCATACTGCAGTCGACTCTTCTTATTCTTTGGAGACAGCAAGGGGGTGCGCCTGGGAGTTCTGGCGTGGAGGCCTTCATTACGCAGTGTGCGCCATATTGTCTGAGCTGAAACTTCAGTACCCACATCTGACAAATCTTTTCTCAGTTCCTCAGCAGTCACACGGGGACTTTTCTCCACTCTACGCTTCAGGTAGCGCACAGCAGTCGAAGTCAGCATCTTCTTTCTGCCACGACCAGGTAGCGTTTCAACAGTGCCCTTTGCCTTGAATTTGCGAATGATGCTTCCTATGGTCTCTCTTGGTATGTTTAACATCTTTGCAATCTTCTTATAGCCATTGCCCTTCCTGTGAAGAGTAATCACCTCTTCTCTTGTCTTCCTGGACCATTCTCTTGACTTCACCATGTTTGTAACCACACCAGTAAATGTCTAGAAGGAGCTGAGTATCACAGTCATTTTAAAGCTGCCTAATTGGTGCTTATTATGCTTTATTGCTGCTCCGTGACATCCACAGGTGTTTTCAATACCTGATTGAAAACACTTGAATGAACCTCTGTTCTTCAGAGTGGTAGTCTTTAAGGGGTTGAATAATTGTGTCAATGAAGAATTCACAAAAGAAACATTTACTACTGTATTACAAAACCAATTGATGTCATTTTAGTTGCATATGGTTCTTTAAAAAGTCCTTGTAGGATTTCATTCTGAATACAATTACAAATGTACACTAAATTCCCTAAAACCAGCATTGGGGGTTGAATAATTTTGAACACAACATATATATATATATATATATATAATATATTAGTGTTTATAATTGCAGAAGCCACTTGCACATCACAGCAATTCGATGAATTGCATCCCAGAGCTCCTGTGCCACATTCCCCGTATTCAGCAAGAAATTCTTGGTGAGGATATGCAAATGACTGCTGTCTCACTTTTATGCATCCTGGATCTGTTATTACACAGAACCCTAAAATCAATGCTATGCCACACAGTGTGTGTGTGTATATATATATATAATTTTGTTATATAAAAAGTGCATCGTATAAAAAGGTCATCATATGGAGAGACACCATTTCTTCTGTTTTGTTTTGCATGTGTGTTTATTTATTGTAAACAAACAAAATCTTAGAAAACACTGTTGTGTTTGTTTCCCTTCCTTCAGTGCAAAGAAGCAACAGCCGGCACTTCAAGATTTATAGGGGGTTATTCTACCTGCCCAGTCTGAGGTCACTTTACACATGCTCAGTCTGGACCTGCCAGAGGTTTTTGAAGTCACCCATTCACTCCCCTTATGGGTGATCAATAAACCAATGAAGAAGATGTCGAATGGTGAGAACCCCTAGGACAGTGATGGGTAACCATGGCACCCCCAGATGTTTCTGAACTACATGAACCATGGTGCTCAGCCTTTAGGCTGGCGGCACACTAGCAAACATTTTGCGTCCGTCTGACCGTACGGTTTGCTGTCCGTCGTAGCTTTATAAAAGGAGTCAATTAAACACACCACACAAAGCCCCTGCGCACTTGTTCACAGACGGGCAAAGCATAAAGCCACGGACGCAAAAATAACATCGACGTTAAAAAGCTAAACGGACGCAGAAACAACGTTGCCATGTATTTTCCTAGGGTGTGGAGTAGGGATGAGCGGTTCGGGTTCGGACTTCGACCCGAACTTGGCCTGTTCGATGAGATCGCGAACACCGAACATTTCTGGGTGTTCGCCGCATGTTCGACCACAATGCATTTTCCCACTGGCCTGAAGCTCGTAATTGGCTACAGCCTTGCACCTGACCACAGGTCTGGTGCAAGACTGGTTCAACACTATGCCAATCACCGCTCAGAGTCCTGATTGGGCAAATTTTGCCCAATCATGGGCTCACAGAGCTAAGTCCCGCCGCACACTATATAACGTTTCCACGCGCCGATTCTGCACGCATTTCAGAGCAGATTTCAAAGGAGATAGTTGTGTCTTGTTACTGCCGGTCTGCCACGCTACTGGGGGGGGGGGGGGTCTCATTTCTACCAAATAATCAGGGAATTTAGGGGATGTGTGTCTTGTCACTGTGCCAGCAAGTTTTTTTGGGGTTTACAACTTTCTTTAAAACATTTGTGAATTGAGGTGATCTGTCTCTTGTCACTGGCTGCCAGCTATCAGTGTGTCTCACTGAGTTATACTAGAGTTCTTTAAATCTTTATACCAGAGTTGAATCAGAGTTCTGTATATATTAATCTATATATCACTCACCATGTCTGAAAGAACAAAAAGGACAGGCAGACGCTGACACAGATAAGAGGGCAAGCAGCCCCTGTGTCGGGAGGCTGTGCCTCTGGTCGTGGTGGACATGGTGCATCCTCTGCAGGGGCACGCTCGTCCTTTCTAACTGGTGCTGGCCGTCTTAACCAGCAGCAACATACAGAGGACTTGGTGGATTGGCTAACCAGGCCATCCTCATCCTCCGAGTCCTCTGCCAGCCAGGCTTCTAGTGCTTTACAGTCCACCTCAGCTGCCAAAGCATCTAATGCAGCCTCCATGTCCACAGCTACTCCTGCCGTAGCCTCGCTATCACACACGGAGGAGTCAGCTGAATTGTTGACTACAATGAGAGTGACATGCTGCTTGAGGATGCGCAGCAAGTACAGTGCTCTGATTCAATCTCTGAGGTTGAGCAAGGGAGTATAATCAACCTAGAGGAAGGGGGTGCCAGTGATGACACACAAATAACTGGCACTCATGCTGCAGCTGCTGGGGCAACATACTGCCAAGTTGGCTCCAGTGACGAGGAGATAGGGGGTGATGATGACAATGATGATGTGGTCACTGACTCCACCTGGGTGCCAGATCGAACAGAGGAATTAAGTGAGGAAGAGGGGGAGGAGCAGGCACAGCAAACACGAGGCACAACATCCTCTGTGACCAACCGTAGCACTAGCCAGTCCAAGGCATCACATGTCAGAGCTGCTCCGGTGCAGAGTGCTGTTGTCTCAAAGAACACATGCAGGAACTCTGTTGTCTGGGAGTTCATTAAGAAATGTGCAGTAGAGCGCAGCGTTGCTATTTGTAATCTATGTCAGATGAGGCTTAAGCGTGGAAAAGATACCGGACACTTGGGTACCACGTGCTTGAGGCGACATATGAATAAGTGCCACACATCCCGTTGGCGCAAAACTTTGCGTAGGTCCTCCTCCTCATCTGTCTCTACCCCCACTGTATGTCCTGCTATGTCATTGCCTACAACCGCCACCGACAGGGATGATGCTACAGTAACGGATGTACCAGGTCCGTCCTCACAATGTGACATCATCCCAGTAGCTGAAGATTTACGCAGTCAGATTACGTTGCCGCAGCTGCTGCAGCGAAAAAAAATATATAGTCCCAACCATCCAAGCACAGTGTCTAAATGCCAGCTTAGCAAAATTACTCGCATTGCAGCTGCTGCCTTTCCAGCTGGTGGACTCTGCTCCCTTCCGTGAATTTGCTGAATGTGCTGTACCACAGTGGCAGGTTCCAAAACGCCATTACTTTTCACGCAAGGCCATTCCAGCACTATACCAGCACGTGGAAGACAATGTTATCGAGTCATTGGCAAAGGCAGTCAGCAGCAAGTTGCATGTGACTTTAGACACGTGGTCCAGCAAGCATGGACAGGGTCGTTACATTTCCTTCACGGCACACTGGGTAACTGATTGCAGCTGGGAGGGACGCAAGACGGGGCTCTGTGCTGGAGCTTGTTCATCCACCACGCCTCCAGAAAGCTGCTTGTATGAGGTCTGTCTGCTCCACCACCACCACCTCTTCCTCCTTCTCTGTCTCTGGCGAAGTGGCAGTTAAACCGACGCCTGACAGGGTCTACGCAATGGCTCAAGCAAAAAGATGCCATACTGTGCTTGAGCTGGTTTGTTTAGGGGACAGGAGCCACACCGGGTCAGAAATTTTGTCAGCTCTGCAGGGGCAGGTGCAGAGATGGTTAACACCACACCAGCTTGAGTTGGGAATGATCGTCTGCGATAATGGCAGCAACCTTCTCTCCGCCCTACGCAAGGGTAAATAGATGCATGTACCATGCCTAGCACACGTCCTAAATCTGGTGGTACAGCGTTTCCTAACCAAGTACCCAGGGCTGCCAGAGCTTCTCATCCAGGCCAGAAAAGTCTGCAGCCACTTCAGATGGTCATTCCCAGCAAGCGTTCGCCTGGTAGAAATTCAAAAGAGAGTTCCACCTTCCCACAAACCGTCTGATCTGTGACATGCCCACCAGGTGGAACTCGACATTAGCAATGCTGCAGCGTCTGCACAAGCAGCAGAGGGCCATCAACGAGTACCTGTGTGAGTATGGCACAAGGACAGGTTCAGGTCAACTTGGTTTCCCCCCCCGCAGTGGCTGATGATCAAGGATGCACGCACTGTACTGTCACCATTTGAGGAGGCAACGAGGATGGTGAGCAGGGACAGTGCATGCATCAGTGACAAAATTCCTTTAGTGTTCCTGCTGGAGCACACTCTGCAGGGAATTATAGATGTGGCTCTAGAGGCAGAGCAGCGGGAGGAAGAGGAGTCCTTCCCTAGCTCTCAAGGCCCCAGTCTTTCCCGCAGACAGCATTCCAGCGGGTCCTACTCAGATCAGACAGGAGGAGGATGAGGAGGAATATTTAAGTAGTGGGGGCATTGAAGGTGGGTATTCCTCAAGGGAGGGTTTTGTGTCCCCAGAAACAGAAGGGCTAGTGCGTGGCTGGGAGGAGGAAGTGCACGATACGGTCATCCTCATTGACCAGGAAGACTCGGAAGCTAATGCCACCTCCAACCTACGCTGCATGGGCTCCCTAATGATGCAAAGCCTGCTAAAGGACCCCAGGATTCGCGCTATCAAGGAGAGGGATCATTACTGGTTGGCAACCCTTCTTGATCCACGATACAAGGGGAAAGTTGCAGAGCTCATCCTGCCCGCACAGAGGGAGCACAGGATGAAAAAACTTGAGGACGCTCTAAAGCGACACTTGTGTAACACCTTTCCAGGCACTGATAGATTACCAAGTGCTAACACACGTGCTTCTGAGGCTGCGGGTGATCAGAGGAATAGTGGTGAAGGCCAGGGCCGCTTGAGTGATGCATTTTTAAATTTTTTTAGTCCTCGACGCCCAGGGACGTCAAATGTAGGCACCCATTGCCAGCGTCTTCACCATATGGTGCAGGACTACCTAGGGGCAAGGGCAGACCTGGATACCTTTCCAGCAGATGATCCACTGGCTTACTGGGTGTTGAGATTGGATCACTGGCCCGAATTTAGCCAATATGCTATGCAGCTACTAGGTTGCCCTTCATCTAGCATCCTTTCTGAAAGGACGTTCAGTGCCGCTGGAGGTTTTGTCACAGACAAAAGAGTGCGTCTTTCCACCGACTCTGTAGACCGGCTGACATTTATAAAAATGAGTCAGTCCTGGATCAGCAGCTATCAATCCCCTGATGCCGAAGTAACGGAATAGATCGGGTAGGTCTTCTGCATGCACAAAATCTCCAGCACTGAACTCTTCCACAATACCACAAAAGGGTTACGGTGTGAATGCACTTGCTGCCATGAAAGGCACAATATTTGGCTGCACTGACGCCTGTGCCAAATTTATATCATTTTAATTTTTTGAACAGCAGGGTCCAACCCTGTACTCTTCCACAATACCACAGAGGGGTTACTGTATGATGATACTTGCTGGCCTGGCATTAAAGGCACAATATCTGGGTGCACTGACGCCCATTACCAGATCAAAAACTTTTCAATATAGGACCACATGGTCCACCCCTGGATTCTTCCACAATACCACAGAGGAGTTACTGTATGATAGTACTTGCAGGCCTGGCACCAAAAGCACAATATTTGGGTGCACTGCTTGACGCCTGTATCAGATTCATATCCTCAGAGGGGTTACGGTGTGACGGCACTGTTGGGGACGCTAAAGGACCCATTTTAAAGCACCTATTGTTACTTTCATCCAAAGCCTGCATATATTTCACAATAATTTAGCCAAAAAAAAATCAGTAAACTTTTCTGCGTGTACGAAAATGTCTCCTCTTTTCATACAGACTGCCGCCCCAAGCAGTTGTTTATGGATAGATTAACCCCTTAAGGGCCGCTGACGTACCCTGTACGTCCTGTCCACAGGTCTCCCTTAGACCCGCGGACGTACAGGGTACGTCAGCGGCGCCTAATCCCCCTCCCGCCCGATACTCACCTCCCTCGCTGGATCCCACGGCGATCTGGCAGGGAGGAAGCCTGCCCATGTGATTTACATGGGCAGGCGAGGCTGATGACGTCGCCACGCTGCGTGGTGACGTCATCAGCAGGCGTCCCCATGCAATTCAATGGAGGGGAGGGGGGGCTCCTTCGGAGCCCTCTATCTCCCCAACCATTGAAGCTAGGGAGATGCCGTTTGCACTGCTGGAGAGGGGAGAGTATCCCCTTTTCAGCAGTGTATGGCATTAACCTTTTCGCTGCCGAATCGCGTTTCGGCACTAATTGGCGCCAAAACGCGATTCGAACCTGGAGAGGGGCTGACATCTTGAATGTCAGCCAAGCCTCCAGGTCCCCCCCCACCGACAACCTCACCATATGTGTGAGGATGTCAGTGGGCCAGTTAACCATCTAGCTGCCATGTAGAGATAAGGGGATCCTATGGATCCCTTTATCTCCCGATCCATGGCAGCTAGATGGTCATATTTGACATCATTTGAAAGGCCTGATTATGGCCTTTCCAATGATACCAAACATGACCAGGTTTGGTTTTAAAAAAAAATAATAAAAAAATGTTTTTTTTTTTTTAAAGTTTTTTGTCTGGGAGGGGTTAATTAAATAGGACCTAGGCTTTAATCTAAAAATAATTAGCATAAAATGGTCAGAATGAGCGCAGCGCACATAGGTTAAAACATGGGTTAAAACGCAAACGCATGTAAATATTGGGTATTTCTAGTCTCGGGACAAAATTTTGAAGCTATTTAGCCGGGGTCGTTTTGGGTGGTTGTAGATTTTGGGGATTAAATTACGAAAAAGTGTGTTTTTACCATTTTTTCATCATATTTCATATTTTTTTTTATAGTAAATTATTCGATATGATGGAAATAATGGTATTTCTAGAAAGTCCATTTAATGGCGGGAAAAAGGGTGTATAATATGTGTGGGTTGAATAAACGAGTAAGAGGAAAATTTGACCTAAACCCTAACAGCGCAGAAACGTAAAAACAGCAGCGGTCACTAAAGGACGTATTTGTATAAAACCGCCCGGTCACTAAGGGGTTAAAGGAAAAGCATTTACCGTCATATGAAACGTCATTTTTTTGTTTTTAAGCGTTTCTATACATCCTAGAAATCCGCCACTTCACGGGCAGGTTATGGGGACCTCCTAGGCACGATATTTGAAGGAATTTTTCGTTTTTATTTTTAACCCTTATTTCATGGAAAACTCACTGTCCCTTTAAAAACGTTTTTTTTTTACTTTTTGTTCTTGTTTCCTGTCCCCCAGGGCATTACCCAGACCCATATACACCTTTTATGACAAATATGTAGCATATATGCACTCTTGGAGGGCACTCTAAAAACCGAATTTTCAGCCCCATTGACTTGCATGGGGTTCGAGTTCGGGTTCGGACCCGAACAAATGGGAAGTTCGGGTTCGGGCTCGAACCGAACTCGGGGAGTGTTCGGCTCATCCCTAGTGTGGAGACAGACGTTACGGACGCACTTTATGCAGTACTCAGAATATCTCCCATGAAAAAGTGCGTCCGTAATGGACGCAGTACAGTATGTTCGTGTGCCGGCTGCCTAAGTGTGACTAAGCATCATGGGACATGTAATTCCAAAAACATCTTTGGTATCAAGGTTCACCATCACAGCGCCTGCGCAGCACGATGGATCGGAGCTGCACGTGCATCATGTACAGATCCAATCCATCAGCTGCCTCTCCATGAATGCTCACTAATGTGGGGGGCAGTCTCCGAGAGGGTGATGTTGACATGCTTTCTGTGTGCGGACGTCCTCACTAGTGACTGATCTGGTGACGGCAGCCCGTAAATTCAAAATCCCAGCTGCTGGGTGGAACAGACGAATGTCCTCCACCTCACCCAGACCAAGGCAGGGAGAAGGGGGGCACTCCCCACATCCTCCTGACACCTTTAGCTTTTTAAAGTGGTCAGGAGGAGTAGATTGGTCCTTTAATAAAGTCCTTACCAACTTGGACACACACATAGCTCCCCACTGGTAATATAGGAACAGAGGTCTTTGAAAAGAAGTAGGAACGGGATCTCAGCATGTCATAGGCCCAAAATGACGATGGTACGGTTGAGATGGTTGGTGATAGGGTTATTCAAAGAGCTCCGAATTGGGGCCGAAAGGTAACCGAACAGTGAAATTCAGCGTACGGTTAACTTTCCTGGCCATTCGGCTATCCAGATAGCAGGCAGTTCGCCAAATGTTGGCGAATTGCCTGCACGTACGGTGCCTGTTCAAGGGCAGTGAAATCCCCATAGAGAAGCAATGCTTTGTCTATTCAGAGAACAAAAACCAGCAGTGAAAAGTTCCCGAAATGCCCTGCTGTTCGGTGGTTTCATGCGACAGGTTTATTCAGGTGAATCCCATAGGCTTCAATGTTAAAAATATTCCCGTTTTAATCCAATAACCATTCATTATCAAATTCTGCAGTAAAAGGACTCTATAGATTTTTTTAGGATCTTTTAGGCATTTTTTCCATTTTTTTTTTAATCGTTTTTCTTTTTCTGTAACAGCCCTTTTTATTATCATTCATTGGATTTTATATGTAAATTTCAGACATTTTCGTTCTTTAGTTTCTTTGCAAACAGCGTTTCACTTTTCAAACATTCAAGCCTACGTTTTTTTTTTTTCCTCACTCCATTCGTCTGTGGTGTCTGGTTTTTCCCGGCAGCTGCTCTGCGCTGTGATCCACTCCTGCTGGGGTTTTTCCCGGCATGTTCGACGGGGTTAATCCAGAGGTTTTTGCGGGTTTCGGTGAGCCTTTGCCGAGTTTTGCGGTGAGTTTTCGGCGGGTTTGTGGTAACTTTTCTCTGCATTACAGCGCCCCTATGGTGCTTGCTGAATACGCCGCAGGGTCGCTGAAATGGGATCGCCGAATTGAAGAGAACGAAGAGTTACCGAACGTGCGGTGAATTTTCGATTCTCTTTGAATAACCCTGTATGTGAAAGAATTTCAATAACCTCTCTGAAATCAATACACAGTGCAAGGAACAAAGATCCATGACTGGTGAGTGAAGTCAGTTTCAAAGGGTGAGATCTGTCACCCCACCATCTGCAGATCTCACCCGCCACCTCTGTAGATGAAAGGAGAAGCTCTGAATATAAACCCAAGTTAAAAACCCAAACTTGGGGCTCACAGTCTATATAGCATTGGCATATTAAAAGGGACAGAAATGAACAGGCAGATTCTGATGGACAAAATTCTCAACTGAGGCTTGTCCTGAGCTTTTGCTCATCACAAGGAAATGTATCAACAGTGTGTCTGTTCTCAGGGATTATCTGGGCTTTGAGCCTTGGTTTTCATTCAATGTGCTAAGGATAGATAATGCTACATGTTATCTGTGCAGTTGGGATATGGTGGATCATGCTCTTATAGTGTCCCCCAGTCCCATGTGTTTTGTAAACATGAGATCTTTGGTTTGTCTGTGCTGTTGCAATGTCCCAGAAGTTATTACCGTACACACTGCCCCACGGCTCTCACAGGGAAGATGGTTTGGTCTGGTTTAGTTTTGTGCCGCTGCCACTTCTAACACATGAGAGCCACTGGTTAAAAGCAAGTACTAACTCTGGGCCTTCAGGTACCCCGAAGGCCAAGTCAGACTAGCGTTTTTTTTTTATTTTGTAACAATGCCAGCAGTACAAAAAACAGAAAATGGCCATGGCAGGCTAGTCATCACAAAGACACATAAAGGGCAAGAACCTCAGCGAGTGTATAGTCACAGAAAAAGCTGCTGCAATTTTATAGAAAAACCAACATGAAGTCCTCAAAAGTGTCTCTAAGGCTAGGGTCAGACGAACGCAGTGCGAACGCGCGTGCAGCTGCACTTTATTACGGCCATAGTAGCAGCAAATGACGGGCAATGACAGGCAATATACGAAGTACGGCCGCCGCAAGCGGCAAACTAACGCATTTTTTTTGAGAATGTCAAACCGCTAGTACGGACGTACAGAGTGCGCTGCGTCCTCATAGCGGCGTGTGTGCGTGATTAGGAGACGTCAGACGCTGCTCATGTCTGGCCAACATAACGTCCAGACACCCAAAGTTTCCTGGTTTGGATCCGTAAAAACTCACGGCCAAAATTGCGCATCGTATGACCGCTATTGCGTCTTCCGTGAAAAAATGCGTTCAGACGCATCAACGCACTTTTTGACAGTAGATGTGAAAAATGCGTTCGTCTGACCCTAGCCTTATGGGAGTGCCAGCGGTTCATTATGAAAGCGTTTCGACGGGGAGGCTTTCAGCACGGCCACAGCACGTCTGCTGTAGCGTACGTAATTCGTGCACGCGCTACAGTGTATGTGGCCGGCCCCATTGAAGCGCCACAACGTTACGCCGGGAGGCACATCAGTACAGGGGCACACAGGGCACTCATCTGGCCCGACCTTAAGGCCGGATTTTAAGGATTACCTTGGGGAAATGCAGAGTGAATCCTGCAATCACTGAGCAGCAAATCATATCACCTGTGCTGTGCTTCACATATCTGGCAAACCTGACCTGTTAAGGAGACCTGAGGACTAGGTCTTGCAACCATTGCTTTAAAGCAGTGTTCCCAAACCGGTCCTGAAGTACCCCTAACAGGTCAGGTCTGCCAGATATCTGAAGCACAGCACAGGTGATAGGATTTGCTGCTCAATGATTGCAGGATTCAGTCTGCATTTCCCAAAGGTAATTCTGGCCTGTTAGTGGGCCCTGAGGACAAGTTTGGGGAACAATGCTTTAGGAACGCTCTAGCCCAAAATGCCCCCCCCCCCACCTTATATAATTGTGCAAATGCTGCTAACAATAAGCTAAAGTGGTCAGGGAGCGTAACGTGTCCTTTTAAAATCCCGCAGTCACGGTTTGAATGTAACACTTGTTACAGTGAATTTATCTGTGCTTGTCCTGTAACTCTGTACACGTGGCCCCTGTATCCTGGTATATGAAAAAGGAAAGAAAGACTAGCATCTCTTGAGTAAATGAAAGTGTCCTACGTTTCCCCCTGCTGAGCGGAGCACAGGTGCATTGTGCATGGGATTGATGGTGAGAAGTGAATGCTCTGGGGCAAACACCTTCAGAGGAATGGACATATGGAGTCAAAACAGCTGTCTGAAATCAACACAGCGTATAAATAGACATATAAAGGATAGAATATTACAGGCCAAAAGGAAACTGGGAATTTGCCAGTGAAATCGAATTTCGGATAATTAATGCTTCTCTTAAGTATATAATGTTTTAATTACCCCAGTATTATTTTTAATTAAAATTTGTGCTTACATCTATTTTAGTGCTCGGCTGTAGCTTGGATACTGCCATATAGTAGGTTTGCCAGATCCTCCAAATTACATACATTTATGCTATTGGCCTGCATATGAATGCTCCCCTGCAGTTTGTGGAATTCATATGCTGCAGGTAAGAAATCAAAAGAATCCCAGGTGACCTGCCAGAATTAGGTAATGGATTTCCCCAGTCCTGCGGCATATGTCACATGTCAAAAATGCTGGACGTCAAAAATGCAGTCCGTCTGACTTTGTTCCATCACTCACACACAAAGCTATGCGGACATGGCGCACTCCGCACGTCCGTTCTAGCGGTTTTACATTCTTGCATCTGTAGTTCGGTGCAGACGTACTTCGTGTGTGGGTCTATTGATCATAATTATATGCTACCACGGACGTTAAAATGTGCGGCAACACAGACGTGAACACTGCGCTCATCTGCCCCGAGCCTCAGACTTATAAATTTTACATCTATTTTCATTTTAAATGGATACTCGACCCATCGCGACCATCACGGCTAAGAAGGCTAGAGTGTGCTCGCCCACTTCCTCCCCTTAGGCTGGGGTCAGACTAGCGCATTTTTAACGTGTGTTAGGCGCACTTAATCACGGCCGCACTAGCAGCAAATGACGGCCAATATACGAAGTATGGCCGCACGAAAGTCCAGCCGCGCAACGCAAGTGGAAAATGAACTCATTTTTTCGAGAATGCAGAACCGCTAGTACGGACATACAGAGTGCGCTGCGCCCGCATAGCGGCGTGTGTGCGTGATTAGGAGACGTCAGACGCTGCTCATGTCCGGCCAACATAACGCCCAGACACCTAAAGTTTCCTGGTTTGGATCCGTAAAAAAAAAAAAAAAAAAAAACACGAAGATGCGCATCGTATGACTGTTTTCACGCAATCCGTGAAAAATTCGGCAATGCGTTCGGACGCACTTTTTGACGGTCGCTGCGAATAATGCGTTCGTTTGACCCTAGCCTTATCCCAGACCTGTGCTTTGTGACGGCCCTGCAAAGTGCTTGTCTCCCCTCTGGTATGTGGGCCGTCAATCATGAGCACTGGGCAGCCTTTATAGGATTGGGCTCTCACTGATGAAAAGGGACGTCAATGCGGCACATCAAGCTGAAATAACTGAAGGAATCAACTGGTTGAACAGTAATATTTGGAAATTATATTACAAGGCACAGATCCAATTTTCCTTATGGCTCATATTAAAGGATTTTCCCTGCCATTGGGTTGTGAAGGTGTAGAACAGAGCTAAAAAAGCAATAAACTCCTTACAGTGAATCACCAGATTAGTATTTGGGCCCTATTCTAATACTGGTTCGACAAGGGAGATGGCAACTAGAAAAAAAGATTGTGCCTGCAGGTTTTATTTAAGGTCTTCCTTTTAGTGTACCTAGTCTGGCTTTGTTAGCGTCTAGCCTCAGAAGCAAGCGCAGTGCAAAGTGATACTTGCAGCACTGCACGCTGAAAAGAGTATTAGCTACTGGAGTCCATTGGCCTGCGAGTCACGGCTGCTAGCTCTGCGTAATCTTGCACTCACGAGATAACAGGTCCACGGCTGACTCGTGGAGGGAGACGGGGTATTATTTGTTCCAGCGAGAGGAAGTGTCGGATCGCACCGCCCTCTCCACCACTGGATATGACGAGAGAAAGAGCTACCTTGGAATAGCTCATTCTTCTACTCCGCTCAAATTAATAATGCCTATATAAATTACAGGAGACTTCCTTTACATTTGTAGCGCTCACTCCCGGAGGAGCCGCTGAAAATGAACCACGGGTCAGTCTCCCCGCACTAGGGAATAAATATACTCCAGCACCGTTGTGGATTTTATAAGTTATATAGTTTACTGAAGTAAAAGGCATATAATGAGACACGGTGTTCGTAGATATATTTACAGTATTTCGTATCGCGTAAACGCGCAGCGGAAAAAAAATAGAAATGCGAGACTTTGTATTTCTGAAAATGCGCGACCGAGCAGAAAAATACAATACTTCGTAATTACAAGAAACGCGCAGCGGAAACAAAATAAGATGCAAATCTTTGCCCCTTTTTCGGACACTAGGGAGTGAGTCCCGAACAGGTTAAGTCCCGAACTGTGAGTGTATGTGTGTGTTATGGTACCCGGGTACTATTCAACTGGCCAGTGAATCTTTTAAGCGATATCTTCGACTAGTCAAGTTGGGGCCCTGTGGGTTTCAGAAATAAACAACAGCGTGCTTTCTTGAGCTTTGTAAAACACGGCCTTGGAGGCCTCTCACCCATCCGATCACCAAGGCTCTGCTGACCCAGGACGTCTCTCCGCTTGTTTCCTCGCTGGGATACCGGCTACTGGATCGGTGGTCAGGGTTTCTGTGCTCCGGCCCGGACTTGTCCAGCTACCGCCTGCTCTCCCATCCAATGGACTTGTGGTACTCCTTACTCGAGGTCCTCAGCTTGTCTGGATAGCAGCTTGGGTGATGTCTGTCGATAAGTAAGGCTCCTTCTGGCAAGGCAGGATAACCCCACTAGGATCCTGATAGGCCACACTTGCGCTCCGGCCTAATTACGGTTCCGCTCTGCAGCACTGTGTCCTCTCTCATGCACTCCCTGGCGCGCTCTGCCGTGCTCTCCAGGAGGCTCAGGATGTACAGCGTCTGTCTCCCACCCACTTCCTGTCTGTTTGCAAAGCATGTCGGGAAACGTAGTCCCAATGTTCAGTGTCTCTTATCGCACTTGTCTCCCTCCGGTGGCCAAAAATAGGTACTGCCACAGTAAGGTTTTAAACACAGCGCTACACATTATTACTATTAATCTTTATAAAGCGCCAGCATATTCCGCAGTGCTGTACAATGGCCAAAGTTTAGACAGGGTTACAATACATTGAACGACATTTGACAAAACAGTACAGGAGAAGATGAGGGCCCTATTCCCGTAGAAACTCACAATCTAGAAGGGTTGGGGTTGGAAACAGGAGGAGAGGACTGCAAGGTAAGAGTGATGGACTGCAAGGTGAGAGTGATTGATGGTTGCGTCAGTCAGTTGGGTGTCAGGCTTCCCTAAATAGGAATGTTTTAAGGGAGCGTTTGAATGAAGGGAAACTAGGGGAAAGTCTGACAGTACGAGGGAGAGCGTTCCAGAGGAAGGGGGCTGCGCGTGAGAAATCCTGCAGTCTATCATGGGAAGAGGTGATGCAGGGAGAAGCTAGGCGCAGGGCACTGTTTGATGTTAGGGAGCGGGCTGGGGTATATTTGGTGATTAGTGAGGACAGGTAGTGGGGAGCCGAGAGGCTAGGGTCAGACGAACGCATTTTTTTGCATCATCCGTAAAAAAAGGTGCGTCTGAACGCATGGACGTACTTTTTCACGGAATACGCAATAGCGGTCATACCGATGCGCAATTTCGTCCGTGAATTCATATGGATCCAAACCAGGAAACTTTGGGGTGTCTGGACGTTATGTAGGCCAGCCGTGAGCAGCGTCTGACAGCTCCTAATCACGCACACACGCTGCTATGCGACGCAGCGCACTCTGTAGGTCAGTACTAGCGGTTCGACATTCTTGCAAAAATGCGTTCGTTTGCCGCTTGCGTTGCGCGGCTGAACTTTCGTGCGGCCGTACTTCGTGTGTGGGCCTGCGTGGGACATCATTTGCTGCTACCACGGCCGTCATAAAGTGTGGGTAAACGCACGTTCGCACTGCGTTCCTGACCCCAACCTTAGTGAGAGCTTTGTAGGTCAGGGTAAAGATTTTGAATTTAATTCTGCAGTGGATGGGTAGCCAGTGAAGGGAATCACTGAACTTAAGGTGCGATCACAGCTTCTCCCAAAAATGGAATAAGGACTACAAGCAGAACTGGTGCTCCCGCTAGGCAAGCAAGGCACCTGCCTAGGGCACCCTGTCGCATAGGGCAGTGGTCCCCAACCCTGTCCCTCAGGGCCCACTAACAGGCCAGATTTTAAGGATTACCTTGGAGAAATGCAGACTGAATCCTTCAATTACTGAACAGCAAATCATATCACCTGTGCTGTGCTTCAGATATCTGGCAAACCTGGCCTGTTAGTGGGCCCTGAGGACCAGGGTTGGGGATCACTGGCATAGGGTACAGCCGGCCCCGACCCAGGTTCCTCACTGTAAGGCTCGCGAGCCGCATGCTGATTGTGTAAGTTAACTTATCGCCAACCTTTGAATAGGACCATTAATGTTTTTAGAAATTGCATAGTATGAGAGTCTTTGCTTTTGTGCGACGTTATATTATTTTATTGACATGCCTCCGATAGGTAGTAACGCCACTTTAATAAATGTGGAAATAGTCTAGTTTCTGGCACTGCCTCTAAAGACTTCCCCCTAAAGCAGAAATCTCTCTATGACCATTTGAAATGTTGGTAGGCTTATGTAAATAGCTTAATGTGGGTCACAATAAAGCAAATCAAATCTGATTCAAAGCTCTGTACAATAATAACAGAATTAAAAAAAGGCACCGACAGACTCTGCAGCCCCTTTAGGCAAATACTGTCCAAAGGTCCAATTGTTTTTACCCCTGGTTTCTGAAATAGAAAAAAAAATTTAGATCTCAGATTTATCCAATGCGGTGCAGGTTTGCTAGTTGTACTTATGCTCATTGTGTCCCTCCTCCATGCGCCTGGTTTCTTGGTCTGGTAAAGGGAGAACAGACCCCCTAGGAGGACAAGGAGGCTCTGAGCATTACTATCTATTCATGACAACCCTCCCCATTTAACAGAGACCCCCTGCTCTTAGAATGCCTCTCTTCCCTCCCACAACTTTAGAATTTCCCTCTTCCTTGCTGTTCATTCACTCCTTTACAAAAGTACATAATCCAGACTGGTTTTATCCCTGGTGCATTTAACCCTAAGGCTACGGGAGCTGCACAATAATAAACAGGGTGTGTATATTTACAGACATTTGAACATACAGAATTACATACAGATGGCAATAAAACACACACACACACAAATACCATGCGCACATATTTACATGTCCATACATGTATTTATTTAATGCAAAGCATTTTACCATCAAGGATACATTGAGATTTCTCTCGTTTTCAAGTATGTCAAGAACATTGTATTTCTGTAACAACTGTAAAAATTTCAAAGTAATAAATGCGAGATAATAAAAACAACACAAATACAGATTAAGGCTGGGGTCAGACCAACGCACTTTTAACGTGCGTTCTGGCACACTTAATTACGGCCGCACTAGCAGCAAATGATGGGCAATGACGGCCAATATACGAAGTACGGTCGCACGAAAGTCCGGCTGCGCAATGCAAGTGGAAAATGAACGCATTTTTTCGAGAAAGCAGAACCGCTAGTACGGATGTACAGAGTGCGCTGCGCCCGCTAGCGGTGTGTGTGTGTGATTAGGAGATGTCAGACGCTGCTAATGTCCGACCAACATAACGTCCAGACACCCAAAGTTTCCTTGTTTGGATCTGTAAAAAATCACGCACAAAAATGTGCGTCGTCTGACCGTTGTCGCATATTCCATGAAAAAAATAAGTCAATGCATTCGGACGCACTTTTTTACGTTCGCGTGTAAAAATGCTTTAGTTTGACCCTAGCCTAACACAAACTAAATATGTAGGAGGAAATATAGTCACTAGGTTACATGTTTACAGGTGCATTCTGTATCGAGGTATGTTAATGGAGATCTCTTAAGTGACTAGACTGGGGGATGATTTGATGATGTCTGGGAGGTTAGTCCATAATTGTGGTGCTCTGTAAGAAAATGAGGATCGAGCAGCTTTCTTTTTGTATTGTGGTATTGCAAGTAAGGTGCAGGTCCTGGATCAGACGTTATAGGATGAGGGAACTTACTCTCGTCTAAACTTTACCCCAAACTAGGTGCCCTGTACAGAAACAAATCCTGCCTGAACCCCGCAGTAAGAAAGCAGATTATAAATAAATAAATAAATAAATTTGTTGTACAAAGGATTTTACCAGGAAGGATACATTGAGATTTCTCTCGTTTTCAAGCATGTCCTGGGTTCAAGAACATTGAAGTGTTACAGTTACAGAAATACAAAGTAATACAATGCAAGATATTAAAAAAAAAAAAAACACAACACAAATATACAGATTAACAGAAAAAATATGTAGGAAATATAGTCATTATGTTACATGTTTACAGGTGCATTCTGTATTGAGGTATGTTAGTAAGGAGCTTTTGAGTGACTTAAGACTGGGGGAAGATTTGATGATGTCTGGGAGGTTATTCCATAATTGTGGTGCTCTGTAGGAAAATGAGGACCGAGCCACTGTCTTTTTGTATTGTGGTATAGCAAGTAAGGTGCTGGTCCTGGATCGGGTTGCTTAATGCTTAAGCCGGCTATTGAATACGGAGATGTAGTGTATGCAGCCGCTCCGCAAATGCACCTTCATAAACTTACTACATTGTGTAACTCATTCTGCTGCTTAGTGCTACAATGTAACTAGATGACCCACCATTGTGACATGTTAAAAGAACTAAACTGCCTATCGCTGGAATATAGACGCACCCTTCACCTTTCCAAGCTGTTGTTTAAGAGCTTTTCTGGGAAGCTACCACCCTACCTGAATACAGTGGCCCCGGGCGCAGTTTTGTTAGGGGCGCATTTGCGCCCCTAAAACTGGCCCGGGGGTTGAGGGGACGCAGATGCCGGGCAGCGCGGTAGCGCCTGCCCGGTCTTTAACAGTCCGTCCTGTTAGGTGATGCGGCTGCGCGGCGTGCGCGGCGTGCGCAGCCGGTCACGTGGTCCGGCTAATCAGGTGGTATGGAGTCTCTGTACCACCTGATTGGCTGGACCACGTGACCGGCTGCGCGGCATCACCTAACAGGACGGACTGTTAAAGACCGGGCAGGCGCTCCCGCGCTGCCCGGCATCTGCGTCCCGGTCCCCTCAACCCCCGCCGGAGCTGGGGCAATATCCAGGTAAGGGCTGGGGGCAAATCCATGAGCTGGGGGCAAATCCATGAGTGAGCTGGGGGGCAAATCCATGAGCTGGGGCAAATCCATGAGCTGGGGCAAATCCATGTGAGAGCTGGGGCAAATCCATGAGATGGGGGCAAATCCATGTGAGAGCTGGGGCAAATCCATGAGATGGGGGCAAATCCATGAGTGAGCTGGGGGGCAAATCCATGAGCTGGGGGGCAAATCCATGAGCTGGGGGGCAAATCCATGAGCTGGGGGGCAAATCCATGAGATGGGGGCAAATCCATGAGTGAGCTGGGGGCAAATCCATGAGTGAGCTGGGGGCAAATCCATGAGCTTGGGGCAAATCCATGAGTGAGCTGGGGGGCAAATCCATGAGTGAGCTGGGGGCAAATCCATGAGTGAGATGGGGGCAAATCCATGAGTGAGCTGGGGGCAAATCCATGAGATGGGGGCAAATCCATGAGATGGGGGGCAAATCCATGAGATGGGGGGCAAATCCATGAGATGGGGGGCAAATCCATGAGATGGGGGGCAAATCCATGAGTGAGCTGGGGGGCAAATCCATGTGAGAGCTGAGGCAAATCTATGTGAGAGCTGAGGCAAATCTATGAGCTGGGGGCAAATCCCCGTGAGCTGGGGCAAATCCATGAGTGAGCTGGGGCAAATCCATGAGTGAGCTGGGGGGCAAATCCATGTGTGAGCTGGGGGGCAAATCCATGTGTGAGCTGGGGGGCAAATCCATGTGTGAGCTGGGGGGCAAATCCATGTGTGAGCTGGGGGCAAATCCATGTGTGAGCTGGGGGCAAATCCATGTGTGAGCTGGGGCAAATCCATGTGTGAGCTGGGGGCAAATCCATGTGTGAGCTGGGGGCAAATCCATGTGTGAGCTGGGGGCAATATCGATAACGTCCACAGGTTGGGGGGGGCGCACAATTCTTTGCTGGCCCCGGGCGCTGACAACCCACGCTACGCCACTGCCTGAATAGGCTGCTTCCCCCAGCAGTTCCCTCATCCTATAACCTCCGATCCAGGACCAGCACCTTACTTGCAGTACCACAATACAAAAAGAAAGGGTCTCGAGCCTCATTTTCCTACAGAGCACCGCAATTATGGAATAACCTCCCAGACGCCATCAAATCTTCCCCCATTCTAAAGTTCCTTAAGAGCTCCCTATTAACAGTCAGGTCCAGAAATATTGGGACATCGACACAATTCTAACATCTTTGGCTCTATACACCACCACAATGGAGTTGGAATGAAACAAACACAATGTGCTTTAACTGCAGACTGTCAGCTTTAAATTTGAGGGTATGTACATCTAACGCAGGTGAACGGTGTAGACTTACAGCAGTTTGCAGATGTGCCTCCCACTTGTTAAGGGACCAGAGATAATGGGACAGAATAATAATCATAAATCAAACTCTCCCTTCTTAATACTTGGTTGCAATCCTTTGCAGTCGAATCACAGCCTGAAGTCTGGAACGCATAGACATCACCAGACGCTGGGTTTCATCCCTGGTGATGCTCTGCCAGGCCTCTACTGCAACTGTCTTCAGTTCCTGCTGGTTCTTGGGGCATTTTCCCTTCAGTTTTGTCTTCAGCAAGTGAAATGCATGCTCAATGGGATTCAGGTCAGGTGATTGACTTGGCCATTGCATAACATTCCACTTCTGTCCCTTCAAAAACTCTTTGATTGCTTTTGCAGTATGCTTTGGGTCATTGTCCATTTGCACTGTGAAGCGCCGCCCAATGAGTCTGCAGCATTTGACTGAATGTGAGCAGATAATATTGCCCGAAACACTTCAGAATTCATTCTGCTGCTTTTGTCAGCAGTCACATCATCAATAAATACAAGAGAACAAGTTCCATTGGCAGCCATACATGCCCACGCCATGACACTACCACCACCATGCTTCA
Organism: Leptobrachium leishanense; assembly: GCA_009667805.1. Classification (NCBI taxonomy): domain Eukaryota; kingdom Metazoa; phylum Chordata; class Amphibia; order Anura; family Megophryidae; genus Leptobrachium; species Leptobrachium leishanense. Next base: position 49,413,092 of record CM019073.1, read on the forward strand.
CTGATGAGGTGGTATGCTTAGGATCATGAGCAGTTCCTTTCCTTCTCCATACTCTTCTCTTCCCATCACTCTGGTACAAGTTGATCTTGGTCTCATCTGTCCATAGGATCTTGTTCCAGAACTGTGAAGGCTTTGTTAGGTGTTATTTGGCAAACTCTAATCTGGCCTTCCTGTTTTTGAGGCTCACCAATGGTTTACATCTTGATGTGAACCCTCTGTATTCACTCTGGTGAAGTCTTCTCTTGATTGTTGACTTTGACACACATACACCTACCTCCTGGAGAGTGTTCTTGATCTGGCCAACTGTTGTGAAGGGTGTTTTCTTCACCAGGGAAAGAATTCTTCGGTCATCCACCACAGTTTTCCGTGGTCTCCTGGGTCTTTTGGTGTTGCTGAGCTCACCGGTGCGTTCCTTCTTTTTGAAGATGTTCCAAACAGTTGTTTTGGCCATGCCTAATGTTCTTGCCATCTCTCTGATGAGTTTGTTTTGTTTCTTCAGCCTAATGATTGCTTGCTTCACTGATAGTGACAGCTCTTTGGATCTCATCTTGAGAGTTGACAGCAAACAGATTCCAAATGCAAATAGCACACTTGAAATGAACTCTGGGCCTTTTATCTGCACATTGTAATTGGGGAATATCACACACCTGGCCATGGAACATCTGAGAAGCCAATTGTCCCATAACCTTTGGTCCCTTAATGAGTGGGAGGCACATCTGCAAACTGCTCTAAGTCCTACACCGTTCACCTGAGTTGGATGTACATACCCTCAAATTAAAGATGACAGTCTGCAGTTAAAGCAAATGGGGTTTGTTTGATTCCAACTCCATTGTGGTGGTGTATAGAGCCAAAGATGTTAGAATTGTGTCGATGTCCCAATATTTCTGGACCTGACTGTACCTCAATACGGAATGCACCTGTAAACATGTAACATAATGACTTTATTTCCTACATATTTATTTTTCTGTTAATCTGTATAATTTGTTTTGTGTTAATTAGGGTTGCACCGATACCGATACTAGTATCGGTATCGGTTGCCGATACCGGTACTGCAGGAGTTGAGCCAGCTTTCTGGCATCCGAGGGGCTTGGGCAGCTGTTCGAATGCTCCATCGGCATTCGGACAGCCGCCCCTGGAGCTCTCCGGCATACTTACCTTCTTGAGCGACGCCAGGAAAGTTCCCGCGCTTCCGCACGTTGAAGGACCCCAGCCACGATCATGTGGAAGTCCCACGTGATCGCGGCTGGGGTCCTTCAACAAGCGCACGCATGAAGACTTTGTCGGCGTCGCTCGGGGAAGGTAAGTATGCCGGAGAGCTCCAGGGACGGCTGTCCGAATGCCGATAGAGCATTCGAACAGCCGCCCCATGTCTGGTCTGGGGTCTGAGCTTGGTGGCAATATCCATGAGAGCTCGGGGGGCAAATATCCATGAGCTGGGGCATTCTGGATAGATAGATCTATCTCGGGGGGGATATATTCATGTGAGCTGGGGGCATTTTTATAGAGGTCTGTTCTTGTTGGAAAGTGGTCACATGACATAAAATAAAAGTATCGGTGAGTACCTGGAAAAAAGTATCGGTACTCGTACTCGGTACCAAAAAAGTGATATCGTGCTTCCCTAGTGTTAATATCTTGCATTTTACTACTTTGTATTTCTGTAACAATTCAATGTTCTTGAACGCAGGACATACTTGAAAACGAGAGAAATCTCAATGTATCCTTCCTGGTAAAATCCTTTATAAATAAATAAAATAAATAAACTGCTAGGGGAAGCAGCCTATTCAGGTATGGTGGCAGTTTCTCAGAAAACCTCTTAAACACCAGTTTGGAAAGGTGAAGGATGCGTCTAGATTCCAGTGAGGGCCAGTTTAGCGCTTTTAACATGTCACAATGGTGGGTCACGTAGTTACATTGTAGCACAAAGCGGCAGAATGAGTTACACAATGTAGTAAGTTTATGAAGGTGTGTTTGCGGGGCAGCTGCATACATCTCCGTAATCAATAGCCGGCATAAGCATTTGTTGTACAATCTGTTTTCTTACCATGGGGCTCAGGCATTATTACAAGCAAATTGTATAAACACATTTATATGCACATACGTGTGACATTACACTATACACACACACACACACATGTAAAGTTTGAACACGCATATCCATGTATACAAATACTATACACAGGGTTTTTTTTTCCTTATTATTACATAGGCTGGGGAAAAAAGACATGCGTCCATCAAGTTCAGCCTTTCACACATCACCTACTGCTGTTGATTCAAAAGAAGGCAAAAAACCCAGTCCGAAGCGCGCGCCAATATGCAACACACTGGGAAAAAAAATCCTTTACCCAAGAACGTCGTCAGATTTCTCCCTGGATCAAGCAGCTAAATATAACAATTAATATTCTGTTTTTGCAGTATGTCATCCAGTCATTGTTTAAAAGTCTGTGCAAACTCTGACCCAACCACCTCAACAGGCAGAGAATTCCACAGATTGTTTCCACATGCTTACTTAGGCCAGGGTCAGACGAGCTGGTAGTAAGAGCGGAAGGAACGTCCGAGAGAGTGGAGGTTTCTTCCACTTGACGCCCTTCTGACACCCGTCTGGCCACCTTGCTGAGAGCAGTTAGCGCGCTCAGCGCTGCAACTCGATCCTCCTATGGAGCATTGCGCTTTGCAGCCCCGTCAACGCGTCCTAGCGCTTCGACAAGGACGCTTGCGGCATGGACACAACACGGCCGCTGTCGCGGGCATTGCAGGCCCCGTCGCAGCATAACAACGCTGCGACGGACACCGGAGGGCACGTCAGTACGGGCGCATGTAGTGCGCTCTCGTCTGACCCCAGCCTTATTTATGAATAAAGGAATTTTTATGTACATACAGGTGTCACAACACACATTGTATATACAAAAAAAGATACCTTAACACACACACACAAAATACCAACGCACTATTGCACTGTATAATAAAAAGCCAAAAATGGAACCAATAACCTCCTTTCGTTCCTAATATTGTAGAAAAACCACACATATCTATGTATACCATTATACATGCACATATACATGTATTAGCAAACAAATATAACCACAAACGTAGCAGTATATATGTACACGTCATTAAGCACACACCCATATGTGTATACACAAGGTTTGCCATAACAGCCATGTTTTCCAGGACACATTACGGTTTCAGGCAGAGGGGAGGACAGGAAAAAGTGCTGTCCTGCAACATGTTTAATTCAAGGAAGGTAAGCAGGGATTCCTTTTTTGTTACCTGCAGCATATGGATTCTGCATACTGCAGGGTTAGATTTTTTTATGCACTGCCCATCAAAGTGAATAAATTATTCGTGTCCATGAACATGGCCTGATCTGAGGACCCTAGTATACACTTAACATACAGGGTTATTCAGAGAAAGGTGGAAACCAGGAGAAGAGAACAATCTAGACCAAATTTGGAAAGGGAGATAAATGGGAGAATTTTTCTGGTTTGGCTATTTTGACCTAGAATTTTCACTTCTCCAGTCATTCTCCTGTTTTTCACCTCTCTCTGAATAACCCTGATATACTTATATGTGTCATTACAGGGTTCACCGGTTTGTCAAATTTTTGTTGTTAAGTTTATGTTTGCGTTGTCCTTCCCTTTTGTACAGGGCTGCTGACTATGTAGACGCTCTATAAATAATTGTAATGACACATACCATACATAACATGTCTAAAATGTGCTTTATCGTTTTAGCTGTCTCCTTTAACATATGTATAGTGTATTTAACAATTAGATGGTCAAACAATAATAATATAAACATAAACCTCCCCTCCCCCAGACTGCCATAAACCCAACCCCACCACTCAGGGTACCTCTGATCTCAGGCAGGGGATTGCTCCCACATGAGGAAAGATATGCTTAGTCCACCTCCCCTGGTTTATAATGCTCGTTAGGGAGGGACTAATGACACATTTGCACAGAGCCAGCAATCAGAGGGGGGAGAAGCCGCTTGGGTAGTAAATGCTGGCATACATGGCTTACTTACCTTATAAAAGCACTCTGTTTAGAAAGTCTGAGTCTGAAGAAAAGATCCTCGACTCAAACCATAAGATAAACAGAAAACAAGGGGTTAGATAATAATAACACATAGATACAAATGAGAGTTCTCTGGTTGTTATCTTTGTAGAGATCCACGATTGCAATAAAGTTATTTCAATTTAAAAAAAGTCTTCACCGCCAGCCTAGAGCGCCACTGAAAAACTCCATTGACCAGAATCCTTTGCTTGACCGCCATTGGCTATTTTCCCTGGAGTTTGGCCAATCCTACCGAGGAGGATAGATTAACAAAAGCAAAGTGTCAGTGACATCAGAACAGACGAAGAGAGAGAGAGGGAGAGGGAGGGGGTAAAAGAAGAAAAAAAAAGGGGGTATTCACTGAAAGCCGGAGGAGTTGGTCGGATTGCTCCCTCCGGGCGGTGTGCTGGCACAGGGGGCGAGGAGTGGTGGGATCCTCTGGGTTTTGGTGGTCTGGAGAGCAGGAGCTCCTGCGTGCCAGCGATTGGGGGTACAGGGTGGTCTTCTGATTGTTGTTCCAGGATGGGGGAGACCTGCACGTTGCTGTGAAGGAGAGCAGCAAGACCCCCCCCCCGAGACCTCCACACTGTGACCGCCCCCCCCCCACACACACACACACACAGGGAGCCCACCCGGGGCGTCTCTCGGCAGACCCTCCATCGGCTCTCACAGCTGGAGACCCCCCCCCCCAACCTGCCTCTCACCATGGACACCGCATCCACCTCGACTTTTGACTCGGAGGTAAGTTATTTTATATTCTTATTTCACAGAATGTGCCCCCAGCACCCCCAAACCAGCTCCCACCCCCCCTTAGACTGGTAGGGGGGGGGTGTTGTGCCTCCTCACCCCTTGTTGCTGACCACACGGTGCTGTGTCCATCTCTGCCCGGTTTCTCGTTACAACTTGCGCCATCTTTATCCTTGTGCATGTGGAGGGGGGGGGTATCCTTTTTGTGGCAACCCTGGGAATCTGGGGTACACAGCCCACCCCCACGACCCATCCGCATTGAGCCCCCCTTTTCGTGCTGGATGTGGGGAGAGCTATTGTCAGGCACCCTCCCCTCAGCAGGTATTCAGCCACAGCTCCTTCTCAGGGATCACCATCTTGAATCGAGTTCAGGTCTTCAAGGCGTGCCCTCCTCAACATTTTTGGGGGGTCCCTGTATCCCCCAGTACAGGGTAACTCCATCCTGGAGCCCATAAATACAGTAAGCGGGTAGTTTCAGGCTGTTTTGTGCATCAAATATGAGTGTCCAATGGCAGCACCCACTCCAACAAGATCTGTACCCCAATATCAGAGGAGGGGTGTCTCGTTAAACGTGGGGACCACCCACACCCTGATTACCCCCTATCCAGATACCAAAGTCCAGAGGTACCCCCTGACACAGCAGTTGCCGTGCCTGGGCATTACCCCCATCCCAGACACCAACAGGCTTTATGGCACACCGAATAACACCCCCCACACACACACTGTAATATCAAATCTGGGGTGCCCTGGACTGATACACTGCCTGTGTGGGACCCTTTTTTTTTGTGTCTGCAGCCCCCTCCTCCCCCTCTGAAGTTTCCTATCATCAGGTCTGTATTGAGAAATCTGACTGCCATTCTGGGGTCAAGAAGGAATTTTTTCCCAGTATGTTGCATATTGGCAAGCATTCAGACTGGGTTTTTTGCCTTCTTTTGGATCAACAGCAGTAGGTTATGTGGGAGAGGCTGAACCCGATGGACGCATGTCTTTTTTCAGCCTATATAACTATGTAACTATGTAATGTCACTCTTTGTGAGACCTGGAGTTTTTTTTTTTTTTTAAATATGAACCCCGATTTTTAACTTGTAGCCCCCCCCTTTTTTTTTCTTTTGTGTCCTCTGTTCTGGGGAAATGAGGGCGATTAGATGGGGGGGGGGTGGGTGGGGGCAGATAGTGCTGGCTACACCCACTCCCTTTAGTATTGCTAATATAATATCTGCTTGTTTGTCAGCCTCCAGTGATTAACTCCTGGGGTGCTGGTCTCTTACCCCAGGGATAGGTGGTGGGGGGGGGGGGTGTTACATGTTAGAAAAGACGGGGGGGGTAGTGAATGGTGGCAAAAGGAAAGGGGGGAGGAGTAGGAGATGGGGGAGAGGGCTCTCCTTCCCTTGGGAACCTGTGATGAGACTTGCTCATATTTTAAACCTCCTATGTACAAAGCCTGGTTACAGAATACATACAATGTATCAGCCTGGCTCCAGACGGGCAACGTGTTTGTGTCAAGTAATGGGGGAGGGGGTCCCATCTAACCCCTGGTGATGCCTTCACTCTGATCACACTCATCACATGTATGTATACACTTGCTGTTATAGCCCCCCCCCCCGAAACCCCTGCACACTCTCCCCCCTCCTTCGCCCCCTTGACTTCAGTCTGTAAAGTGATTCTGGAGTCCACATTGGTTTCATTGTATCAGTGAGTGTAGCCCAGGGTATAGTGCCCACAGCATGGTGACCACATCATGAGGGGGGGGGGGGGGTGTAACATACTGTCATCCCTGATCAGGGGATCCCTGAATCCCACTTCTAAATGGTGCTGCATCCAGTGTCAGTCCTTTTTTGTATGTTCCCCCTTGACCCCTTAATGCCTGGATGCTGTGGTCAAGGCTTGTGGGATTAAAGTTCCCTGTGCCCCCCTCCCCCTGGTCTGATGGCTGTGCTGGGTGCAGTGCTGGCTGGGCTGCCTATCACTCACAGCAAGGCTCCTCCCTGGGCTCTCCTCTTGCAGTGTCACTGGGACTAGGGATGTCTCAAAGCTGCAGTCCCAACACCCATATATACCGAAATAATAACATATATATATATATATTATATTATAGTTAATGCCCCGCCCCATCTTTCTTGTATGTAAATAATATGTAGCTGTTTGGCTGCTCCATACATTCATATGTACACATGTTTTTTTTTAATCAGATCTCAGATCAGACGGCTCTCCTAATTAATTGCAGTAATGGCAGATTTGTATTTAATGGTGAGGAAATTGAGAGAGGACAATGTTATGGAGGGGGGGGGGGGTGTGAAGATTAAACAGCAGATTAATAGAAGCAGCCCTGCTGATTTCCCAAGGTCAGTGTATTCCTAATATCCCCCATACATTGTATCCACAAGGTTCTATGTATGAGCAGACAATGGTGCTGGATAAATCCCCATACTACCAGAAAGTTTACACCCCTTTCCTCTGGTAATCTATGGGTTAATACTCCTATTCTGTCAGGTGGCATTTGCCCAGCAGGACTGCTTTCCTGGCATAATCCTTGGAGTCAGGGACACGTAGGGCATGCTCACTGCCACATGTTGCCATATGCCCCGGTGGCATAGTCTCCATACTGGTTTAACATGGTGGCAGCGAAGAGGCTTCCTGGGGAGAGCAGCTCGTCTCGCTTTATACTGTTAAAAGCCATATACATTAATAAATATAAGGCATGTGGTTATGGAGGGGGATTCATTTTGAGGCTGTAAGAAAACATATTGCAAGAAAATAGGTTTAAGGAGAATTAACCCCTCCTACAGCCACTTCCACCCGAGACGAGACTTCTGATTCGTGGCCAGGTCAGTCTTAAATCCTTACGAATTGTCAGATATCCTCTAAATTAGGGTTTTATTGTTCTTAACCCCTGTATTATGACTCCAAAACTGGCTCCTAGTGCTGCTTTCTGTATACCCCCCCCCCCCCCATTGGAACAGATCTGCAGTCTTCCTCAGGGTCCCAAATAATCTATTCACTGTATCACGGTGCAACAGAGACCCCCCCCCCCTTTGCTGGCATCGAGACTGTCATGCTGCTTGGAAAAAATTTCATTATTTTTTTTTTTCAATGGGGGAGGGGGCTAATTAACTCTTTAAGCGCCAGGTTCAGGCAGATCCCTTTTTATATGGTAGCCTTGTCATGATCTTGGATTTGAGGGATTAAAGATCAGAGTTGGAATTCCTTCTATATTCTTATTTATTTCACAGCCAAAAACCTATTGGACCTTTTTTAGGTTTTAACCCTTTAAATTGGTACTTAAATTTTTTTAATTGCAGCAGGCAAGAAAACAGTTAAGGTTTTAGTAATGGTAGATGTACCCCCGCTTTATATGATGGTATATAGGTGCAGGTTTTTATCAAGGTGTGTATGTGTGTGTGTGTCACACAATATGTTGTATTTCCTTTTATAGGGAGTGTGTGTAGAAACTGTCGTTGTGCTTTTCTCATGCACAGCAGCCGTGCCTGAAATATATATATGATACGTGACACGGGATATGTACAGATGGCAGTCATTTTAGGTTTATAATCTGGCATTGAAAGGGTTAAGTATGTCTTTGTTAATGAAGGAAGTGTCTGCTAATGGTGGCGTTATTGTCAGTCACACGCTCCTCCTTCCCCGTCTCCACCTTGCTCTGGCTGAGCCCTCTGGGTTCCTGCACATATCTGGAGCGCAGGGGGTTAAAGTCCAATAAATGTGCCAAGCGCCCGCCTGGCAGAGGGATTTAATCTCTCACTCACTTAAGAAGCCTTTTATTTCATTCTAAATTCTTGGTATATTAATGTGTGGTATTTATTGCACAGAGCTGCTGATTGTTTCCCTCAGCATTCTGATTAACCCCTCCTGTATCTCCACTTTTCTAACCCAGATTCCTTTTGCCCGTGGGGTTAAATTGGAGGCTTGTAGATACAGATGCATAGCTCTTAATTTAACCCCTTTTTGCAGCGTTGCGCTTTAGAAATGGTCATTCTAGGAGAGGGGAGTTTGAGCAGTTCTTGTAATGAGTGGTTAAGATCCTCCAGATCCGTGGGCTTCAAAAGATGGAAAAGGGAACCATGATCGGGTTTCATTTTTACCGTCTGTGTTGAAGCTCTTCACTTTTATTTTTATGACCTTCTAGAAATGTCTGAATTCTGAGGCAACTTTATTTAAATGGGTCCCCTTCACAGGACGTTTTCACGGCCACCAGCCTGGGTGAGGGACTATAAAGTGTTAACTAAAAGCCGATCCCCCTCTGCTGAGTCAAGTCTCACCAAATGAATGTGCCACCCCCAGACTGAATCTGGTGCCCCTAGTTGGTGGGGGCAGTACCTCTTACAGACCCCCTACTAGCAAGTATGAAGTGAAGACAACCCCAATGCACTACCACAGACTACATCTCCCATGGTGCCTAAGCAGCTGGATTGCAGGCCAATGGATGAGGAGCTTTTATCAAGGCTCCTCCGATCCAGCCACACAAGATACACAGGATCATAAATGTCTGCATTATTCTACAGACAAAATATAGACACAAATCTATTTTATCACATGTTAAGTGTTGGCAGCAAAACCGGTTAATCCTCTGCACCCACTCTGCTGGCAGCACCCCCTTGTGGCACACTTTGCTGCTCAGAGTCCCTGTGGGAGCGATGGGGGTTAGCCCTGTCATACCTCCATTTTGTTGAAGGTTCTGCCCGATGCCTGGTATGATTTGTTTAGATTAGACACACCTCCCTGAGGATTGTTCCGGGCTCCCCCTGCAATGCAAATCCTCTAAACGATCCCTCACAGCCTGGCGGAGGAGCAAGTGCTGCTGCAGCAGCTCAGCCAAACAACCAACTCATTCAGGTGGACGATTCCATTCTGGACCTTGACCCCAGGTGACCCAAGTGGTTTTGGTGGGCTGTGGTGAAGACTGCAGGGGTTTTAGCAGCCTTTACAAATCTGTGGAGGAAATTAAGACTGGAGAAAAACGAGATGACTGCATGGTATATTTTTACATCGGGGAGGTCTGAAGATGGCCCCCATCTTGGTGGTTGATCGCAACCCCTTTTGACGTGGTGCCCGTTGTCACTTGGAGAGCATCCTGGGCATTGTTCCTCTAGAACAATCTCATGGCCGCCTCGGGTTTGTATTCCTAGAAGTCATTTTCCTCAACTCTGGCACTTGATGGGTAATTATCGGGCCCAGCCTCCACCGTCTCTCAAGCCCAGTCCTTCCCATGGCTGCGTAATTATCTCGTGTCCGCCCGATCACTACGGGACTGCGAGCAGGTGACGCTAGAAGGAAAATGTGGAGGATGAGTCTTTCAGATCTACATCCCTTAATCTTTAACCATTATATTTACAAAGCAATAATTTATAAATCCGTATGTGTTTGTGTGTATAGAATACACACTGGCCTGGCTATAGATCAATTAGGGATATACATGCCACATCTAAAAAAACTTGGAGCCCCTTTTCCACGCTGCCAGTCATGGGTCCTCTGCCACCCAATTGTGTGTCTCTAACTAGCAAGCGGGGCCAATGCCATAGTTACTCGGGGCTGAAGTACGAGTCCTCATCGTCCATCAGCTGAAACCCTTGTTGTAACCTCAAGCAAAAGCTCAGGCCCCTTGGACTGGTTTGCACCCTGACAGGATTCACCCCTGTCCCCTCCTGATGGTGACCCTGCCCCATGAGACCGTGTCTGTCTTGGTGTGTGCGTAAATAATTGTAGAAGACATTTACACATCCCATCAATTCAGAGAACTCCTTTACCCACAGAGCCCAAGTGCTACATTCCCCATATGCAGCAAGGAACTCTGGGTAGGACATGCAAATTAAGTCTCAAACTACTTTTATTTTTTTTTTGCTTTGCACCAACCCTAATGTAGACAACCGAAGAAGGACCAGTCACACAAGGCTTGGGTTTTATTGTAGGAGCGGCAACATTTTGGACCTACACTCAGGACCGTACTCAAGGCTTGATAAAACCTCCATGACCAAAACGTTGCCGCTCCTGTTAAACTTAAAACCATGTCCTGTGTGGCACGACCATTGTTCTTTTCTCTTTGTTCATAGCCTGTTCTGCCTGAACTGTGACAAGCCCTCACACCCCACTGAGAAACTCCGTTCCTTACCAACTATGCTAGGACACGTCTGGGCCCTCATGGACAGATTTTGCATAGTTCTCAAGTTAGCACCCCGCCAAACTCCTTAAAATCTATTCTCTGGTAGTCTATATAATTTTAAGGCAAGGTTTGACAAGTCCATGAGACACTGCGTCCTAGAACTCAATGTCTGGCTCCTACAGTTCCAGGTTATTTAAGCTATTTATTCCTTGACCCCCCCCCCCCCCCAACCAAAAAAGTGGCTCCTACATTTTCCTACTGGCTTCGGAGTTGTTTGAGACGTGTCCAGACTTGAAGGAGCTAGTTTCTCTCTAAACACTGCTTCAACATGATCTGTGAGGTCTGCTTCCTGCTGCATTTGTGCTTTGCAATGATACAAAATGGCCGCCTCCATAAGACCTAGTCATTTCGATTTGCCTGTTTTTCAAGTACTGGCTCCTCCTGCTCTTCTTGAACTCTCTCACAAGTGGAAACTCGCAGTGTGGTGATTTTGGTGCACAATCAGAGGGTGGGGTGAGGTTTTGGATGCTACAGTTCACATTATGCTTAACCAGCACTTGTATAACATAAGGCCCACCAATGCAAGAAACCCGGGCATCCTTTTATGTCTCTGCCTCGTGAGGTGTCCATTAACGTGTTTTTTTTGTGTGAGGTTTGGGTGGTGGTGGCGGGTTGTTGCTGTGTGATTTGTACCTTGCTCAGTGACCTCCACGATTGGTTGGCTTCTATAAAGGTCTATTATGTTGTTTTTTTTTTTTTGTTTTTTTTTCCCCACAGCATTAAATGATTTCCCCCCCCCCCCCCCGTTTCTTTCAGGATGGCACTCCAAATTATACAAGACGGAGGACCGTGGAGGATTTCAACAAGTTCTGTACTTTTGTCCTGGCGTATGCTGGATACATACCCTACCCCCAAGAGGTAAATCATAAAAAATATATATATTTGTACCCCCCCCCCCCACCTAGCCGGGATGTGACCTATCATTGGGCATTTAACAGGTTCTCTGCACGCCTCTCGACTACGAGCTTTGTCTGAGCCCCAACGTGTGAGATTGAGAGGGAAATATTTGGGGCTGTATGCATTGTTTTTTCAGTACAGTTTTCCGGTTGCTGCAATTCACTGCTTACTAAAATGAGATTTATTAAAGTTGATGATGCCGGGTCATCGTGTCACCATCTGCTCAGACTTTCAGCGTTTTTTTTTTAACCTGTTTATGCTGTTTTTTTTTTTTCTCCTAAGGCTTCGTAATGGAGACCGATGTGTCCGTTACATGGATACATGTGGGGTCAATGGGCATAATGGGTCTTCTCAAATTACAGCATAAAATGGTTGGTGCATCTCGTTCCAGAAATTCCCCTGGGTTTCTGACAGGTGGCGTGCTGCAGAATGCGCCAGCTCAGCGATTCCTATCCTGGGCATTCCCAATATTGGCAAACTTTAAAATTTTGCAAGGTGCAAAGCAGGGGGGTCCTGGGAGACCTAATATCCATATGTTTACAGGTGTCAACATGCGTTATCGGTTTTGCACACTGCAAATAATCCCACCAGTGGTATCCGGCTGCTGGCGGTCCCTCACCAAACTGATTTTGTGTTAGAGGGGTCGTTTCACAACTTGTAGGAGGAAAAAGTGTGGTGTGATTGCCCTATTTTCCTCCTCAGCCCCCCCCCCCCTCTACATTTTTAAAAAAAAATGGAAGTGTGGACCCTAATGGAAACCAATGTGTCTGCACACTACTATAAGTAGGTGCTCCTTCCATGTCACACTGGGATTGCTTGTAGTTGTACCAAGCATACACAGTATGTTATATACACAAGAACCTAAAGTAATAGTAATATAAAACAATGGGACAAGAGGTCCTTTAATAACCTGGTTTTAAAATTTGTTTGCTGGCAAAAGTCAGATTTCCTGGTGGTGAAACGGTATATAGCAGAATAACCAGAACGTGCTGGAACCAAAAATAAAGTACTTTTACTGTTGAGGACAACTTGCATGTATGGTTTGAATATCTAATGTGTTTTTTACCTGATATATTAGGAGGACCCTCTCAGAGCAAGCTCCAGCCCCCCCAACAGCACAGGAAGCACCGTTGATAGTGATAGCTGGGACTCGAGGTACCCAGACCTGCCATCGGCAGATGCCATACCGCTGAAGAAACGAAGGACCTTCGGGGACTTCAACCATGAACGAACCTACTCGAACACAATGAAGCGCTCCAAGCTAGGCAGTTATCTCCTGGACCAAAAGAAGATCGACAAAATCAAGAGGAAGAAGAAACTAAAGAAAAAGGAGCAGGAGGCCGAACTGCAAGAGCAAAAGTATATCGAGGCCTTCATCAAAATCGAGCCACCTGATTCGCCGATGGAGGAGAGCACTCCCATCATGGACCACGCGCTGAACCTCAAGATGTCCCCACCACATCTTATGCAGGAGTCCATCATGGAATATTCCAACAACAGCATGGACGGTACATCTGTCGGCATGACTTACGATGATGTGGACGACATCAAGTCAGAATACACTGAGATCAACCTGGGGAAGCGAACAGTTATACGGCAAGGCAAACAGGTGGTTTTCCGGGATGAAGACGGCACAGGAAATGATGAGGATATTATGGTTGATTCAGGTAATGGATACCGAGGTGTGATGTGTGGGTTTAAAAAATGTTTTTTTTTTTTTTTTTTTTTCATTTTGTCTGATGCATCCCTCTTCATTAGATGTTTCAGGGCTACGATAGTAAAATGCGCAGCTCCTTACTGCATGTTATCCCTCCTGACCTTCATGCAACCAGGGGACCTGTGCCAATGGGGCACCATTCCCTTGGTTAAGTCTACACTACTACAAAAAGTCATTTTATGTATGTGGAGAGCTCCCTAGTTTCCTGTTTGGCTTATTGCAAAACTACCTGTCCCTCCAACGAGACGATCATCAGACTGGATTTCCTGTCCGCTGCAGTTTTGCAATACTGAATTAGGTCCCAGACAGACACGACACGTTTCAAAGTCCCTTTCAAAATAGAGAATTGGTTTGACGTCTTGTAAACCGGCCTTATCAGTTCTACACGTTCATCCACAAAGCTGATTTTTATTTTTTTAATATACATTTATATCACTTTTAAAATAGATTTTGTGACTGCAATGATTTGACAAATGATTAGTTACAAGTTTTTATAAAGTGCTAACCTGTTCCGTAACGCTGTACAGTGGGAGGCAGAACAACAAATGGACATACAGGTTCAACACACAGTACAGTAGGAGTGAGCCCTGCTCAAGAGCTTACAATCTAAAAGGATAGGGGTGACACACTAGGTGAGGGTTAATAGAGAATATGAAGCAGCGGGGAACATGTAGGCTGTGTTGGGAAGGAAGAGGCAGTAGGAAATGAACAGAGGGGGGGGGGTTAGGGAGTGCGCTGATTGAAAATACATTACTTTAGAGAAGCCAGAGATGTCTTGAAGGACTGGAGAGATGGCGAGTCTAATGTTGTGGGGGAGGGAGTTCCATAGAAAGTTGGCAGCTCGGGAGAAGTCCTGGAGGCAAGAGTTGGAGGTGTGGGTATGTGAAGCTGATCGTCTGGACTTTCTCTTGGAAAAGACACCAGTGATCTAAATGTTGCTTTCATAAAGTAATGTCACCTTGCTGATGCCTGGGAAGAAGAGTTAGACCAGGTTTTGTCATGGAATTCCTGACGTATTGTTTTCCATATTTGCTTCAAATTGACACGTATAAAAGAACACTCTACCAGCAATAGATGGGGTGGTGCAGATGTTCTTTTGTATGTGTCGCTACTCTGTAATTGGCTGATACAATGTACGTTTCTAATGGGGTCAGTGGTGGTTTTGACATACATATTTAGTTCTTAGCGCAATTTTAATTTCAGAAGAAAAAAATTAACACTGTCATAGCGCGTCACGCGGTGTGAAGTCACAGGCAACCTTCCATTAGGACAGGGGACTGTTACAGCACGTCATTGGCTTAGCAGAGTTACATATTGCATCTTTTCCATGGGACTGCTTTGGGCGATATGATCTACATCATCACGGCCATGTGGTCATTGTAATTGGCTGTCACATCTGCCATTTATAGTATTGTGAAAGGTCGATGGCCACAATTTGTCTAGTTTAGGCATTTTAACCATGATCACTAAGTATAATCTTTACTTTCCTGGTGCAGAGATGTTTTTTTTAATATTCGTTCACTTGGAATATTATCTGGTTATGCAAAAATCTAAATGAAATCTGTGCGCTCAATCACTGACTCTTATTTCCTCTTTTAGACGATGAATCCTGGCACCTCGTGACCTGCTTCTGCATGAAGCCGTTTGCTGGGAGGCCGATGATTGAGTGTAACGAATGCAACACTTGGATCCACCTCTCCTGCGCCAAAATCCGAAAATCTAACGTTCCAGAGATCTACGTTTGCCAAAAGTGCCGAGACACCAAATTTGACATCCGCCGATCGAACCGCTCACGTATGGGCTGCAGAAAATTATTCTTGGACTAATCTGTGGGATCAGGAATCCCATTGACTGTGCGTGAATGGACACATGATAATGAAGCACACAAATCTGTTACTGTGCAACAAAACTTTATCAAAGACACTTTTTTTTTTCTCAAATGAAAGTAATTACAGAGACATATTTATGTTTTAACTGGGCACAAATTTATATGATTTAGAGTTGCTTTTGTTTCAGAAGGCCCAAACTGGAGGTTACCGAGGTTTCAGAGTTAGCTGGATTGATCTGAAAAGTCCAAAGTTTCCTTATTTTTGTATCTGTTTGTCTGGGTTTTGTCTATGTATGGTCTAGTCTTTTTCCTCTCAAGTGGATATCTGCCATAAAAAAGCTTTCACTAATTTTAATTTTTCCCCCTGATTGCTTCGGTACTATAGGTGGAAGCAGGGCCAGCATCCCTAGGGATTTTTCTGTTTGAGGCAATCATCCCTTTTTTTTGTGTACGCAGAAACAAAAAAAAAAACCTGAGATCTAAGGACAAACCCAATGCTGGGTTTTAAATTGTTTAGTCGCATGTCACTTGACGTGTAAATCCTGCGTTGTCTTTGCTTTAATACCACCAGAAAACCACTTTTTAAAATTTTCATTATACGGTGCAGCCTTCAACTACTTGTCAAATAAATGATAAATGATGCCGGTTTGCATCAATATACAGTGAATCCGGGGGGGGGGGGGGGTTATAAGTAGTTTTTTTTTTTTTAGTTTTTTTTTGGGGGGGGGGGGGTTTGAGACAGTTTCACCATTTGTATCCCTTTTAATGTCAAAGGTTGATGATTAACCGGTCCATGTTGACACAGAGGATGATTTAATAGTGAGGGGAGAATTGTTTTTATTTTTTATATGCTGAGGTTAAAGGGACTTTTTGGGGATCAATAAATCCTCTCCACTCTTACCAGTGTTTTCTTTATCGGTACATTGCCCTTTAAATGTAATATTTGTTGTTTGGGGCAGAGAGCAGATTTGGTGACCCTTGTCCTGCTCTACTTTATCAGCTAAGGCTCTCCAACTCCAAGATTTATTTTTTGTTATCAAACCCTCTTGATTATATCCAATTTATTCTCAGGAATTAACCCCTTCAGGTTATGCGTGATGGCAAAATGATGGATTTTCTGTCGGGTATGGACTGTGTGACTTCCACTATATATAGTTTAATAGCTACGAGTGCAATCCCACAGCCGTTAGAAAACCCATGACCTGCCTGTCCTTACTCCTGATGTAGCTAAAAAGGCATTATTTTAAAGGACACAAGTCTTAATACTCCTCATTACCCATCACATGGGTATGTGGGGGGTATAAAAAAGACATTCAATTGTACGAGCAATAACTGTAGAGTCCAAGAAACTGGAATCTCGCGTCAACTGTACCAATCACTCTACAGAGGTTTTACATTTCATCTCTTCACTCCTTACTTTAGATCAAAAGTCTGCTGATTATCACAACACAAAAATAATCCAGCAAGTTCTTTAATCACAAAATAAAATGGATTTCAGTTTGCAATCCTTAATTTTCCTGTGCTGTGGCAAGGGCATATTTTTATTCCCCAAAAAGAACGAGATTGGGGTTATCAAATGACCCCCTCCAGCAGGAATGTCTCTCCATGGCACACCTCTGGTTTCAAAACTGCCTGCCCTTGAATTTTCATCTTAAATCTCACTAATGGGCATGGATTCTTAAAACCTCCAGGATGCCACGGCTGCTTATTGCTGCGCTGAGTAACTACAACGGAGTTTATTATAGTTACTGCCAGTTCTTTTAAATGTGAACTATTAATAGAAAAATGATGACTGCGTTCATAGGACTCCTTATACCGCACCGGAGATATCGTTAAAGTCGCTACCCTAGAGACTTGAACTACAATTCACATTATGCTTAGCCATCATTGGAAATAATGTGCACAAAGACCCAAACCGTGCCTGGTTGTTTTCACAATTTTACGTTTGTGTTTTTGAAAACTGACCAGTGTTTACAATCAAAGATCAACTACAACAGATCTTTACTCACCTGAAAAAGCCACAAATAGAATGTAAAATTCAGACATTCTTGTCGTGATCTCTGTGAAGAGGATTAAAGTCTACCTAGAACCAGGCCCGTTTCCTAATGAGTTGAGGTAAAAATGCTTATGATTTGTACCTGATTTTTATTTTTTTTGACAACCTCATTAACAATCTAATGACGTCTGAGCATCATTACCCCCTATTCCACAGCTTTTGAATTTTGCATACAGCAGGGGGTGGTGTGTGTCCCTGGAAAACATCTCTTGCAACCCTGCTGTAAATTTTTTTTTTTTTTTTTTAAACACTACTCGTTTGATTGGATTAAATTCAGCCACATTTCATCCATCATTACAAAGCTGCAGAAAAAAATGACTACGTGTTATGCATTAGTCAAATGTTAGAAATGTGTTACCTAATATGTTTTTGCCTGAACTTAAGTAATTTTCGACCACCATGAGAGATGTGTTTATGCATGTTTCTTCTTGGCAATTTGCAGTTTTGGGTTTTTCATATTCTGACATTGTGTCACCAAGCTCGTGTGTTTGTGTACAAATTATTATTACACATGAGATATAAGACATATTACAGATGGGGCATGTTCATAGATTTCAAGGTGCCTTGTTTAAAAAAAAAAAAAAAATACTGACCAGGCCACTTCTAATAAATTCAGGGGGAAAAAAAGCTATTTTGTCCGAGCTTTTGCCAATAAGTAATGAACGCTCTGTCACCTGCATGGGAGAAGAAACCTGCTAAAATTGGCTTAGAGTCCTCGCGCTTACGCCAAGTGTTCAGTGAGTAATACTTCAAGATAAGCTAGAAAACATAATAGGAGACATACATTGCGCAGTACATCCTTATGACACCTGGTTTCCAGAGAGAAAGTATTCAACTCACTTTTTTCTGAGCCCCATAAAGTCGGCTCTGGACTATATAGGCATATATCTGTGGATATGATCTCACCAGCCCGTCCTCCCAGCAACCATCCGTGGTGATAACCTGGTCCATAGATGAAATATTGGATCCCCGGGATATGTCACAGACGAAAAGTCGGCAGGATAAAATAAAGTAAAATTTATTGCAGCACTAACGCGTTTCGACCTAATTGGTCTTTAGCAAAGTGCAGAAAAATATACCTATATAGTCCAGAGCCGACTTTATGGGGCTCAGAATAAAGTGAGTTGAATACTTTCTCTCTGGAAACAAGGTGTCATAAGGATGTACTGCGCAATGTATGTCTCCTATTATGTTTTCTAGATTATCTTGAAGTATTACTCACTGGACACTTGGCGTAAGCGCGAGGACTCTACCCATTATTTTATCCATTGACTATTCGCACTTGGGAGTGTGCGTTTGTGCCCTTTGCTGCTACCCAAGACCGACCATCTACACATTATCTGCGCCATTTTTTCCACCTTATTTTTTTCTTAATCTACTGCTGGCCATAAAATCCAAAGGTTACAGGGCTAGAACGACTCAAACTAACAAAAATAAGGACCCCATGTTGTGTCACAGGTGATTAACCCATCCTGCAAATTATTGCATTGTTATAATCTGAGTATTTGTAACAACTTGATACATATTTTAGAGGGTTTTTTTTCTGGTTTCCAACATTTTTGGTAATTTTATTATTTTTATTTTTTTAATAAAGCTTGGCAGACTGGTATGCACAATGCATCGCCCAACCTTCCTGCAGTGAAGGTGGATCAAAGGCACTATGGGGTTTATCGTATAAGGTTCACGGGAAGAATATTTGGTTTGGAAAGTTTTTGCAGATTTCTTGTAAGAAAAGGCGACCAAGCCTAATGTTTATTTTGAAATAAAAGCCTTTTGTTCAAAGCACTGTATTCTGTATAGTGTGTTTATACAGAAGTCTTGGATAAAAAATGTGTTTATTTTTCCCCTTTTATAAAAGAGGATTATATTTAATGTTTTTTTACATGAATGTTGAATGCAGTCAGTGGGAAGACTGAACATTAGTAATGGGAACGTCACTTCGGGGCACGGCGATGTCTTTATAATTTGATATTCAAATTGCAGCAAGGTGTTCAGAATAAGAAGTTGAAGCTGTGAGCGTGTTGTCCTAAATAGGGTTTTGCCAATAGATTTCCAACTGTCCTGAAACCACGTGGAAGCGGCTTCGTAGTCCGTCCCGTTCTAAAGTGACCTCCTGCTCAGTCCTTAATGTCTTTTAAGGTGTTGGTCTTACATTGTGTAAAACTCCGTATAGTTCACTTAGCACCTAGTTAAAATATATATATATATATACACAAATATACATTTATATTTTATATTTTGTGTTGCTTTTTTAAACTTCTGTTCATTGTTGTAGAATATGGAGAGCAGGGAGACAACATGCTCTATAAAAACGAATAGGGAAACCTGAATGATTATTCTTATATAGGAGACTTGTGTTTTTGCAAAGAAGACGTTTCTGTGAAACTCTGTACATTTGTAAATAAAGATTCAATATTTTAAACTGAGCCAGGTGTGGACATTTCGTTATTATTCTAAGGTACCTGTGATTTATAAACATTTGTATCACACAGGTCTATTCAAAGAAAGAATGACTGGAGAAGTGAAAATTCTAGGTCAGAATAACCAAACCAGAAAAATTCTCCCATTTATCTCACTTTACAAATCGGCTATTTGGTCTAGATTGTTCTCTTCTCCTGCTTTTCACCTTTCTCTGAATAACCCTGATAGTTGCCGACAATCCCACATTTTCCAAGGACAGTCCTGAGTCCTGTGCTTGGTGTCCTGCGGGTTAATTTTCCCAGGATGTGAGTCTTGCAGTGGATGAGTTAAGCTTAGAGTTCTGGCACAATTAACCCCTGGGACACGGAGCACTAACCCACTGAGGTTTGTCTGTGCTGTGTAACCATTATGGCTGTTCGTTCATATTCAAGTTGACCCTTTGCCACCGTGGGGTGTACTATGCCATCCTAGCGCCACCCAGGTGAGACTGATCGCTGCGAGGTGGCATAGCATGCCCTGCTGGCGTCTATGGGCCACGAAAGGACTGCCCATCAGTTGGTGCGCAGCATTAGTCCGTCCCCCTGCAGCCAATGACACGGGCCAAGCGTTAGCTGTGTAGGTGGGCAAGAGTCTGGGCCTGCTGCGGCAGCCGGGAAGCGGGGCGTACTAGCACACCCCTCCGTGTTAACACGCCCCACCACCGGTAACAACCCGCCAGATGGTAAGGGGTTAA
Organism: Leptobrachium leishanense; assembly: GCA_009667805.1. NCBI lineage: Eukaryota > Metazoa > Chordata > Amphibia > Anura > Megophryidae > Leptobrachium > Leptobrachium leishanense. The sequence goes on from CM019073.1 coordinate 49,433,715, forward strand.
AAGAAAAGTATCTTGTTAACTCCAAAATGATTTCTTAGAAGATTAATCATAGTTTAGAGATCCATTGCTGGGAGTTTTATTGCTCTGCAGCTCAGTTATATATCTGGACATCACAAATATATTGGACCTGTAAAGGAAAGAGGAAAAAAAGTTGCCACCTACAAACTGCTGTCCTAGGCTCAGGCCTAGTCAGCCTATGATGAAGCGGTTACCAGCCTCAGGGGCCTCTTCTGTCACTTCTCCTTGGGGTCATTTAGGAAGAAATACCCAAGTGTCTCCTGTACTGTGGAGAGCATGGCCTGCATACCAGGTGAATGAGTGATTGTAACCTACACAAATCAATCGATATGTAGCGCTCACTCCCGGAGGAGCCGCTGAATAAACCTCGGGTTAGTCTCACCGCACTAGGAATAAATATACACCAGCACTGTTGTGGATTTTATAGATTACTGATCCCAATAAAGTGACACATATAATGCAAATACGGTATATGAATGACAGGATTTCGTAATGCGGGAAAACACATGCGGTGGCAAAAGAAAAAGGATTAACCCCCTCAGTTCTGGAGTGTAAGTCCCGTGAGTGTAATGTCTCAAAAAGGTGTACGTGTATTGATTCGGGTACCGTATTCAACTGGCCAGTGAATGTAATAAGCAAATCTTCGACTAGTCACGTTGGGGCCCTGTAGAATTGAACAATAAGGCAGCGTGCTGGATTATACTTGGACTTGCAGCCTGTAAGGCCTCTCACCCATCCGTTAGACAGTCCGTCCCACTGCCCGATCAAGGATGTCTCTCCGCTTGTCCTCCGGAACTCTGTGCCACCGGATCCGCTCTCTTGCTCATCCGATCTCCAACTCGAGAACTACGGCCTACCGCCTGCACTCCCTATGGATCATCGCGGTCTCCTTACAAGGGGTCCAACTGGAACTGAAGTTCTGCGCAAACCTCTCAGCTGTAATGGGTATGCCTCCGCAAGTTACTGTCCTGATCTCCAGCACCCTCGAGGTAGCGTCTGCGCTCCGGCCTGGTCTCGATCTCTGGCAGTCTCACTTGCGTCCTCTATCTTTCGCCGCTCCGCTCACTCTGGCGCTCCTCCGCACGAGGCTGCTTACGTCTTTCCTCTCTGTCCCACCCACTTCCTGTATCCGCCGCAAAGCCTGATGGATATTGTAGTTCGTTTAGGTCCCGCATTGTCCATATGGCTTTAGTCTCCCTCTGGTGGCTAAAACTGAGTATTTGCAGCAACACAGTTTTAAACAGCGCTACAGATATAATAAAGGGGAGCTGGCACACTGTCTGTTTAACAGCAGATTTACTGGAAGATGCAGGAAAATGTCCCTCTCCTTCCAGCTCACTATCTTTTCCCCTCTCCCTCCTTCCGATATCCCCTCTATCTACCCCTTTCATTTTCCCTCTCCTCTTTTCCCCTGTTCCCCCTCGTTTTCTCTCTCCTCACTCTTTCCTACCCATTACTATATCTCCCTCTCCACACAGCCACCAGGGAATAACCCAAAGCACTCACTGCCTGACAAGGTGAGAAATGAGCACAAAGGGACTAAAACAAATGAAAGAAAAATAATAGAACTATATGTAACAAAATATAAGATGGGATGGAATCCCTCCACCTGCTAAGGCTAGGGTCAGACGAGCGTGATTTCTACGGACTGTACGTCCGTGCAGTACGGACATCGTCAGTACGGAAGACGCAGTAGTGGTCACACAGTCCGTTTTTTCACTGAAGTTATTTTTGACGGATGTAGGAGGGAAAAATAAATTAAAATGCAAAACCATTTTGTCCCGTGAAAAATGCTGGACGTATAAATGCAGTCCGTCTGACCACGTTCCATCACTCACACACAAAGCTATGCAGACGTTGAGGACGCAGCGCACTTTGTGCGGCCGTTCTAGCGGTTGTACATTCTTGCCTGCCTTGCGTCCGTTGTGCGTCCGCAGTTCAGTGCGGACGTAATTCGTGTAACGGGCTCCGATGGGCTTCCTGTCATGCTATCACGGACGTACTTTTAGGCGCAATCACGGACGTGAACACTACGCTCGTCTGACAGCAGCCTAATATGACATCCTCCTTCCCTGCACACCATCACCTCCCAGGCTGTTATAGCGACTCACAGACACGTCACAAACTCACAATCCATCACGTCTGCTCATACATTTTTTAAATGACTTCATATCTTCCTGATGTGAACTGGAAAGCCAAAATAGCTGGGTGCACCAGGAGTACAAATATTCTAAACGCCTTACTGGGATTATCTCTAACACAAGTAGTTGAGGAGCCGACCCGTAAAGAGGCCATATTGGATTTAATACTCACAAATGGAGGTTTGGTATCGGACGTTGTTGTAGGTGAAAATTTGGGATCTAGTGATCACCAGTCAGTGTGGTTTAATATAAGAACAGGGATGGAGCCGCACCACACAAAAACAAAAGTTTTAGACTTTAAAAAAACAGATTTTTCTACAATGAGATTTTGTGTGAATGAGTCATTATCAGACTGGAGGAGTTTAAAGGGAGTCCAGGAGAAATGGGATTATTTAAAGGAAGCATTATAGAGAAGGCCACAGGCAATTGCATTCGGCTTGTTAGCAAAAACAAAAAAGGGAAGAAACCACTGTGGTACTCTGCAGAAGTGGCCAAAATAGTGAAGAACAAAAAGATAGCATTCAATAATTATAAAAAAACTCAGAGTGAAGAAGATAGGCAAACCTATAAGATTAGCAGAAAGAGGCAAAGCAATTTATAAGAACTTCCAAAGCACACACAGAAGAAAAAATAGCTCAGTCAGTAAAAAAGGGGGACAAAACATTTTTTAGATACATAAATGAGAAAAGAAAAGTAAAACAAGGATTAGTTAGATTAAAAACAAAGGAAGGAAGGTATGTAGAAGAGGAGAAAAGTCTCGCTGACTGCCTCAATGAATATTTTTGTTCAGTCTTTGCAGAAGAAAAGTTAGGAGAGAACACTAAAGAGACATTTACATATGAGTTTACAGAGGAGGAGGTTCTACAGCAGCTGTCTAAAGTAAAGATAAATAAGTCAATGGGGCCTGATGGGATCCACCCTAAATTATTAAAAGAGCTCAGTGATGTAACAGCAAAACCGTTAACAAGGATTGGTTAAATAAATCTGTTAACGGGAGTCGTCCCAGAAGACTGGAAATTAGCAAATGTTGTGCCCATTCACAAGAAGGGTAGTAGGGAGGAATCGGGGAACTATAGGCCAGTTAGTTTTACGTCAGTAGTGGGGAAATTAATGGAAACCATGTTAAAGGAAAGGATTGTTGAACATCTAAAAACACATAGATTACAGGATCAGAAACAACATGGGTTTACCTCAGGGAGATCATGCCAAACTAATCTTATTGATTTTTTTGATTGGGTAACAAAAATAATAGACACAGGTGGTGCAGTAGACATTGCTTATTTAGATTTCAGTAAGGCTTTTGATACTGTTCCGCATAGAAGGCTTATCAATAAATTGCAATCTTTGAGCTTGGATTCCAATATTGTTGAATGGATTAGGCAGTGGCTGAGTGACAGGCAACAGAGGGTTGTGGTAAATGGAGTTTATTCGGCGCAAGGTCTTGTTACCAGTGGGGTACCTCAGGGGTCAGTACTTGGACCCATTCTCTTTAATATTTTTATTAGTGATATTGCAGAAGGTATTAATGGAAAAGTATGTCTTTTTGCTGATGACACAAAGATTTGCAACAGGGTTGACGTTCCTGGAGGGATCAGCCAAATGACAAATGATTTAGGTAAACTAAAAAAATGGTCGGAGCTGTGGCAATTGAGTTTTAATGTGGATAAGTGCAAGATAATGCACCTGGGACGTAAAAACCCAAGGGCTGAATATAGAATATTTGATACAGTCCTAACCTCAACATCTGAGGAAAGGGATTTAGGGGTTATTATTTCACAGGATCTAAGGGTAAGTAGTCAATGTAATAGAGCAGCAGGAAATGCTAGCAGAATGCTTGGTTGTGTAGGGAGAGGTATTAGCAGTAGGAAAAGGGAAGTGCTCATGCCACTGTACAGAGCACTGGTGAGACCTCACTTGGAGTACTGTGTGCAGTACTGGAGACCGTATCTCCAGAAGGATATAGACATCTTAGAGAGAGTTCAGAGAAGGGCTACTAAAATGGTGTACAGCTTGAAGGAGAAAAGTTACCAGGAAAGGCTTAATGATCTTAACATGTACAGCTTGGAAAAAAGACGAGACAGAGACAGGGGTCCCCCCTCACTGCCTGACGTCCTCACGCATAGCATGATGACGTCAGATAGCCGGGGAACCCCTAGCTGCCTGGAATCCCCTAACAAAGCCTTCACAGTTCTGGAACAAGATCCTATGGACAGATGAGACCAAGATCAACTTGTACCAGAGTGATGGGAAGAGAAGAGCATGGAGAAGGAAAGGAACTGCTCATGATCCTAAGCATACCACCTCATCAGTGAAGCATGGTGGTGGTAGTGTCATGGCGTGGGCATGTATGGCTACCAATGGAACTGGTTCTCTTGTATTTATTGATGATGTGACTGCTGACAATAGCAGCAGGATGAATTCTGAAGTGTTTCAGGCAATATTATCTGCTCACATTCAGCCAAATGCTGCAGAACTCATTGGACGGCGCTTCACAGTGCAGATGGGCAATGACCCAAAGCATACTGCAAAAGCAAGCAAAGAGTTTTTGAAGGGACAGAAGTGGAATGTTATGCAATGGCCAAGTCAATCACCTGACCTGAATCCCATTGAGCATGCATTTCACTTGCTGAAGACAAAACTGAAGGGAAAATGCCCCAAGAACAAGCAGGAACTGAAGACAGTTGCAGTAGAGGCCTGGCAGAGCATCACCAGGGATGAAACCCAGCGTCTGGTGATGTCTATGCGTTCCAGACTTCAGGCTGTGATTGACTGCAAAGGATTTGCAACCAAGTATTAAGAAGGGAAAGTTTTATTTATGATTATTATTCTGTCCCATTACTTTTGGTCCCTTAACAAGTGGGAGGCACATCTGCAAACTGCTGTAAGTCCTACACCGTTCACCTGAGTTGGATGTACATACCCTCAAATTAAAGCTGACAGTCTGCAGTTAAAGCACATTGTGTTTGTTTCATTCTAACTCCATTGTGGTGTTGTATAGAGCCAAAGATGTTAGAATTGTGTCGATGTCCCAATATTTCTGGACCTGACTGTATACACAGCACAATTAGCGCACTTACTATTTGTCTCATTGATAATTTATTATAAAGAACTAGAAATTAAATAAAATATATAACAGATATACATTGTCCTGCAGAGAGCAGCGGGTGATATTTCATTATTTACAGGGTTATTCAAAGAGCGGTGAAAAGCAGGAGAATGACTGGAGAATGGAAAATTCTAGGTCAAAATAGCCAAACCAGAAAAATTCTCCCATTTATCTCACTTTCCAAATCAGCTATTTTGACCTCGAATTTTCCATTCTCCAGTCATTCTCCTGCTTTCCCTGCTCTCTGAATAACCCTGACAGTAACTGCATGTACGATTGAATTATCACACTGTGTTAACTCCGTAGGAACGATTTTATACAAACTAATGTAGATCTACTACAACTGGTCCTTTTCAAAATATTTAAAATTCCTCTTTTATACAGAATATATGGTGCTGACTGAGGAGTGAAAGCCATACTGTTATCCTATGCTGCAACCTGCTGCTTCCGCAATTTAATTATTTATTTATTTATAATGAATTTTACCAGGAAGGATACATTGAGATTTCTCACGTTTTCAAGTATGTCCTGGGTAATTGCATTCTAACAGCGTTATTCAGAGAGAAGTGAAATCCAGGAGAATGACTGGAGAAGTGAAAATTCTAGGTCAAAATAGCCAAACCAGAAAAATTCTCCCATTTATCTCACTTTCCAAATCGCCTATTTGGTCTAGATTTGGTCTAGATTGTTCTATCCTGCCAGTTCTCTTGGTTTTCACCTCTCTCTGAATAACCCTGATTGTAACTGAAGAATATTTCTCATTCTCCCTCTCTGTATAACATCATATCAAGCTGAACCTATGTATGTATTCTACTTTATTTTGTATCAAGAAATATATCATTTTTATACAAAAATCAGATTGTACTCTATGTCACCACACACACACACACACACACACACATACATACACATATATTAGTGATAAGGTGAGGGGAATGATATACAATGGCATGTATAATATTCCCCCTATGTTTGTGAGAGAGGATGAGGTTGTTTGAGCCCAGGAGGGCAATATGTGTTTTTTAATTAGTGCTTGCTACAGGGAAGGGAAGAAGGGGAGAACGGGGGAAGGGAAGGAAAGGAAAGAAGGAAGGAAAGGAAAGGGAAGAAGGAAGCAAGGAAGGGAACGAAAGGAACCCCTCTGAGGCTGGCTGTGTGATAAGTTATATAAGATAAGTTTGGCAAAGGATTTTCATATTTGTTAGTTCTGCAAAGTTAGTCAGGGAGACATTGTTATTAAGTGCTCAGACAAGTTAGGTTTTGTTTTCTGCTTTATTTTGTTATATTCGGAATGCTGCTGAAATAACCGTTAACCCGTAGAGAGAGAGTGTGAGTGTGAGTGTGAGTGTGTGTGATGCTGACCATCATTATGCATAATTTATTTATTTATAAAAGATTTTACCAGGAAGGCTACATTGAGATTTCTCTCGTTTTCAAGTATGTCCTGGGTTCAAGAACATTGAATTGTTACAGAAATACAAAGTTACAGGTACTTATACAGCGCCACCAGATTCCGTAGCGCTTTACAATGGGGAAGCACAAACAGCAGACTTACATGATACAAGAGGAAATACAACCCTGGACGTAGGATAACTGTCCAGTAGGGATGTGCGTTTCGGGTTTCGGAATTTCGGAATTTTCACGAAATTTCCTGATTCGTGCATTCGGATCTGGCCGATATTCTGAAAATTTTCGGATCCGAAAACGGCAGATCCGAACAAATTTCCGAGCCGAAACGAAAACTTTTCGGAATTTTCGAATGGACTAGAAATGTGTAAAATCGAAATTCATTTTCGTTCCATTCGTGATTTCGGCTCCATTCCTGATTTCGGTTACATTTCAGTAATTTCGGACATCGTATTTTTCGGTTATATCGCTGATTCTGCAATTTTGTATCATTCCCATCTCAATGTATCCTTCCTGGAAAACCAGAGAAATCTCAATGTATCCTTCTTGTAAAACATGAGAAATCTCAATGTATCCTTATTGTAAAACATGGGAAATCTCAATGTATCCTTCTTGTAAAACTTGGGAAATCTCAATGTATCCTTCTTGTAAAACTTGGGAAATCTCAATGTATCCTTCCTGGGAAACGAGAGAAATCTCAATGTATCCTTCTTGTAAAACATGAGAAATCTCAATGTATCCTTCTTGTAAAACACAAGAAATCTCAATGTATCCTTCCTGGGAAACGAGAGAAATCTCAATGTATCCTTCTTGTAAAACATGGGAAATCTCAATGGCAGAATTATCGTATCGGCAGAATTATCGTATCGACAGAAATATTGGATCCGAAAAACCATTAGTTTACATCAAAATGAATAGACACTTTGAAACGAGGAGAACAGATGTTCCGAAAAACACGAAAATTTCCGAAATCACAAAAAAAGTCGATACGAAAAACGAACCGAAACGAACCGAAATGGAAATCGGCCGAAATGAGCCGAAACAAAAATTTACAAAATCTGAACGAACCGAATCGAACCGAAAAAAAAAAAAAATCGGTGCACAAGTCTACTGTCAATACATCACTAATTGATATGTGTCCAGGAAAAAATGGCTGATCTGGGAACCCTAGGCCACTACCACCAAAAAAATGAAATGTCCTTATTGTGTTTATTTTATGTTGCTGATATCTTACATGTGCTTTGTTTTTCTCTTGTATGTTTAGTTAAGAAAATATTTTACTCTTTATGTGTCACTGGGTGCATCTATTGTGTGGTCTATTGTACTGTAAACTACCCCCCCACCACCACCACCACACACATACAGTGGGCCCTATTCCCTAGTTCAGTGTTTCTCAACTCCAGTCCTCAAGACCCATTAGCAGGCCAGGTTTTCCAGATATCCAGGGCCGGCGCTACCGCTAGGCGAGCTAGGCGGCCGCCTAGAGCGCAGTGCCTGCCTAGGGAGCAGCTGGCCCCGACTATCTAGTTACTCCACAGGACTGCACGCTCACGGACACCCTGCCTCCATCGCCCACGAATCCCGCGATCCTCATTTACACGAGTCGCATTCAGCTCCTCCTCCTGACGTGGACGACGTGAGCCGGCACGTGCTGGTGCCGGCGGCAGCACGCACCTCAGCATGTGTGATGTCCCGTAAGACAGTCGCTGACTGGAGGGTCTCGCGTTAAGAAGCCTCTGGACGAGGTGAGAGAAGGAGCTGCTCCTGCTAATGCAGGTTATTGTTTGATAAATAGGCTATCACTGTCTCTGAGGTATGTGTGAGCTGGGGGCACTATATACCCATATGAGCTGGGAGCACTATATACCCATGAGAGCTGGGGGCACTATATACCCATGAGAGCTGGGGGGCACTATATACCCATTAGAGCTGGGTGCAATATATACCCATGAGAGCTGGGTGCAATATATACCCATATGAGCTGGGGGCACTATATACCCATGAGAGCTGGGGGGCACTATATACTCATGAGAGCTGGGGGGCACTATATACCCATTAGAGCTGGGTGCAATATATACCCATATGAGCTGGGGGCACTATATACCCATGAGAGCTGGGGGCACTATATACCATGAGAGCTGGGGGGCACTATATACCCATGAGAGAGCTGGGGGCACTATATACTCATGAGAGCTGGGGGGCACTATATACCCATTAGAGCTGGGTGCAATATATACCCATATGAGCTGGGGGCACTATATACCCATGAGAGCTGGGGGCACTATATACCCATGAGAGCTGGGGGCACTATATACCCATGAGAGCTGGGGGGCACTATATACCCATATGAGCATAGGTATATAGTGCCCCCAGCTCATATGGGTATATATTGCCCCAGCTCTCATGGGTATATGGGCACTATATATACCCATGTGAGCTGGGGGCACTATATAACCATGCGAGCTGGGGCAATATATACCCATGTGAGCTGGGGGCAATATATACCCATGAGAGTTGGAGGCACTATATACCCATGTGAGCTAGGGGCACTATATACCAATGAGAGCTGGGGGCACTATATACCTATGAAAGCTGGGGGGAACTCTATACCCATGTGAACTGGGTGCAATATATACCCATGTGGGCTGGAGAAATATATACCCATGTGAGCTAGGGGCAATATATACCCATGAGAGCTGGGGGCAATATATACCCATGAGAGCTGGGGGCAATATATACCCATATGAGCTGGGGGAAATATATACCCATGTGAGCTGGGGGCACTATATACTCATGTGAGCTAGGGGCACTATATACCCATGAGAGCTGGGGGCACTATATACCCATGACAGCTGGGGGAACTATATACCCATGTGAGCTGTGTGCAATATATACCCATGTTGGCTGGGGAAATATATACCCATGTGAGCTGGGGGCATTATATACCCATGTGAGCTGGGGGCAATATATACCCATGTGAGCTGGGGGCAATATATCCATGTGAGCTGGGTGCAATATACCCATGTAGGCTGGGGATAATATATACCCATGTGAGCTGGGGGCAAATATACCCATGTGTGAGCTGGGGGGCAAATATATCCATGTGAGCTGCCTGGGGGCAATATATATTTATCCATATGAGCTGGGGGCAATATATATAGCCATGTGAGCGGGGGGCAAATATAGCCATGTGAAAATTTGCAAAGGATAAGGCACGCACAGTGAAATTTTGGTGCGTCAGAAATTGAAACTTACGTGACAACTTTTTTTTTTTTTTTTTTGGCTTTGTCAAGAAAAATGCAGTTAATTTATATTTGTTCAATACGGTTAATTTTAATTTGTTTAATAGAGTTAATTTAAAATTGTTTAATACAGTTTATTTATATTTATTTTACCTTTACTATTGGTTTGGTGCTTTTCAAACTTTATTCTTGAAAATAAAAAGAAATTTAGCAGTTTCAGGTTATGTCGCTTTTTTTTTGGGGAGGGGGTGCAAGTAGCTGGTCTCGCCTAGGGCGCAAAATAGTCTAGCACCGGCCCTGCAGATGGCTGAAGCACAGCACAGGTGATATAATTTGCTGCTCAGTGATTGCAGGATTCAGTCTGCTTTTCCCCAAGGTGATCTGTAAAATCTGGCCTGTTAGTGTGTGGTGAGAACTGGAGGAGTGGAAAAACACTGTGCGGCCTAGTTCATGCTAAGATGGGGATGCTAGTGGGGAAAACCTGTGCCTGCGCATTTCCCCATAGTGTCCCTAATTTTAGCATGATATTCCGGGGCAGGCACTACCTCGGCACCTTGCCCCTGAACGTAGCGCTACCCACAGTGATACTCACAGTAGAGCTTCCGCGCCACTGCGAGTATCACCTCCTGGAGTTCATAGGACCCGACAGAGGTTTGCGTTTCTGAGCAGCGAGATCACGTAGCACTGCGGAGTAAATGCGGAGGAGACTGGGAACTATTTGTCCCCAGTCTCACTCTGCTCCCGGCAATAAGTTGTAGCGGATCATATCACGTGTCACTGTTCTCAACGCAGGATGAGATGCGAGTATGGGATTTATTGGGGGGGGTTTAGGGGGTGCTAAATGATTTCATAAAAGTGGAATCAGCATCAGCTTTGAGGTGTCGTTATATTTTTGCCTTGAGCATTGCTGCGGTAATTAGCTCTAGCACTTCATGATACATTAATTATCAAAATGCTAATTACTAATTCTACTCCCTATGTTAAGTGTAGGATGTGCAAAGTACAGTAAGGTCGCTGAAGCTCACTCAAAAACCGATGCGCTAATGGATTTTTTTACGAGTTTAGCATCAGGAAGGTAATATTGGAGGCATACGGTAAAATCACTTATCCTAATGTTAACACTTACTCATCTGAATGCTACTGTAGGTGTTCACTGTGGTATAGGGCCCAGTATCTTTACAGCACTTGCTCCTCACTGGGAGGCTTTTTCCATAGAATGGAGTCTATTGCCCGATCACAGATTCAAATAATTGTATTGTGTGGGATGAATTCAAAGGAAATCATAAGTAACATACAAGCACTCCTCATCCACTCCCAACCGACTTCTGTCAAAGTAAATGGCCAAACCCTGCAACACCCCCTAGATCAGGGATCAGCAACCTTGGCTCCCTGATGTTTTGGGAACTATATCTCCCACGATGCTCAGTCACCCATTAGGCTGACTGAGCCACATGGGAAATGTAGTTCCCAAAACATCAGGGAGCCAAGGTTGCTGAACTCTGCCCTAGATGTAGCAAATGCCTTTAATAATTTTGTTGGATGCACCACCACCCTGATTGCTAAGCTAACGAATGACACACTTACAGAAAGGCCACATACAGGTCAGCCCTCCAACCATGCAGACCCCATATCCCCACCTGCGTGAGCGTTAACGTTAGCCCAAGTATTTACTGCATATTTCAATCCAAACGCTAACGGGTTAAGTAACCCGTTAGCGTTTGCTATCTTGTACTTTTCAGCGCGAGGTTACTGTACTTTGCGCTCCCTATACTTAACATGATGAGCACAAAGTGTTAATCAGCGTTAGGATTACAAAGTCCTAACGCTGATTAACGTCCGGCCGCGGTTAACAAGAAGTTAACCAGAGCCAGGACTTGGTGCTAACGGATTCCGCTTCCGCTGAATCCATTTGCACCATCCAGAAACCCCCCAAAAAATTTTATATACTCACCTCCTGTCCCATGGCGAGGACCGCGACTCTGTCCACCTCCACAGTCCGGCGGGAGCAGGGAAAGACTGGGGGAAAAAGTCACCCCAGTATTCCCCTGCTTAACACTACGCTGACCGGCCGGATTTCACAAGGCGAGATCCGGCTGGTCATGTGACTGCTGGCGTTTGCTTCAATGGAGTCCTATGGACTCCATGGAGAGGATGCGCGCAGCTGGTCTTAGCACCCGCAAACAGTGCAGGCAGCGTTCTTTAGCGCCTGCATTGTAATCTAGCGCTAAAACGCGGGTGCTAGGGGGAAAACTGCGGGCGCAGTGTTTTCTCCCTAGTGCCCGCGTTTTAGAGCTAGGATCGTAATTTATATTTATGTTATTTTTAATATCTTGCATTTATTACTTTGTATTTCTGTAACAACTGTAAAATTTCAATGTTCTTGAACACAGGACATACTTGAAAATGAGAGAAATCTCAATGTATCCTTCCTGGTAAAATACATTGCAAAAATAAATAAATAAGTGTTTTAAGCTCCCTGTCATATCTCCTTCAGCTGCCATCTTTTATCTCTGGTAGCAGAGGCAGGACAATAGTCTCATCTAATCATTCCCTCCTCCACCTCATTAACTGGTAAATACTCTATGAGATAAAGCACAGCCACAAAATAAAACTCACCATATGATTTTGGTAAATGTTGCATCGTGGGAAACATACACAAAATAGAATCAGGAGATAAAAAAAACAAACTTTATTTTTCCTTTTTACATGCAATTACTTTAGAACAAGAAAAAAACAGCAGCATGTGTTTTATAATGTGTTTATAAGGCACACGTAATCTAGTTACAGTTTATGTAAGTGGTAGTGTCCCTTTAAAATAAGGAAAGAAAAGTATACAAGGGATAGTTAGATGTATTACCAGACCTTAGGAAAGCATTGCTGCCTCCTGTATACTCCAGTGTGCCTTGCTTCTGGTATATACAGTCAGCCCTCTTCCTGTCCTGCCCATCTGCTGACTCTATACCTCCTGTAAGTCCTAGTGTGTTGCTGCTCTGAGTGTCTTCTATCATGTGTACCCCATCTCTGGTTTAGCCTGCCTTTGTCTCTTCATATTGCCATACCCTTTGGTCAGCCCTTTTCCTTCCTTGTCCATGATCCCCACATTCCTACCCTGCCTTTTCAATTGCTATTCCTTGCAATAAATCCTTATTTGATCATTATCAAGTGTCTGCTGCTTTGTCACTGCACCCCTGGGCTCACACCCTTACCCCCAGTACAAGCAGTCTGCGGACGATCAGCCTCACTGGGAAGGACAGATAGATGGTGTCATCACCAAAACCCTTTACCCCAGTAATGCTGATTAGCATGTGACACTAGGCTGGGGTATATTAGATCCAAGTATCAACCCTTCCATTAACTCCTAGAATCCTAAAACAGACATTATCAGCAAGATCAATACAATGGGTTAAAAAAATAATATATAAAAGTTATGAAAACAAGAGCCTCTGGTTCCCTCTACTGGGAAGTCCTCTCCATAACAATGATTATCCCTGTCTGTACATGATGTTTCAGGAGTTTTTTTTGGGGGGGGGTTTGAGAAGGATTTTACCAGGAAGGATACATTGAGATTTCTCTTGTTTTCAAGTATGCCCTGGGTGGCGAGTATGTACCTGGCGAGTATGTACCGTTAGGTGTCTTGCCCAAGGACACTTACTGGAGAGGTGCTCGTCGGGATCGAGTTTACTGTAGATCATCAATCCAAGTTGCCAATATTCTGTAAGCTTCTGACATACCTTATGGGCACATTTCCAAACATGCAATTTGTCGTGGATACATGATTTTCACTACTTTTAAAGGGCACGTGGAATTCTGCATACACAACTCTAGTAGTGAAAGGGTTAATTCCACAGGTAGTTCTTCAATCTGAAAGGTATACAGGTTTAAAATAAAATAATAAAATAAAGCCCGTTGGAAAATGTGCCTTTGAATTGAGTATGTGCAAAGTGTAAATTGGGGGCTCTGTCTTTATCAAGGGGACACGATCCATAAAAGTGGGTCTAACTGCAGTCTTCTGTAAATTGGTATGCGCTCTATTTTTATAGTACAAACACCTGTAACCTCTCATTTGATGCGGGCTGGTGTGTGGTTTCTAAAAAGTTATACTTTATCATATTTTTACATCAAAGCCAAGTAAATCTTTTTAATTGCAATTTTTGGCACCTGTCTTACGTAAAGATATTGTGGTCAGGGCTGGCCGGATTAATGTAGGGGCGGATGGAGCGGCCGCTCCAGGCCCCTGTCACGGTTCCCAGATCCCACCACGCAGTACTTAACACCCCACACTCCACAGAGCCCAGAAGCTACCAACAGAGTAGCCGTGAAAGATCTCTAACTGTCTGGTCCTTAGAATTGGCCAGGTAAACTAGCTAGACAGAAAGGGTTAACAACACGGGGAGTAGTCAGCCGAGCCAGAATCAGGACTACAGAGTTCAGACTGGTCAAATGGAATAGCCGGGTCGATATCAGAGCAGTGGCGTAGTACAAGAAAATGGTCTAGGGCAACAGAAGGCAGAATAGTCAGAAACCAGCAGAGGTCAATAATGGGTTAATTCAATATAGCAGTCAGGTACAAGGAGCTCAGGTATGGATAACCACGATCTGGCAACTGCTGAGAATACACTGAGGGTTTTTAAAGACCTTCACCAGGCCACGCCCCCCACTCAAGCCGCGCCTCATGCAACCACCTCCCTGCCTGTCTCCATTTAAACCGGCCATTGGTCAGCTAGCAGCATCAGACATGCTGCCCTCAAGCACACAGGTAGGGCTGGAAGCTCCCAACGTTACAGCCCCCTTCTGAAAATAGGCTCACAGCAGCGCAGCCAAGATGAGCCGCTGGCCAGCAGGCAGGCCTGCCACCAGAGCCAGCTCGTAGCACTCCACCCAGCCCCGCGCTGTCACACTTGCAGGCACAATGTGCCCGCCCAGTGCTGGCTCCGCCCCTTCCCTCTCTGCGGCACTGGCACTCTCTGTCCCTGGTATTAGGATGGTGCTAGAAAAAGTGCAGAGACGGGCGACTAAATTAATAAAGGGAATGGAAGATTTAATTCATGAGGAAAGACTAACAAGTTTAAACCTGTTTAGTTTAGAGAAACCTTAGAGGGGATCTGATAACCTTATATAAATATATACGGGGCCTTAGAGGGGATCTGATATCATTAATAGCTTTGGCTTCAATTACCACCTCTATGCTGATGACACTCAGATCTACCTCTCTACCCCTGATCTCTCTCCCCCTGTCCTTTCCAAAGTCAGCGACTGTTTATCTGGCATCTCCTCCTGGATGGCCTCTCCCCACCTAAAGATCAACATGTCTAAGACTGAGCTTCTACTAATTCCTCCTTCTAATTAGGGATGAGCCGAACACCCCCGTGTTCAGTTCGCATTCGAACTCGAACAATTTCAAAAGTTCGAGTTTGAGGTCGAACTCGAACCGAACTCAATGCAAGTCAATGGGACTGCAAGAGGGCATATATGCAAGATATTTGCCATAAAAGGTGTATGGGGGTCCGGGTAGTGCCCTGAGGGACAGGAAACAAGGACAAAAAGTTTTAAAAAATAAGTTTTTAAAGGGACAGTGAGTTTTCCATGAAATAAGGGTTAAAAATAAAAACAAAAAATTCCTTCAAATATCGTGCCTAGGAGGTCCCCATAACCTGCCCGTGAAGTGGCGGATTTCTAGGATGTATAGAAACATTTAATAACAAAAAAAATGACATTTCAAATGACGGTAAATGCTTTTCCTTTAATCTATTCATAAACAACTGCTTGGGGCGGCAGTCTGTATGAAAAGAGGAGACATTTTAGGACATGCAGAACAAGTTTAGTGATTTTTTGGCTAAATTATGGTGAATCTTATGCAGGCTTTGGATGAAAGTAACAATAGGTGCTTTAAAATTGGGCCTTTAGTGTCGGCAACAGTGCCGTCACACCGTAACCCCTCTGTGGTATTGTGGAAGAGTGCAGGGTTGGACCCTGCAATCCAATATTAAAATTATATGAATCTGGTAATATAGGCAGGCGTCAGTGGCAGTGCACCCAAATATTACTGCGCTATAGTGTATGGCAGGATGGAAGCGCACCAGCAGTAACAAGCAGTGGAATATACCAGACAGGGGCACAGAATGAGAGTAGTTGTTATAACAAAACCAGCTCAACAACGTTTAGGCACTAGTACTGTGCTACTGTATATGGTGAGAATTGGCGCACACCAGTCCCGGCGGCTCTGCGTCATCACGCCGCGCCCTGATCACTCACAGCTGCGAAGGGTGCCGCCGGAGCTCCTGGCATTCAGCCAGCTGGTGGGAACCATGTGTCCGGGGCCCCCCCGATCGCCACCCGGGGCCCTGGATGTCACAATATTACAATCCAAACGCAAACGGGTTAAGTAACCAAATTTGTAAGAAGTATAATTAATGCCACATATGAATCCTCACACTGCCGGGCAGCACCTTAAGGCCCGGTTCACACCTAAGCGTTTTACAGCGCGTTCCTGCACGCTGTAAAACGCATAAACAGGGAAATCCCATTATTTGCTATGGGACCCGTTCACACCTGGGTGTTGTACAGCGCGCAGGAATGCGCTGTAAAAAGTCCTACGCCCAAAGAAGTACAGGAGCTTCTTTGCAGTCTATGGCCGTGAATGCGCTGCAATGCGCGTTCGCATGTTTTTTACGTTTGCGTGTTAAAAAACGCACGTATTGCACGCTTAAAAAAAACGCAGGTGTGAACCCAGCCTTACAGTATAATTAATGCAGCATATGATTTCGCACACTGCTGGGCAGCACCTCTACAGTTTGTGGATCCAGGAATCAGGTGAGTGTTAGAAAGAAAAAAAAAGTTTTATTTTATGTTGCTGGGGACATTAAAAAACGTCCTCGGATTTTTTTTTTTTTAAAATGTGTTGCCTTACCTTAGCCTGGTGGGCATTGGGGGCTCCCTGGATCCTGGTTGGGCGGAAGGGGGGGGGTCTGCCGTGGCTCCCTCCCTGCAGTCCCTGCGCCATCTCTCTGCCACATGCACCCGGCTGGCCAGCCCGCACAGTCGCAGCTCTGTAATCTTGCGGCCGCATGCTCCTCAAGTCAAGGGGTCCTTGGGAGGGAGGCTCAGGCGGGCTGCCCTCTACAGTGCCTGATTTAGAGGGCCTCGTCTGCCTGATGTTTTAGCAACAAGAATGCTTTATCCCATAGGCTTCAATGTTAAAAATATTCCCGTTTTAATTCAATATCTAAAAAAACATTACTTATAATATTCTGCAGTAAAGAGTATCTTTATTTTTAGATTTTTTAGGATTTTTTTAATTTTTTTTTGTTTTTCGAACTCGAACCGAATACACCAAAATGTTTGAAGTTCGCGAACCGAACAGCTCATCCCTACTTCTAATGCCTCTCCATCTCCTGACTTTTCCATCACGGTGGAGGGTATCACTATCTCCCCATCAAACCTGGTTCGCTGTCTTGGAGTTACACTTGACTCTGCTCTTTCCTTCATCCCCCACATCAAGTCTCTTTCCTCCTCCTGCCGATACCAACTACGTAATATTTCCAGAATTCGGCCATTTTTACCGCTGACACCACAAAGCAGCTCATACACGCCCTTGTAATCTCCCGACTTTACTATTACAATAATCTCTTATCTGGCCTCCCTCTGTCCCGCCTCTCCCCCCTACAATCCATCCTGAACGCCTCCGCCAGGCTAATTCACCTCACCCGCCGCTCTGTCTCTGCCACTCCCCTCTGCGAGTCCCTTCACTGGCTCCCCATCCACTGCAGAATTAAGTTCAAAATCCTTATCCTTACCTACAAAACCCTCACTAACTCAGCTCCCCACTACCTGTCCTCACTAATCACCAGATACACCCCAGCCCGCTCCCTAAGGTCAAACAGTGACCTGCGCCTAGCTTCTCCCCGCATCACCTCTTCCCATGATAGACTGCAGGATTTCTCACGCGCAGCCCCCACTCTCTGGAACGCTCTCCCTCGTACTGTCAGACTTTCCCCTAACTTCTCTTCCTTCGGGAATAGGGCCCTCATCTCCTCCTGTACTGTTTGTCAAATGTTGTTCAATGTATTGTAACCCTGTCTATACTGTGCTTATTGTACAGCGCTGCGGAATATGCTGGCGCTTTATAAAGAATAATAATAATTATTTATAAAGCGCCAGCATATTATTAAGAATAATAATAACCTTATATAAATATATACGGGGCCTTAGAGGGGATCTGATAACTTTATATAAATATATACGTTTCATGCTCTACTGCCTAGTCTACAGTCAGAGCATCCCCAACCATTGACCCCACTGCACGTCACTGTGTCAGCAATGAAGATACAATGTTTATAGCAGTTTCATAATGTTTAAAAGGACCCACATTTCTATTATTTATTACTCCAACTAAAATAGAATTATTCTTGGCTGTTTCTCGGTTGATAAGCTTGTGCAGTTACTCGGAAAATGTAGGATATTGGAATTTAGATGCTCGTCATAACTTCTAATAAACAGCTTGTTGTATTTACTGTGATGTATTCTATAATATCCAAACCCTTAAAGAAATCTCAGTAAGCTGGTCAGGTTTGGAAAGTGCAGCTTTGTATTTGAATGACCTTGGATGCCTTTGAGGTGAACAATGAATAAAATGATCTGCTCATTGGGGATCACAGAGTTAAATATACATAAAACATTTTCTTTCTATTGGAAGTTGGGAGTGTCCCTATAATTATATTTAGAGGATGTTATTGATGTTGCAATAGGAAGAGCGGCTTCCACAGCACATGGCAGGATGCGCCTGACACTTGACATCCCTTGTAGTAAGGTTTTAAAAGTGAGTCACTGGAATCAGACGACGGTTTCCCTAAATTCCTCCCGGCAGCACGAGTAACAGCCAGGGTGTAGTATGGTAATTATAAGTTATCATCACGTGTGGGAAGCATGGACTTAAAACCAGCGGTTCACAACACATTCCAGAAATGACATTTTTAAAAGGAAAATCACCGAACACCAGGTTCTGCAAACCAATATTTTAGTTATTTATTTTTAATTTGGCTCCAGGGAAGAAGAATGGGTCACATTGGAATAGCCCCTTCTATATGCAAATTAACATCTCCAATACAAAGTACAGGCAGGGCCGGTGCTTCCACTAGGCAAACAAGGCAACCGCCTAGGGCACACTGCCACCTAGGGGCGCAGCCGGCCCCAACTCCAGTTTCATTATCGTACCCCTTCCTCATTGTTTGCTTGTGTAGTCGGCAGTGGTGACTCGCAAAGCGGACCTCCGCTAGCAGCACAAAAGGTGGACATCTTATGGGGACGCTCAGGTGCCACCCGATAACATGCGGGCACCACAAGAATCAGAAAAAAGAAAGGCAAGAAAGAAAAAAGAAAGGCATGAAAGAAAGGGAGAATGAAAAAAGAGGCTCAGAAGATAGAGGCTCAGAGGAAAGAAAGTAAAAAATAGGCAGACGGAAGAAAAGATAGAGGCTCAGAGGAAAGAAAGAAAAAAGAGGCAGACGGAAGAAAAGAAAGAGGCAGATGAAAGAAAGAGGCACAGACTGATCCCAGGCCTGACTAGCGGAGGGGTAAGATGGGCACCGAACGACCTCGTGCGGCCCCCTTGCACAGTGTCCAACAGTTGACAGTTTTTTATGGGGGCTGCGCAAGTAGCTGGTCTTGCCTAGGGTGCAAAATACTCCAACACCGAGTACAGGACCCATAACTTTACAGTAACTTGACAAAACATCTGAGCCACAACCAGAGGTTGCAGCTCAGGTGTAATGTCTGCAGGAGCTATTAAGTTACAAGGTACAAGTTAAGGTAACGACTGAAGCTGATCATAGGCGTGCACAGTGGGTGTGCTGGTTGTGCCCAGGCAGGCACACCCTAATGTTGGGTGAGGAGGTCCACTTTCACCTCTTACCTTGGCATTTTAGAGGTTCCTTATCTGGTATATGATGAAAAGCATAAAATCTAACCATCTCTGATAACCGGCTTATGAAAAATGTGCATAGTCCTCTAAATATACAATTTCAATTAAAAAAATGATCCATGGGCGCACATCCTGCTGTTACGCGCTGCGCACCCTAGTGGAGCCGATATGTATTGTCGGGTCCTATAATGAAACACGACATCAAATCACGTTTAAACATGACCTCAGCACACAGAGGGGAAATGGCACAGCAGTGAAGGAGTTAAAATAAAAATTAAATGGATACTCCCACGCACTTTCCTTTTATAGGTGCTGGGTTTTCTTATTTGGTCCTAATACTTTTACATTGGATGATGGGTTGGACCTAATGTTCATTGAAAAAGTACCAGAAAATGATGCTATCAGATCTGCATCACTGAGAGGAATGAGCGCCATCAGAAACCTGCCAGGACGTAAGGGTTAAACTTGTAAATGATGCCCTAGAACAGTGGTTCCCAACCGCGGTCCTCAAGTCCCCCTAACAGTTCAGGTTTTAAGGATCACTTTGGGGAAATGCAGATTGAATCCTGCAAACACTGAGCAGCAAATCATATCACCTGTGCTGCGCTTCAGTTATCTGGAAAACCTGACCTGTTAGGGGTACTTGAGGACCTCGGTTGGGAACCACTGGCCTAGAAGTAAAAAAATAAAGCAAGAGAATGTCTTTAACCACTTCAATGCTAAGGACGCGCTCAGCGCGTCCTCAGCATTGCCCCTGGTATGCGGAGGACGCGCTGAGCGCGTCCTCGCATTGGGGTCAGCGTTCGGCCGGGTTCCGGCCGATCGCTGGCCCCTCCGGTGCGGGCTGACATCCTGGATGTCAGCCCGGCATCCGGAGCAGTGGCCGCCATTGTTATGTGTCATCGCGCCCCCGCGATGACACATAATTCAGGCGCCCCCCCCGCATGTGCGGAGGAGGCGCCTGAAAGGGAGGGGGGGGAGGTCCTTCGGACCTCTCTCCCTCCCGATCGGCGGCTCACAGGGGCTTAACCCAGGCATCATTTGGAAGGGCACAGCCTGCCCTTCCAAATGATGCCTGGCATTAACCCCTGGGGAGCTGGATCGCAAATCGGCGCTGAAAAGCGCCGATTTGCGATCCTTCCCGGGAGCTGGCCGACATCTTGGATGTCGGCCAAGCTTCCGGGAACTCCCCCAGAGGACTGGCGTCATCGTGCGCAGCACGATGACGCCAGTCCTAGCATTAACCCCTAACTGCCACGAAGTGTGGAGATAGGGAGTTCCAATGAACTCCCTATCTCCCGATCCGTGGCAGTTAGGGGTTAAATTTTGATATCGTTGGATCGGCCAGAGCATGGCCGTTCCAACGATACCAAACATGAAAGTAAAAAAAAATGTAAAAAAAAAATAAAAATAAAAATAAAAATAAAAAAAAATTAAAAAAAAAATTAAAAAAAAAAAAATAAACACTTTTTTTTTTGTTTTTTGTTTTGTTAATGCAGCAATATTGTTCCCATTTCAATTATAATGTGAACAATAATGCTGCATTAACGATTTTTGTATGCGGTGCGTTTGTTAAAAATGGTGTCATTTTCCCCAAAAAAAGATGTAACGAGACCCCATCTCTAATTTTTTTAACAAGCGCACCCCATACAAAATATAACCGCAATTGCTCGCATGTTAAAATGTGGAAAAAAACACTTTACACGCTGTAAATTATTGAAAATACATATTTTATTGCATTTTTTGTTATAATATACAAACATGACATAACGTATACATATAATAATGACATATTATGAATCTACCGAGTCTGACGGAAAGAACGATATATAATATGTCGATGTCATATACTAAAATAAGCCTTCAAAACAGGTTTAAACATGATGCGCAAAACAGGTAAAAAATGACCTCAGCACAGGGGCGGGAAAAGCCTCAGCAGCGAAAGGGTTAAAGTGATAGAACTGTAACTGATCCTTCAGCGCCACCTAGTGCTGCATATCATGCACTGCAGGGATGTCAAACTGCTACAGAAGGCTGTTACACATGGTAAGTAGGGTGGAAATTAAGGTTTAAAAGAACCTTCTCACAGGTACCCCAGTAACATTGGTTTGCATAAAGTGGGAAAGACTTCCCTGGAGCTGGTTAAGTAGTAAAACAGCTGATATATTTCCTATAAAGAAATGTCAGCAGCCACCAAGACATTGGCACACAGGTTCAGTCCAATCTGGGCAGAGTGTCTAAACTCTGAATTTGTCATTTATGTGTAAGTTTGCGCGTGCGGAGTACTTCTTGTGTATTTTGTATATGGTGATATGACAATGACATACTCGTTGTGCAACTCTGTCATCAGACCCAACAATGGAGACAGACAAGTGAGGAGGGACAAATAATTTGGGTTTTCCTGCATTTTCTAGCAGCTCTGTGGTGTAATTTTTGCACCCTACGTGTGTATTCTAGCCAATATGCAAGCTTTATATGTGGCTGTAACGGCTTCATATGTTAAATTAACCCCCTTTTCTTACTTTGCATAGGAAGGGTTAATATGCAGGCAGCCAGAGAATAAAGAGCGATTCCAAAGTCACTTGCTATTCCTTTTTTGAGCCGGTATTCAAAATTACCGGCTCAGATACCAAGCGTGGCGTGGAGTGCTTTTTCAAAATCAATAAAAAAGTGGAAAAAAGTTTCTTGAACAATGTCATAGCGGTGATCCCGCCGTGCAGAGAATGAAGCGATCCGCCAGCTCCTCTGGCTGCATTCAGGAGGAATCTGGGTCAAACAGCTCAGTGTCCTTCTGCGGACCTCACACAGGACAGAATAGGTCTCCATCTAGTCCGATTGACTCTAGTAGGGTTATTCAGAGAGAGGTGAAAACCCTGAGAATTGGCAGGAGAATGACCAATGTTTTGACCTAGATTTTTCAATTCTCCAGTCATTCTCAAGGTTTTCACCTCTCTCTGAATAGCCCTGTAGGAGACGGTAGCAGCGGTCGATGTGGTGCCCCCATATTTCGAGTCAAGCTGCAGACATAATGGATCGCTCATAATAAAGCTGGAAATAAGGAGCCGCTAAGGGTTTTCAGCTTGGCTAAATTTAACCTCTAGTGGCTACCTATTACCCCCAGCTCAGAAGAGGGGTCTAGCAGGGTTATTCAGAGAGCGGTGAAAAGCAGGAGAATGACTGGAGAATGGAAAATTCTAGGTCAAAATAGCCGATTTGGAAAGTGAGATGAAAGGGAGAATTTTTCTGGTTTGGCTATTTTGACCTAGAATTTTCCATTCTCCAGTCATTTTCCTGCTTTTCACCTCTCTCTGGATAACCCTGTAAGTGTTTACATGGGACAGGAATTTAACTATTATTGTCCAGGTTGTCAAGAAAACAGATAGTAATTGATTGCCGTAATATGCCAAGTCGTTGTTGTGTAAAAAGGAAACTTGTCATTAAATACGAGCCATAGAATCACGTCTGAAGAAGCCATAGAAAACGTCCTGACGTCTTTAAGAATAGTGTGGGGTAATTACTCCTTATCCCTTCAATTAGAATAGAAAATTCATCTGGTTTTCAGCACCACCTTGTGGTCACATATGTGTTCTGCACATGGCACATTACATATATATATGCTGGTGCCAAAATAGTAAGTTTGATTTCAACTGGGCGTAAATATTTGTGGCAAACCTCAGTCTCTGGGCATCGCCAGTCGAAGTGTGAGCCAGCTGTATATATGCACAATACTCATACTCTCACACAGGGGCACCAAAAGATTCTGATGCAAACCCTTAGGGAACCCCTCGAACCATATTCTCACAGTCAAAAACACACAGAAAGGTCCTCCATGCCCCAAAACAGGGGCCCCATTTTCCCCCATGCCTAAGACAAGGGTCCTCAATGCCCCCCAGCGAGGGTGATGGCTGCTCCTTACAGTAACACAGAGTGACAGGCGTGAGACCTCAGAGTTTTGTTTCTTCCCAGGGATAACATTAAAATGATATTCTAAGTGGAATTTATGTGTCAATTTTGCCAGTGAAAGGGTTAAACCCAAGGAGATCTCTAGGAAGGAGTTGTATAGCGTTGAGTTCTCCTGTAGACGCCAATTAGCGGATGCTCCACACCTGAGGATATAATCATCTCATTGTTCATGATTGGATTAATCTGCGATAGTTTGTAATCGAGGTTGGGGACTGCTTTCACAAGTGAATGTGGACTGTTTTTGTGAATGTGGACTTTGTTATTTAACCCCTTCACTACCATACATAAAAAAAGCTTAACCAGAAACACCACCAAAATCCTGGTTTTTGGAACACAAAGCAACTCATCCACGCCCTTGTAATCCCCCGACTTGACTATTGTAATAATCTTTTAGTTGGCATCCCTCTCTCTCGCCCCTACAATCCATTCTGAATGCCCCCGCCAGGCTCATCCACCTCACCCGCCGCTCTGTCTCTGCCGCTCCCCTCTGCGAGTCCCTTCACTGGCTCCCCAGTCACTGCAGAATTAAATTCAAAATCCTTATCCTTACCTACAAAACGCTCACTAACTCAGCTCCCCACTACCTGTCCTCACTAATCACCAAATACACCCCAGCCCGCTCTCTAAGGTCAAACAGTGACCTGCGCCTAGCTTCTCCCCACATCACCTCTTCCCATGATAGACTGCAGGATTTCTCACGCGCAGCCCCCATCCTCTGGTACGCTCTCCGTCGTACTGTCAGACTTTCCCCTAACTTCTCTTCCTTCAAACGCTCCCTTAAAACATTCCTATTTAGGGAAGCCTACCACCCAACTCACTGACGCAACCATCAATCACTCCCACCTTACAGTCCATCACTCTCACCAGTCCATCACTCCCACCTTGCAGTCCATCACTCTCACCAGTCCATCACTCCCGCCTTGCAGTCCATCACTCCCGCCTTGCAGTCCATCACTCCCGCCTTGCAGTCCATCACTCCCGCCTTGCAGTCCTCTCCACCTGTTTCCACCCCCAACCCTTCTAGATTGCGAGTTCCCATGGGAATAGGGCCTTAGTTTCCTCCTGTACTGGTTTGTCAAAATGTTGTTCAATGTATTGTAACCCTGTCTATACTGTGCCCATTGTACAGCGCTGCAGAATATGCTGGCGCTTTATAAAGATTAATAAAAATAAAATGTGTGTACACCTTGTGTGACTGGTGTAGGGAGATGTACGTTTGTGGCTGGCCATGATTGATAGGAATGTGTATGTGTGGATGTCCCCAACCCT
Source organism: Leptobrachium leishanense (assembly GCA_009667805.1). Lineage (NCBI taxonomy): Eukaryota > Metazoa > Chordata > Amphibia > Anura > Megophryidae > Leptobrachium > Leptobrachium leishanense. Next base: position 49,458,777 of record CM019073.1, read on the forward strand.
CTACCCCAGTGGTTCCAAACCACGGTCCTCAAGTACCCCCAACAGGCCAGGTTTGCAGGATATGTGAAGCACAGCCCAGGTGATATGATTTGCTGCTCAGTGATTGCAGGATTCAGCCTGCATTTCCCCAAGGTAATCCTTAAAATATGGACTGTTAGAGGGACCTGAGGCCCACGGTTGGGAATCACCGCTCTACCCCTTGGCTCACTCTGCATCTGATACTTGCCTGAATATTTTTCTGCTAGGATACCGACAAGCAGTGAGAACCTCTGGCTCCCTCTACTGGCAGGTCCTCTCCATAGCAATGATTTCCCCCTGCATGTTGGTACAGACTCTGACACACAGTGCCAGCAGCCATAAAGAATATTGGAAATTCATGATGCAGATAAATGCTCTGTAAGCTTTGGCCATTTTTATGAGCACATTTGTAAACACAATTTTTTCGCAATAAACACTGCAGATTATCCCTGTACAGTTGATGGTCTCTAACAGACTCACTACATCACATCCTGCAGCTCACCCCTCTGCCATGTCTACACTGGCACATGGTTTCTTTAAGAATTCAACTCAAAATAATGGTCCTCCCGCACCAAGCTCTCCATAACTGAGCCCCTGCCTCACCTCTTACTAGCAGGTATGTTCCATCCCGGTCACCTCACTCGGCTAATTGTGTTATTATCCTGTACTCCAGTGATGGTGATTCTTTGTGGCCGAGTGCCTAAACTGCAACGCCGAACCAACCTATTTATCTCAAAGTGCCAATACATCAAAAACAAAGAAAAACTGAGTTTTTTAGAACCAAATTAACAGCTTTTGTCTTAGAAGAAAAAAATATTTGCGTCCAGCGGAAGCTGTCAGCAGAGGAAGGCTGGCAACTTTTGGTTGGGTGGGCGTAAATACAGAAACATCTTGCCGTCGTTAACCCACCCCCGATGGGCGACACCCGCCCGTTAAGGGATTAATGCTGCTCGCATAGAGATGATAACCTAAATCTGTCAGTGTATCACTCTCTGCGCCCAGATATCGGCACAGAAGACGAAAACAGATGTATCGATCAAAGGAATGGTCCAGGTTCCTTTGATTACTTATTGTGGCAGCTGTAACATAGATGTATCAATGTCTGGTCGAAGTTTCTATGTGACCATCAGATAATTGATGGACGGTTGAATGCCGAATCTATCGCACGCAGTCCCTTAATATTATGCCCACATGCGGCATTTACAGCCACAAGAACAATTCAGTTTGACTTCCAGGGCTGCTCCGGGTCTCTCTCTCTCTGAAGGTGGTCCCGGTGTCTGCATCCCTCAGACTAGGATGAGTCAAGAGCAAGCTGGACCTGTGCTCTCACAAGCGCCACGACTGATTCACTCCAGCGAAGTGATATATCTGCATCAGAGTGCAAGAGTGACGCTCAGACCATAATCCCCCCCCATTGCACCTTTCCTGGATTATTATTACACCCCCCCCATACTTCTCATATTCTGCCATTTACCCTCACCTCTGTGCGTCACCCCACTCTTCTTGGATTGTAAACTCTTGAGCAGGCACCTCTGCTCATCTCTCTCTCTCTGAGTTTTGTTCTAGCCATTGTACGAGCAATAAGGAACGAGCGCTTTGTAAATGTTTGCAATTTGTACAATTTGTTGTAAAATTGTGAGCACAGGATTTTGATTCATGTTAAGAATCTGTGGAAATCTTGCCAAAACCATACTGGCCATGAAGGCTTAAAGCAGGGATCTCAAACTCCGGCCCAACAGATGTTTGTTGCCTACAATTCCCAGAATTCTTTGAATGCAATAAGTGGCCTGAGAATCATGGGATTTGTAGTTCAGAAACCGCTCGGTGCCAGAGTTTGAGATCTCTGCATTAAAGGAAGTTTGAGCAAGCTTACCGACACAGTATTGTGAAGACTCTGCACGAACGGACTTACCTGCAAAAGTGTCTTTACAGCTATCGTCATCCCCGCAACATCAGACTCTCCCCATCTCTCCAGTCCTTCATGATGTCGCTGAAAACCCATTACTTTAGAGAAGCCTATCGGCTCGATCCCCAATCCCCCATTGTTCATTTCTTGCTCCTTCTTCCCACACAGCCCACATGCACCCCGTTACTTCTTGTACTCTATTCACCCTCACCTAGCGTGTCACCCCTCTCCTCTTAGGTTGTAAGCTCCCAAGCAGGGTCTTCTCCCTCACTGTTTGGTGTGTAATGTGTATGCATATTTGTTATTCTGTGTCTCCATTTTGTACAGCGCTCCAGAACTTGTTGGCGCTTTATAAATGCTTGTAATTGTAACTATCACAATCCTTGTTCTTGAGGAAGCTTGCTGAGGGTTTTTTAATAAATATTTTAAAGGGAAATAAAAGAACAGTGTTGCTACAATTCCGATTTCAAGTATCGAAGCTCCTAGAGTCCTGCTCAGAATGTATAACCTTACCCAGTTTTGCATCATCAGCAAACATGGACGCGAACTTTCAATACCATCACACAATCATTAATATTGTAAGAGCTGGACCCGCAACAATCCTTTGCACTCTGTCACTTGTCATGCACAGGTCTGTTTTTTGCACTGTGCCAGATTTAAACACAGAATTTGTGTTTTTTTTCCCCGGTCTTCTCTTCAAATTGTGCTGATGAATAATATCAGAGTAATGGCAAAGCGTGACAGGCAGAGTTATTAAGATATTATTAATATCCCACTAGGGAAGGCCATGGTATTTATGACCCTTTATCTGATGAAGAGGGGACCCATCTGTGAACCAGATATTGGTGGGTGAGGGGCCAGTTCTTTATATAGGATGCTCACCCGAATCTCAGGGTATTTTTGCAAGGATTTTTGTTGAAGGAACATCTAAGAACATTTCAGGGACTTAAAGCTGAAATACCCATGGAAGAGCTATATGTAAGAAACAAAACACAGAAGCTTAAGTCCCATTTTAATTCAGGAACTGTATTTGCACATTTTATTATATTATGTAGGTCTTGCTTATGTGAAATTGGCACTGTGTAAAGTTTTATTTTTGTCTTTTGCCATTAAAACTTTGCAACCCAGTACTGTCTAGAGGAGTCATGTTCTCCTGTAAACTGGTGTTAGTGTTACCGTAGAACTTACAGTTTGGGAGACATTTTAGCTGTATATGGTTAGGCTCCTGGATTTGGGTGCTATACAGTTACAGAGGTTTCAAACAGTGCCCTATCACTTTTGTGGTGGCAGTGTATTTTTGGGAGGGTGTGTACAGTTTGGGGGGGGGGGATTAGGTTTGCATAACTTGGGGCCCTGAAGGGGTAGAGTTAGTAAATCCAGAGGCTTGGAGCTGTTAAGCCCTTGTACACCCTCCATCCGCATGTGACGACTGGGCAGATAGGGGGTGGTCGTTACAATTTTCAATCCAAAAAAAAGTTTGTGCAATAGCCATTTAAGAGAGACGATTTTAAATAATTTAGCAAAATCTAAAAATAGATCACATCTACTGGAATATGGAATGCTTTTATTCACAACTACATAGAATTTGATTAGTTTGGCCTGACACACGACTCCTACTGATGAGATGATCATTCAAGAAGAACTTCTGTATGTCAGTATTTAACCTCCCTGGCAGTATTCCCAAATGTGGCTCGGGGTTAAATTTCAACGCCGAAAACCGTAGTCCCAACCCACACTCTGGCTGATGCATATGGTGGGTTCCCTCAATGTCCTCCCGCATTCACCTCCGTCCGATTGCGGCGTCCTGCTTCCCGGTTTTATTCTCACGAGAAGGGAAGCAGAACCCTGCGATCGGACGGAGGTGAATGCGGGAGGACATCGAGGGAACGCACGGACAGCTACAGTTGCAAGAAAAAGTATGTGAGCCCTTTGGGATTACATGGAGATTTGCATGAATTCGTCATAAAATGTGCTCTGATCTTCATCTAAGTCACAACAATTTGAAAAACAGTCTGCTTAAAATAATACAACACAAACATATAGGTTTTCATGTGTTTATAGAACATAACATGTAAACATTCACAGTGCAGAGTGGAAAAAGTATGTGAACCCCTAGCCTAATGACTTCTCCAAGAGCTAATTGGAGCCACAAGTGAGCCAACCTTTTCACTATGTAAATTTTATTTTATAAGTAACAAAGGTTCACATACTGAACAATAAGGTTGGTCAGGCAGGGCCAAATATAAAATTTCCAGAAGAGACATACAAAACTAAAAAAAAAGGGGGAAGGGGGGGGTCACAGGTACTTGTAAAAATGTAACATTGGGGAAGGGGGTAAGATAAAAAGGGGAGGAGGTGCATAATCTCATCAGAAGGGCTATTCTAAGAAAAACAAATGAGCAGTGGAGTTCACTGGGTGGACACCCCAAAAAGAAAAGAAGAAAAAAAAAAAAAAACACAAAAGAAAAAGGTGGTGAGGGACTGCCAAAATATTGTGGCCTTCCTGGCTCACCCCGGCAACCCAAGGGAACCGAGGGCCATGGAAAGAGCCACAGGGCCGGGGGACCTGGGGCCAGGAGAATGAGCAGAGCCTAGGTAGCCATCGTAACGGCTCACCCAGGTTACCTCCCTATGTCCCACACTTAAAAAAAAAAAAAAAAAGGGGGGAGGGGGACCCAGTGTTCCAGTAGTCGTTCATCGTGATGCCCAGAAAGTCAGCAGGGAGTGCCATACACTCACTCAAAAGTACATAGCGAAAAAAAAAAAAAAAAAGAGGGGGAAAGGGGGAAAAAAAGGACTGTCATCTAAATAACCAAGCAGAGCTACATAAATAGTCCAGGTTTAAAGAATACAACATCTAGGTAAATCATCAAGAGGGAGGCGGAATTCACAGCCAGGGAATAATGTGGGGTGTCAGCAATGGGGGGGTGCAAGTCGCAGGTCCGGTGTCAGTAGTGGGAGAAGGCCGCAGAGGGGAGGACATTTCTCAGCCGGTGTCCACAATAAGCACAGGGCCCGAGGCCCCCATAGATGGGCAGGAGTCGAGATGCACAAGAACTCTAAGCCCTCGGGCAAAGCAAGGAGGCTGCATGTCAACCGTGCCACGACTTACAGCCCTCTCCTTTCCATACGGATTCCCGTGGAGATGAGTAACAGCAAGGGCCTGAACGACAGTCCCGGGCATCTTCAACGTCGCAGGCAACACAGCAGGTAATGCAGGAGGTCTGTCCACCACCACTGGGCGCAAATCAAAAGGAACTGAGGCCACCACAGGAGCTGATCCACGGGCAGATGGCAGGAGCGACAGCATCTCCACCTCTCCAGCAGGGCGGTCTCCATCCCTCCGCAGGGCCAGGTGCATCTCACGGCCGCCAGGTTGCCCCGGCACCTGGGAAGGGAGTCAAGGACCAGAAAGTCCCGCCGGGCCACAGGCACCACAGGTGAGATCGCTAGGGGTTCCATCTCCAGACCACTGACCACCACTGCAGCAGGTAAGATCCCAGGGGTCGCAGGGAGCACAGCTAGGGCCCGCTTGGTCGGCAAAGGGCTAACACTCCTCACACCATCAGGGACCCATCCACCTACGGCAGGATCACTACATGGCCGCACCTCCATCGCAGGCTCACCGATCACCGCCACAGCAGGGAGCACCATGCCGCCCCATCCAGCATCCCGTCGAGAGAGGGCCCACGCAGCCCTGAACTCCTCCATCAGTGCAGCCAGCATCTCCCTCGTGAGGGGTATTGAATCCGGGTCAGTCATCAGGGTGAGAGAAACTGGCAGGCTTCAAAAATGGCCACCGTGGTAGGCCGCAACCCAGGCCTGAAGTTAAAAAACAGGTGGTAGCGGTGGAGAAGCGATCAGCGAGGTATCACAGTGTACGCTCTCCGATCCCAGGACGCAAAGGTTCTCAATTGGGGGGTCTCAAGATAGATGGGGGACGCAAAAATACATTAAAATCAGCGAGTCTGCAGGAGAGCACAGAGACATGCATCCGTTCTCGTCGGCAGTTGTCTCCGCCCCCCGTGAGCCAACCTTTAGTCCAATCAGTGTGATATTATTGGATGTGTTGCTGAAAGCTGTCCTGCCCTTTAAAAACACACACCAGTTTTGGGTTTACTGGTTTCAAAAAGCACTGCCTGATGTGAACCATGCCTCGCAGAAAAGAGCTCCAGAAGACCTATGATCAAGAATTGTTGACTTGCATGAAGCTGCAAAGGGTTACAAAAGTATCTCCAAAAGCATTGATGTTCATGTGTCCACGGTAAGACAGACTGTCTACAAATGGAGAAAGTTCAGCACTGTTGCTACTCTCCCTAGGTGTGGTCGTCCTGTAAAAGATGACTGCAAGAGCACAGTGCAGAATGCTTAATGAGGTAAAGAAGAATCCTAGAGTGTCAGCTAAAGACTTACAGAAATCTCTGGCACATGCTAACATTTTTGTTGACACATCTACAATAAGGAAAACATTAAACAAGAATGGAGTACATGGGAGGACACCACGGAGGAAGCCATTGCTGTCCAAAAAGAATATTGCAGCACGTTTGAAGTTTGCAAAAGAGCACCTGGATGTTCCACAGCACTACTGGCAAAATATTCTGTGGACAGATGAAACCAAAATTGAGATGTTTGGAAAAAACACACAACACTATGTGTGGAGAAAAAAAAGGCACAGCATACCAACATCAAAACCTCATCCCCACTGTAAAACATGGCGGAGGGAGCATCATGGTTTGGGGCTGCTTTGCTGCCTCAGGTCCTGGACGGATTGTTGTCATTGATGGAAAAATGAATTCCAGAGTTTATCAAGACATTTTGTATGAAAATGTAAGACCATCTGTCCGCCAACTGAAGCTCCGCAGAGGATGCAACAGGACAATGACCCAAAGCATACAAGTAATTCAACAAAAGAATGGCTTCAACAAAACAAAATACGCCATCTGGAGTGGCCCAATCAGAGTCCTGACCTCAACCCGATTGAAATGCTGTGGCATGACCTTAAGAGAGCGATTCACACCAGACATCCCAAGAATATTGCTACACTGAAACAGTTTTGTGAAGAGGAGTGGTCCAAAATTACTCCAGATCGTTGTGCAGGTCTGATCTGCAACTACAGGAAACGTTTGGTTGTGGTTATTGCTGCCAAAGGAGGGTCAACCAATTATTAAGTCCAAAGGTTCACATACTTTTCCCACCCTGCACTGTGAATGTTTACATGTTCTGTTCAATAAAGACATGAAAACATATAATGTTTGTGTTGTATTATTTTAAGCAGACTGTGTTTTTAAAATTGTTGTGACTTAGATGAAGATCAGAGCACATTTTATGACCAATTCATGCAAAACTCCACGTAATCCCAAAGGGTTCACATACTTTTTCTTGCAACTGTATGTATCAGCCCGAGTGTGGCTCGGGGTTACCTTTTTTTGGCATTAAAATTTAACCCCGAGCCACATTCGGAAATATCGCCAGGGAGCTGAATAAATGTATTGATTTTGACATATAAATATATGTCAAAATCGGACTGCCAGGGAGGTTGCTAGGCTGACAGGTCTATGTTAGCTTCAGGTTTGGTACCAGAAAAGCACTTTTTCTAATTTGTGCCTTTTCGAGACAAAAAGCTGTCCTGTAAGGCTGGGGTCAGACCAGCGAACTTTTAACGTGCGTTCTGGCGCACTTAATTACGGCCGCAGTAGCAGCAAATGAAGGGGAATGACAGCCAATATACGAAGTACGGCCGCACAAAAGTCCGGCCGTGCAACGCAAGTGGAATTTGAACGCATTTTCTTGAGAACGCAGAACCGCTAGTACTGACGTACAGAGTGCGCTGCGGTGGCATAGCGGCGAGTGTGCGTGATTAGGAGATGTCAGACGCTGCTAATGTCCAGCCAACATAATGTCCAGCCAACATAACGTCCAGACGCAAAAACGTTTTTTACTGACGATCCATAATAAATCACGCACGAAAATGCGCGTTGTCTGACCGTTTTTGCGCATTCCGTGAAAAAATACGTCAATGCGTTCGGACGCACTTTTTGACGTTCGCGGGGAAAAATGCTTTCGTTTGACCCTAGCCTTAGAGGTTAAAGAAATATGCCCCAAAATATCAAAGACTCCCAAGTCCCATTCCATGGCAGGGTAGTTAAAGTCGCCTATGATTAAAACTTGACCGAATTTTTCAATATGCCCAAAAGGCTGATCCTCCTTTTCCGTTGCAATATTGGGGGGTTCGTAGCATATTCCTAAAATTAGCTTATTACTTTTATTGCGTATGAGAATTTCGATCCACATTTTCTACAATTCCTTCATAAAATTCAGGCCTAACATACAAGAATACCCCCCCCCCTTTAAAGAGACCAAGCAAAATCAGTCTAGTTTTAGAAATCAGAACCTTTTTACATAAAATCAATAAAACTCTCAAAAAAGAAAGGATTATTCACATTTTTCTTTATTTTTGTGGCATTGGAAGTAGAAAATGTTCCATTTCAAACCATTTCCTGACACTGTAACAGAGGGACCTGCGAGTCGTTATATGGGTTGTATGTTATGCAGTGGGTGGTATTTTCTATCGTTTTGTACACAGTCAACCCCGTCCGCTCATGCCAAAAGATCCGTTTAAATAAATATACAGAATGTAAAATGTTACGGTATACATCCATTTACAAAGCCAGTGTCTGCACAAGTTACTCATTTTAACCCTTGGCACAACAGACTTCAACGACATTTCTCACAATACTTAAAGTCTTGAATGAGTTAACATGCCTTTTTTGTTACGAATCATAAAATAATTTAATTAGCAAACATTGAGTCGAAGTTATTAAAGTAAATGGTGTAATTTGCTCCCATTTGGCCATGCAGCGTGCGGTCTGCATATAGTGCATAGGAATTGGATATAAATACAGGAATATTTATGATATAGTTAAAAACCAAAATGAATAAAACCAGCATACCCTGTAGATAATATGCATTTAAATAGCGATTGCAAGCTCACGGATTCCTTTGCTTGGAAAGTGTGAAATTACAAAATGTTCTACCTAAAACATATATAACTTAGAGCAGAAATGTTGTTCTTCTGGGGAGCTCGGGATAAATCTCTGAATCAATACTCGAAGACAGGTTTGCATTATCTCTATAGAGAGGATTGTAACATAAATGGTTATTGTACTTTTCGTGGGGTGGGTTTCTCATACAGCAAATCAAAAAATCCTGTTTAGAAACGCACTTTGACTGACATCAATTAAAATATTTCCTTAACCCCTTCACTGCCAAGTGATTTCCCAAAAACCCATTGCCAGGAACCAGATGTTTTTTGAAAAATCATTTTTAATGAATTATACAGTAAGAAATATTTGGGAATATTCCCAGTGTATTCCTTACTGTAATAACCTATTTGGCAGGCAGATGGTGCCATCTACTGGCCAAATGGAGATACAGCAGTTTGAGCTGCAGCTCGTGGTTCCCTGCATCGGCTGCTGAAAGCCCAATATGTCAGGGAATTCTTTAGCCAATTCTAAACAGTTTTAGCTCTTTGGGCATTATGTCCACAGGGCTAAAACTTCGGGGGCACCTTCTGCAGCCCAAAAGCAAACTAAATTTGTTTGCAGGTAACTAATTTCATTAGCTTTCTTACTTCAGAGCTGCAGATCGAGATGACTCGATATCGAGACGTGATGGTGCCTTTGAAGTCCCGAGTTATCTCAATCTCAGCGGTGAAAGGGTTAATGCAAAAGTAAACTGCTGATTACTGGGGCTTAAATAGTTAAATCTCATATGATGTCTAATCTGAGATATAAATAATTTGTTAAAAAACATTTTATTCTGTTGATACACCCTTGCTTGGAGATGTGCACTTTTGTGCCCCCTCAGGCGGTCAAGGCAGCCGGCACGTGCATCAAGCAACACTTAGGCTGTAATTGTCCAGTTGTACTCATCACTACTGTCTTGGCAATATGGCCAAGGAAACATTGGCTATATCAGAAATTGTAGCCAATGTTTTTCAGAGTTCAGCAACCTTGGCTTTTCAGAGGTTTTGGAACTACATATCCGATTAGGATCAGCTAAACTAATAAATGTCTGAGCATTGCGGGAGATGTAGTTCCAAAATATCTGGAGGATCAAGGTTGCTGACCTTGCCTTACCACATTAGCCAAGTCCACGCTGCTAAGCATTCTGACATCACTAAAATTTACATTTTTGCTTCCGGCATTAGAATAACAAGTTTTAGCTTTACCTGTTGATAGAGATTTTTTTGGAAATACTTTATAGATCAGAAATGGAATGTAGAACACATACAGATTTTAAAGAGGCCTTTGAAATGTGAGATCACAATCTTCTGACATTGCTGCGTCATTCAGTTTCACCATTTGTCACTGGTACTTTGGGTTTAGTTTTAGCTTTCCTTTTTATTGCAGAAAGAAAGAGAGAGCATGTGTATAAAGAGAAACACATTATGGGGGTGTGAAACCAAAGGATGAGCTGATTTTGATGTATTGAACCTCTTCGTTTACAGTTGACATATTAATTTTATTGCTCAGTCACTCAAAAAAGGAAAAATCTGATAATTACGAGAATATACAACATTGGTGTTGCGCAAAAAAGAGCAGAAGTACAAAGTGCTAGACTCCAAGTCAGGCATAAACGTAAACAGAGATGGTCAAAACCTACCAAGTCCGTAGACTTCAATGGCCCTGGCACGTGTACACCTGACTCGGAATCTAGTCCAAAGCTCCTGAAGTGTATGAATAATCAATAGTCAATGAACACTCACAAACAAGACCCACATGTATGTCAAAGACACAGGACTCCGTACTGTAATACAACTCCCAAACCTATAGTACAACTAAACATTACCGCGTGCATTTTTGGTGGATGGAACTTTTGATTTGCTGACCGAAACAAAAAATATGTGAAACATTAGAAAATAAGGTTTGATGCAAATAATATTTCTGTTAATGGTGGGTGTGGATTTCCCTCGTACAATCTATGCCCCAAAAAAATGAAAAATTAGAGGATGACTTAAGCACTGAGAGTCTTCAACTGGCACTAGAATATACAGAATGAAGTCAGGAAATACAAATCAATCTTACACACCTTTTGGCTGCTACTTACAAGGTTACACATTGAGTGATGTTGAGTACCTTTCCCATAAAGCACAAGTGTAATATTGCCACATTATAAATAAATTGAAGAAGGCATTCAGTCTGCAGATGAACAGGATCGGAAGACCTTCTTCATGCTTTCTAATGTATAATAGGAAAAATCTTCTCCCGGATTAATGGGTTTGGAGAAACGATGGGTCCAAGGTAAAATTTTCATCTTGGGTGTTTTAATGTTATTGGTAGTGTTCTTCTGACGTGAAGCTGCTAGCCGTCTGTATCAATCTTGTGAGCTAACAAACATTAAAGGAAAAAGTAGAAGTTATGATATAAGAACAGCAAGGAAAACGGATATCTTCTTTGAAAACTACATTGGCAGAGAGAATGTGGGATTACGATGTACTGCTCAGTTGCTGGTGATGAAAAGTTCTCTTTTTTCTCTCCAAACACCTGCTCTGAAATGTTAGCGGGTTCTCCAAACACTGTGGCCTAAAAGTCAAACACGAAGGACCCTGTCACGAATACTAAAAAATATATATATATATATATATATATCTATCATGGGGAGGGGTAGCACTCAACCTGAACTAAGCTTTCAGTGCGGGTCTTGACTGGAGTGCTCTCTCCCTGGTCTGTTATATATATATATGCCATAAAGGACTGATAATATTTCTTTATATAAATTGAAAATACCACAGGTCTGCCTAGGCACGCCTGTTTTTCTGATGTGTTTCAGGAAGTAATTAGAATATGAATAGCCTCCCTGTCTTCTTTCCAACAGCTCCTTAGAAGCCATGGAAGGTGTGAATGGGGAAAGTAACTGCAGGATGGAGGAAATTGCCCATTTGTTCTGCTCAGCTGGGGTGGGGGTGGGGTGGACTAGCACATATCGAGGGGAAAAGCCAGGCGGAGCGGCACCTCTGTGGCAAAAAGTGCATTTCAAAAGAAGCGAATATGCCCTTTGAAAAGCTAGAGACGATCTTTTGATACTTGTTATTATACCTTTGAATTAAATGAAATAAGAAGTGAACTGAGCATGCCCACGAATTAACAGGCAGGAGGATATTCGGGGAAGTGTAGTGGGCGGGCTATACCATCTATGGGCTGTGCCTTGGAGGAGCAAAGGAAATCTATATATTCTGAGAAAAGCATGGGCTCCTTGGCTTATTGTTTTCTGGGGTCACACGAAAGTGGGAATTTGCCAGTTTTTCCAATCTCCAGCCCCAGAGGGTCACAGATGTCCTCTTAGGTTGCTGACGCATAAATAGGTTCTGTGTTTTTTAATCCTTTTTATTTCTCTGCTTGTGTGTGTAACTATTAATTGTAATATCTTGTTGCATATGCCTGTGACATTCTTTTGTCAAAATATAATACTTATTAACATCTTCTGCCGGATATTCGAACCCCGCTAACTGAAGGACTGGATTATCATCGAGATTTGTCTTTGTTTAAGCTCTATCTACTAAACAGTGAATTGGGGGTGAAGTCAGTCGTTTGCACCCCAAAATAGAAAACAGTCCATAGTCAAAAAGAGTCTCAGGCCAGCTCTGATTCAGACATTAGGCATCTTGGGTAAAAAGTCGGTCTGTGGTGGCAGTGTGAAAACATTACAAGGAAAGTGGGTACAGGGATTGTGGGCAACGTAGTCGTTATTCTGGGTCTAGTGCAGACGGATAGTGCGTGGCAACCCTGTGTCCACTTCATCGCGTTGCGTGCCCTTCTGGAGTGAAGGCATTGATGTGACCGTTAGGCAAGTGCGTGCAGGGGATTGTGGGCCACGTAGTAATTATTCCAGGTCCAGTAGATGGATAGTGATTTTTAACCCTGTGTCCACGTCGCGTCTACGTGACAGGCCCTATTCCCCTCTTGACGTTAAGATAACAGCTGGAGACGTTTTACATACAGGGTTATCCAAAGAGATTCGAATTGCTTGAGAAAGGTAACCGAACGCTGAAAATCAGCGTTCGGTTACCTTTCCTGGCCATTCGGCTATCCAGAGAGCAGGCAATACGCCAAATCCTGGCGAATTGCCTGCACATACGGTGCCTGTTCGGTCCCTGTTCGAGGGCAGTGAAATCCCCCATGAAAAAGCACTGCTTCGTCTATTCAGAGAACACAAACCAGCAGTGAAAGGTTCTCCTAATGCCCTGCCATTCGGTGGTTTAATTCGGCAGATTTATTCAGGAGAATCCCATAGGCTTCAATGTTAAAAATATTCCCGTTTTAATTCAATATCTAATAAACCGTTCATTATAAAATTCTGCAGCAAAAAGTCTCTTTATTTATAAATTTTTTAGGATACTTTAAGCATTTTTCTGAACTTTTTAAAAAAAATTGAAAAGTCAGATTTTTTTTTTTTTTTTTTCAGTTTGCTTATTTTTTTTGTAACAGCCCTCTTTATTATCATTCCCTGGACCTCCTGTGAAAATTTCAGACATTTTCGCTCAGTAGTTTCTTTGCAAACAGCGTTTAATTTTCCCAGATTCATACAAATGGTTTTTCTAATTTATTCACTGCCTCCTCTACGTCACAGCTGCTTCGGCTCTGTGTGATTCGGCTCATGTTCGGCTTCTTCGAAGGTTAATCCAGATGTTTTTGCTTGTTTTCAGCGTGCATTCGGTGAGTTTTCGTCGGGTTTGCGGCAGTTTTTCCCTGCAATTCGGGGACCCTGTGGTGCTTGCTGAATACACCGCAGTGTCACCGAAATGCAATCGGCAAAAGGAACCGAATTGAAGAGAACGAAAAGTCACCGAACATGCGGTGACTTTTCGAATCTCTTTGGATAACCCTGTATATGGCTCTGCAAGTTATCTTAACATCTGGAATCTCTATTCTGCTCTTGCCGCAAGCTCTGCTTGTAGCTCGGGCACAGCGTCTTCCTACTGTAAATTAACGTCTCCTATAATGCACAGGAGTCGTTAATTTGCACCTGGGATTAGAAGTAGTTGCTAGTTCGTTCTTCTATCCTTAAGCCAGGATTTCTCCCACGACCTGCCGTTAACATACTCTAATAAACCCCTTATGCTTCATGGACTCCTTTGTTTCATTCCAAGGCCAGCGACGGTTCAGAATAGGTTCCGTAATCGGGAGAAGGTAGGAAAAGCAGCTCGCAAACATCTTTTCACCTACCAGCTCCCTTTTACCGACAACAGGGAAATAGGGCTCAAGATCTGCATTACCTGGCTAATATGTAGGTATTAAATACAAATAAAAAAGCATGTGGATAAAGCATGTCAAGATTGTTACTAACGCATAGAAAGACAACGGATATAATTATCTCCAATTATGAAATGCAAGTTGGTCAATTCTGTCCTAAATCTTTATGAAAGCCAGCACAAATCGTTCTCTAGAATAGAACATGAGACAGTCACTCACATTGCTTTGGTATCCTAAGCGACTCATTGTCTCCAGACATCACTTGATGAAGGACTCCTCTGAACTGGTAGAGTATTTTTAGGCTTTTGTCTTCTCCAACACAAGGGTCATAAAAACCAGGAAGCCTTGACTGTGAAGAAATCAGATGTAAAGCGTCTCAGATCTTATATATATATATACACACCCACAAGATCCCAATTGACCTTGATTAAAAATGACATAAATCCATCATTTTGGAAGAAGAAAGACTTGTAGATAACAGATATGTGTTACAAAACTGCAGGTAGCTTCGTAGCTGGATTTTCTTTCTCTCCCGCATCTTGAGTTATACGATTGTGTAGGAGAAAATAAGGGTCATGAGAACAGCATCGATCATAGGCCAAAAATACAAGAAACATTTCCCACCATCCTGCTAAAACAAATACCAGAAGTGCATATGATGTAAATCCAAAACAAAAATTTTATAGACTGCATAAATATATGTAGTCTCTAAAGCTAGGCTTGACAAATCCAGGGACCACGTAGTCTTTAGCTTCTAGAATTTGTACCTCTGGCTTGTAAATTTCTGGATTCCTCCTAAGAAAGACTTCGCCTGGCTCCGAAAACTGTGTGGTTGGCTCCTAAGTGTTCTTACTGGCTCCAAAGCCTGAGCTACTTTTATCAATTCCTTCTCTAAAGGGAACGGTCATTTACAAAATATGTGGAAAAAAAATTGCGAGCACAGATATTAAAAAAAAAATCCATGTGAACCTTGCTTACAGATTCCTCAATGTGCAATGCGTCCGCCCGCTTTCAAAAAGCTTAAAGTGAGCCGTGGTGCGACTAGAGAGGTTAAGGAATACAACGTGTGTACTTTTTACCTTTATGATGATGGGAAAGATAAATTAGAACACAAGCCAGAAAACCTAAATGTGTTTACATTTGGTAAAAGTTTTTCTTGCAATAACATATAGACATTCCCTGCTTTATCAAAGGGAAAATAAGAAATCTATGCACTAGACTCGACAGGAACATTCATTTTTACGGTGAGTGTGTGTTTTGCAAATAAAGCAAATATTTGATTGACAGGTCTATTGTTAGAATTTTTGAATCTTTCTATTTGCCATGCAGAAGGGGTTTGAATATCCCCCTTGCCAGGAACGGAGATGTCAGCATGCCTTGCGTACGGACATCATTCTCTCTCCGAACGCCCGCAGCGTTGAGCGTTCTGGGAGCCGTCAGCCGAGAAATGATTCTGCACGTGCAATTCATTCCTCTGTGCGGGTGTTGTGTAACTTGCAAACCAAAGTATGCCTTTTCGTGTGATAAGCAATTTGCGTAGTGTTGTGTATGCTATCCTAATTTTACAGGGGTGTCCGTGCTTCAGAAACCCTGAGCCGAAGAGGAGCAAGAGCCCAGCGACGAGGAAGAAAAGCTGAGTATTTTCACCAAAATAAACATATATAGAAATAATAATAAAAAAATATTCAACAGCGTCTGCCCAATTATTTAAGGGAGTGGGGTAATTTTTTAATCCGCACATTACAGGCTCACTTTATAAGTATCAGATCCACTATGCAATTCCTTTTCGTGACCGTCGCTGGCTGCCACTTACTTTGGACATCTCGGTAAGTATTAGTTTTGAGTCTTTCACCAAGCACTGCAGGGGCACTGTCACGTCAATCACTTTCACCTTTTCATTTCGCCTGCTGTTATCTGTTACAAATTTGCCGTACCAAGCGTTAAGGATTATTAGACCTGTCGACAAAAACACATAAAGAGGTTTACTGGGGTTTTTGAGAATTTAAGTCAGGATATATGAGACACTCAGTCAGCGCTGTCACTAGCTATAAATGACAAAAATAATATAAGCAGGGTAAGGGGGAGCTTTTAAACTTTAACCCTTAAGGACCAAGACTTTTTGTAGCCTTGCTGTGTGTTAAGGACTAGTGCAATTATACAGGTTTTGCCGAGTACATGTCCAGCTGTGATTTTTCTACTCTCTTATTTAGTGCATCCACAGTTACAAAGGGTGTGTTTGTAACAACTTTGTGGCATCCTTCTGGCCAAAACACAACAGCTGTATGTAGAAAACAGGCTCTATAAAACAGAATACAGAGATGTTTTTTAGCAATTTGGTAAATGTCAGAATATCTTCATTTATTTATTTACCACTATGGCTGGGATTTTCCAAACAATTACAGGAGACACACAGGCAAGAAATGATTGAGGTTTTGCCAACAAAACACCGAAAATGAATCGCATTTCGGCCATTCCATTTTGTTATTTATCGAATGGTCACTGTATTTTGATGAAATTGTAGTCGGCGAAAAGTGCCAAAATTGCCATGGTAAAGCCCACTGAATGGGGTAAAAATAAAAGTCTCCTAACAGTAGCTTAATGCAATAAAATGCAGTAGAAATGAGCGTAAATAATAAAAAAGGGCCTTTAAAAAAATAATAAAGTCTGTTACAATAAAAAATGTCTTTTGCAAAAAATAAGAAATAGTCTAAGAAAAAATTAGAAAAGATATTCCATTTATTACATTGAAACCCATAAGATTCGGCTGTTTAACCTCCATGGAGGTTTTCCCAAGTGTGGCTCGGGGTTAACTTTCATTGCCTAAAGCGGTAAACCTGAGCCACACTCGGGCTGTATACATACCTGTGCTGCGCTCGCTCACTGACCTCCACGATCGCATTCTCCTCCGGCGATCGCAGTGTTCTGTTCGTGGGTCCCTTCTCGTGAGAAGGGAACCAGGAAGTAGGACGTTGCGATCGCCGGAGACAGTGAGGGATCAGGTAATGTATACAGCAGCATCCCGAGTGTGGCTTGGGGTTAACACTTTCTGCAATGCATTTAACCCCGAGCCATGCTCGAATTTCCGCTAGGGGGCCAAATAAATTGTTCTGATTCGTAACGCCAGGTAGGGTAAACCTGTCAAATTGAAACACCAAAAATTAGGGAATTTCGCCGAAATTGTGGTGCAATTCAGCTTTCTGTGAATAGACTAATCGATAGCTCTCTATGGGACATTTTCGGTGCCGCCGAACTGTGGCAAATTGCACCGTATATCGCTGTAAATTCACCTGAATTTGGCAAATTACCAGCTTTGTGAATAGACGAATTACCCAGAAATTGCACCCAAGGTGAACATCACCATTCTGGTCAATTTGGTGGCAATTATGTTAGTGAACAACTTGCTAGGTTTAATTTTAACTCTGACAAATTTCTAAAAGACACATTTGTGTATTTGAGTAAATCTAAAAGGTAGTGAACATTTCACAAAGTATCACAGATCTAATGATAGATTACAAGTTAAGTAACCCTTGTCCATGATTTCGATATATTCTAAAATCTGATAATATTTTGAACTGTGGGAATAATAGCAAAAGTGGAAAATTCCACACCTGCATCATGCGACAGGGGCCAAAATTATTAAAAATATTCTATAAATTACCTGCAGGCTTTGTGTAAAAGGTATATATGAAATAAATTAATATCTTTAGACTGTGATATCATCCCAAAGATATCATTATTACAGGTAGAGAATCACTTATCCAAAATACAGAAAACCGGAACTTTTGGAGCCGTTCGGATTTCAGTGATGCTGGACGAGGGGCCATCCGTACAGTCACTGCCATTTGGCAACCTGGCGTTGCAGCAGACCGTAGCACAGGCTAAGGAGCCTCTGTGTGTGACCTGCTGCCAGGAGTCACGCTGACTTCGAGCAGTATGTCTGCGGAGTAAGGCCAAGGTCAGACGAGCGCACTACGTTGTGACGCTTCGAAGGGACCAGCGACACACTGTAGCGCATGCACGAATTGTGCATGCTACAGCGGCCGTGCTGAAAGGCTCCCCGTTGAAGCGCTACAACGCAAGTTCGACGGGGCTGCAAAGCGTAATCCTCCATAGAAGGATCGAGCCTTGCAGTGCTGAGCGCACTAACTGCGCTCAGCGAGGAGGCCAGACGTGCGTCAGAATGGAAGGAACATCCACTCTCACGGACATTGATTCTGCTCTGAAAAACGCTTGTCTGTCCCCCCCTGCACAGCACTCCCAGTGTGGTTATATGCTGGAAGCTGCAGCAGGAAGGGGATTGTTCTTCTTCCTCTGACACATCAGATTCTCATGGACTTTGAAATCTGCAAGAATCTGAAATCCAGAATGCTCTAGTTCCAAACATTACAGATAACAGGTAATCAACCGGTATATCCAAATATTTTAATATCTGAAGGGGAAAAAAAACACTTCTGCTCCTAAACATTTATGGGATATTCAAACTTTACTATTAAAAAAACACTTTAATAAAAGAACTATGATTGCCAATTGGTGTTCGTTCATCAGTTGCCATAAACCTCAGGCACCATCATCTGCTGCTATCATATAGCGTACATAACGGAGGCATAGATAAGCACTTATGCAGCATAAACATTAAATTACCCATTCTAGATTCTTCAGATTCTATGATCCGCCGCACCGATTCCTGCATCAAGCGAACCTGTACAGAAAAAGAAAAAGGTAGAGGATCTAACTCAAACACACCACTGTATGTGAAGAATAAGAAGTTCTCTGAATGGAGACATAACGAGCACCAATGCAAAATAAACCAACATCAAAAATCTACAAATGCTTTCCCTGAAAATATATTTTAATGGATCAACAAAGATTAAATGTAGACACATAGCTCTCGCAAGGGGAGAAGCATGGAGGATCATTAAAGGACTTAACCAAGCTCATATATAACCATACTATAATCATTATCTACTAATAATTATATAATAATACAATGATCAAACTATTATGTAAAATAAATTAAATACCAAAAAAATAAGAAATTCAAGACTGTAATATTTTATTGTAGAGAATAGCATGTTAAGTGAAACAGAAAAGGATAAGATTGTAAACTATTAATATTAAAAGGATTACAATTCCAGCAAAACAAACCAGGTCATACAATATCAATTTAGACCTTTTTTGACCACATTAAACCACCAGCATTCTCTGTTTCCACCTAAAATAGTGATCTTGGAATCTTTTTAAAGTTGGAAAGAGAGTCAGGGTGAAATGATCTGCTTGATACCAGTCATTCACGCAGGGGGTTCAAATTTTTGAGATGACACGCCATGACATCGCTGAATAAGGTACGTTAGAAAAAAGCACAGGCATTGGGCATCACTTTTGGAAAGCGTGGCAAGGGCTTGACAAATTTGCTTTGAATCTAGGAGACAGCGTTTCGACGAGGATTCGCCTTTATCAAGGTGTACCTTGATAAAGGCGAATCCTCGCTGAAACGTTGGGAACCTTGCCTCTGCATCTGGGTGTTGGTTTGTACTGACCCAAATTATGATTTTAGCTGCTTCTATTTATCACTTTGTTACCCGGTGCTTTTTGCTGTTAGGCATTTTTTGTGCATGTTGGCTTATTTTTTGAGCCTAGAAGTGTAGACCATTGTTTCTAGTATCAGTTTGGCTGGAGAGATACACTTATATTATTTGTGTTGATAACATCTGTACATTGTGATATTGTTTTATTTGTTTACTTATTGCTTTGCTCGATTGTCATTGGACATCCTATTTACACCCACACACTATTTACATTAAATTTAGGAGCCAGGAATAAAATTCTAGGAGCCAGTGGCTACCAGGCTCCGTCAAGCCCTGTGGTAAGGTCCCTGACGCGGAGAAGTTGTAATTTCTTAGAGCCAGTTGTAGTCTTGCTTTTATCCATTATTATAGATTATGATAGTGCTCACAGTAAACACGTTAAATAGAACTACAGTTCAAAATTATTCAACCTCCACTGAAATTGAGTGTTTTGGCCAGTTTGACATTGATTTTGATCATTCAGTCATCTTGCTTACAATTAAATCAAAGAGGCACGTGTAGGTCAGACAAATAGAACATAACATTTATAATGAAATAACCACAAATGTCTTTTATGTGCTCACATCTTTATCAGTTTTATTCAACCCCCAAGTGACATTCAATCTTAGTACTTAGTACAACATCCTTTTACAGTTATAACAGCTTTCAAACGTGAAGCATAGCTTGACACAAGTGTCTTGCAGCGATCTACGGGTATCTTCGCCCATTCGTCATGGGCAAAAGCCTCCAGTTCAGTCACATTCCTAGGCTTGCGCACTGCAACTGCTTTCTTTAAGTCCCACCAGAGGTTCTCAATCGGATTTAAGTCAGGTGACTGCGATGGCCACTCCAAAATGTTCCAGCCTTTAATCTGCAACCATGCTCTAGTGGATTTGGAGGTATGCTTGGGATCATTGTCCTGTTGAAAGGTCCAACGTCTCCCAAGTCTCAGGTTTGTGACGGACTGCATCACATTGTCATCCAATATCTCCTGGTACTGAAGAGAATTCATGGTACCTTGCACACGCTGAAGCTTCCCTGTACCTGCAGAAGCAAAACAGCCCCAAAGCATGATTGACCCCCCGTCATGCTTCACAGTAGGCAAGGTGTTCTTTTCTTCATAGGCCTTGTTCTTCCTCCTCCAAACATAGCGTTGATCCATGGGCCCAAACAGTTCTAATTTTGTTTCATCAGTCCACAGAACACTATCCCAAAACTTCTGTGGTTTGTCCACATGACTTTTGGCATACTGCAGTCGACTCTTCTTATTTTTTGGAAACAGCAAGGGGGTGCGCCTGGGAGTTCTGGCACGGAGGCCTTCATTACGCAGTGTGCGCCGTATTGTCTGAGCTGAAACTTCAGTACCCACATCTGACAAATCTTTTCTCAGTTCCTCAGCAGTCACACGGGGACTTTTCTCCACTCTACGCTTCAGGTAGCGCACAGCAGTCGAAGTCAGCATCTTCTTTCTGCCACGACCAGGTAGCGTTTCAACAGTGCCCTTTGCCTTGAATTTGCGAATGATGCTTCCTATGGTCTATCTTGGTATGTTTAACATCTTTGCAATCTTCTTATAGCCATTGCCCTTCCTGTGAAGAGTAATCACCTCTTCTCTTGTCTTCCTGGACCATTCTCTTGACTTCACCATGTTTGTAACCACACCAGTAAATGCCTAGAAGGAGCTGAGTATCACAGTCATTTTAAAGCTGCCTAATTGGTGCTTATTATGCTTTATTGCTGCTCCGTGACATCCACAGGTGTTTTCAATACCTGATTGAAAACACTTGAATGAACCTCTGTTCTTCAGAGTGGTAGTCTTTAAGGGGTTGAATAATTGTGTCAATGAAGAATTCACAAAAGAAACATTTACTACTGTATTACAAAACCAATTGATGTCATTTTAGTTGCATATGGTTCTTTAAAAAGTCCTTGTAGGGTTTCATTCTGAATACAATTACAAATGTACACTAAATTCCCTAAAACCCTATAGCATTGGGGGTTGAATAATTTTGAACACAACTGTATATGTATATTTTGTTGTGTCCCCAGCCAGGTCATTATTGCTGCTGCCTCTATCCGTGTTTTCTTTTTAATCCCAAAGTGGAATTGTTCCTGGTGAGGGCATAAATCGGTTTCCCACTGCATTTCATTATCCCGTATCTAGGCTGGGGTCAGACGAGCGTTGTTAAGAACGGAAGGAACGTCCGTGAGAGTGGACGTTCCTTCCCGTCTGATGCCCGTCTGGCCACCTCACTGAGCGCAGTTAGTGCGCTCAGCGCTGGAAAGGCTCGACCCTCCTATGGAGGATAGCGATTGCAGCCCCGTCGAACAAACGGCATAGCGCGTCGATGGAGAGGCTTTCTGAACGGACACAGCATGCCAGCTGTAGGGAGTGCAATTTGTGCGCACGCTACAGCATGTGGCTGGCCCCGTCGAAGCGTCACAACGCTGTGACGGACACCGAGAAGCACATCAGTACGGGTGGCCATAGTGCGCTCATCTGACCTTACATAGAACCAACACATGCCACAGTGCTTTAAATTCTGAAATACAGTCAGGACATACCGACACAAATAGGACAGAGAGCTCTGGGATAACAGTAAAGGAATTATAACACTTTATACACATGCTTTGCCAGATGACCTATAAGCTTACAACCTAAAGCAGGGTTTCCCAAACCTGTCCTCAGGATCCGCCGACAGGCCAGGTTTGCAGATAACTGAAGCACAGCACAGGTGGTATGATTTGCTCCTCAATGATTGCAGGATTCAGTCTGCATTTCCCCAAGGTGATCTGTAAAACCTGACCTGTTAGAGGGTCCCGAGGACAGATTTGGGAAACACTGACATGAAGGAACGTGAGACAAAAAAAGGAGGCGCATGCAGCTGGGGGCCAGAGGAGTAGATCGACAGTTGCCGTAAACGTGAGGGGTTAATAGCTGTAAGCTCCTATGAGCAGGGCCCGGTACCTCGTTTCCATCCTATGTCCGTTTATATGTATTTGGCTCCCTTTGGTTATTGTAAAGCGCTGCGGAAACTGTTGGCGCTATATAAATGAAGACAATAATAATAGAAGAAAGAATACAGGCACCTAAATACAAGCATATAAGTGATGCATGCCAAAAATTTCTGCACTGACCTGTGCAAGATCACGTTTTTAGGGATACAAGTATGCTTAACTGAACTTACTAAGAAATGTGCCGTAATAACTTTATTTTAGAAAAGTGATTAGAATTCTATTTATTAACCCAAATCGTTTGCCGTTAACAACAGAAAGAAAAAAACCTCTATATACAATACCTGGAACCCACAATCAGTATTCAGGAACCTTGCTGGAATTTCTTCCGGTGATGGTTTGCATAGATTGGAAAGCTTAAAGGTCAGGGATTAGCTGGGCTGTCTGCGATTATAAAACTAGGAATATCCCTAGCCTCCACCTTTTCTTATGTAAATGGACCATACGGTAAAGGTTGTTCCTTGGATTCAACATAATCAATGCACAGAGGAATTGCATTTACGTGACACGTGTTTCCATTCATTGAACCATAATATGTCAGTGAGTCCATGCAGTGATTATAATACAGTGTTTGTTTACATTTTATGGCACTTACAGCAGCTTCGGCCTCTTGCTTCTTTTTCGAGATGTCAGATGCGGAGCTCTCCCTTTGTTTATCAAGTTCTCTAGTTATTGACACAAAGATACATTATTATGAGCAACCAAAACGAAACACAGCACCTCCATAAACAGCAAAGAACATTCCGAAACTAGATTTCACCATAAATCTGACACAGAGCAGAAAGAAAATATATAAAATATAAGGATCGGCCTCCAGCTTTGCTTTTCTATATAAAAAAACAAAAACACAATACTCATTCTTGCAATATAAGACATGGAACCTGACCTGCCGCCTCAGAATGATTTTGGGGCAGTTTAATGCCAAATCCTTATTTTTCGAACATGCACAAGGACTGTCTTTCTGAGTTACGTCAAGACGGCTTTTCCATACTTACTTCTCTTTTTGTGCCCTGAGGTAAGGTCTGATGATAAGACGATGCATGGCCACATAGATAACGAGAGGACCAACAGTTGCATAAAACACAGCGCTTGGTAGGAGCTGATCTGTCAGGTGGATAGGAAAGAAATATGTCTGACTAGCTCGATTTAACCTGGAACAAAGAGGAAAAGGGGGAGATTAATAGAAAGCATCTGCAGGCTGCAAGAATGAAAACAATCTGTTATTCATACTCCGCAATGAATGCTGAAATCCGCTGGCCTTTGTGCATGAAATGTTGCATCCGTTATCACTGGGTCTTCAGGAGTGGATACTGGCCAAAAATAATAAAGCATACACAAAAATACTTTTGAAATTCCTCTTGCACTCCAATTATTTCACCTCTAATGTCAATTCAGTATGACCAGTGATAGGAGGAATGATCATATTTAGATTATTATTATTCTTTATTTATATAGCACCGACATTTTTTCCAGCGCTGAACAAATGGTACAATATAGACAGTGTTACTATACACTGAGACCGAACAACATTTTGACAAACCAACACAGGAGGAAACGAGGGCCCTATTCCCGTGGGAATTTACAATCTAGAAGGGATGGAAGGTGAGAAACAGGAGGGATGGGCTGCAAGGTGAGAGGGATGGGCTGCAAGGTGAGAGGGATGGGCTGCGAGGTGAGAGGGATGGACTGCAAGGTGAGAGGGATGGGCTGCAAGGTGAGAGGGATGGACTGCAAGGGGCAGTGAGGTGTATTAGTGAGTCGGGTGGTAGGCTTGCCTGAACAGGAATGTCTTAAGGGAGTGTTTGAAGGAAGGGAAACTAGGGGAAAGTCTGACCGTGCAAGGGAGTGCGCGTTCCAGAGGATGGGGGCTGCGCGTTAGAAATCCTGTAGTCTATCATGGGAAGAGGTGATGCAGGGAGAAGCTAGGCGCAGGTCACTGATTTTAGGGAGCAGGCTGGGGTGTATTTGGACATTAGTGAGGACAGGTAGTGGGGAGCTGAGTTACTGACGGCTTTGTAGGTCAAAGTGAAAATTTAGAATTTAATTCAATTGGATGGGAGAGTCAGTGAAGGAATACGCACAGAGGAGCAGCAGAGACAGAGCGGCGGGTGAGGTGAATAAGCCTGGCAGAGGCATTTAGGATGGACTGTAGGGGGGGAAAGGCGTCAGAGGGAGGCCAGCTAGAATATTGTTACAGTAGTCAAATCAGGAGATTATAAGGACGTGGCTGAGTTGTTTAGTGATGTTCGCAGTAAAAAAAAAATGGCAGAATTCTGGAAATTTTACATAATTGGTTGCGGAAGGAAGAAGAGAGAGACTGGACATGGGGGGTTGAAGGACAGAGAGGAGTAAAGTGTAACTTCAAGACAGTGAACCTGGCTTGATGAAGAGATAGTGAAGTCAATATAAATATTTTTTTATGTTATTTATCTCAGGTCACACTTTGAGGATATGATCTACAGTTAAGTTAAATATTATTATATGGTCTCCATTTCAAGAACCCAAGATTGAGACACGCACCTTAAACATTTTTTTGTGTTAAAGAATTATCCTTCTTGCTTAGGTCTTAAACCAGGGGCCAGGCAGCAACCTTGACTCTCCAGATGTTTTGGAACTGTATATCCCATGAAGCTCAGCCAATCGAGTGAGAGGTTTTGAATCATGGAATATGTAGTTCCAAAACATCTGGAGGGCCGAGGTTGCTGTCCCATGTCTTTATACTGGCAAGTGACTTTAAGGGCAATCTGAATCAATGATAAAGTTGGTGGAGAGTCCCATGTATAAAATATTTCTCTGTTATGCAGAAACCTAGATCCTAGACAGGCTTTTCATTAAAACATGCAACCTTTGCCGAATTATAAACCAGGCAGGCTTATGTACAATGTCTGAACGCAGGGAATATTAAACCGTAAAAAGTAAAATTGTTTTTTTTTTGTCTTAATTTGTGAGAAACGATGCAAATTAATTTGGGTAACTAAACAAAATATTATAAAGCTTTAAAATATATTAATAGAAATTAACGCAATACTGCTTCTCATTTTCCATTTGGTCGTCAGAGAAGATGTGGGGAAAAAATGTATGTGTAGCCTTGTTATTAAAAGCAAATGATATGCGACACGTCGTGAGCATAGCCAGAGTAATTATTAATATACAATCATCTTACATCAATAGTATACATAAACTCACATATTTTAAAATCTCCTGATGATTCTATATTTATATAAGATCGTACATAAGCACTGAGTGAGAAGCTAGTTAGGATTTAATTGTATGGAATATTGCCTGAATAGATCTATAAAAAGATACATTATCGCTCTTCAAAACTCTAGAAATACAGGTTTCTCTAGAAACCAATAAATTTATTTAAATGGTCAAAATCACTGAAATATGGAAATTGCAGAGCCAGATACTAATAAAATACAGAGCAATTAAATC
Organism: Leptobrachium leishanense; assembly: GCA_009667805.1. Lineage (NCBI taxonomy): Eukaryota > Metazoa > Chordata > Amphibia > Anura > Megophryidae > Leptobrachium > Leptobrachium leishanense. The sequence continues at coordinate 49,484,966 of CM019073.1, forward strand.
TTTATTGGTATTAAAATATAACGGGCATGAACACACAACACTTTAAAAACTGATTACAATATATATATATATATATATATATACATACAGTTGTGTTCAAAATTATTCAACCCCCACTGAAATTGAGTGTTTTGGCCAGTTTGACATTGATTTTGATCATTCAGTCATCTTGCTTACAATTAAATCAAAGAGGCACGTGTAGGTCAGACAAATATAACATAACATTTATAATGAAATAACCACAAATGTCTTTTCTGTGCTCACATCATTATCAGTTTTATTCAACCCCCAAGTGACATTCAATCTTAGTACTTAGTACAACATCCTTTTACAGTTATAACAGCTTTTAAACGTGAAGCATAGCTTGACACAAGTGTCTTGCAGCGATCTACGGGTATCTTCGCCCATTCGTCATGGGCAAAAGCCTCCAGTTCAGTCACATTCTTAGGCTTGCGCACTGCAACTGCTTTCTTTAAGTCCCACCAGAGGTTCTCAATCGGATTTAAGTCAGGTGACTGCGATGGCCACTCCAAAATGTTCCAGCCTTTAATCTGCAACCATGCTCTAGTGGATTTGGAGGTATGCTTGGGATCATTGTCCTGTTGAAAGGTCCAACGTCTCCCAAGTCTCAGGTTTGTGACGGACTGCATCACATTGTCATCCAATATCTCCTGGTACTGAAGAGAATTCATGGTACCTTGCACACGCTGAAGCTTCCCTGTACCTGCAGAAGCAAAACAGCCCCAAAGCATGATTGACCCCCCGCCATGCTTCACAGTAGGCAAGGTGTTCTTTTCTTCATAGGCCTTGTTCTTCCTCCTCCAAACATAGCGTTGATCCACGGGCCCAAACAGTTCTAATTTTGTTTCATCAGTCCACAGAACACTATCCCAAAACTTCTGTGGTTTGTCCACATGACTTTTGGCATACTGCAGTCGACTCTTATTCTTTGGAGACAGCAAGGGGGTGCGCCTGGGAGTTCTGGCATGGAGGCCTTCATTACGCAGTGTGCGCCGTATTGTCTGAGCTGAAACTGCAGTACCCACATCTGACAAATCTTTTCTCAGTTCCTCAGCAGTCACACGGGGACTTTTCTCCACTCTACGCTTCAGGTAGCGCACAGCAGTCGAAGTCAGCATCTTCTTTCTGCCACGATCAGGTAGCGTTTCAACAGTGTCCTTTGCCTTGAATTTGCGAATGATGCTTCCTATGGTCTCTCTTGGTATGTTTAACATCTTTGCAATCTTCTTATAGCCATTGCCCTTCCTGTAAAGAGTAATCACCTCTTCTCTTGTCTTCCTGGACCATTCTCTTGACTTCACCATGTTTGTAACCACACCAGTAAATGTCTAGAAGGAGCTGAGTATCACAGTCATTTTAAAGCTGCCTAATTGGTGCTTATTATGCTTTATTGCTGCTCCGTGACATCCACAGGTGTTTTCAATACCTGATTGAAAACACTTGAATGAACCTCTGTTCTTCAGAGTGGTAGTCTTTAAGGGGTTGAATAATTGTGTCAATGAAGAATTCACAAAAGAAACATTTACTACTGTATTACAAAACCAATTGATGTCATTTTAGTTGCATATGGTGCTTTAAAAAGTCCTTGTAGGATTTCATTCTGAATACAATTACAAATGTACACTAAATTCCCTAAAACCCTTTACAGCATTGGGGGTTGAATAATTTTGAACACAACTGTATATACACACACACTGTAAAAAGGTACACTATTCACTGTGACCATTCTGGGAGAGGTGTTTGAGGGCTGATTCAGCCTTCTGATTGGAGGGGCTTTCTCCACCCAGACCCTGAGTACTGAGCTCAAGTTCCCTGCCCACTGGACCTCCAACCCACAGCTTTCAATGGGTCTGGTTCAACCGTAACAGCGCAAATGGTTTGTTTACAGCTATGGCACAACTGCGTCACTTGTGCACCACCAACTGAATAAAACCACAACAAGTTTAGGTGAAATGCAATTTTGGGGGCTACAATCGTTTTTTATTTATTGCATATTAAACAGTATTATTTTACTACTTACCAGTCCTGGAGCACCTTTATCTGGTGAGACTTTTATGTGGTAGTTTCTCAACAGTAAACAACCCATATGTGCATTCATGGTAGAGTTTTTATTACGGGCATTAATTTGAGTTTTGTATGAAACCACACACTATTATTGCCATTTGCATGTCTATGGAATTCTACACGTTCTCTGCATTCTTGAGGGAACCACTGCAACTCCAATTAACAACTTGGCTTATGGGTTTGCAATAAAGAAAACCCACAGGATCTGTAACTGCAAGCCCAGGTCTGGCTCAGCATTGTGTGAGTGGTCATATATCAACATTCATATCTATATTTATTGTATTCGATCTGCACAATGAAACATATTTTTGAGATCTTTTCTACGGATCACTGACTGTTTCCATACTTCTGGACATCTACGTTAAGGCGCTGACTGCTATTTTCTGTAAATATTATCTTCTTCAAGTGTTGGTTAGAGGAGCCACATTCTGTCTCGGTGGCAGCCGGTATGAGCCTAAAGGAGACGGTTGGGGGTGCAGGTACATGGAGCTGTTAACATCAGATCATTGGCCGAGCGAAGTGGTCAGGACAGGATGTTAATAAGGGAGGAGATGTAGGCCGGGGTGCGAATATGGAGAGCTTTGTAGGTGCGCACCAGTATTTTGAATTTGATTCTATAGGAAACAGGGACCCAGTGTAGAGATTGACAAAAGAGTGAGGTGCGCGAGAGGTGCAGGAAGTGAGGTGTAGGAGTCTGGCACAGGCATTCATTACAGACTGCAGAGAGAAAATCTGGGATCTCAAGGCCAGAGAGGAGGACGTTACAGTAGTCAAGGTGAGAAATGATAAGAGCTTGGATGAGCATTTTAGCGGAGTCCTGATTAAGAAAGGGACAGGCGCATGCATTGTTTGTTCGGTGGACATAGCATACCTATCACTTCAAGCGCGTGATGAGCAAATTGTAAGGTATCACAGGAGCACTGCTCATGATCTTGTTGATTTTATATGCGGATTGACAGAGGAATCGCAAAGTAAGAGGCAAGCTGGCATATTTCACTGGATTTTAAGTCTTCTTTAGTTCACATGGTTTTGAAGAAGTACTTACTTGATTTTCAAAGACACTCCTTGTGGCACACCGACACTGACAGTGGCCCCTAACACGCTATGTCGGGATATCTTTCTCTCTGCGCCATATTCCACGATTGTCCCAAAAAGTCCTGCCCTGTAACAAAGAAGATGAAAAAAAATATTGTGATTAAACCATTTTGTAACTGACAGCACTGATTGCACAATCCTAGGTCAATAAAGCAGAGCTAGGGGGTAAATAATGAAAACACTGCCAGAAGAGATTTATCTGGATCAGAAGCGTCATTCAGCTCGTCTATACAATGTACCCAATTATCTTTTTTTTTTTTCTTCAATAGGTATAAAATACATTTTGCCATTAGGGATTTAAGAGGAAAAATAATATCCAGACTCCCACGCCCTAAACGCCTCTGCAGGATCAACAATAATTCCTTAGGTTAGTTGTTTATTGCTTGTGATGGAGAAATTAGACACTAGAATAAGTTGGTAGAACAGAATAGAAAATAAATCATATCAAAAGGACTGAAAGGTCAACCACAAAGTTGTCGCGCAAGCTGTTACGAAAGTGGTAAAGTTAACGTATGCGTCATCACTCCTGTTTGTTACAGTCCAATTCAGGATACTGGTCCTCACGTACAAAGCTCACCACAACCATGTCCCTGCCTACATCTCCTCCGTTATTTGCAGGTCATGTTTTATCCCGGTCACTTTGCTCTACAAATGATCTTTTATCGTCCCTTACCCGCACCCCTTGCTCTCTGCCCCTATCTGTGGAACTCCGTATCTCGCAACATTAGACTCTCCCCGTGCCTCCAGGCTTTTAAAACATCTATACAAACATTACACTGGAGAATAAAATATACAGATACACACAAAGAGCGTTTTTGTGCACTACTCCCTACCTGGGCGGCTGTGAAACCCAGGAATATCAAGTCCACTTCATGTATAAAACATAAGAAAAAAGGTTGTCATTTGCACTTATTCCTGTGGTTCCATGCTGGACACAACCGAGGATTTCGTTTACTTGAATTGCCATTGAAGTGTTAAGTCCACCTGCCACTTCACGGCAACCTCTTTCAAGGTGGGTCCTAACCTAATGAAACCAAAAGTTGTTTTACTAGCAACCACATGTCCTCCTGCTGCTTCTCAGCTAAGAGGCAAAACGGTAGGTTTGTATTTATACCCTCAAAAAATAATTTCCACTTTGGGATTGAAAAAGAAAACATGGAAAGAGACAGCAGCAGAAAATGACCTGGTTGGAAATACTACAAAATTTACAAATACACACAAAAAGCGGTTTCGCGCACTGTTCCCTACCTGGGAGGCTGCGTAAACCTTGTCTCTTAGCTGAGAAGCAGGAGGACATGTGGTTACTAGTAAAGCAACTTTTGGTTTCATTAGGTCAGGACCCACCTTGAAAGAGGTTGCCATGACGTGGCAGGAGGGCTTAACACGTCAATGGCAATTCAAGTAAACTAAAACCTCTGTTTTGTTTCGCATGGAAACACAGGAATAAGTGCAAATGACAACCTTTTTTCTTGTTCTATTACTTTGGAGAAGCCTCACTCCATAATCCCCCCATTGCACTTCTGATCTATCTCCCACACAGCACCCATATATCCCATTACATATCATCCTCTGCTATTTATGGTCACTTTTGTGTGTCACCCCACTCCTCTTAGATTGTAAGAGCGATTTTCTATCGTCCATTTGTAAAACAAATTTGTTTATTTTACATTTGTTTTGTTCTACCCATTGTACACCACTGTGCAATATGTATGTGTTATTGTAACGCAGACTGTAATCTCCAAGGGGAAAAAAAACCTCTCATAGAAAGCAAAGCAAACAAGCAGAGCTTGTGAGCTTTATGAGAGTCTAGGAGAGGGGTCAGCAACCTTGGCTCTCCAGATGTTTTGCGCCTACATATCCCATGAGGCTCAGCCAATCTAAGGAGTAGCTGAGCATCATGAGAGATGTAGTTCCAAAACATCTGTAGAGACCAGGCTGCTGACTCCTGGTCTAGGACGACTTATGGCAGGGCTGTCAAATTCACGGGCCTCGCAATTCCCAGGATTCTTCCATTGTAATAGATTGCCAGGGAAACACGGGAGTTGTAGTTCAGAGACAAAGGGGGGCGGAGTTTGACAGCCCTGGCTTATGGTTGTAGTTTTTAAAAATCATTATAATGATAAATAATTTGATACAAGAACATATCGAAGGAGGACACTTTCTCAAAACGCATAGGTTCCACCTGGAGTGTCCTCCTAATTACTAAATGTAACAATGGAGTGTTGATAGACAGATTGAAAGGGTTACATGTCCAGCACCAAAACATTTTAAAAGAATAAAAAAGAAAATCACTTCTTATCGCTGTCTAATACTGGTACGGTAGCTATTCTCACATAATTATTATCCTTTATTTATATAGAGCCACATATTCCGCAGCGCTTTACAAGTTCAGTGTATAAGGTATTGATATATTAGAATACCACACATGGATGATGACCTAATTCAGGGGATCCCTGTTCCCAAGGTTTATCTGATCACTTACTTTATGGATCCCTTAAGCCGTGTCTCGTCTTCATCTTCAAATTTATGCTGATAACTGACCAGCATAAAGGAATGTGGAATTCCAAGCTGAAAATATCAAAATACAAGAAAATCATACATTTTTGGAAAAATTACTGAATATACCATGCGGTCACAAACGCAGTTAATTCTAAAACTTGAACTAACCCAAATAAAAAAATGCAAGCAGAAACTCAAAGTATGTAACAACACTTGGTAAAGAGAAAAACGAAACAATAAAACAGTAAGACGGCAGCATGTCCGTCGCCACGCCGCCGTCTTCAAATGCGCGCGCAACCAGCGTACTGCTGGGTGCGCGCACATCCAACTGCCGCGACACGTGCACAGCCGGCGTGCGCGAGGGTCAACACAGCGTGCACAGTGCCTCTCCAATGGATTGCCGTTTTTTTTTTGTCCCTCACGGATCCCCCCGGCCCTGAGTCTCCGACAGCTGGCGCAGGGGAGGCTCTGGGCGCCACATGCGGCGCTGGAACAAGGTAAGTATTGGCCTCCCTGCAACTGGGCACCCCACCCCCTCGAGCCTGTCCCCATGAGATAATTTAATGGGTCCCCATGAGCTTACAATCTAAAGGGTCCCATGAGCTTACAATCTAATGGGTCCCATGAGCTTACAATCTAATGGGTCCCATGAGCTTACAATCTAATGGGTCCCATGAGCTTACAATCTAATGGGTCCCATGAGCTTACAATCTAATGGGTCCCATGAGCTTACAATCTAATGGGTCCCATGAGCTTACAATCTAATGGGTCCCATGAGCTTACAATCTAATGGGTCCCATGAGCTTACAATCTAATGGGTCCCATGAGCTTACAATCTAATGGGTCCCATGAGTTTACAATCTATCCCATGAATTTACAATCTAAGGGGTTCCATGATTTTACAATCTAAGGGGTCCCATGAGTTTACAATCTAAGGGGGTCCCATGAGCTTACAATCTATCCCATGAGTTTACAACCTAAGGGGTCCCATGAGTTTACAACCTAAGGGGTCCCATGAGTTTACAATCTAAGGGGTCCCATGAGTTTACAATCTAAGGGGGTCCCATGAGTTTACAATCTAAGGGGGTCCCATGAGCTTACAATCTATCCCATGAGTTTACAACCTAAGGGGTCCCATGAGTTTACAACCTAAGGGGTCCCATGAGTTTACAACCTAAGGGGTCCCATGAGTTTACAACCTAAGGGGTCCCATGAGTTTACAATCTAAGGGGTCCCATGAGTTTACAACCTAAGGGGTCCCACGAGCTTACAACCTAAGGGGTCCCACGAGCTTACAACCTAAGGGGTACCACGAGTTTACAATCTAAGGGGTCCCACGAGTTTACAATCTAAGGGGTCCCACGAGTTTACAATCTAAGGGGTCCCACGAGTTTACAATCTAAGGGGTCCTGTTCCTGTGAGTTTACAATCTGAGGGTCCTGTTCCCCTGAGCTTACAATCTAAGAGGGAAGAGGAACCTGCTCTAATATATAAATGCCTTTGAAATGCGCTGTCAGCTGTGCGCGCACCCATCAGAGCTGCTCAGTTGACCCTCCTGTTGCGGATGGGATGGCGACGGACGCATTTATATAGAGATATACTCTTGGATAGGACATTGAAAAACAAATATGTGGACATGAATTCTGAGCTGGCGACAACAATAGACTGCCGTCCGGGCAGGCTTAAAAATGAGTGTAATAATAAATAGAAACATGTACAGAATACTCTGTTTAAAACCAGCATGCACAGTGATAGCTTTCAGGGTGGAAGGAACACCTTCAGTTTGAAGACTTGTCATAGTGGCCAGGGACAGTTTGGTGTAGGAAAGGCTCGTCACCATGGCCACTTAACGCTTTCCCGCCGCATGTGTACTATGCCATCTCTGCAGTGGGTGGGCCTTGAAGCTGAGGGGCGTAGTACGGCCCGTTGACTTCAGTGGGTCTCCTCTGGACTCACCCAATATCTTGCACAAGCCATTCTCTGCTGCGGGACGGCCTGGTTCAGGCTGTCCCCAGCAGCCAATGACGTGCGTCCGCTGCGTGGGTGGGCTGAAGGAGGGCCGGTCACAGCAGCCGGCTAGCGGGGCATAATAGTACACCCCAGCCGGTGTTAAAACCTGCCCACCTGGTGTGAAAGGGTTAAATAAGAAGCAAACATATGTGAAGGCCCCGAGAACGGTCACCATCACAAGTTTTTTGGGTGTCCTGAGAATGGGCAACAGCCTATGTGAACTGACCTACAGTGGTTCCCTGCGCACGTCTCACAAGGTTTTAGCTTGATGGTGCCATATGCCAGTCGGTCTACTATCACCCAAAAAAGGATGGCCAGAGCACAATACCAAGGCAGGCTCCTTTGCATGAGAGGAACCGCAGCCCCAGATGATCGCTTCGGCCTTAGGAGGCTTCGTCAGGAGGGCACAGTGGATACTTCTCATGGCCCTCCCAAACCTTGTGATGTTACCCATTCTCAGGGCCTTCACATACGTTTACTCACTATAAATGTACAGGATAATTCAGACGTGGACCCCTTGCTCAAGATGCCTAGAGTGGTATACTTTTGCCTCCTTAAATAAAGCTCAGTGGCCATTGTGGTCAAAGAGCGTCTGTAAGCAATTCTAGGGTAAGGTTCTCCACCACACTGGATTCTGTACATTTAATTTTCCGTTGTAGCTCAAAGACAGAAAATAGCTAAATTCGGCTATTACGCATGCCATAAAGAGACTATATACACTGTCTGGCCAAAAAAGGTCACCAAATAGGCAGGAGCCTTCCATTGGATAATTACTGCAGTGATTAATAGGTTTTATCTCGCAATAAATTAGGTCAGCTGACTCCCTGAAAATATGAGCACTGACTACCTGAATAATACTAGGTTTCCCCCATCAATGGAATTTTTTCCTCCTAATGGCGCGAGCATAGTCAAAGATGGCAATGCCAGGATTCATTGGGGTCAGATTGTGCTTCAGGTGGTTCAGGGACATCAATTCACACATGGATTGGCCTCCACACAGTCCAGATCTCAGGCTGGGTTCACACCCCGGCGTAGCGCTGCGTCGCGCTGCGTCGCGCAATGCGCGCGTTTTTTCTACGCGCGTTCGCGCATACAAAAGAACGCACGTTGCAGCACGTTCGCGGCTATGATATGGCCGCGAACGCGCTGCTGTATGCCTGAAAAGAAGCTCCCGAAATTCTTTTTGCGTTGGCCGTTTTAACGCGCGTTCCTGCGCGCTGTAAAACGCTTAGGTCTGAATGGGTCCCATAGCAAAGCATGGGATTTCCCCGTTCCTGCGTTTTAAAGCGTGCACGAACGCACGTTAAAACGCCCAGGTGTGAACCCAGCCTTAACCCCACTGAGAATCTTTGTGATGCGCTGGAGAAGACTTTACACAGCGCTCCGATTGCCCCATCATCAATACAAGATCTTTGTGAGAAATTGGAAATAAACGCTGTGACATTGCCTGAGCTTATTTAACCCTTTCGCTGAGGTGGACGCGCTCAGCGCGTCCAACCGCATGTCACCTTCCATGCGGTGGACGCGCTCAGCGCGTCCTGCCTTTGGGGTCAGCATTCGGCCGGGTTCCGGCCGATCGCTGGCCCCCCCGGTGCGGGCTGACATCCTCGATGTCAGCCCAGCACCCGGAACCGCCGCCGGAGTAATTAGGTGTCATCGCGGCGGCGCGATGACACCTAATTCAGGCGCCCCCCCGCATGTGCGGAGGAGGCGCCTGAAAGGGAGGGGGGACCTCTCTCCCTCCCGATCGGCGGCGTTGCGGGGGTTAACCCAGGCACTATTTGGAAGGGCACAGCCTGCCCTTCCAAAGGGTACCTGGCATTAACCCCATGGGTGCCGGATCACGAATCGGCGCCGAAAAGCGCCGGTTCGTGATCCTTTCCCTGAGCTGGCCGACATCTTGGAATGCCCCCGGAGGACTGGCGTCATCGTGCATAGCACGATGACGCCAGTCTTGGAGTTAACCCCTAACTGCCACCAATGGTGGGGATAGGGGGTTCCAATGAACCCCCTATCTCCCGATCCGTGGCAGTTAGGGGTTAATGTTTGGTATTGTTGGATCGGCCAGAGCATGGCCGTTCCAACAATACCAAACAGGAGTATAAAAAAAGTTTTTAAAAAAATAAAATAAATAAAAATAAAAATAAAAAAAATATTTAAAAAAAAATCTAAAAAAAAGATTTTTTTTTTTTTTTGGTTTGTTAATGCAGCAATATTGTTCCCATTTCAATTATAATGTGAACAATGATGCTGCACTAACGATTTTTGTATGCGGTGCGTTTGTTAAAAATCGCGTAATTTTCCCCAAAAAAAATGTAACGAGACCCCATTTCTAATTTTTTTAACAAGCGCACCCCATACAAAATATAACCGCAATTGCTCGCATGTTAAAATGTGAAAAAAAAAAAACACTTTACACGTTGTAAATTATTGAAAATTCATATTTTATTGCATTTTTTGTTATAATATACAGACAGGTCATGACGTATACATATAATAATGACATATTATGAGTCTGCCGAGTCTGACAGAAAGAACGATATATAACATGTCTGGGTCATATACTAAAATAAGCCTTCAAAACACGTTTAAACATGATGAGCAAAACCGGTAAAAATGAGCTCAGCACAGAGGCAGGAAAAGCCTCAGCAGCGAAAGGGTTAAAGGATGCTGCAGCGAATGCAGAACGTAATCCATGCAAAAGGGCATCCAATTAAATATTAGAGTGCATTTGCAATTTAATATTTTAGAGGAAAAAAAATTACCTTTTCCACTCTCTTCTTATAAAGTATTTGTCAATTTCCAAAAAAGAAAAAAAAAAAAAAGTATCAAAAATAAGACAGAGGGATTTCTTTCTAAAAGGTTTGATATTGTGTTTTATTTTTTAAGATTCCCCAAAGGGTATCTTTAGTACTGTGTGATTGGCAATAACCTGAGTAAATCCTGCCATTGTCATGTTCAATACTTTCCCTAAGGGACGATAAGAGATGGTTTAATCCTGTTTCAGGCTGTTATCAGTCCTTGGGTTATTGTCTCATAAAAATAGAAAGCTGGAAACTTATTTTGCGATGGGGGACCAGAAAACGCACATGGAAATGTCCCTTGAATGATTACGAGAATTGTTTTACATTAGTATCTTTAATGCGACGTACTTTCATATTTATGGGTAGGCAAAGCTATGCATAAGCCAAAATAGCCCAAAAAGGAATCGTAAAACGTACATTTATTAAAGGGTGTAATTGAACTGCATAAAACATTCATATAACGGTTATAGCGATTTGGACTTTAATTATACCCACACTCTCAAATTCATCTTAAGTGGAGTGGAACCGGTTATCAAAGACAAAGTTCAGGGTGGAATAAAATCTCTGGTGACTCCAGCAGGTTTTCTGCTTCTTTTATAGATTAAGATACTTTAATGCTACAGTGAAAGAAACTCTAGATGTGTAAACAAGCTTTCAAAAATGCCTGTTTTCATAGTGACATAAGATGAATAATTCAAGTTAGCATGAAGGTTTATGGAAAGAATATTAACAGGACTCTATAGTATTGTAGTTTCAATTGGTGGATTGTGTTTTAACCCCTTTTAAAACCATGCTGAGAGTCACACCCTGATCAACACAGCTGAACAATACTCAAGTCCGCCTTGTTGAAATAGGGGTTTTAAGTTTTTCAGTAAAATAAGGCTGGCCGTCCACTGCTGGGTCCATATTTGTGTGACTGACATGACAAGTCACCCGTAGCTGTCAGACTAATCCCACAACACACAGGAAATCCAATTTTCTTCCACTGCCTCCGACTTCCATCGGTCGACTTCAAACTAAACGTGAGACTACGTCACACTAGCAATCCGTCCCATTGAAATGGGATTTGTCGGATGAAGTAGTGACGATCTGGTGCAGCACACAAGGAAAAAATGCCCTGTTTTTTGGTGGTTCAGTTCAACAGGTAAAACAGGTGGATCCCATAGGATTCAATGTAAAATATTTTTTTTTTCTTTAGTAAATCGTTTATGCTTTTAATTCTAAGCAAAAATACTTTTTGTTCATTTATTTTTCTGAACGTCCTGTGTGACAGAATAGCCGTCACGTTCAATTTATTAGCCCATAAGAAGTTAAAAGTTCGTTTGTTTAAGGTCAAATTTCGTTTATACAATTTATGTCTGTGTGATCCCTGGGTGTATTGTGTTTCCCCTCGCAAATTACCCGCACCAAACCTTCACAATTTAATAACCCCCAAATTGCCCAGTTTTCGTTCCCCCAAGTGTAGAATTTGTTAGTACAATTTGTGCCTGTATGTGTATGGTTGTTTATTAGGTTCATTGCCAAATCTGCCTTGTCCAGCCATCGTAGTTCATCTGCCCAGCGCAACCCTGCTGCAGCTGCCGCCGGCCAAAACCAAGCACAGCCGACATGCCTTGCACACTGCACCGCTCAGCCCCTGTTCCTGCCACCGGAGTGCTTTTTGGGTAGAGGGGCCTGGGGAACCTGGTACCACTGTGGGGTGAGTTCTAGAGACCAGCGCCATCGAGATCACCCCCAAATCAGCCGCTGAACTCAGGTCGGGTTTCCCAGCCGCAGAGGAGATCCAGCACTGGAGTCAGAGCTCGCACTCCAGGGGGTGGAATTGCCGGGCGGGGAGCAGCCCAGGGCGGGCCAGACAGTGTGGCACCAAGAGCTGGGACCCTGTTAAACATACAATAAGGGTTTGGGCTAGAGGCGGTGGCAGAACTGGCGCCAGGGGTGTCTGTGGGCGGGCATGGGAGAGAACAACGGGACTGTACCATATAAATGGACCGTGCATGTGCTGTTTTACAATAAACCAACTTGCTTAACCTATACTGCGTCTCGACGAGTATTTGGGAAGAGGGACTATCTGCTAGATATTTCCTCCTGGCTGACTCGATCTATTCCAGCAAGGAACCGGACGCCGGCTCGCTACCTCTGCTCACTGCAGCGCAACCCCGGCACCTAAGGCGGATCTACTCCCTCCGAGTAGCGGTGTCCGTCACATCCTGTATTTGACAAAATTTTTGATTCCCAACTTTCTTAAAAAGGCTTTTCTTAAATTCTGGCACAAACCTTTTTATTTCCTTTTTTGATTAGACACATTTTAAATGCATTTTTTTTAAACACCTATTAGAAGAATAGAAGAGTTCTGTTTTTTCCCCATTTTATTTCCCCCTCCTGCAGTATGGCAGTCTGTCTGTCGGTTGATCTGGGTCATCCATAGTCGCTTCCAGTGGACAACCCAGATCATACAAAAAAAAAATTGTCCTTCGTTGAACGACCAAGTCGGTCGTCCAACTACAGACCCAGTGGCCAACCAGCCTAATAGTTTAGTCTAAGAGAAGACGACAACAAAAAAGGAACACCACTGTTCTATGGCAGCATTCTGACCTAAAAATAAGAAGAAATGAACTGATAAGTTTGTGTTCGTATTTACAGATTGGGTACCCCTTATCTGAAATTCTAAATCCTGAAGACTCCGAAAACCAGAGAACGTGACGCATACTGAGAGCTTTCAGGCAGCCCCGCGGGTGACATGCAGCCCACAGTCTGACAGCAGGTGGCATGCCCACAAAGAAAAGCTGCAGAGTGCTCAAAGCACATGTACACGCAGGGAGCTGGAGCAGGAAGGAGATTGTGGCTCTCCCGCTGTGAACTCCTTCCTCTAAGCATCACATTCTCCAGGATTCTGAAATCCAGAAGAATCCGAAATGCTCAGGGTCTAAAGCATTCCGGATAAAAGGTCTCTAACATTATTTAGTTTGGTATAGTAGGTAGCACTGAGGCACTAATGCTAGCAGCACAGGAACAGGCACTCAGCACCAGAGCAATACAGATGGTGTTTATCGAACCTGAGAGGACATAAGATGCAGACGGTCCAAAAGGGGTCTTTGAGACAATCCTGCACACAGTAACTGGTTGCTGGGACAGCATATGTTGAGAGACTCAATCAAATTGCTGGGATTGTGTACTGAAACATGTACAGAGCATGGGCTGGACCTGCGCAAGTCTAGATGGGAAATGCCGCAAAAGATAGTTGAGAGTGACAGGGCTATGATAATGCAGGACTTTCAGGTCCAGACAAAAAAAAACTGGCCAACCATCCTGACAAAGTGGTGGTAGACAAGGAACAGAAGACTGCAGTGGTGGTGGATGTGGCAATAATCAAAGCATTGGCTAAATTGTAGCCAATAGGAGCCGAGGTCTGCAGGTGCCACGACGATCCAGCGGGCGAGCTGTGGCCGAGTGTGAGGGCAAGGAGCCCCGAAGAGGAAACGGCAGGCAAAGCCAGGGATCAGCAGGCCCCTAGTGGCTTCTCTCGTCACTGTCAACGCAGGGATGTGCGCGCCATAGGCCCGGGAGGACAGTGCAGCCCCCCTCCCCCACATGGGCCCTGTAACCCAGGAGCCCCGCTGCTTGGCTAGAGCATGGAGGCTGCTGGTATCCTGCCTGCTGTGTGCCGCCCTGCTGGGCTGCAGACACACCACCAAGCAAGGAGAAGGTGCAGCTCAGGCAATGACTCCAGCTGCTGGGAGATCAAGGGAAATGGAGTCCTCAGAAAAAAATCTGCCGAAAATCAGCCATCCAAACCTGGGTCCTGGAGGCCCGGCTGAGCCGGGGGCTCGACTAGGCCTGGAGGGCGGCTTCCAGGCCCAGGTTACTGATTTTTTTTTTTCGGTCGAGCTCAGGGTGCAGTTTCGGTCTGAAATTTTCATTTCGATGCAGCACTAGGTCATACATTCATATGTGGTGGTTTTGCCCTAAACTGCAAGGTTATTTGACCGATTTTCAACCATTGTGTGAAGAAACATTTCGTAGGAAAATTGATCGCTACCCCTAGTTATTTTTTCTTTCTTGACATGTGCCTAAGTTAACAATTTGGGAAAATAAATTAATGAACAAAGTAACATTGGTTGCAAAGCGGGCGCTTGCAGAAAAATGGGCTCAGATGGACCCACCGGATAGGGCACAGATTACGATAAAAATCCAAGATATGAAGATTATGGATGAATTAATGGCTGAGGTTTAAACCACTATTGAGGATTTTGCAAAGATCCCGAGCCCTAGACAAGGTCAGATTTTTAATAAACTTTAATAGGCTGTGAATAAATAATAGCATCTTATATTTTTTGAGGAAGGCCTAATAAGCTTAAGAATTATGGAAAAAGGAGAGAGAAGTCATATATGTAAGATATACTGTATACCTAAATGCATACATAAAACTATAAACGTGTATGTTTTTGGTTAGAGGAAAATGAAAATGTAACAGCATAAGATATTTTTGTTGGATATTATATACAGATTTGTATAATATGGCCTATTTTCGGCGTCTATATATTTTATGTTCAATAATTTTTTTTAAAAAAAAGTGAACACCATATGAATTAAACTGTGTATAAGGCGAGTTACAACACATTTACAGTCTCACCTGCAGCGTCATGGTCATGTGGCTAGTTTTGGTATCCCGAACTACACTGGTGCTCATGGAAGACTGGATTCCACACCGCCACTGGATGTAACCTACAGTATTCTTGTCGAGATGCCGAGCCAACACATTTGTAAGTCCAGGGCGGATGCCTTTGGAGGAAAACTGCAAGGCGCAGTGAGTGGTGAAGAAACTGGAGAGAAAGGGACGAAATAAAAAATAATCTCAGAAATTGTTAGCTTAATATCTCACACCATAGATCCATGCCATAGAAGACAGAAAGAGTCTGTATCTGTTATTTGTACACACACACAAATCTGATATTACAGTAAGTTTGCAAATAGGTTTGGAATCAACAAATAAAGGAAAGTAACACCGGCTGGATGGAATAGAGGTAGCAATCCCGGCCAGAGCACCTCTCTAGTAAGTGTCCTGGGGCAAGACACCCAATGGTACATTCTTGTCTACCACACAATGGGCCCTATTACACTCTGCGCGCTAACGGTAGCGCTCACCTGCGTGAGCACTACCGTTAACTGTGGTGTTCAGGGCATATTACAATCCAAACGCAAATGGGTTAAAAAACCCGTTTGCGTTTGGGACCTTGCGCTACTCGCTTTGCACTTTGTATGTTAAGTATAGGGAGCGCAAAGTGTTAATCAGCACTGGTAATACAATGTCCCAGCGCTGATTAACGCCTGGCTCTGGTCAACGAAAACATAACTGATTCCGCTGGTGCAGAATCCGTTAACACCAGCTTAAAAAAAAAAAAAACACATACTTACCCTGTGTCCCACGGCGAGGACCGCGGCTCCGGTCGCCTCCTCTGGCCGGCGGGAGCAGGGAAAGACAGGGGGAAAAAGTCCCCCCTGTCTCTCCCTGCATATCCCTACGCCGACCGGCTGGCAGAGAGCAACTCAATGGAGTTGAGCGCGGCCGCGAGCATCCTGATTTTTAATGGGCGCTACAATGCAGGCAGCATTTTTTTGAGCCTGCATTGTAATCTGGTGTTAAAAAGCGGGCGCAAGCGGGAAAACTGCGGGCGCAGTTTTTCCTCCCTTGCGCCCGCGTTTTAATGCCCAGATTGTAATAGGGCCCGATATCGGCTGTAGAGTCCAGTGGTAACATCTATACCCTTCAACCGTGGAGAAGCAAGTCATATCCCGTACAGCACATCCCTCCAATACAACTGTGGAGAAGTCTCGTCTTTATGAGAAGCTGGTTCAAATTAACCACCAGGTCGCTGCTCTACAATCATGGAAACACGACCCGATCCCACGCAGAAGACACCACCAGCGAGTGTCCTTTGGCAAGACACAGAGGCATAACTAGAAACCTCAGGGCCCCGGTGCAAGAATCCATGAAGGCCCCCCCCATCGTCGGCTGTGGGGAGAGGCCGAGATGGGCCATTGAAGTCAGCGGGGTGTACCAGTACGCCCCGCGCCTTCAAGAGCCACCCTCCGCATGGGCCCCAGATATCAGACCCCCAGTATCAGACCTCAGTAATCAGCCAGTATCAGACCCAGTAATCAGCCAGTATCAGACCCCCAGTAATTAGCCAGTATCAGACCCCCAGTAATTAGCCAGTATCAGACCCCCAGTAATTAGCCAGTATCAGACCCCCAGTAATTAGCCAGGATCAGACCCACAGTAATTAGCCAGGATCAGACCCACAGTAATTAGCCAGGATCAGACCCACAGTAATTAGCCAGGATCAGACCCACAGTAATTAGCCAGGATCAGACCCACAGTAATTAGCCAGGATCAGACCCAACAAAAATTAGCCAGGATCAGACCCACAGTAATTAGCCAGGATCAGAACCCCAGTAATTAGCCAATATCAAACCCCCAGTAATTAGCCAGCATCAGACCCCCAGTAATTAGCCAGCATCAGACCCCCGGTAATTAGCCAGCATCGGACCCCCAGTAATTAGCCAGCATCAGACCCCCAGTAATTAGCCAGCATCAGACCCACAGTAAATGGCGCAGCGTGTGGGAGTTTGATCCCACACGCTGCCGATCAAACGGGAGAACAGGTGCATGACCCCTGCCTGGACTGTGGGGCAAGCAGGGCTAGTCCAGGCCCCCCACCCATCTGGTTGTGGGCCCTCAGACTCAGGGGCCCTGGTGCAGTGGCACACGCTGCACCCCTGGTAGTTACGCCCCTGGCAAGACACCTAATGATATGGATGCGCCTACCTCACAAAATACTTGTACATCTCATAAGTTCCCTTGGGAACAGGGTCTCCCTGAATCAGGCCGTATCATCCATGTGTGGTATTCTAACGTATCAACCCCTTGTACACTGATCTTGTAAAGCGCTGCGGAATTTGTGGTGTTATATAAAGGATATAATAATAAAGTAACATGTCCATAAGCCTCATTAAAAACAGAAAAATTCTAAACATGAGATACAAAGTCTGCAACTTTACAAAATATATGGTGACTCCTATTCCAAGTACAGAGGTAACCGGAGCTTGGGGTAACACGGCAAGAGGTACGCAATCACTGCCCGCGGGGTACTTAGGCGATTCCAAGTATAACAATGCCATTTTATGATGAGTGTACAGACTGCCTTATAATTAGCCTCACCTGGCACCTTGCTTAATGGATGTGTGTAGAATGTCATAACAATGCACACAAATACACACCTACACTTTTATACACCAGTTAAATGAGACAGACATCTGAACCTTCATTAATAAAATTTTATCGTGTTAAATTCTGCACGTCTTGCATAACTGCGTAAAAGAAGGGACTCACATTTCATCCTTGCTTTGAGACGGCCATAGTTTTAGGGTGATTTTTAAGCATGTAGTAATTTTAGTGCTAGCTGTATCTGCTCTGGTGTTCCACGTTCTCCTTTGTATTACCAAGGGGTAGTGCAGTGTATGTGATATATAAAAGGAGCCTTTTGAGAATGCATTCTTGATAGGATCATCCTTGTTCTGTCTGTAAGGTTTCCTTTGCAAAATCGCGTATTGACTGTGTTTACCATGTTTCTCACCCTCATTATTCCTCATGCTGGTAATGGTGTTAAGCGCCGACATGGAAACATATAGAAAGTGGCAGAGTAGTGATGAAATGGGAATAGATGTCTAACCAATTGTGTTGATTTTCAAACAATTATTTTTTTTGGTTACCAGGGGTCAAAAAGTCCTAATACTTCAGCGAGAACTTGAAAGTGACACATTTGGTCTATTCCTTTCTTACGCTACAGAGGCAATGTGCAGCTCGGTGGACAAGAGTTTCTATATCTCCATCGGGCTTCCCTCAATTATATCACAATGGGAATGAAACACAAACTATAAATCTGTTGGTCATTTGGCTAATACAATATACAGGATTGAATTAAACATGCCTAAATGAAGACTGGCATGGCAGGCCCACTCTGTCTTTAATCAAGGTTTTATTATGTTGATAAATCGAGTAACTTTTTGAACTATAAAAACTAATGAATGAAGCATTTTTTCTTAAATGGTAAAAATCATCCAAAAACAGGCACATTTAAATACAAAGAAATCACAAGTCAGATTTGTGCCATCTTCTGGCCTCCTGCTGGTACTGCACCCCCATTAACATTCTGATTTCATGATGCCCTACATAAGTAGATGCAGTAGTGAAGCGTACATATGTGAAATATTGCTGATGTTAAACAAACAGCGACCTAAATAACAGCTCTTTGCATTGACACTCTTTATGAGGGTCGTACCCTTATTCTGTATGGAGTATAAATCACCGTTTGCGAACTCAAGCTACCCTAAAAATTAATCTAGTGCGACTCATTTCAGTTGTGAATGAGTGACCTTCCTTTTCTCTCCAAATGACCCTAATTATAGGTTTTAAAGCTTCAGTTTAGCACAGCTGACAAAGAAAATCTGCTTAGCCGAGTAGGTAGAACACATTAACCGGAACTTTACGTACCATTGTGATTCAGCAAAGGCGCAGAGGATATTGCCATCAGCCAATAAATTGCAGACTTGCCAGGGGTAGGATGCTCATATTCAATTCATCTGTAGCTTCTGGCAGGCTGTTTACTGCATTGATTCATGTCGATACTTTTGCACATCACAAACGCGACAGGACAGGGGGATATAATCTAACCGCAACCCTTTTACTTTGGGATGAGTGACTTTACAGAGGAAATTCAAAACCACAATAAAAATGTGATGTTAACCGGATGATCTGTGCAGTTTATATTCTTATAGGAAATGTTTTATTTATAAATATGACAAAGTGGCAATTTGTTATAAACAATCTTAACTGTGCAGTATGAGTTCCAAAAGGCAAGAAACTGCACTGATAAAAATCTGTTTATTTTGACAATTGTGTTTGAAATTCCTTAGGTCGGGGCCAGACGAGCATTGTGCAGAGCGGGAGAAACGTCCATGAGAGTGGACGTTCCTTCCACTCTGACTCCCGTCTGGCCACCTCGCTGAGTGCAGTTAGTGCGCTCAGCGCTGCAAGACTCGTTCCTCCTATGGAGATCGCACTTTGCAGCCCCATTGAACGCGCATCGATTGGGAGGCTTTCTGAACGGACGCAGCACGCCTGCTGTAGTGCGCGTGCTACAGCGTGTGGCCGGCCCCGTCGAATCGTCACAATGCGGTGACGGACGCAGGGAGGCACGGAACATAGTGAGCTCGTCCGACCCCGGCCTTAAGGACCAAGGGTCTTTAACCCCTTCGCTGCTGAGCCATTTCACGCCTGTGTGCTGAGCTAATTTTTACCGCTTTTGCTCTTGAATTTTCAATAATTTACAGGGTGTAAAGTTTTTTTTTCTCTCTCTTTTTATCATGCGAGCGTTTGCAATTATATTTTCTATGAGTTGCGCTTGTTAAAAAAAAATTTAAATGGGGGCTTGTTACATTTTTTGGGGGGGAAATTACGTGCTTTTTAGCAAACGCCCCCCCCCCCCACATAGAAAAAATCGTTAGTTCAGCATCATTGTTCACATTCTAATTGAAATGGGAACAATACTGCTGCATTAACAAAACAAACAACTATTTTTTTTAAATAATTTTCTTCATTTAACTTAACATGGTCATGTTTGGTATCACTGGAAAGGCCATGCACTGGCCAAACATTAACCCCCATCTGCCACAGATCGGGAGATAGGGGGTTCCAATGAATCCCCCATCTCTACCATAGGTGGCAGCTAGGGATTAACTCAAGAACTGACGTCATCGCGCTGTGTGCCCTTCCAAGCGGTGCTTGCCTTTTTGGGCTGCCCCGCACGGATGGGGAGGAAGAAAGGTCCAAAAGGACCCCCCCTCCCCTTCAGGCACCTTTCCTGCACAGGCAGGGGGGGGTGCCTGAATTGATGTCATGGCGCACGGCGTGATAACATCTATTGGTGCCCGCTGGGGTCCCGGAGGCTGGGCTGACAAAGATGTCACAAAGGGGGGCACAGCGATCATCTGGAATCCGGCCGCTCGATGGCTGCAATGGGAGGACGCGCTCAGAAGAATAGGAGCGTTCCTTTTTTTTTATTTGCAGTGCAGTGGAATCTAATTTGGCGCAGTTCGGCAGGTTTCGCCAACGTACAATAACTGCTTCAGTGACAAATTTCGGCAAAAAACGGTGAACATTTGCTAAATAGTGAATTCACCGTATTTTCGACGAAATGGAATTACAGAAGAGTGGCAAAAAAAATATCGAAGTACTGAAATCGCACGCAATTTCTGTGCTTTGTGAATAGAACCTATAATATATAAAATAGCTTTATATTTTAAGAAGCTTATAGTGGGAACATAGGCTGTACAAAAATTTAAGTTATACAAACACTTATAAAGCCATACTATCTATAGCAGTAAAGAAAACATTGACAGAGGAGAGACAGACAAGAGAAAAAAATAAATAAAAAGACAGACCCGGAACGTAAACCTCCTCCTTTGAGAGACTTCTACCCAGAAAGGTGCCCACCGTATAGGTCTAACATTGTTTTGCGGCATAATACTTCTCCCATTGAACTGTACACCATATCCAATATTGTATGTACTGATTAATACAATGAAATAAACAAAAAGCATGCTGTGGGGCCATAAGAGAAACATGGCTCCCATAATGTATCACAACAGAGTCCACCTCTTGGTTTATAACCCCAGGGAGTTTTTCCACGAAGCATGCGTCCCTGATATTGTTATAAAATCGTTATATTAATATTTAGAACATTTCATTTGATGAGGAAAGGGTGGAAAGTAGTAAACATTACAAAGTTAAATGAAATCAAGACGTAAAGGTTTGAGTGTCTTAAATGTAAACCACAATTTATACATTGGGCATATAGATCACTGAAAAGCGATCAACGCGCACAGATACGCCAATTGATTAGGTTACAGGTCTGTTGGAACTGATGGAGTCTTCCAGATAAATATAAATATTATAAATCTGAACCACCACTCACCACAACACTTTATATTTTATGACGGATTAGAAATTCCTCGGGATAATAAATCATTCACTGCTTGAAGCATTATCTTGCCCTTATTGTCTATCTACATATTTGTGAAGGGAAGACGAGGAAAAGAACTTGAAGTTCATTGCTCAAGAATAAAGTTTCCCTACTTTCAGAAGAAAATAAAAAAAATGGATGATTTTACCATCTTGCAGCAAGATTCCGAAAAAACTTAAATCCAAACTGCGGTCCGTGAAGGTCACCGGCTCCGAACTCTATCTGGAAAAAGAGGAGAGTACACATAACTAAAACAGAACCGCAAATATTATTTATTAATTTAGAAAGGATTTTACCAGGAGGGATACATGGAGATTTCTCTAGTTTTCAAGTATGGCCTGGGTAATGTAGTATGGAAAATCTTTTAAAACATTGTGTGGAGCAGACCTGACCGTTATTAGCCTAGAATTGCTGTTTAACGATCACCTAAACAGGCTCGGAAGAGAGATGCCGATTACTCTGACATGAAGTAAAGGGGTTATTCACCACCCAATGCGGTTTTATTGAAAGAATGAAGGTTTTACACTGGCGATCTATGATGGACCAAGGTGAAACTATGCTGAATTCTCTACTTAGGGAACCTCCACCATATTATCACCTTCTTTCCAACGTAGTTTGTTGAAATTATTCAGCATAGATTTCACCAAAGTTGTCTAGTTCTGTTTTACGGTTTCTGCTGGAGCGTCCAGCCCACCCTACAGTCATATGACATACTCTGACTTGCAGGAAGCCAGTAGTATGTCACGTCCAGAAGTTTAAAGAACCAGCGTTCTGATGAAATGGGATGGATTAGGAAGGATTAACCCCAACGTGCCCCATTAAGGTGCGGGGTCAGTAAGCAACATAGAAACACAGAAACATAGAAAAATGTCGGCAGATAAGAACCTTTCGGCCCATTTAGTCTGCCCAATTACATGGATACTTTACCTGGATTTATCTTTTATTTAGGATAGCCTTATGCCTATCCCATGCCTGCTTAAATTCAATTACTGTTTTGGCCTCTACCACTTCTACTGGAAGACTGTTCCATGTATCCACCACCCTCTGTAAAATAATGCTTCCTGATGTTACTTTTAAACCTTTGCCCCTCTAATCTAAGACTATGTCCTCTTGTTTTGCTACTTTGTTTCCTTTTAAATATACTCCCTTCCCCTACCTTGTGGATTCCCTTTACGTATTTAAATGTTTCTATCATATCTCCTCTGTCTCGTCTTTTTTCCAAGCTGTACATGTTAAGATCATTAAGCCTTTCTTGGTAACTTTTCTCCTTCAAGCCGTACACCATTTTAGTAGCCCTTCTCTGAACTCTCTCTAAGATGTCTATATCCTTCTGGAGATACGGTCTCCAGTACTGCACACAGTACTCCAAGTGAGGTCTCACCAGTGCTCTGTACAGTGGCATGAGCACTTCCCTTTTCCTACTGCTAATACCTCTCCCTACACAACCAAGCATTCTGCTAGCATTTCCTGCTGCTCTATTACATTGACTACTTACCTTTAGATCCTCTGAAATAATAACCCCTAAATCCCTTTCCTCAGATGTTGAGGTTAGGACTGTATCAAATATTCTATATTCAGCCCTTGGGTTTTTACGTCCCAGGTGCATTATCTTGCACTTATCCACGTTAAAACTCAATTGCCACAACTCCGACCATTTTTTTAGTTTACCTAAATCATTTGTCTGATCCCTCCAGGAACGTCAACCCTGTTGCAAATCTTTGTGTCATCAGCAAAAAGACATACTTTTCCATTAATACCTTCTGCAATATCACTAATAAAAATATTAAATAGAATGGGTCCAAGTACTGACCCCTGAGGTACCCCACTGGTAACAAGACCTTGCGCCGAATAAACTCCATTTACCACAACCCTCTGTTGCCTGGAGTTACACATATCCTCACATATCCTCACCGACTGCGTCTGGTTCGCCACCAATATCAATATTCATCAGCATTTCCTTGAGCCATGGAAAAATTGGCTTGGCCTACAACACAGGATATTTTGACACTGGAAACTCAACATTTTCAAGTAAGGAAGACAGGTCTTCAAAAATACATATACAGTTGTGTTCAAAATTATTCAACCCCCACTGAAATTGAGTGTTTTGGCCAGTTTGACATTGATTTTGATCATTCAGTCATCTTGCTTACAATTAAATCAAAGAGGCACGTGTAGGTCAGACAAACATAACATTTATAATGAAATAACCACAAATGTCTTTCCTGTGCTCACATCATTATCAGTTTTATTCAACCCCCAAGTGACATTCAATCTTAGTACTTAGCTTTTAAACGTGAAGCATAGCTTGACACAAGTGTCTTGCAGCGATCTACGGGTATCTTCGCCCATTCGTCATGGGCAAAAGCCTCCAGTTCAGTCACATTCTTAGGCTTGCGCACTGCAAC
The DNA here is from genome assembly GCA_009667805.1 of Leptobrachium leishanense. Lineage (NCBI taxonomy): Eukaryota > Metazoa > Chordata > Amphibia > Anura > Megophryidae > Leptobrachium > Leptobrachium leishanense. The sequence goes on from CM019073.1 coordinate 49,508,948, forward strand.
TGCTTTCTTTAAGTCCCACCAGAGGTTCTCAATCGGATTTAAGTCAGGTGAATGCGATGGCCACTCCAAAATGTTCCAGCCTTTAATCTGCAACCATGCTCTAGTGGATTTGGAGGTATGCTTGGGATCATTGTCCTGTTGAAAGGTCCAACGTCTCCCAAGCCTCAGGTTTGTGACGGACTGCATCACATTGTCATCCAATATCTCCTGGTACTGAAGAGAATTCATGGTACCTTGCACACGCTGAAGCTTCCCTGTACCTGCAGAAGCAAAACAGCCCCAAAGCATGATTGACGCCCGCCATGCTTCACAGTAGGCAAGGTGTTCTTTTCTTCATAGGCCTTGTTCTTCCTCCTCCAAACATAGCGTTGATCCATGGGCCCAAACAGTTTTAATTTTGTTTCATCAGTCCACAGAACACTATCCCAAAACTTCTGTGGTTTGTCCACATGACTTTTGGCATACTGCAGTCGACTCTTCTTATTCTTTGGAGACAGCAAGGGGGTGCGCCTGGGAGTTCTGGCATGGAGGCCTTCATTACGCAGTGTGCGCCATATTTTCTGAGCTGAAACTTCAGTACCCACATCTGACAAATCTTTTCTCAGTTCCTCAGCAGTCACATGGGGACTTTTCTCCACTCTACGCTTCAGGTAGCGCACAGCAGTCGAAGTCAGCATCTTCTTTCTGCCACGACCAGGTAGCGTTTCAACAGTGCCCTTTGCCTTGAATTTGCGAATGATGCTTCCGATGGTCTCTCTTGGTATGTTTAACATCTTTGCAATCTTCTTATAGCCATTGCCCTTCCTGAGAAGAGTAATCACCTCTTCTCTTGTCTTCCTGGACCATTCTCTTGACTTCACCATGTTTGTAACCACACCAGTAAATGTCTAGAAGGAGCTGAGTGTCAGTCATTTTAAAGCTGCCTAATTGGTGCTTATTATGCTTTATTGCTGCTCCGTGACATCCACAGGTGTTTTCAATACCTGATTGAAAACACTTGAATGAACCTCTGTTCTTCAGAGTGGTAGTCTTTAAGGGGTTGAATAATTGTGTCAATGAAGAATTCACAAAAGAAACATTTACTACTGTATTACAAAACCAATTGATGTCATTTTAGTTGCATATGGTTCTTTAAAAAGTCCTTGTAGGATTTCATTCTGAATACAATTACAAATGTACACTAAATTCCCTAAAACCCTTTACAGCATTGGGGGTTGAATAATTTTGAACACAACTGTATGTAGTGTATAAGGAACTTTTCCTTTTTGGGGTTTCATTGGAGGGGGTCCATCTGTATTCCTGAACGGCATATTTTATAATAAATGCACCCCCTTACATCATCTAATATTGATGAAAATACTAAGAAATGGTAATTCACACTGATCTATACGGACAATTATCCCTCAGTTGCCGTAACGTTATCTGTTCTCACAACTGAGAGTCAACGCACCTTCATAAACTTATTACATTGTAGAACTCATTCTGCCGCTTTGTGCTACAATGTAACTACATGACCCACCATTGTGACATGTTAAAAGAGCTAAACTGGCCGTCACTGGAATCTAGAAGCACCCTTCACCTTTCCAACCTGGTGTTTAAGAGCTTTACTGGGAAACAACCGCTCTACCTGAATAGGCAGCTTTCCCCAGCAGTTCCCTCATCCTATAACCTCCGATCCAGGACCTGCACCTTACTTGCAATACCACAATACAAAAAGGAAGTGACTTGATCCTCATTTTCCTACAGAGCACCGCAATTATGGAATAACCTCCCAGACGCCATCAAATCTTCCCCCAGTCTAAAGTCACTTAAGAGCTCCCTATTAACATACGTCGATACAGAATGCACCTGTAAACATGCAACATAGTGACTATATACAGAATGCACCTGTAAACATGTAACATAGTGACTATATACAGAATGCACCTGTAAACATGTAACATAGTGACTATATACAGAATGCACCTGTAAACATGTAACATAGTGACTATATACAGAATACACCTGTAAACATGTAACAGTGACTATATACAGAATACACCTGTAAACATGTAACAGTGAATTTATTTCCTACATATTTATTTTTTGTGTTAATCTGTATATGTGTGTTTTTGTATCTTGTATTTTATTACTTTGTATTTCTGTAACGACTGTAACAATTCAATGTTCTTGAACCCAGGACATACTTGAAAATGAGAGAAATCTCAATGTATCCTTCCTGGTAAAATACTTTATAAATAAATAAACCGTATTAAAGTTGATCGCCAACATCCTTCATGGAAGCATTGGGTCGGCACTTCAGGGAGGGCCCAGTGACCGCTACCATTGTTCACTATTTAAACCCATTAATTAGCCCCAAATTTTCTTGTTGTGGATCAAGCTTACGTTTTGATGCATTTTGTGGTTTTTGAAATAAGTAAGCCATACGGTCCTATGGTTTTCTTGGCTCTTGCTCTTCCCCATGGTCAATGACAGCTGTTATTGATTGGTTTCTGTAGGTCTTATGTATGTCCCACCTAGTTCGACTACAACTGCTGCCACTTGGAAGTAAACCGTACCCTGTCGTCCCTAAGGAACGCCAATACAGATATTTCCCTATCCTACCTAGTTATTGGTAAGAAAGTGCTAATCGATGCAATAATATACAAAGTAAAGGAATATAAAACAACCAACATATGGAACCCAAAGTGGAGCTCACAGAGTTAAATCTAGTCCAGACAATCTAGAGGCGTCTAGAAATGTTTTCGTGGCCAAGTCTGCAGTCACCTGATTGAGAACGCGCAGCCCCTACAGTTCACAGCCTTGAATAATAGAAACCGTCAAATGTCTTATTCCTTTATACTGCCTGTAAGAGTCTTGGCCCTGGGCCACTGCCCCATCCAACCCTTAAATTATAAGTGGAGTATCTGATTTAATCTCTGGTCTGTCGTTGGCAGCACGGTCTCTCTTTCCAGGCTGGAGAGGTTGGAATAAAAGAGAAGAGGCCTCTCTGGAGCAGACCTGGCTGTCTGATAAGTGACTCCCCTCTTCTGAATATAATTAAGGGTCTTTTGGATGAACTGCAGCCTTCTTTTTTTTGCATTTCCATTTGGTTACACTCCACTGTTTGCAGGTCTCACAGGTGGCTGGGGACCGCTCTCCAGAGTCTCATGTTAAACCATGTCAGCAGTTCTGCTTCAGAGCAGCCTTTGAAGTTGGAGAAAGCTTTCGCCGTCTCATTTTCCAGTCTGGGTGACTTTCAGAGCTGCTTTTCAATGTTAATTTGACATTGTTCGGTCCCTGCAGTGCCGAACGCTTGTTAAAGTTGCAGTATTTATCTACTCGCTAAAAATTACAGACAGGGCCTGGAGAAGACTTAACTACAGACACCAAACTCCCTGCTCCTTTCGTGCAGTAGTAAAAATCCTAAGTGGGATCTATTTTCAGTGGGGAAACGGAGATTACATTACGCCGTCCTCCACGCTCATTTGCCGTCGGCAACAGCGAGTCTGTGCGATTAGTTTCAGAAGCATTCTCACCAAACCGCATTTTATACCGCCTCCATTAAAACAACGGCGGAAATAGACTTTTAATGGGACGAGCCAAATCGTAGAAGGCATTTAAATTCTAACTTGTGGAAGACGCTGAAAGAACTATGGTTTGGAAACTAGACAAAGGCTATCCTTACACAAGCGTCTGGTCCAACGTCAGACATTAGGAGACATCCATCACTAGCACGGTGTTCTTGTCGTATACAAACACGTTTAATACAATGAAAAATAACAAATCTTGCAACAGTTACTCAACTGTAAAACATAGTTTAAAGGGATACTCTAGAGCAGTGATGGCAAACCTTGGCAGCCCAGATGATTCAGAACTACAGATCCCATGATGCTTAATCACAGATAAGTAGGTCTGAGCATCATGGGACATGTAGTTCAGAAACATCTGGGGTGCCAAAGTTTGCCATCACTGCTCTAGGGTTCTAGGGTAAAATGGGAAGAGGAGAATGGAGGGATCAAACTTTAATCACTATCAAATCCCTCCTGAATTAGCCCTTTAGATAGTTTTATAAAATCAAATTCTTTGCAGTGTTTAGCTCTCCCATTGCTTCTCCGGAAAGGACATGCTGCTGTCTTCCTTTGAGATACAGCAATCACGTGACTGCTGGAAGGCGGGTACCTTGAGCAAGTGTCCAGCCAATCCAATGGCTCTCAATGTCAGCACAATAAAGGGACACTACCTCTTACATAAGCTGTAACTAGATTACTTGCGCATTACAAAAAACAAACCAACTTAGGCTGGGGTCAGACAAGTGCACTATGTGCACCCGTACGGACGTGCCTCCCGGCATCCGTCGCAGTGTTGTGATGCGTCGACGGGGCCAGCCACACGCTGTAGCATGCACACGAATTGCAGGCGCTACAGCGGACATTCTGCAGACATTCTGAAAGCCTCCCCGTCAAAGCGCTGCAATGCGCATTCAATGGGGCTGCAAAGCGTGATCCTCCATGGGGGGGGGGGAATAGAGCCTTGCAGCGATGCGCACACTAACAGCGCTCAGCGAGGTGGCCTCACGGGCGTCAGAGTGAAAGGAACGTCCACTCTTATGGACATTCCTTTCGCTCTGCAAACCGCTCGTCTGACCCTGACCTTACAAAACACATGCAGCAGTTTTGCTTCCTTTGTTTGTAGTAGCATGAAAAAACTAAAAAGAAAATAACATTTGTTTTTTCATCTCCGGGGGATCAAAAAATAAAACACTCAGCTAGTGGGGAGGGTTAGGGGAATATCCGCATGGCGGGGGGGGGGGGTCATCACAGGAAAGGCACGGGTCAGCAACATAAAGGTGAGTGAAAAGAAAGCACACCCTACCCCTTCAGCCTGTGTCCAACGGTAGGCCGCGCAGGCAGCCCCGTCGTGCCGAGGCATTTCACGGAGGGCATAGCAGGCGAACCCCCTCTGGGCCAACTCCATCTCAACCATAGCCACTGCACAGGGCCTGAGCAGGCTCCTCCGTCCGTCTGCAGACATCCTCCCGGAGGTCTGACGCGGTCCCAGCACAGATGGCACTTGGGGAATGACTGGGGGGGCTGCACCTGGTCCTCCACCGCTGCATTGGTCACTTCATCGCATCGCTCTGGGATCCCGGCCTCCGTAGTGGAGGTGCCGTCCTCGCTGCCATTCGAGAATCTATCCTCCGATGGTGTCAGAGCCGATGTCGCCATCCACTGTTCTATCCCTGGTACCTCCGACGTGAGTGGGCAGGAGGTCAATGGTGCTCTGCAGTCTCGCAGTATGGCCATCATTTGGCACCAGGTCCCCTTCGTAAGTGGGCCCAGGTCGTCCGCCTGCAGCAGTGCCAAACAGGCCTCCAGGCCCTCAATCGCTGTCATTTTAACTGCAGCGTGGGGTGGGGTGACCCAGCACCAAGACTCACCATCCGGTCAATCTTCAGTAATCCGTCCCGAGCGGCTAATGGGAGATGGGGGCCCTCCGTCACAGGCCCAGCTAGGGAGGCATCCACTGGGAGGCACAGCAAGTAGGTGGCTGTGGCCAAGAGGCAGGCCCCAAGATGGCCACCGGCAGGGATCTCCATCAGAGAAACACCCGGTGATCGGCTGTCTTAGGTCCGGTGGGGGGGCAGAACGGTCCCCGGACAATACACCCCTATGACCAGCTAACTCAGGGCCCCCGGCATATAATTCTCGGCGTCAAAAGGGTGTCTTAAGGTTCCCTTAGAGGACGGGTCGGAGCTCCACAGACACACGTCCCCTCTCTTCAGCAGCCGGCCACGCCCCCCGTTTCCATTTTACCCATGATGCAACAATTACCAAAATCTGTACAAATGTTTTACGTAGTGGTTGTCGTTTACAGTATTTAACAGTTAATGAGGTGGAGGAGGGACTGTTTAGATAAGGTGGCAGAAGGTCTATTGTGTTCTCTGGGCTACCAGAGATAAGAGATAACAGCTGAACGAGGTAAAACAGGGAGCTTAAAAAAATCTACCCCCGGTGATGTCCTTTGAATACATCCCACCCAATACACTGGATTTGAGTCGGTGATCGACCCATTTACTGCATACTATGGCCAAAGTCACACAGTGAGGAGCAAGTGATGTAAAGATACGGAGGGGGGGGGGCATTTTGCAACACAAAATATCACTAAATATATGCACCCAGTGACACATATTGAGTAAAATATTATCTTAACTAGCCATACAAGTGAAAAACAAAGCACATGTAAGATACCAGCAACATAAAAAAAAAACAATAGAACATTACATTTTTTGGTGGTAGTGGCCCTTTAAGAGCAATTAGAGGGAGCAGGGTCCTGAATTGGTTCCTGCTCCTGATTCTCTATACAGGTCAGATAAGCGCTTGCTACTCAGAACTTCAGGTCAAAGCTAAAAAAGATGCACTCAGAGGGATAAATTAACCTTATATGCACAACTGGGTCGCATGTATTTAAGGAGGGGAAGGCAGGTGGGTCTCATCTCTTGAAAAAGCCGCAGTTGCTTAGGCGGCGAAACAGGTTGAGAAGTAAGGCATTTTAACAGTTGTATGTATTATGGTTCACCAACCGTGTATCACTGTCCTTTGCCCTTATCAATGAGGGCGCAGCGGCCACTGTGCAACCTATGGTTATTGTGGAATTTAGCATGGTCTGCTTGATCTAACAGGATTGCTTGTGGTTCACAACTTTAGATCTAGTTAACTATTGTCGCAGCTGATCTATTCAAGGAGAAGTAAGATAGCTTTACAGCTTCATTTTCGCTTGGGTTACTGTTACCCACTCTTATTACTGCTTTTTCCCCCTATCAATGAGGGCGTAGATTCTATTGTGTAACCTTATGGCAATTGTGGGAACCAGCGCCGTTCAATTGAATCTTCAATATTAAGTGTGTGAAATAAAGCTCTTCAAATCATTATTTTTACGTTGCGCCCATTGGAGCATTGCATTACCCTGCTTCACATTGCATTTAGGACATTTTAGTTGCCATTTTTGGAATAATTGGTATTGTACCACATATGAGAAGCATCTGGCAATCTATTTACGGTTGGATCAATTATCCCTAATTGGGCGATATGTATATACTTTCATTTTTCAAATTATATGTTTTTAAACGGTCAGTTGTCTTGTTCAATGTACACCAAATAAAAGTATGACTAGGTAGCTGGTGTCTACCAATTGCTGTTTTTTTAACCTTATATGCACCCTGGTAGGGAGAGAGGGGTAAAAGCATACAAATAACATTGAGTGGTCACAGGGCCTAGAGTGGGCCTTTAATATAATTTTAAGTAATAACTTTATTTTACTTTAAATCAGAGTATGATCAGCAATAACTCAGATTGGTGGTAAATCATGAACCAGGCATTTAGTGTTGAGTTACATGTACCACTAATACTGCAGTTCCACAGATACATATTTGAAGACTAAAGTTTTTACTTTTAGGCTACTAAAGTACTGTACAAAAAGAGTTTATTGTATACAGAAACAGAATAAATGTGACATTTTGATACTTTTATACCAATGTTTTCCCTTGTATCCCAAAAGTACATAATTAGGTTTGCTAAACACACACAACTGAATTATTCCAGCCTTGGTGTTAGAATAATCTTAATTTTAATAACGACCGCGGCAAATATTTTGCATTCTCTTTTCCTTACTAAACCTCCAGCAGCACAGATTAAGTTTAACCAGCAACAAGAAACTGGTTCCTCCTGTTAGTTCAGCTCCCAAGAAAAGAGGACTTGGAAGGAACTTGCTGACCTCTTGTAATCATACTACATTCTCATTGGTTCCTCTTTCACAATGAACGTAATGCACACTCCTGGTGACACTGCTAGAGAGGCAGCGAAACGCGCAGAGGCAACTTATTTTCTGTTGGCTTAAGACTGCTACTTCTATATACCTGGCAATAACAGAAACTGCTGTTTAAACGGGAGACTAGAATGGTGAGCGCTCTCTAGTCTCTCCCGACATCTATTGGGGAAACTGCTTGCTTCTACTTCCTACTATCTTATACCCACCAGCCCACGAAGGTTGGATTCTTATCTGAATAAGAATAGAGACAGTCTTGTGAGAAATATAGTTCCTACTATCCTATACCCACCAGCCCACGAAAGTTGGTTTCTTATCTGAATAAGAATAGAGACAGTCTTGTGAAAACTATAGTATTTAGCCCAAAAAAGGAGTACAACTACATAGCCAGAAGATGTACCTAGCCTAATGAACCCATAGTTGAATCCAGTGTGTATATAACACCCAAGGGTGGCCTTTAATGTATTATGATTTGTACAATTTTATATCAATCTAATAAAAGTTATGTTTTATACTACAATTGTCCATAAATAATCATAGTATTAGTTATGTCCTTAGTGTTGATTGATGGGATAATGATCATCAGACCTCGGGAATTCTGGATAGATATGCCTGGTGGATTTGGGGTTTAATAGGCATTTTAAACTATTTTCTGAAAAATTATTTTAAACCAAAATCACTTTTATATTGTTAGGTTAATCCTGGGGAAGAAAAAAAAAAAACACCCTTACGCATGCCTAGATTATAACATCAAGGATTACTACCACCTTAGGAAAACAGGATGAATTTGAAGATGGGCAGTGACTGCGTAAAACCAAGCTGCTCACTATTTCCGAATAAAATGAAAGCAGGAAATATTGAAGGTAAAAGAGCTGAAGATTGAAAATGTCAATGTTATTCTATAAAGCTTGATTTATAAACCAAACTTCACAAAAAAACACACAAATGTCATCCATCATCTTTGCTTTTTGAGATATACTGTTACTGGTATACAAAACCAAAAAAACACAACTTTACTAACATTACTTTTGAATCTAAAACAAAATGTACACAGGAGAAGGCGAGCGGCTTTTTCCCACCTAAAATATTTATAAATTGTGTTTCGACAGAACACCACCTCAGAAAATAACACAAGATGCCAACAATATTATCCAATGCACAAAGTGAAATGTTTCAAAGTAAACGCTGTGGAAAATTCACTAGTTTATATTTTCTCCCGGTATAATTATAATCATCTTTCACAGAGGATTAATGCTCATAATTACAGCCTGTGTGCATTTGGTAAAGTTTTTACTGCATTTTCCTTATTAAAAATGTAAAGTCTGACAGCAAGCTCCAACTACACACCGCTATTCCTTCAAAATTGAGTGCATGTGTGAGTGTGGGCACACAAAAAAAAATAATGTGAGAAAAACCCTGTTTGCAAGACATCTAGGGGATGGTGCCAGCTGTGTGGAAGGCGTCTGACATAGACTAGGGCTGACTGAAGCCCGTGGTTGAATTTGTGCAGGCTGGTTGGCTGCAGACAAATCTGCGGTCTGGTGAAGGCTCGGGGTCTGTGCTTCCTTATACACAGCTTTTTAACATCTGTCAGGCACATCCTTGTACTAGATTGTGTTAAATCTCCCAAGAATCCCGGAGCGGCACATAAAGGAACATAGGCCCTGAGCCGTCAGTGCAGGTTTGTCTGTGGGCCCGGGTCCATGTCAGCAGCCCTGCTTAGAGCAGGTGTCAGCCCCCATAAATCGGACAGGACAATATAGGTAAATAGCAATGTGGTCAAAATCAAATGTGAGGAAACGGAAATGGGGCGAAAGTAGAATTAAACAAATGGAGACAAAATGAAATGGGGTAATGTTGGAATAATAAAATGGGGCACTGTGATTTTCTGGAACACGCTCCATCCTACTGTTTCCCCTAGGTTCCCTTCCTTCAAATACTCCCTTAAGACATTCCTATTTAGGAAAGCTGACCACCCAACTCACTGACACAACCAGTCCATCACTCTCACCTTGCAGTCCTCTCCTCCTGTTTCTACCCCCAACGCTTCCAGATTGTAAATTCCCACCGGAAGAGGGCCCTCGTTTCCTCCTGTACTGGTTTTCAAAATGTTGCTCAATGTATTGTAACCCTGTCTATACTGTGCCCATTGTACAGCGCTGCGGAATATGCTGGCGCTTTATAAATAAAGAATAATAATATTAATAGAATGGGGAAAACTGAAATGAAACGGGACATTGGGGTCATACTAAAATGGTGGAAACTAAAATGAAATGGGCATAAAGGCAAGAGCTTGCCAAGTGAGCCCAGTGCTGGAACAAAAGGTGAGTTTACGCCTCACTGAAGGATTACAATGGAATGAGGGGGTGGAGTGGGGTGGTGGTTAGGAGAATTGTGAGGGTTAATTTCCCTCCATTTAAACCCTAGAGTATCCCTTTAATAATTAAGAAATTGCACGTACTATTCATAGGTTAAACTGGGGGGACGTTAAGAGTCAGGATGGGTTATTTCACCTCCATTTTAACCCTAGATTATCCTATCAACAATTAAGTCGTTGCCCATCCTATTTTTAGGTTAAACTGTCTAATAAACCCTCTGTTACTTTATTTAATGTGGCCTAGTGTTCCTTTAAATCTTGAGGAGAAAGAGCTGCTATACAACAAAGTAATAAGTGAATAAAGAATGCAAACTGAATTAACAGTGGTGCCGTTTTAAAAAGAGACATTGTCGTGGGGGCGGTCGCCAGTGGAGTCACTTTGTGCAGAGCTTTTGATTTTAAGGATTTGGTATCCCTGACTAAGTTAATTTCTCTTTAGCAACTTCAGTAGTCCCCCCCCCCTCTTTTTTATCAATGCTATGCTAACTGATTGCCTTGGGGACTTCAGTAATAATTGATACCCGTTAATCACCTATACAGACGCAGGCTGTTCTGCAACATGAGACACGGCAAGCTGGAGACGCTCCCATTAGTTTTGTCCTTCACACACAAGCAGCGATGTATAAAACCTTTTGTGTCTGACAGGATGGTAGACAGCCATAATTACATAAACACCAGTTTGCAAACTACCTCTTCACCCGGTTTTGCAATTTATTTCCATAATGTGCTGCATGTGTTTTGCTCACCTGTATATTTTCGGCTGATGCACAGACCTGTTCACAGGGATCACACACACCATGTACCATGACACTGTCTATATTGAAGTAGGATGCCCGGGTGCCAAAATCCAAGTAGAAAATATATAAATGGCAAAATCCGGACGCACTCCAGGGACTTAAATTTTATCATTAAAACATAAAATAAGCTGATGTTTCGGCCCCACACCGTGCCTTCATCAAGAACAAGAACAGTTGTCCTTGATGAAGGCCCGGTGTGTGGGCCGAAACGTTAGCTTATTTTATGTTTTAATAATAAAATTAATTTTCTTCTAGTCCCTGGAGTGCGTCCGGATTTTGATATATATATATATATTTATAGTTGCAGAGTAAGTTTACATATCCCAGCAATTCAGAGAACTGCTTGCAGAGGTCATGTGCTACATTCCCCATATGCAGCAATGAACTCAGGTACTTCATGTGCATGCCCTACCCAAACTTCTCAGTTTTCTTGCATCTAGGGTCTGTAATAACACAGAACCCTCCTTGCCGGTGCCGTGCCACACTAGATGGCTTTTTAGCAAAGGTCAGGTTATGCAACCAGTCACAGCCACTCCTGTACAGCTGTTTCGAGCTATTTATACCCCCGTCAGCAGGAGATGAGTTTTTTAAGCAACCAGTTGCATTCTATCTCCTGCTGATGGGGGCATAATAAGCCCGAAACAGCTGTACAGGAGTGGCTGTGACTGGTTGCATAACCTGACCTTTGCTAAAAAGCCATCTAGTGTGGCACAGCACTGACAAGGAGGGTTCCGTGTTATTACAGACCCTAGATGCAAAAAATCTGAGAAGTTGTGGACTTCATTTGCATGCCCTACCCAGAGTTCTTTGCTGCATTTGGGGAATGTAGCATATGAGCTCTGTAAGCAGTTCTCTGAATTGCTTCGATGTGTAAACGTTCTCTAACTATAAACTTTATTATTTGCCGTGTGGAGGCTTTTAATCTCACTTTTTGCTATATATATATATATATATATATATATTATACAGGGCTCAAAATTTGCACTCGCCTACTCGCATTTGGCGAGTGAAAATTAAGTGAGGGCGAGTGGAAATGCACACACAGGCAGCACAATAAATTATTTTGTGCTGCGTATTCCGGCAGTGCCACCGTGCAGCCCACACTTCCCCAGGCTGCACGTTGACAGGGATCAGCTGCCTAACCTGACCCAGCTCGTCTCTGTCGCTGGCAAGGGGGTGGAGAGGAGATTCCTTGCCTCCTCGCTCTGCTCACACTGGGCTCTGATGACTGGGTATACATGTATCTGGGATCTGATGTCTGGGTATTATTGTTATTTTTATAACTTTATTCTAAATAAAACCTTTAACAGTGTAATTTCATAAGATAATTTAAGGGTGTGTGTTTATGGGTGGAGTTAAGGGCTGGGTAGGGTTTAGGTGGAGCAACTGGTGGCGAGTAACTCTTATGGCCTGGTTAGTGGCTTGGGACTTGAAATTTTGAGATATATATATAATAAAAATGGGCACTCGTATCCAGTTGAGGCGAACGTAGACGCAGCTCAAGTGTACTGATCGGCCCTGGTGCAATCTCCCAAATATATGCAAATATAACAAAAATAGGTGAAGGGAGGCACTCCGGGTCTTCTAAAATGCAAAACTTTATTTACTCCATAAAAGTCCACGTTTCGGCCCCTTAAGGCCTTTATCAAGGAAAAATACATATTTTTTTTTAACACACATACTCACACCCAAGATATCTCTGTACACATATATATACACATACTTCATATTAACATATATAACAATGCATTATCTCCTTCTCTCCCCCCCCCCCAGCATCTAACAGGCTCTCTTACCTCTCCCCATCCCTTGGCCGAGGTCACTCGTCTCAGAATAAAGTTTATTGATCCGCCGCCATTACCATTCTGAGTAGAGAGGCTCCCAGAGAGGATTGCTGTATCTGTCGCAGTCAGAGGTGCCTAGCAGGAAAGAACAAATATTGCTACATAAACGAAAAGGTTTTCTTTATCAGTTGGCAGCGAGATGACTTTCACAGATGCAGCTTCATGCTTCCTATATCATTTAAATATCCATCCTGGCCCGGCTGACATTCATTTCCCTTTGTGAGGAAGGTGATTATATTATTTTGACCTTGATCAGATAGGAATCTGAAGCCTTTGGGTTTTGCACAAATTACAAACAAATGACTTGAACAGATAAGTCATGGCTTCTGTGAGTGAATGGAAAACGATGACATCTCTCCTGGCTATAAAACCACCCGTGCTACAAGGCATCTGTAACCAGTGAAGGGGAATTATCAATAGATGAAAATAACATTATAATCAAATATATATTTAGTTGGCATTAGAGTGGACAAGTCATCGAACACCTCCCCAAAAATAACCTCAATACAAATTATCTCCATCATCACAATAAAAATAAAAATAATGATGCAGCTTAAAAAACAATTTAAAAACATATTTTAAAATTCGCTCTAATTCTCGTGTAGACCAAATGCTCATTTCTTGTATATTAAACGGTTTCTAAATAGATTTTTTTTAATGTACAGGGAGTCAAGGAGAATGAAACGCGTGGATGGGATTGATTTAGAAAAATAAATAAATGGAAAAGATGTCCGAGGTGCCAGACAAAAGAAATGCTCACTTTGAGAATATGAGAATGGAGAAAAAAAAATATTTTTTTAGCGATTTTTGTGGCACTCTTTTTCAAACATACCATAAATTTGCCACATGCCAAGATCCAATTCCAACCTAGGCGTTAGGCCCCGTTCACACTGTGCGATTTATCGCGCGGATTTTGTGGCAAAATCTGCGAGATGTCGCGCTATGTAGCTTCTCCAATGCATTTCAATGGAGCTGCTCACATCTTCCCGCGTGGCATCGCGGTAGCAGGTCGCTGGTACATGACCATTTTTTTGCGATTTGCATTGGTGGTGATTTGCAACATCGCGCGACGTTATCGCTCTATGTCGCAAATATGAAAATTGCGCGATTTTCAAATCGCACAGTGTGAACGGGGCCTTGATGTGGAGCGGCAAATGGAAAACTTGTGTGTGCGCCTTCACCGACAAGTTGGAATAGAGTTGAAGTAGTTGCTTTTCTTTCGACAAGCTCAACCGATTGATGCTGTGTTAGTAAAGGGCGAGACATTTCTCACGTTGCCATGACTAACTCCTGGGTCCCAGGTGACCCCCTTTCTCCTACCAGTTCCACTTGTTCCCATTGCTGTTAGACTCCAGATATTTGGGTCTGGTGGATGTTATGAGGCTAGCCACAGGCCTTTTGGCTTCCCTCTAGCTGTTAATTGCTCGCAAATGTTTTTTGATGCACAACATCGACCTTTACGGGAAACCAAGACATTTGACCAGTGACAGTGTCACGGAATGGCCCAGCACCCTCAGCCAGGGGCGGTGCAGTGACAGTGGTGGCTATGGACACTTGGGTGTGGTGGCACGCACCCAGTTTTGCAAGTACTTTTATTTAGATGTGATTATTGTGTGGTGTAATAAAGTGTCCCCGTTGGTTTATTGCGTAATGTATTTTCCCTTTGTCTGCCTTGCTCGCCGCCATTTTCCGATCACCTTGTGGCGCAGTTCAGAATCTTCGATTCGGAAAATGGCCGATTCGAACCATCCGGTTCGAATCGTAAAATGGCCGATTCGGACCATCCGGTCCGAATTGGCGACTCCCCGAATCGTAATGGCCAATGGGTCCCGGGAGGGCGGGCAAGGATTCCCATTGTATTGTAATTCTGTGGAAAGTGATAAATGCTGAACTGTAAATAATAAAGCCAGATTTAGCAGTGCATCCAGCCTCGTCTGATGTGTTATTTTTCCGCCGTACTTTTCGTTCTGAGAATCCCTCGAGGTCTCAGGGTGCGGTGTCCCAGATCCGAACCGAACCGAGCGCTCTGTGCCTGCATCGAGCATCAGGGCAGAGGCGCAGCGGAAGGTGATTCGGTTCCCAGATCGAGAGATCCGATCCGAAGGGCGCGGCCGTGTACCGCGCTTCGGTATTGCGGTAAGATCCGAATCCCTCGCCGATCCCGCAAGATCCGAAGATTCATCTGTCCCCGATCCGAAAAGTCCTCTACCGGAGATCCGAAGATTCACCCGCACCTGGATCGGAAACGTTTCCCGCAAGAGAAGATCCGAAACGTTTCCCACATAAGATCCGAAGATTCCTCCTCCGCGCTGGCAGATCCGATTTCCACGAACGTCCCACACCCACAAGGTCAGTGAACCAGCTGCTCGGGACGCTGAGTGCCGTATGGCTCAGTGGTCGGGCTGGTTCTAGGCAGGGGTCCCCTCCACCGCCCGCTAACCCCTCCCGGGGTCACGCCAGGCCGCACGAGACGCCGAGTGCGCGCCACTCGGTAGTCGGGCCAGCGGTAAGCGACGGGGTCACGCAGATTGAGCACACCCGCAGGCGGAACAACATCTCCATTCCGTCATACTGGTGGCAGCGGTGGGATCGCTCTCTGCAGGCCCCTAGGAGACCTACGCCATGGTGGTGTACACCTACTATGACCGGGACACCCTGCGTGGGATGTTGGAAAACCGGGGAGGAACGCCGGGTAGGAAGAACGGAAGACCCTGATCAAGGAACTGACCAGGATGGATCAGGACAGGGTGGCGACGCCCGTCCCCAGCCCTGTCCACGCAGAGGTGGAGGAAGATGCTGGCCTCAGAGAGTTGCGGCGTCGGATTGCCCTGCTCGGAGATGCCTCATCGTCGGTGGACAGATACGAAGTGATTCGGGAGTTCTACCGGGAAGTTGAGCAGGAGAAGGAACGCCAGCACGAGCTGCGGTTGGCAGAGCTCCGCGGAGCAGAGACTGAATATAGTAACCCCGAACCCTACCCCGTGGAACCCGGGACGAGGCTTGCAGCTTGACTGGAGCTTCACCTGGGGAGTCTGCAACCCCCAGTGATTGCCCTTGCGGGACTCTCAGCTCGCCTGGAGCCTGTACTGAGGACGTCACTCATCCCAGCGACCCTCGGATGGAGACTCACAGCTCGCCTGGAGCTGCATCTGAGGACGCCACATTCCCCGTTGAGGAGCGGTGCTCCTGTGCTGGCACCTTCGCCGACATGAAGGTCGTGTTGGCAAGAAGGCTGCAGGAGGGCCTGGAGCGGGACCAGAGGTCCACAGAGGAACTGTGGTACGAGGCCCTGGACCATGAGCGGGGCTGCCATGGTGTGTACATTCCTTCCGACGCTGTCATCCATCGGGTGCAGTACGATGTGCGAGCAGCGTTCCTGCAAGGTCGGGCCCCAGAGGAGTGGGAGGCCGAGCTCCGGAGTCTGGTGCAACAGGAGATCGCACTGGACGCCGCGTACCGCGCGCTCCGGTGGCTAACCGCCTCTCCGACGGTGCGCCCTATTGAAGGCAGTTCCACTGCAGGGCCTCGCTACGGAGGCACGGGGCTGCTCTACGAGGGCATGGCCGCCGACCCCGAGTTCGGAGCGGAGACAGAGGAACGGATGGAAGAGATCCTGGAGCGACGGGAACTGGAGATCCCGTCAGACAGCAGGGACTCGGTGTTTGAGGAGCTGGAGTCCCTAGCCGAGCGAGAGTGGGAGCTCGAGGTGGCTTACCGAAAACTGTTGGACGGCGTTCCGCAGTCAAGCCTGAGCTCCCCGTGGTGGGACGGGTCGGCGGAGGAAGTCGACAGTCCCCAGGTTTGGGACCTATGGGAGGCCGAGGCGGACCCATGGGTGCCCGTGGGGGTTCCGGCAGAGGAAGTTACCCCCTTCACCCCGCAAGAGGACAGGGTGGCTGAGGCCACGGGTCCAGTGGGGGAGGAGACGGATGGTCTCCCCGGGATGGGTTGTGCGCAACCATTGTTTGCCCCGGGGGGTGAAGTGACCATCCTTCCCCAAGGAGATCTCCAACCAGCGGAAGAGCTGGCTACGGGGCAGAGTGTCGCTGGCCTCTGCCCACTGCTTACAGTCCGCCAGGAGAAGCAGACAGATGGTTCCCCCGGGATGGGTTGTGCGCAACCATTGTTTGCCCCGGGGGGTGAAGTGACCATCCTTCCCCAAGGAGATCTCCAACCAGCGGAAGAGCTGGCTACGGGGCAGAGTGCCGCTGGCCTCTGCCCACTACTCAAAGTCTGCCAGGAGGAGCAGACAGATGGTTCCCCCGGGATGGGTTGTGCGCAACCATTGATTGCCCCGGGGGGGAAGAAACATCCTCCCCGCAAGGAGATCCTCACCCAGCTGAAGAGCTGGCCACGGGGCAGAGCGCCGCTGGCCTCTGCCCACTACCCACAGTCTGCCAGGTGGAGCAGACGGATGGTCTCCCCGGGATGGGTTGCGTGCAACCATTGGTTGCCCCGGGGGGTGAAGTGACCAGCCCTCCTCAAGGAGATCCCCACCCAGCGGAAGAGCTGACACCAGGGCAGAGCGCCGCTGGCCTCTGCCCGTTTCTCCCAACTTGCCCCGAGGGGCAGAGCGAGGATGACCCCGTGCAACTGCTGTTGCATCCATTTGTCCCTTCGTCGGCTACCAGGAAGAGCAGCCAGGTTTGGCTCTATTTGCTCCTTCGGTTGCCGTGTCCGTACCTGGCCATCCAGCGGAAGAGCTGGCAACGGGGCAGAGCGCCGCTGGCCTCTGCCCATTTTGGCAACCCTTGGGCTCGGGGCCTCACGCGGCCACGGTTCTGTCCCACGGCTGACCTGGGCACCCGGGGCGTGTGCATTTAGCACCCGGGTTCCCCGGGTGAGCGATAACCCTGGAGGGGACACAGGAGGTACTCCGGCCCAGACGTATGTCCTCTCGCCCAGCCGGGGTAACCTTAGGGACATGGGGTCCCGACCAAGCTGGCACGGCCGCAAGGCCAAATGGAGAGGCCTGGTGACCCGGCCTCCCCAGACTGACTATGGGCCTGGGAGCACCGACTTCCCCGGTATGACCCGGTGGGGTCAGACCAGGTGCGTCGAACTGGGGGAGGAGTGTCACGGAATGGCCCAGCACCCTCAGCCAGGGGCGGTGCAGTGACAGTGGTGGCTATGGACACTTGGGTGCGGTGGCACGCACCCAGTTTTGCAAGTACTTTTATTTAGATGTGATTATTGTGTGGTGTAATAAAGTGTCCCCGTTGGTTTATTGCGTAATGTATTTTCCCTTTGTCTGCCTTGCTCGCCGCCATTTTCCGATCACCTTGTGGCGCAGTTCAGAATCTTCGATTCGGAAAATGGCCGATTCGAACCATCCGGTTCGAATCGTAAAATGGCCGATTCGGACCATCCGGTCCGAATTGGCGACTCCCCGAATCGTAATGGCCAATGGGTCCCGGGAGGGCGGGCAAGGATTCCCATTGTATTGTAATTCTGTGGAAAGTGATAAATGCCTGAACTGTAAATAATAAAGCCAGATTTAGCAGTGCATCCAGCCTCGTCTGATGTGTTATTTTTCCGCCGTACTTTTCGTTCTGAGAATCCCTCGAGGTCTCAGGGTGCGGTGTCCCAGATCCGAACCGAACCGAGCGCTCTGTGCCTGCATCGAGCATCAGGGCAGAGGCGCAGCGGAAGGTGATTCGGTTCCCAGATCGAGAGATCCGATCCGAAGGGCGCGGCCGTGTACCGCGCTTCGGTATTGCGGTAAGATCCGAATCCCTCGCCGATCCCGCAAGATCCGAAGATTCATCTGTCCCCGATCCGAAAAGTCCTCTACCGGAGATCCGAAGATTCACCCGCACCTGGATCGGAAACGTTTCCCGCAAGAGAAGATCCGAAACGTTTCCCACATAAGATCCGAAGATTCCTCCGCGGCTGGCAGATCCGATTTCCACGAACGTCCCACACCCACAAGGTCAGTGAACCAGCTGCTCGGGACGCTGAGTGCCGTATGGCTCAGTGGTCGGGCTGGTTCTAGGCAGGGGTCCCCTCCACCGCCCGCTAACCCCTTCCCGGGGTCACGCCAGGCCGCACGAGACGCCGAGTGCGCGCCACTCGGTAGTCGGGCCAGCGGTAAGCGACGGGGTCACGCAGATTGAGCACACCCGCAGGCGGAACAACATCTCCATTCCGTCATAGACAGTTCACGGCCATTTCTACCTAAGCTATAAGTAACCATGATGCAGAAGCTCCCTTTTCAGACATGGATGTTCAATGTTGGAATAAGCTTACACGCACACACACGCACACGCCTATCTGTAGAAATGATTGTTCGGGTCACTGTTTAATTTGCTAAATAAACATTTCCTGTTCATCATGGCTGACATTGTGGGATTGGGAATCGAGTCCAGTGAGAGACACGTCACAGCTACCTTTTAACTTCAGATTCAAAGCCGCTCTGATAGAGGTTTGCAGCATCCCCTCTTCATGCAAATCTGAATAGAAAATCAGCTGCTGCACCGCAATACAACGTGAGAACAGCGCTCTGCGTGGCCGAACCCTGTACTACAGACAGGACCGGGGTGAGAGAAAGGTACCTTTAAGCGCGGCAATTACGGATTTAAAGGGAAAAACTTCCCAATACAGTCTTGGTTGGAATTTTTGCAGTGGGACAAGTATACGGAGTGTGGACAGAGGTAAGGTGCAAGGAGAAATGGGCTGGTTTGATAAACAGTGACTGGGATGATGGATGTAGGGAAATGGGCTGGTTTGGTAAACAGTGACTGGGATGATGGATGTAGGGAAATGGGCTGGTTTGGTAAACCGTAAAATAATGATGGATGTAGGGAAATGGGCTGGTTTGGTAAACAGTGACTGGGAAGATGGACGTAGGGAAATGGGCTGGTTTGGTAAACCGTAAAATAATGATGGAAGTAGGGAAATGGGCTGTAAACAGTGACTAGCACGATGGAAGTAGGGAAATGGTGTCCCTGTGTATAAATGTGAAATAATGTAGTACACACACACATATACATATAATGTCAATGTCACATACAAAGCACTCAATCTAACAGGTTAAAAACAATTGTTAAAAATAAATAGGGGTTCAGTTACAAGATGTGATCACACTTTGCAGAGAGCTACGTGCGGATGGATGTCCCCAGTAACGGAGTTAATCTCGTAACAGCAGGTTCCCATAGGTAATGACCTGCTTAATGGGGTACATTGATGGAGTGGCAGCTTATGTAATGTGTGATCACATCTTGTATCTGAACCCATATTTATTTGAAAGTTTAGGATACTATTCCCCATTGAACACTAACCGTGCTGTCAGATGAGTAAACGTTAGGTTTAGGGACTTTAACACATGCCACCCAGATTAACCTTCCTAACACTAAACCTCCTAAAAATGAGTTGGTGATCGCGTTAGCTTCCGCGAGCTTACTGTACTTTGTGCACCCTATACTTAACATGGGGAACGCAATCAGTAATTAGTGTTAGGATAAGGCATCCAAGTCCTAACACTAATTATCGCAGCGATGATATATATAGTCCCCCGTCTCCCTCCATGAATCAATCCTTGACCCCTGCATGATCTCCCGAGAGCGAGTTCCCGCAGGTCTCGCGGCCAGGCAGTGCAGCTCTCCATGGAGTCCTATGGACTCCAGGAGATGATAATTGCAGTGCGACCCTAGTTGATATTCGTGGTAGTGCTTCCACGTTGCTGCATTCTGAATATTGCGGTAAAATGGGGACACTACGGGGAAACCTGCAGGCGCATGTTTTCCCCGTTAGCATCCCCATTTTAACACACATCCAGGAATAGAGTCCCCAAATCTGGTGTTTTCAACATGTTAGATGTATGGTTGAGTGCTGTGTAATTTGAATATGAATAAATTATATATATATATATATATATATACACACACACCTTGAAAGCCTGTACCTTGACAGTAGCATGCGATCAATTAAAAAAATATATATATATAGTTTTTAAATAATCTTAGCCATTTCTACAGTTCTTTCAGAGGATTTATCTAAAAAGATATATATATATATATATATATACACACACACATTTACGGTATGCCTGGTTTGAGAGCTCTGCTGTTTACATAGTCACACAGGTAGCCTAATAAATAGGCTTAATTGCAGGAGTATGTCAAAACACTTATAGCACAGCTTATTGATGGCACACAAATCAAGGTCCCTGACTGCTTCCAGTAAAGCGCAGCATATGAGTCATGGCTAGGCATTTCCTTACGCATCTCTCCGTGTAATGTTATAGAGGATACTAGCGCCTTTTACTGTAGAATTACTTGATGCAATTCTCCAGGAAGAAATCGCTACAGGAGTTAAGAAATTGCAATTTTTGTAACATGGAAATCTAAAGCTCTTGTGTATCTGAAATGTCTGTTCCTAAATCTCCATAATTGAGTGATGGAATCTGTACACATGACTGCAAATTACTAAATACGCTGCCTGGAGGTTACATATTACTACTAATATAGAATTTCTCATCTAAAATTCATGGAAAGTGGACTGATATGACAGACACGTCCATGCCGTGTGTTGTACGCTTTATAAGCAACCACGCACTGATTAATGTTATATATATCAGTCGGTTATAAGCGTCATATATCTGGGGCCTAGACCTAATCCACCTGTATATGTCACAATAAAACTTACCCAATTATTGAAATGTATATTCCTGGAAATTCTATGGGGTTTTTTTTTAAATCGCTTCTCTGGGTCACAAATTCTCAGCTTTTTTTTTTCTTGTAGCAAGATGTCACTTTTGTGGGTGACTGCACCTATTTATACTGGTTAGGCATCCATTTATCCCTTAGGTCAGGGGTCAGCAACCCTGGTCCTCCAGGTGTTTTGGAACTACATCTCCCATTAAGCTCAGCTACTCATAGTGGTTGGGCCTCATGGGAAATATAGTTTCAAAACATCTGGAGGGCCAGGTCTTAAATGCTTGTTCTCTTTACCCTGCGTACTTGTCCAGCTCCTCGATGTGTCAGCCACCTCTATTCCCCCGGAGTTATTGTCATTCCATCTTGCCTGAAAAACCCATGCAGTCCTCTCCTCCTGTTTCCAACCCCAACCCTTCTAGATTGTGAGTTCCTACGGGAATAGGGCCCTCATCTCCTCCTGTACTGTTTGTCAAATGTTGTACAATGTATTATAACCCTGTCTATACTGTACAGCGCTGCGGAATATGCTGGCGCTTTATTAATAAAGAATAATAATAATAAATGCAAGATCACGGTAGGCAGTGACCCGACTAAGTACATTATGGAAAGGTTATTCAGGAACAAGTAGAATTCTAAAGATACCAGAATATTATTAACTTTATTCTTTTTTTTTATAAGTGACAGAATCAGTGATTTTTGGAAATAAAGGTAAAAACATAGAAGTCTATAGTAACAAATGTTTTTATGACATTGTTCTGTGATAGACCAAATAAATCAATCCCCAGGCCCTGTCCCATCAGAAATACAGTGCTCACCTAGCTACATGCTTCAATTTAATTATTATTTTCTGTATTGCACTAAGCGAGAAAATATTTATTAGGGATGTTCTGATCCGATCCTAAGGATTAAGACCTGATCGCACCATTTTTGGGGGGAGACTGGCTTTTCAAGCCGATCCAAGTCCGCAGCATCCCAGCCTGTGATACCACAGCTTCAGCATTAACCCCGGCGCCTTCCCTGCTTGTTCACAGAGCCGCTGACCATTACTGAAAGCTGTGCAGCGTGAAACATGCACGCACAGCCTTCGGTAATCTCTGTAACCCCGCTCATACTCATTACACAGGGGTTGTGTTTCTCCCTGTGTGATATCCAGCCGAACTGTGCGCTCCCGCAGTGTTTTCCTTGCGAGCAGGCAGGGAAGGCGTCGAGCTGACCATGAGATCCCTTAGCGGCTGAGCCACTGGTCCGACTGATTGGTGGCTGAAAAAAGCAAACTGGGATATCCCTAATATAACTTTATAGTAATATTCACTAACCACTATTCACTGAAAGAATGGTGGTTTTACTTTAGCGAAGTACCATGAATGTCTGATGAACTCTCTATTTAGTTCCACCTTCGTTCTCCATACTTTTCACTTTTCTTTCCACTGTAAATTCTATTGAAGTTGTCCAACATTTCAGTAGGGTTTCCACAGTAGTTTCTGTCGAAGGTATTTCGGCATAGATTGCACCGTAGCAACACGCCTAGTAGTTACCTAATGTTTTCACTGTTCTTTCCACCGAAGTATCTGAAGACGTTGTCACTAGTGTTTTTACAGTTGTCAGAATGGTTTCCAGTTGAGCATCAACATGCAGGAACATAGTTCCCCCACTATTTGTGAATGAGGAACTGCGTTCCCATTGGTCCCCTACACTATAAAGCTATTACTCGGATGTTCAATCAAAGGTTTCCTTGTTAAACCACAGTAAATACATGATTTATTATAGATTTTCCTTAACCTCCCTGGCGGTCTATTTATTTCCACTTTCATGTCCCAAAGCGCTCTATTTTTCTTTTGTTTTGCCCCCCCCAGCGGTATCCTGAGTGTTGCTCGGGGTTAAATTCCTATGTTGGAAGCGGTAACCCCGAGCAACACTCGGGATGCCGCTGGATACATCACCTCTCCCTGCGCTCCCTCGATGTCCCCAGCTGTCTCCTCCGACGATCGTGACCTCATTACTTCCTGGTTCCCTCCTCGCGAGAAGGAATCCAGGAAGTAAAACGCTGCGATCGCCGAAGGAGACTGCAGTGATCAGCGAGAGAGCGCAGGGAGAGGTGATGCATACAGCTCGAATGTGTCTCGGGGTTACCGCTTTCAGCGGTGAAATTTAACCCCGAGACACACTTGGGATAACCATTAGGGGGGTTAAAACCCAGTCTATACATATATATTTATAACAAAAAATAGGGAGCAGAAATCTTTGTGAGCTCCCAAACTTAATTTTTAGGATGTGACCCCTGATTCGGAGTTCAGTGGAGATCAGCACTTGAAAAAGCTGAAGTTTATTTGCCAGTGTTGCAAACAGTGGAACAATGAAGAACAGAATAGCCACAGTTAACTCATTTTAAAGAAGAATATCAGTGGTACTGTTGTTCATGGTCGTTTGTAGCAACTTTGCCTTCGGTTAAATGTTGCTTGTCTGGAAGCCAAAGTTCAGCGTAGTTGCGACAATAGGGGCCACATTACATTCTCAACGCAAAAATCCTGGCGCAAAGTGAAAATCTTTGCGCCAAGCGTTAAAGTTTTGCGCGCGCAAATCACCGTTGGAATTACAATCCTAGCGCGCTTTTTCATCCGCCGATCAATTGCTCTCGCAAACAGGACGCGCCCAAATGCAGGCGCAGTACCATCGCGCACAAAAATCTTTGCACGCGCAGTCTTTTTTCGAGATTCAGCCAATCAGAATTAAGAACCACAATTATCTCGCGTTGACAAATTGCGTCTGCCACTGTCAGTCTGAGCATATATGCTGCAGCAATAATACATGCACACACAACTTCATCCATTGTATTGGTTTGGTATGAGTTGAATGGGCCACTGACTGTGCTTTGGTGCATTCCTTTTTATGGGCTTGGATATTTGGGTTCGGCCAGGTTGTTCAGATTTGCCATTAACACCAGCTTTTAGGAGTTGCTAAAATTATGCGCACAAAGGCTATGTGGTAATTACCGCAAAATAGATTGTAATACCATCCTCGTACCTGCGCACATTCGCATTTGCGCTCACAATGTTAAGTATAGGACGCGCAAAGTACAGTAAGCTCACGCAGGGTTCGTGCAGGTTCACCCGCGGTAGACGATTGTGCGAGGTTGCTGCGCCTGTAATATGGGATTTGGTGCAAATGGTTTTACCCCACGCGTTAAAGATTATTTGTGCCGGCGCAAACGTTTACGCGAAGATTGTAATTTAGCCCTAGCTATTTTACATTCTCCCCTTTTCCAAATTCACAAAATAAAAAAGGTCTAAATGGACCAAGCGCCCTGTAGCATTGCCGTAGAGAAGAATCTCCATCCGCCATGCAGATGAACTAGCATCTCACTTAATAATTGTTTTCCCTTTATACATAAAGATGAGAAGGTGGCAAATAAAAATAAAATTTGAGAGAATCACTTAATGCCTGATGCTTCTTGGCGCTGCTTTGCCTTGCAAATTTGGAACGTCTTGTTACATGAAAAGGCATTAGCTGAACGTTACCTCAATAGACTGCGAGATGTGCATTCGGTTAATTTCAATATGGGGTAAGCCTCTTCCTGGCAGGTCCTCGAAATCTTCATCATAGCGATCAAATAGTTCGGTGGCATCTATTCCAACACTAATTAACCCCTGGGAGGAGATACAAACAAGGAGGAAAAGAAAAAAGAAAAAAAAAGTAAATATATACATGTGAGCCAGGTACCAATACGAACATTTTAGAATAAGCTGGATGCAATCAACTTAAAATATCAATAGTCTTCAAATTAATCAACTCAATTCACTGCATGTGTCAACAGAGGCATATAATGTATTCAGCACTTTCCCCTACGTTCCCTTGTGTCGTAAAATGTGTTTTACTAATCTACCAAGTAGATTGGAAAAAGCAATGTTTTCCTTAAGCAATTTGTTACTTAACGCTTGCGGTACCATAGGGGCTAGAAAGGGACTGCTGGCAGCAGGAGCGTGTACAAAGAAATTACATATTGTTACCACACACCCCTGATATTATGATTTACATCCTTAAACTTACAACAACAAAAAAAAAGCTCTACAAAGTGTACCCATCCTACCTAATTGATGGCACCAGCGCTGGCTGTGGCTTTGGTCAACCCAACGGCACTCCCTCACCTTTCACACATGTGATTAGCCGAGTCAGGCCCAAACAGAACATTATGAAGTGGAAACAACTGCTACACTTGCTTTATAAAGTAGCAACATATTCCACAGCGCAGTACAATGTGTGGGACAAAACAAATACAATCTAAAGGGGACTGAGGGGACACACAAAGGTGAGGATAAATTGCAGTGTATGAGCAGGTATGGGATGCACAAAGTTGTGTAGGAGAGAGATCAGGAAAGGTGTGATGGGGATTACGGAGTGAATGGATAGGCCTCTCTAAAGTAATGACTTTGCAGAGATATTTTGAAAGACCGAGCATGTGGAAAGTCGAATAAGGATATCCTGAGCATTATTTTTGTACCCTCAATCCGAGTCTTTCAAAAGCTGTGATGAGCCGATACGAGTCTCGATGCAATAAAGGACCCTCCTGCTTTCTCAGCAGCCAATCCTAGCGCCGGCAGTGAGTCGGCTTACTCACCGACTGGAAACCCTGATCAGCACACAACTAGATGTATTCCCATTGAGACCCGTGTCAGACGAACGCAGTGATCACGCCCGTGTTGTCGTCCCGTTTAACGTCCGTCGTAGCATAGAATCATGAGCAATAGAGACCCACACACTAAATGCGTCCGCACCGAACTGCGCACGCACAACGCACATGGCAAACTGACGCAAGTTCGGCAAGAACGTAAAACCGCTACCACGGATGCGCAGAGTGTGCCATGTCCGCGTAGCGTTCTGTGTGTGTGATGAGATGTCAGACGCAGCGCATTTGCAACATCACCTTGACGCACAAAATGGCTTTTCATATCCTTTTCAAATTTTTATAATTTTTCATATTAATTTTATTTCCCATAGTTCCTTTTTTCCTACGTCCGTCAACAAAAACGGACCATGTGGTGTCTACAGCATCTTCAGTCAGTACGTCTGTCCGTTGTGCATGCACGCAGAGTGCGCTCTGACTGCGTTCGTCTGACTCTAGCCTTAAACAGCTCTGCTGTACACCCGGGCACCAGCGGAATAAAAAGGGTAGAGACGCTGATCCGCTTCATGAAGCCAATCCCAAAAAGAAATCCCTAAATTGGTTAACGATCCTTGAGATCAAATTGGGATATCCCTAGAGTCGGATGATGTGAGGAAGGGTGTTCATAAACCGCAAGCAGCTCGGCTACCTTTATAGACGATGCATCGGTAGCCACAGACTGGACAGTGAAAGCAGGAAAAGATCTACTTGAAGTTCAACGCTTCTCCTCCCTCTTGCCAATTAAACCTTGGCACTGCCGCTCCGGTTGAATTTTGGACTGCTGTGCCAAGGCTTCCACCAATGGCAGTGGAGAACTTTAACAAATCCAAGAGGAAGGACTTCTCCAAATTTACCCGTGCCTCATACATTTCTGGATTATTCTACATAGAAAAATTCAGATGACTTCCGAGATGGGAAGTCGGCTACTAAATTTTCTCGATCGCTTCTAAATTTGATATAAACTAGTCAAGCCCTGCCTTACAGAGTCACCATAAGTATGGGGGTTATTCAAAGAGAGGTGAAAAGTCACCGGAATGTAACCGTACGCTGAATTTCAGAGAACGGTGACATTTCGTGGCCATTCGGCTATTCAGAGAGCAGGCAATTCCCCAAATATTGGCGAATTGCCTGCACATACGGTGCCTGTTCGTTGCCTGTTCGAGGGCAGTGAAATCCCCATAGAGAAGCAATGCTTCGTCTATTCAGAGAACACAAAACAGCAGGGAAAAGTTGCCGAAATGCCCTGCTGTTCGGTGGTTTCCTTCGACAGATTAATTCAGAATTCCATAGGCTTCAATGCTAAAAATATTCCAGTTTTAATACAATATCTAATACAGTTTTTTATATTATTCCACAGTAAAAAGTATTTTTTTCGATTTTTTAGGATCTTTTAGGATTCTTTGGTCAACATTTTTTTAAAAAAAGGGTTTTTTCCTTTTGTTTGTAACAGCCCTTTTTATTATCATTCATTGGATCTTATGTGTGAATTCCAGACATTTTCGTTCAGTAGTTTGTTTGCAAAGAGCGTTTCACTTTTCAAATGTTCAAGTGTAGGGTTTTTCTTTTTCACCTCCTTCGTCTGCGTGTCGGGTTTTCCCGGCGGCTGCTCTGCGCTGTGATCAGCAGCTAATCGGGTTTCTCTGGTGTGTTCAGCGGGGTTAATCCAGCTGTTTTCTATGGTTTTCGGTGAGTGTTCGGCATGTTTGCGGTGGGTTTGCCCTTCACTACGGGGACCCTGCGGTGCTTGTTGAATACACCGCAGGGTCGGCGAAATCGGATCGCCGAATCGCCCCGAAGTGCAGGGAACGAAAAGTCACCGAACGTGCGGTGACTTTTTGAATCTCTTTGAATAACCCTGTAAGTAGCTCATGGAAACGTTATATTGTGGGAGTAATCTATTTTTTTTTTGGGGGGGGGGGTAAATATTAACCCTGGCTACTCTATAAACGTTTAACTTTTTAAAGAGTAAAGCCTGTGTGGAGATTGTCAGTGTGTTGCGGAAGTCACTTCGGACTTTAGGTACATGGCCCTAGAGATGCGTTTGGTTGGTGCGGGCCTGAGATTTTATATTGTTTTCCAGCCCTCTCCTATGTTGAAGTCACCCTGTGCCTCCAGTTCTAGGTGCAGGGTGTTTGTGCTTTCTGTGCTCTTTTCCCTGTGGTGTTATATTATTTCCTTATGCATTTATTGTAGTCATGTTGTATACACTGTGCCGTTTCCCTTATGTGGATCCAAGTAATGGATTCCTTTTGGCATTCCCTGCTTCCATCAACATCACCCCCTAAGAACTGGCTTAAACTAGTTCTCCCTGCCCCTTTGCTTTAGCCTGTTTCACCAGGGTGTATGTGTGTGTGTGGGAGGGGCTATTGGGAGCCTCTGCAGCATGGAAACGCTGGGGTGTGTTTTCCATTGTTTTACTGTACATTCCTCCTGTCTATGTTTTATAGTAAACCATGCAAATAAACTCATTCCCAGTTTGAATTTCACCCTGCATGGAGCTCTGGATATTGACTGGGTTTTGGGCCAGAATCAGTACTCCTTTGGGATACTGACGGCGAGGGGAGCATTCTGCACTTGGGTACGGGACCCTACATTACAGTTAGTTTACAAAAGCTGTGACTGAGATCGGACCCAAAATCCCAAGCATGCGAATAGTGTACTGTGATCACTAAAATTAAGATTACACACTTGCTTGTATATCTGCACCACCCCCCCCCCCCTTTGTGGAAAAAAAAAACCGCCTGGAAGCGGCCCTAACCTTTACGATAGATGGTTTGAAGATTCTTTTCAACTAGTTTAGCTCTGTGATCCATGGGAAGCGTGCACGACGTATACAATAACGCTCATTAGCCTGGAACGGATGAGGCATTCTCAAAGTATACACTTTGGAAAGATTCAAAGTAAAATGAATTTTGACTTTAAAAAGGAAAGTAAGGACAGGGGAGAGAAAAAAAAAGCGAATAAGAGAAAGATAGATCAGCAAAGCAACAGCTATTAAAAGAAATGAAGCGCACTAAATCCAGTCAACTGATTAACTTTGCAGCCAAGGGAATGTACACAACACATTATGGAGCCATGGAGCTTAATGGTATTGCTTCCTTCAATTTTACAGTGGTTTTGGCCTTTCAGAGGATGCTCCAAGCTTAGGAAAAAAAGAAGAAAAGGTTAGCCATCCATCACACTCTCCCCCACGAGGTTCAATTATGACAAATGTTGTAACCAAATTAATCCGTGTAGTCTACTTGCAGTGATTAGGCTGATTATTTATAAGATATTTTTCAGGACTCGATACTCAGGCTAGACCTCTCCTGTTATTTCGCTGGAGCTGTGTACAGTTTATAAGCCTGGCAATAAGTACATGGGGAATTCCATTTGTATTCATTATCTCTTCCTCTTTGGACTAGGAAATCATGTGGGCCAGGTCATTTTTCATTGCGACTGGTTTGCAAACTTCTCGGAGTTTAAGCCGCTGGTGTGGGATGCCATAGAGGAATGTAAGGCACTAAAGTATGAGCTCGGAACGATCTTCCCTTTGCCCCTGTTAAATCATATTGATGGTCTCCCCACTGCCCAGAACATCCATATAATCTACAGATATGCGGATTTCAACAGTTGACGTAAAAAGATGCACAACCTTGTCTTGCAGGATGACTGCTGAGCATCATGGGACAAGGAGTTCAACAAAACTCAAAAGCCAGATCCCAATTATCTCAAGTCGACTGGCCACTTGGTTAATAGATCAACCTAAAATTCCAATTCTAGAGCACTTCATATCTATTGTCCATTCATTTTCAAATATTTATCAGTTGTGATATAGCCACAGATCAGGATTTCTGATTCTCTTTATTGTGCAGCCATTGCAGGGTACATGACGAACAGAAAAATAAACAAATACAAAACAAACTCCTACTCCTTTATGCGGAGGCTAAATAAACATTTCAGAATTCTTGTCTGACATTGGGTGGCTAAGCCGCTTACCAATCTGTGAAAACAAAATATAATGTACTTTCCTTCTGGGCTCAGGATTTTGCTTCCTTCCTTGCTGCAACAAGATTGCTCTCTCAGAGGGAAACACATCTCCTATAAGGGCAGGGAAGTCCTAATCAGGCATCGGATACTATTTAACCCTAAAGGGGAAAATGGAGTTCACCATTCGCCTGTTAAACCTGTGGTCTACCACCCTGCTCCTAATCACACGGTTACACAGTACAATTTTGCCTATGAATGGAGCGGTGTGAATCTGAAGGGGAGCACAAGAATATCCAGTGGACTATCTAGTATTAGCTCAGATGTAGTGTTGCCTCCAGATTTAAAGCTATACTTAAAGCTGTGTTTCCCAAACCTGTTGTCAGGCTCTGCTGAAGGGCCAGGTTTGCAAGTTTATCTGATGTATAACACTGGTAATATGATTTGCTGCTCAGCATTTGCAGTTTTCAGCCTGCATTTCTCCAAAGTAATCCTTAAAATCCGGCCTGTTAGGAGTCCTATGGTCAGGTTTGGGAAACACTGCTTTAAAACAAGGTCAGAAACTTTGCACCTTGATAGGTTTTTGAACTATATGCACAGTCGCTCATTAGGTTGCCTGAGTCTCATGGGAAATGTAGTTCCAAAACAACTGGAGGGCCAAGGTTGCTGACCAATGCCTGACAATATAGGAAGGAATAAGGATATTTTGGTTCGGAGTAGATTGATTAACCTCCCTGGCGGTATTCCCGAGTGTAGCTTAGGGTTAACTTTCAATGCTGAAAGTGGTAGCCCTGAGCCATACTTTGGCTGGATACATACCTGTCCCTGCGTTCCGTTCTCCGTGCGATCGCTGCATCCTGCTTCCCCTCTCCTGAGAAGGGAACCAGGAAGCAGGATGCCACGATCGCACGGAGGTGACAGTGGGGGACAGCGAGGGAGCGCATGTACAGGTATGTATCCAGGGTTACCGCTTTCAGTAATGAATTTAACCCCCAGCCACACTCGATACCACTAGGGGGATTAAAAAAGCGTAACGATTCTGATACAAAAGTATGTCAGAATCGTAACGCCACAGAGGTTAAATGAGTCACGGTAATATTGGAGAAAACCTCTTTGGGAGAGGTCTGGTTTGTGAGAAGGTTTCCTTATTCCACAGACAGAATCCACCTGAAAATGGATAATCTGCAACCAATTAAAGGGCTTGTGATAAGTAACATTGTATAGATATTTTGGGCCCTTCAAATAGCAATAGGAGGATTATTTAACTAGGTACGTTGCTTTCACAGAAGTAGAATTGCACTCCAAGGGTCTTGAATTAAATCTTCAGACTGGAATTCATATTCATAAACAAGAACTGAAAACACCCATTTAATCCCTGCACTGCAGAGAACCCCAAGAGGATGAGGATATAAGTCCCAAGTGAGTGAGTTAAGAACAGGCACTAGTTTAGGACAGAATAGGATCTGCTGAGATGGGGTGCATTAACGCTATCTTAGTCTTGTGCAATGTAGGCTCATATTTTGTAACTAAACCCTGGCTGTTTCCCCCAGTTACTTATTGTATGTATTTTAGTCTCATCCATTGTACAATACTGTGGAATAGATTGGCTGTTTATAAATATACATATTTACACACATATAGACCAGTGTGTGTAAATAGAAAAGGAAAACAAAATGTATACAGTATACACACACAGAATGTTCAACCACCCATCAAATGATGTGACTTCAGCTCACAAAACATGATAATCTTGTGTGTGTTACTTTACACACACTCGTACATACAGACCCGCTTTTGTATAAATTAATAGCTTTATTAAAAGCATGTAGACCGGTTTTAATTGTTTTGTGTTGTCCGTAATCAGTATCACACCAGGCCCATTTTAACGCTGTGATTAAAAGATATGTTATGTTGTTAAAATAAAGCTACAAATCAAGACATCTTTCAATTAAAGCTCAAGTCCTTGTCTGCAGAGACAGGGAATAGAGCATGAAATCTCGGTGCTGTTGAAAGCACTAGATGTCTCTAAGGGAGCAAAGAAGCCGAAGCGGTGCTGGCTCCGGGTGACTTATGTACAACATAAAAACAAAAGATGAAAATCAATCATCTCCCACCCCAGACAGAATCACCACAAGTGAAGCATTATGAGCCCATTCACTTGGGTAACTTTGACAAATATGCAACTTAGATCTGTTGTATCCTCATGAATTTTTACCACAAAGTCTACTTCAAGGCTTGTAAAGCACTCAATCTTGGCACTGGTTATACGAGAGAATAGTGACGGTGTTGCACAGTACAAAGTTGAGACTTTGCTTTCTCTCCGTCATTGTGCAGCACAAGCCACAGAAACTTTGTAAAATACATCACAGCCCTTGTGTAGCCCTGGGCAAAGTGTGGGCAAAGTGTGGACACTGGACCTCAATCCTACCCGTATTCCCTGCTGATCTGCTAACCCTCTGTTTCAAGAGGTGGGATAATGTGTTTTCCAGTTCACATATGGGGACGTGTTTGTAGAATTAACTCCCCAGCTCACAAAACTAAAATAAAAACCAGTCCACGTGTGAACTCTGCAGGTAGGTTTCAGACGCAGAAATTCTTTGCGCAGCGCAACAGACGACTTGTGCACTTAACATGCAGAAGTTCCATAGCACTTGCGCAGAATGATGGAAAAGGGCTGAGCACATGCGCAAATCTGATACTTCGGCTGCCCGAGACCGCTCGCTACTACAATTGGTCTCAGAGTGCGTGGACACGCTCTTCGAGTGCTGATGTCACTGTTGACCGATAGCTGGGAAATAAAAAAAAAAAAACGGATGCTGGTGGCACTGGGTGGGGTAGAGAAAGCTCTTCTACTTCAACCAGCGTTTTCACCAGATTGGTGAAGCGGAGGCACTCCTCACATCCTGACCACTTTATAAAAGTAAAGTGGTCAGGATGAGTAGAAGGTCCCTTTAATGTCTCCTATACTTTGCGTGGGAGATGTTAATGTGCCCTTAGCAGAATAGGCTATTCCAACCAGCTTGTTCTCCATCTGCTCCTGACGGTATTCTGAGAATAACTTTTTCCACAGGCTGGTGTTAAGGGATTGTGCTTCTGCAGGACACCGGCATCTAAACCCACCAAAAAAAATCCCAATCTCACCATAGATCCTTCGGTGCAGAGAGTGGTGCGATCAGGGCCGGTGCTAGACTATTTTGCACCCTAGGCAAAATCAGCTACTTGCCCCCCCAAAAAAAAACACTGAACATTACTGTCCCCAGCACACATGGCTATATATATCTATATATATATATATTGCCCCCAGCACACACGGCTATATATATATATATATATATTGCCCCCAGCACACACGGCTATATATATATATATATATTGCCCCCAGCACACACGGCTATATATATATATATATATATATTGTCCCCAGCACACATGGCTATATATATATATAATATATATATATATATATATATATTGCCCCCAGCACACATGGCTATATATACAGTTGTGTTCAAAATTATTCAACCCCCACTGAAATTGAGTGTTTTGGCCAGTTTGACATTGATTTTGATCATTCAGTCATCTTGCTTACAATTAAATCAGAGAGGCACGTTTTGCAAACTTCAAACGTGCTGCAATATTCTTTTTGGACAGCAATGGCTTCCTCCGTGGTGTCCTCCCATGTACTCCATTCTTGTTTAATGTTTTCCTTATTGTAGATGTGTCAACAAAAATGTTAGCATGTGCCAGAGATTTCTGTAAGTCTTTGGTTGACACTCTAGGATTCTTCTTTACCTCATTAAGCATTCTGCGCTGTGCTCTTTCAGTCATCTTTACAGGACGACCACGCCTAGGGAGAGTAGCAACAGTGCTGAACTTTCTCCATTTGTAGACAGTCTGACTTACCGTGGACACATGAACATCAAGGCTTTTGGAGATACTTTTGTAACCCTTTCCAGCTTCATGCAAGTCAACAATTCTTGATTGCAGGTCTTCTGAGAGCTCTTTTCTGCGAGGCATGGTTCACATCAGGTAGTGCTTCTTGAAACCAGTAAACCCAAAACTGGTGTGTGTTTTTAAAGGGCAGGACAGCTTTCAGAAACACATCCAATAATATGACACTGATTGGACTCAAGGTTGGCTCACTCCTGGCTCCAATTAGCTCTTGGAGAAGTCATTACGCTAGGGGTTCACATACTTTTTCCACCCTGCACTGTGAATGTTTACATGTTCTGTTCAATAAAAACATGAAAACATATAATATTTGTGTTGTATTATTTTAAGCAGACTGTGTTTTTCAAATTGTTGTGACTTAGATGAAGATCAGAGCACATTTTATGACCAATTCATGCAAAACTCCACGTAATCCCAAAGGGTTCACATACTTTTTCTTGCCACTGTATATTGCCCCCAGCACACATGGCTATATATATATATATATATATTGCCCCCAGCACACATGGCTATTATATATATATATATATATATTGCCCCCAGCACACATGGCTATATATATATATATATATATAATTGCCCCCAGCACACATGGCTATAATATATATATATATATATAGCCATGTGTGCTGGGGCAATATATATATATAGCCATGTGTGCTGGGGCAATATATATATATAATATATATATATATATATATATATATAATATATATATATATATATATATATATATATATATATATATATATATATATATATATATATATATAATATATATATATAGCCCCCAGCACACATGGCTATATATATATATATATTGCCCCAGCATATATATATATATATATATATATATATTGCCCCCCTGCTCTTGGGTACATATTGTCCCCCTGCTCTCGGGTACATATTGTCCCCCTGCTCTCGGGTACATAGTGCCCCCAGCTCTCGGGTACATAGTGCCCCCCGCTCTCGGGTATATAGTGCCCCCAGCTCTCGGGTATATAGTGCCCCCAGCTCTCGGGTATATAGTGCCCCCAGCTCTCGGGTATATAGTGCCCCCAGCTCTCACCTGGCTCCGCCGGCGTCTTCTCCTGAGGAGGCGAGCGGCCACTGACATGCAGCTTGGCCGCTCGCCGGAAACCACCTGACCAGCGCAGAGGTCTCGCGAGAGGCTCTCGTGCGCTGGTCACGTGGTTACCATCCAACGCGAGAGGCCAAGCTGCAAGCCAGCGGCTGTTCGCGTCGGGAGAGGAACCGGCGCCACACAAGTTTATTTTTTGAAGTGGTCGGCCCCGGCTGCGCCCTAGGCGGGCACTGCGCTCTAGGCGGCTGCCTAGCTCTCCTAGCGGCAGCGCCGGCCCTGGGTGCGACCCACCACTTATGGTTCCCAGATTTGTTCCGTATATCCTTCCGCTGTACCTGTCTCTCACTCGCGTAAGCTCTTGCAGTTCAGCATGTTAAAATAAGCATTTTTCTACGTAATTTACATAATTTCTTATTTTTTAGTGAGCTAACCCTATTTAAAACAAGGGTCCACTAAAATCTGTTCCTCCTGAGGAAAATACATCATCTACTTACTAGCAGAGAAAAATGCTGAAACACCTCATAAATTGCTCCTCGTATAGAAGTGTACGGCAGAGGCAGACAGCATGCACTTAGGTCTGGAGGGAGAAATAAGCAGGCTCTTCACTTGCTAAAGAGAGGATTAAATAATGGATATAAACCAGTGAATGCTTATTTTAAAGATATTCAATAAAAATTGAATGATAACAGTGACCCGAGTGTCCTCCCCACCCTCTGAAAATCCATTGGATTGGTTGGATACTCTCGAGTCATGTGATAGCGGTGGCTTGCCACATCTAGGCTGGCCGTCCACTGGGTCTGTATTCCTGCGATGGTGCGATCATCCGATATCGTCTGAAGTCGTCCGACCCATCCCACAACCTGCAGGAGATTCAGCCCTCGTCCACTGCCTCCGACTTCCATTGGACGACTTCAGACTACAACAGACTAGTGATCTTTCCCATTTCAATGGGATTCATCAGACCATGCCGGGATCATCGGTTACAATTTACATGAAAAAGATTAATGGTTTAGTTAAACCGCCGTGTCATGGGAGGGAAATCGCACCATAGAGAAGTGACGCAGTGCAACAGCTCATAGAAAAATATATATTTTTTTACATTGAATCCCATTTTATGTTTTTTTATTCAACCATTTTTTTTTTCCATCCGCACCAAAAAGCCTTTGTAGTTACGGATTTTTTTTTAAAATAATTTTTAATGCTTTCTTCACCGTTGCCGTCTTTGGTGCTGAAAGGGACAGGAGGTTTATCCCCTCTGCAGCCTTCAGCGAGGTTTTTTTTAGAAAAATATTTTCAGCTTCGGCAGCGCTCGACGGGGATGTCATTGGAGCGGAAACCCCAAACGACCACTTCAAAAAATAAACTTGTGTGGCGTCAGGAGAGGAACCGGCACCACACAAGTTTATTTTTTGAAGTGGTCGACCCCATTTCAACACCAAGGACGGGTTATTTTTCTCCCCGCAACGTTCCCCCCCATTCGGCAGCCTGTCCGTTGGCCAACCTGGATCGTCCACAGATGCTACCAGTGGACGACCCTGATCGGTCGACGGCATTGTCCGTAGGTGGACAACCAAGTCGATTATCAGACTATGGACCCAGTGGACGGCCAACCCTAGACCAGTGCTTGTATAAAAGGTGAGATTTATCCTCCTATAGGGTTAAAACAGGAGGACGACGTTATACAGAGAGGGTCAAAGGTGGTTGATGTTTTAGCCCCTCCACTCCCACTTACAATAGCTCTT
Organism: Leptobrachium leishanense; assembly: GCA_009667805.1. Taxonomy (NCBI): domain Eukaryota; kingdom Metazoa; phylum Chordata; class Amphibia; order Anura; family Megophryidae; genus Leptobrachium; species Leptobrachium leishanense. Next base: position 49,545,826 of record CM019073.1, read on the forward strand.
TTGCATGTAGACATGATTTAGATAAAGATCAATAGAACAGTGTCCCTTTAATAAACAACAAATGCTTATGCCGGCTATTGATTACGGAGATGTAGTGTATGCAGCGGCCCAGCAAACGCACCTTCAGAAACTTACTACATTGTATAACTCATTCTGCCGCTTTGCGCTACAATGTAACTACATGACCCACCATTGTGACATAATAAAAGAGCTAAACTGGCCGTCGCATCTTTCCAACCTGGTGTTTAAGAGCTTTCCTGGGAAGCTACCACCCTACCTGAATAGGCTGCTTCCGCTAGCAGTTCCCTCATTCTATAACCTCCAATCCAGGACCTGCACCTTACTTGCAATTAGGGATGCACCGATACCACTTTTTTAAGACCGAGTACGAGTACCGATACTTTTTAAAAGTACTCACCGATACCGAGTACCGATACTTTTCTTTAATGTCATGTGACGCTTTCCAATAAGAACAGACCATATAAAAATGCCCCCAGCTCACATGTATATCCCCCCGATATATATATATATTCATACTGCCCCAGCTCATGGATATGCCCCAGCTCACACATGGATATGCCCCAGCTCATGGATATGCCCCCACAGCTCACACATGGGTATGCCCCCACAGCTCACACATGGGTATGCCCCCACAGCTCACACATGGGTATGCCCCCACAGCTCACACATGGGTATGCCCCCACAGCTCACACATGGGTATGCCCCCACAGCTCACACATGGGTATGCCCCCACAGCTCACACATGGATTTGCCCCAGCTCATGGATATGCCCCCACAGCTCACACATGGGTATGCCCCCCCAGCTCACACATGGGTATGCCCCCCCCAGCTCACACATGGGTATGCCCCCCCAGCTCACACATGGGTATGCCCCCCAGCTCACACATGGGTATGCCACCCCAGCTCACACATGGGTATGCCACCCCAGCTCACACATGGGTATGCCACCCCAGCTCACACATGGGTATGCCCCCACAGCTCACACATGGGTATGCCCCCCAGCTCATGGATATGCCCCCACAGCTCACACATGGGTATGCCCCCCAGCTCATGGATATACCCCCCAGCACATGGATATGCCCCCACAGCTCACACATGGGTATGCCCCCAGCGCTCACGGATCCCCCCCACGACGATACTTACCTTCCTGAGCGACGCCGGGAATGTCTCCGTGCGTGCGCTCGTTGGAAGGACCCCAGCCGCGACCACGTGGGACCATGTGATCGCGGCTGGGGTCCCTCCAACGACCGCGTGCGGAAACTTTCCCGGCGTCGCCCAGGAAGGTAAATATCATCGCGGAGAGCAGCTGCAGGGCCTGTCCGAATGCTCTATCGGCATTCGGACAGGCCCTGCAGCTGCTCACTGTGTTTATACTTGCCTTCCTGAGCGACGTCGGGAAAGTTTCCGCGTGCGCGCTCGTTGGAAGGACCCCAGCCGCGATCACATGGTCCCACGTGGTCGTGGCTGGGGTCCTTCCAACGAGCGCACGCGCGGAGACATTCCCGGCGTCCCTCAGGAAGGTAAGTATCATCGCTGAGAGCAGCTCCAGGGGCGGCTGTTCGAATGCCGATAGAGCATTCAAACAGCCGCCGCAGCCCCTCAGATGCCGGCAAGCCGGCTCAATGTCGGCTTCCGGTATCAGGAAAAATATCGGGGGGTACTGCACGAGTGCCAAGTACTCCTGCAGTACCCAGTATCTGCCCCGATACGGATACTAGTATCGGTGCAACCCTACTTGCAATACCACAATACAAAAAGTGGCACGATCCTCATTTTCCTAAAGAGCACGGCAAATATGGAGTAACCTCCCAGACGCCATCAAATCTTCCCCCAGTCTTAAAGGGACACTCTACTCAAAAAATCACCCCCCCCCCGTTTTTTATCCTAACCTATCCCTATTCCCTTAATAAATCTTTAGTTTTTTTTTGTAACTGTAATACTCACCCTAAAATTCACTTCTTTCCAGCGGAGTCTTTTTTTTTTATATACTCCCCTCCCTCCTCTTCCCCTCCCGTCCTTCTGGATGCTTCTTGGCTTCTGGTTTACGTGAGAAGCACGCATGCGCGCCTCTCACATAAGCCAGCCAATCGGCAGGCTTCCTCCCGGCTCCCTCTGAGGATTAGTGTTGCGCGCAAGAGGATGCGCGCAACACTAACCCTCAGAGGGAGCCGCCAGCTTCTGCGGTGAGTTGGAGACGTCATCGCGCTGAAAGCGCGATGACGTCTCCTACTCGGCAAAAGTCGGCAGAAGCGGGAAATATGATTCCCGCTCTGCTGACTGACAGCTGGGAGGGCGGAGTAAACTCCTCCGCCTCTCTCAGCTGTTTTCAGCTGAACTGCCGAACGGAGGGAGGGGAGACAGAGGGCAAGATACTCCGGGCATCATGACCACCTAAAATAGCTTAGGTGGTCATGTTGCCTAGAGCAACTCTCAAAATTTCCACTCGCATACTCGCATTTGGCGAGTGGAAATCGAGTGAGGGCGATTAGAAATTCACACGCAGGCAGCACGATAAATTATATCGTACTGCCTGCTCTGTGTATCCCAGCGGCGGCAGTTTTTTTTTTTTTTTTTTTAGGCCGGCCGATGTGCTCAGGACCAGTCAGCGTGCTTTTCTTTCACAGCAGCAGCTGGACATGGCCTGAGTCATTTCCGGCGCACTGACCGCTCAGTTGCCTCTTCTCCCTTTCCCATAGAGAGCACGCCAGATACAGTGTGTATTCCAGGGATAGAGAACGTCTGGCCAGCGGGGGAGGAAATCAGTCAATCAGTCCTGAGTGCCACAAAGGGAGCGGGTGCAAACTCCCTCTCCCTCTGCTCTCCTTACTCCAATTCCCTCTCCAGTCATTACTGCTGCCCTCTGGATCTCTTTCGTGCTCAGTCCCTGAATCCGGCATGCCTCAGCGAGTGAGGGAAGCGGAGATCATCACCGCCCCCTCATTCTACTCGCAGGGCAGGTAAAAGGAGGGGGAGGTGTGGAGAGGAATTAAATAAATTCTGGGGACAGAAATGAAATAAATGCTGGGGAGAGAAATGAATTAAATGCTGGGGAGAGAAATGAAATAAATGCTGGGGACAGAAATGAATTAAATGCTGGGGACAGAAATGAAATAAATGCTGGGGACAGAAATGTAATAAATGCTGGGGACAGAAATGTAATAAATGCTGGGGACAGAAATGAAATAAATGCTGGGGACAGAAATTAAATAAATGCTGGGGACAGAAATGAATTAAATGCTGGGGACAGAAATGAAATAAATGCTGGGAACAGAAATGAAATAAATGCTGGGAACAGAAATGAATTAAATGCTGGGGACAGAAATGAAATAAATGCTGGGGACAGAAATGAAATAAATGCTGGGGACAGAAATGAAATAAATGCTGGGAACAGAAATGAATTAAATGCTGGGGACAGAAATGAATTAAATGCTGGGGACAGAAATGAATTAAATGCTGGGAACAGAAATGAATTAAATGCTGGGAACGGAAATGAATTAAATGGGGAGAGAAATTAATTAAATAGGGAGAGAAATGAATTGGGCAAAATAAATGAAATAATCGGAGGGAGAAATGAATTAAAGGGGGCCCTTGACAGAAAAAAGGTTCCCCACCCCTGTTGTAAACTAAGTGAAAGTAAAAAGCTGCCGAGCTGTCAGTGCGCCGGAAGTGACGCCAGAACCAGTGCCGCTACTACAACTCCTGTGAGGGTCCATAATTAGTGAAATGGTGGCGTAGGTGTTTGAGTTTATGCAAAATAAATCAATTTTATAGACAGAGGTGATACGGAAGGAGCAAAAAAGAAAAAATGGGGATGGAGTATCGCACATGAATATTAATGGGATTATCTGTTTAAGCATCCAAGGGGGAAACCTGACTTTGGGGTCTTCTAACTTCTGTTGATAATACTCTCTTTTCATTATTCATATGGCAGGTTAAGTTCCCCTTGATATGTCGGGTGCATAAACTCCAAATTAACTTGGTCCTAAAAACTGTTGGAGAGGAGTCTGTACTTAATGGATGAAACTACTTGTCTGGGTTGGGTGCCTGGGTATACATGTATCTGATGCCTGGGTATTAATGTTATTTATTTTTGTAGCTTTATTCTGAATAAAACTTAACAGTGTAATTTCATAAGATAATTTAAGAAGGCGTGTTTAGGGGCGGAGTTCAGGGCATGGTAGGTGGGGCAACTGGTGGCGAGTAACTCTTAAGGTCTGGCTAGTAGCTTGGGAATTTAAATTTTGAGCCCTGGCCTAGAGTGTCCCTTTAAGTCACTCAAGAGCTCCCTATTAACATACCTCAATACAGAATGCACCTGTAAACACCTAACATAGTGACTATTTCCTACATATTTGTTTTCTGTTAATATGTATATCTTGCAATGTATTACTTTGTATTTCTGTAACGACTAACATTTTAATGTTCTTGAACCCAGGACCTACTTGAAAACTAGAGAAATCTCAATGTATCCTTCCTGGTAAAATACTTTATAAATAAAAAAAATATAAATAAATATCAGATTATTGCTTATTTGTGATTTCTTGGTCATGTGGATAAACTAATAACCCCGTACTATTTACCGTAACTAACAGACGGCCCCATTACATGGACTGTAATTGTGCAAAAAAGTTCTCTAGACCAGATTTCTTTCACTGCACTTTCGCAAAAACTCGCTCGTAGACATTTAATAATTCCCTGCCGGCGTGAAGATAAATGAACTCTGACTACTTCTCTCCATATTGGCTTACACATTTCCACTTGAAGAATGGAGATCTACTTTTTGTCCCAAATGTTATAGGGCCAAAAAAAAAAAAAACAACAAAAGTTCCAAACTATATACTTCACAGGCAAAAAGGCTATATTTCAAAACTCCTGTCTCAAACGTATAGAACAGCTGAGTTTTTGCAATTTATTAGAGTTGTACTTAAGCTGAAACAAAACTTTAAAATCTATTCTGCTGACGTCCCTTGGGAAGTTCCGTCTCGAAAAAGAAAAAAAATGAATAAGAAGCATGTTATGGAGAGGAAAGCCGTTCCAAAAAATGACAAAGGGATTAGCTGTCAATCTTCTTCCGATTCCCCAAGAGAAAGGGCATGCTACACTTTATCCTCTATGGTCAGAAAAGCTAAAGTGAGTCTAATTGGTATTTTAACAAAATACCAATGTCATTACTTTTTAACGTGGACAGTGGTTAAACTACGCTGCTATAAAAACAACTCCGGGCTAGAAATGACTCCCTTTTCTATGGTGTGTTAAAGGGCAAAATAGCTACAAAGTTTATATACATCTCAGAGTCTCACCTTTGCCATTATTTAGCTTATAAAACTAAAAACAATTTTTTTTTACTTGAATTACACAAAGTTACAGGATAGCTTGACTAGATGAAAGCGACACCCATGCTGTTAAGGCCGGTGTCAGACGAGCGCACTAGGTGCGCCCGTACTGACGTGCCTACCGGTGTCTGTCGCAGCGTCCCGACGTTGCAACAGGACCAGTAACACGCTTGTGTGCGCACACGAAATGCGCGCGCAACAAGCGTAAGCGCACAAAGCCTCCACGTCAAAACGCCAGATGCGCGTTGACGTGGCTGCAAAACGTGATCCTCCATAGGAGCATCGCGCCTTACAGCACTGAGCTCACTGTGCTCAGCGAGGTGGCCAGACAGGCGTTGAGTGGAAGGAACGTCCACTCTCACGGACGTTCCTTCCACTCTAAAGTGCGCTCGTCTGACCCCGCACTAAAATCACCCAGGAGCAAAACTGGCTAAGCTCACGGACTGCGGATTTTGTTTTTTCTTATCGGAAGCATTAGACAAGTGTAATAAAGTGCACTGTCACGACCAGCTGAAGTTGGACACATTTGGCAGGGAATTTAAATTTTTCCCCAATGTAGCTCTTATTTTATTTTCCCTAACATACAATATAATATTTTGAGCAATCCACTTTCCTCGTTTCACAGTCACTCATTTCCAGTAATAGGCGAGTGATATCTGTAAACAATGATCGTCCTTCGCGTTGGCCTTCTAAATTCTCTGTGCGCCAATCGCAAAGCACTCAATGGACCACTTACACTTAAAAAGAGGTCAGGGTGTGTACAAGATCAGCCCGTTCACATTGTGCGATTTGAAAATTGCGCATTTTTCCGTGCGATTTTCATATTCGCGACGTTGCACGACACTGTCGCGTGACGTTGCGATTTTGCAAAACACCACCAATGGAAATTGCAAAACGCAAATCGCAAAAAAAGGGTCATGGACATGCGACATGGCGCGGCAAGATGTGAAAAGCTCCATTGAAATGCATTGGAGACGATTTTGCGGCAAAATCCGTACGATAAATCGCATAGTGTGAACTTGGCCCAAAGCCCTCCCTGTGCAGAACAACTGTAAGTCCCACCCAGTACCAAACCCAGGAGTTAAGGTGCATCTAATAGTAAATATGATCTGTTGCTAAATCCCTCTTTTACCAGAACGAATATATTATGGCTTACAAAAACACAAGTCACTTGAAAGAGAGAATTCTATTTATTCCTTAACTGTCACAATTTAGGTTTTTGTTCCTCATCTTCTTTGTAGCTGCTACACAGTAGCTGGTGGGAGTTTCTGCTCGCTGGGGTGGAGGACCGAGGTCAGGTTACAAAGTTATAAAACATACAATTCATACTTTTTTTTTTTACCTTTTCAGAAAAAGAATAGAGAAAAGTTATTGTGTGGCAAGTCTTTTCAAAGATTCAAAGAGAATCAAGATGCACTGTGGTAGTAGATAGTAGTAAATGTATCCTATAGAACTAATGTTCAGTTAGGCCGGGGTCAGACGACCGTTTTGCAGAGCGGAAGGAATGTCTGCGAGAGTAGACATGTCATCCACTCTGACGCCCGTCTGGCCACCTCGCTGAGCGCAGTTAGCGCGCTCAACGCTGCAAGGCTTGATCCTCCTCTGGAGGATCATGCTTTGCAGCCCCGAACGTGCGTCGTAGTGCTTCGACGGGGAGGCTTTCAGCATGGCAGCAGCATGGTTGCTGTTGCGCATGCGCTACAGCGCGTGGCTGACCCCATCAAAGCGTCACAACGCTGCAACAGACGCCAGGACACACATCAGTACGGGCGCACATGGTGCGCTTGTCTGACCCTGACCTTAATGCCCAGAATTCCACTTTGCAGGGAAGATGCAGGCTGTTTGATCTACATCACGACGGTGAATAACAAGCACCATAAAAGGAAAAAAACAACCATATATTGAAAATAATGTCTGGATTCTAATTACATTCTGACATATCAATGCCAAGGTCAAAAATGACACATTGTGTCAGCCATTCATAATATTGTGCAAGTTGCATGCGCGTTTTATTTGGGAAACAAGTACCTTTTGCCAAGGAATTCATTTTTTGACTCACCACGGGATAAGCATGTAGACACTGTAGGATATATTATCACAATATAACTATGTGAAAAAACACCATAGCTTTTTCACCTTTGCATCCACTGAGCATTTAGTGTCAGGATCCTTGTTCTGGACTCAAAAAAATTAGTTTTCTATGGCTACCAGTTTGCCATCTGAATGGTGTTTTTACACATCCTAAAACGGGTTTGTGGCTGCGTGTAAAAATGATCAACAATCCAACTTAAAACACCATACAGGTTTAAAATGCAAAAAGATTTTGAAACAATGTGTGGGATCATAACAAAGAGCAGACGCGGAAAATTCAGAATTTTGTTCTGTTGTGTTAAACACGTATATAAAATAGTATGGGTTTGTTACTGACCTCATTCCAATAAATGCATGATGTCTCTTTATGTGCCACATTTCTCCTAAATCGTTGCTCTAATAAGAAAATATTTAAAAGCAGTAGGTAGCAGGTTACACGATATTGGAAATTTAAAGGGAGTCTGGGAAGTCAGGTGACTGGGACACTTTTCAGCGCAAAATGTTGGCATCTGTAGCAAATGTACAGGTCAAAGCAGAAGTAATCGCAATCAATATTATTGCTATTAAGATTAATACATTTTTGCACAGGTTCATAAAACGTGTCCGGAAGAATGGAATCTAAAAGAAATTACTCCTTCATTAATGGTTGCCAACTCCCTACTAGTCAGAGTCTAATTGATGCACCCCTTCGTTCTGCTCACACCTGAGTTAACCTTTCAATTAACCCCTTCACACCCCAAATCGGGATCTCTCGATTTTGCATTGAAAATCACTCATTAGCATATCAAAAGACCATTTTCACACCTTTTTAAAGGCAGGATTAGGGTGTCCCCTGTGGAGAAACAAAATCCTATGTTTCATGTCTCTCCAAGCACCCTGAAGAGACAAAACCAGCTGCAAATAGCAACCCAAATCCTCACTGTAAACAAAAAAATAAATAAATAGATTACGGCTGCATTGCTACCAGGGAGAGAGCAGAATACAGGGAGAGCTCTGGGGTCACTCACTGCTGTACAGGGATAACATTCAGAGAGTTATAATGATTGAAAATCCCTGCACAATACAGATACAAGGTGTTACTGTAATCTCCATATACAGATATTTCTATAGTCTGTTGGTATTTTTCAGAAGCAGCATTGCTCATAATCTCGTTTTGATCGCTACAAACCCCCCTAAAGCAGGAGATCTCACCATTTTTATCACACTTACTGTAACACAAAGGTCTTTACTGCCTGTATGAGAATAACGCAGACCCCGTTTGAAATCGTGCGAGATAAAGGACATCATCTAGAGCTCATAATCTTACATTTCAACAACATTTCTGTGAAGGATCAACGAATACATGAAAAATTAAAAATGAGCAAATTAACATTATTTTAGATTACATTTTTTTAACTAGCTCGGAATAACAATTTCTGTGCGAAACTTCTACTTTACCCTAAATTTCATTCTTAACATCACATCCCAGGTTTCAAATAAATGTTATAACATTTTCGTCAGCAAAAAGTGCTCGTTAGTGAAGGGGGTTAACTGATCAGTCCTGCGATAAACTAAAAGTCCTGATTACTGTAACGGAGGTGCAGGATCAGATTCCGCCATGAAGGATATAGCTCTTTTTTTAGCAGCTGCCAAACAGGATAGCAGTGCGACCATATGCACTCTTGTCCCCAAACGAATACAAAAAAAACCAAACAGAACAGAAACCACTTTTATGACCCCCATACACAATATGCTGGAATGTGATTTCCAATTATGAGATCCACTTAATTTTACTCTTTACTGTTTCTTTAATGGTTATTGCAGATAATGCAAATGAATTAGACAGTTCAATTCAAGGAATTGGCAAACAAGGGTCCTTTTACAGGAAGACGCAGCAAGACAAAACTCTGCGTATCAGCATTAATGGAAGCAAATCGAAGAGCAAGGAAACTGACAAAGACATTGACAGAAGTTCTAAAAGCTGCACAAGTCGAAGGCTTTGTTTTACAAGGTCATGGAAAATAACCAAAAAGAATTACAAGAGGTCCAGACGCCCTCAAAACATGCTATTATTTCTTTAGTCAATTTTCATTTGTGTTCTATTAAAGCAAACCGGCAAAATACATTCTAAGAGGTATTGGAGGAATCTGCACATTAAAAGTTTCAAGGTAGTCTATAGCCGGCTGCATTGGAGTCTGCCAACACTAGAGGGCAGCGTTTGTATAGCCAGGGATGCTTTCCCTGATCTGATGCCCCATGTAAAGGCAGGAGGCATCATCTGACGGCTATGTATCATGGAACTCAACACAGCACGGGGCGTAAAAATAGATCTACAAATAATTTGTGCTTAAAGGTTACATAGGCTGAAAAAAGACATGGGTCCATCGGGTTCAGCCGCTCACAAATCACCTACTGCTGTTCATCCAAAAGAAGGCAAAAAACCCAGTCTGAAGCGCTCGCCAACATGCAACACCCTGGGGGAAAAATCCTTCTTGACAACAGAATGGCGTCAGATTTCTCATTGGATCAAGAAGCTTTTACCCGCATATTAAATATTATAACCCTTAATATTATGTGTCTGCAGGAAGTCATCCAGTTGTTTTTTAAAAGTCTGTACAGTCTCTGACCCAACCACCTCAACAGGCAGAGAATTCCACAGCTTTATTGTTCTCACTGTAAAGTAAACCTTCCTATACTTTAGGCTGAATTTCCTTTCCTCCAGTCTAAATGGTGATCTCGTGTCCTGTGTATAGTCCTGTTAATGAATAGGTTTCCAGACAATGGTTTATAATGGCCCCGTATATATTTATATAAAGTTATCAATTTCCCCTCTAAGGCGCCGTTTCTCTAAACTAAACCGGTATAGTGGCATAGTAAGAAAACACACTTAATACCGTTTACAAATATAAAATAACAGCCTGGGACGATTAACTCCCAAGACACCAAACACTAACAGAACTGTGTCTAGAAGATTGGGACAGTGGGCAACTATGGGAGTGGAGTGATGTGTGCATGCGCTTTATGGAAGTACTGGAGCAGGCCGCGTAACATAGGAACGGTGCATGAAAAAGAGTATATATGCTGCAGTCATGAGACAATAGTCTACACTTATAATTTGGTCCCTTTCAATGTATCCAGAAAAGCTCCTATGCAATGGAAAAATAAAGTATGGAGGAATCTGCATAGACAAAATACATAAGGTTATACCTTTTCCTGCAAAGTCTTTCACCGCAATCCCTGTGAATTACGGCAATTGATCTGAGGTCACAGAGACCTGTGATTTTTTTTTGATTTTTTTTAGGACATGGAGCAGCACTGCATTTAATACAGGGTTTGGAGTGCTATAGGACTTAGGCTAGGGTCAGACTGAGGCAGTGCGAACGCGCGTTCTGGCGCACTTAATCACGGCCGCACTAGCAGCAGATGCCGGGCAATGACGGCCAATATACGAAGTACGGTCGCACAAAAGTCCGGCCGCGCAACGCAAGTGGAAAATGAACGCATTTTTTCGAGAACGTTAAACCGCTGGTACTGACGTACAGAGTGCGCTGCGGCCGCATAGCAGCGTGTGTGCGTGATTAGGAGATGTCAGACGCTGCTAGTGTGCGGCCAACATAACGTTCAAACAGCCGGATTTCCCTAGACTTCTTTTCACCCCATCGTCATGAAATACGTCCAGAATTGCGCATCGTCTGACCACTTAAGCGTATTCCGTGAAAAAATGCGTGCGCACGCATCGACGTACATTTTGACGGTGGCCGCAGAAAATGCGCTCATCTGTCCCTAGCCTGAACCAGCCCTTTCACCGTCCAGACATACAACAAGACAGCACAGACTAGAAATGTTTATTCTAAAAATGCCAACCTCTACAGGATGCGAGAGTGCTGAAGAGAATGTCAACTGCGTACAGATCCTGTTAAAGGTCTCCCTTGGTGTTGCTCAGAATAAGCTGAGGCTGGCAGGCTGCACACCGCCAGCTGCTGGTTCTGTAGTCTTGGAATACAACTCCAAATAATCTTAGCCTAGGACAAGGCATAGGATGTCACTGTCAGGCTGTGCGGTTGTAAAGAGGATTGAGGTGTCGCAGAATTTTGGGTATTTACAAACACAGAATTCTGTGAGCTCTAAACTTGTTCTTATCGACAGATATGAGCTGTGCAGTGAGAAATCCCGTATTAGAAAAATCGTTGTACCTGCATATGACGGCTACTCTGGCTTCCTGCACCTGCACACAACTTAGTCTAATTTAAATTTATCAATCTGCCTGCCTGTCCACCTTAAAGAAGGGCACACGCTGTATGTCACCGGCCCAGGTCACCCACAGTTTTAGGAATTCCAAAGAACCACAAAAAGTGGCCACACCAGGGCGGTACAATTATTGACGTGTTTGAATTCAGGTGTATTTATTGTTTCTCACATCTTTGCAATTGTTTAATGTTTGTATCATTATAAAAATGTTTACAATGTTGTGGATCTGTTCGAAACATTGCCTTTTTTATTATATTTTCTCTATAGCATAGTGATCCTCAACCGCGATCCTCAAGTAGACCTAACATGCCAGGTTTACGGTTTGCCAGGTATCTGAACACAGTTGATATCATTTGCTGCTCAGTGATTGGAGGATTCAGTCTGCATTGCCTCAAGGTAATCCTTAAACCTGGCATTTTAGGAGGCCTTGAACAGGGTTTGGAACCACTGCTATAGAACATTGGAGTACCAGCCTGCTGTGATTGGTTCTTATTCCCTGTCACTATCTGCTTGTTTGTTTTTACGGTGTTACAATCAGGACATTTTTTCCACCTCAGTCTGTCATTCGCTACCTGCCTGTCTGTCCACAATTGTGTAACACCATCTGTCAGTCCCTGCCTCCCTCATCTGCTCATCAGTCTGAAATCTAGAGCTGACCTTTTGTCCAAGCCTGTCACCAGCAGTTTCTCAGCTTAAATTCACCATTCACCTTCAGTCTAAGCAACACAATGAAAAATGGTGCTCCTCCTGTACAGCGGCGAGCTCATTTAACAGTGCAATGAGGAAGGATGGCTTAACCTTGAGAGCTATAGGAAACGCCAGCACTTACAACGCCCGGCAAGTGCCTTTACTTGCAACCAGATGTTACAGTGCTGCAACGTTTCAGCCCCATCAGAGCTTTCTTCACGTTGATAGAGCTAAAACGTTGCTGTAAAGCAGTGTTTCCCAAACCTGTCCTCAGGACCCATTGACAGGCCAGGTTTGCCAGATATCTGAAGCACAGCACAGGTGATAGGATTTGCTGCTCAGTGATTGCAGGATTCAGTCTGCATTTCCAAGATGATCTGCAATATCTGCCCTGGTTGAGGGTCACGAGGACAGATTTGGGAAACACTGCTATAAAGAGACATCAGCATTCAAAAACAGGCCTTGCGAGTACTGATGCTTCATGTTTCTGCTACTCACCATCCGTCTGTCTGTTGCTTATTATCAGTCTGGTCATGTTACTCTGTTGCCTTCTGTCTTTCGATCCCTCTCAGTTTGTCCATCTGAATCATTCCCTCAATATCCGTCTGCCCTATTCTGCTGCTCTCTATCGGTCACTCGGTTTTGTCCATATCAGTCTATGATTCATGATTAGTCTACCCTTTTTAATATGTTGTCTTAGGCTAGGGTCAGACGAAAGCATTTTTCCCCGCGAACGTGAAAAAGTGCGTCCGAACGCATTGACGTATTTTTTCACGGAATGCGCAAAAACGGTCAGACGACGCGCATTGTCGGTCGTGATTTTGTACGGATCGTCAATAAAACTCTTTTTGCGTCTGGACGTTATGTAGGCTGGACATTAGCAGTGTCTGACATCTCCTAATCACGCAAACACGCCGCTATGCCGCAGCTGCGCACTCAGTACGTCAATACTAGCGGTTCAGCGTTCTCAGAAAAATGCTTTCAAATTCCACTTGCGTTGCACGGCCGGACTTTTGTGCGGCCGTACATCGTATATTGGCCGTCATTGCCCGTCATCTGCTGCTAGTGCGGCCGTAATTATGTGCGCCAGAACGCACGTTAAAAGTGTGCTGGTCTGACCCCAGCCTTAGTCATTCACTATCAATGTGTCTGCTTGAATCGGTCACTCATAACCTGTCAGTCGCTCATGGTCTGTCTGTCCTTGTAATAAAATTCAATAAAACAATTGTATAGTCCTCCCTTCACTGCAGCCAATCCGAAAAGACCACCTCAAGTCTCTTACTTCCGAAAATACTAAAAATTAGGACGGGGCATCCGTGGTGTCATATTCACTGGAGGTGCAAAACGCAGCAAATCCAATTGGAAACCCCTGTCACCTTCACATCCACTTTCAATCTGAAAAGATGGGGAACAGTATATTGTGTATTTTAAAACAAAAATTGATTAAAATCCAAAAAACAAACTCACACTTTGAATAGCACAAAAAAGATGTGCACAAAGTGTGAGTTTGATTTTTGGATTTTAATAAATTTTTATTTGTTTTAACCACTTGGCTGCTAAGGACGTGCTCAGCGCGTCCTACCAAGTGCACCTCCTGTGCTATGGACGCGCTCGGCGCATCCTAGCACAGGAGGCAGCAATTGGCTGGAATTCTGGCCGATTGCTGGCCCCCCCGGTGCGGGCTGACATCTTGGATGTCAGCCCGGGACCCCGGCGGGGCCATTAGATGTTATTGCGGCGGCGCGATGACATCTAATTCAGGCACACCCCCGCAAGTGCGGAGGAGGTGCCTGAAAGGGAGGGGGGAGGTCCTTCGGACCCCTCTCCCTCCCGATCGCCGGGGGCCAGAAGGTTAAGGCAGGCACCATTTGGAAAAGCACAGCCTGCCCTTCCAAACGGTGGCTGACATTAACCCCTGGGGAGCCGGATCATGATTCAGCGCCGAAAAGCGCCGGATCGTGATCCTCTCTCGGAACTGGCCGACATCTTGGATGTCGGCCAAGTCTCCGGGAACTCCCCCTGACGACTGGCGTCATCGTGCATAGCACGATGACGCCAGTCCTGGAGTTAACCCCTAGCTGCCAGCAATGGTGGAGATAGGGGGTTCATTGGAACCCCCCATCTCCCGATCCGTGGCAGCTAGGGGTTAATGTTTGATATCGTTGGATCGGCCAAAGCATGGCCTTTCCAACGATACTTTGCTTTTCACTTACTATCTGCCTGTCCGTCTATTGTTGCTTGTCACTTACTATCTGCCTGTCCGTCTATTGTCACTTACCATCTGCCTGCCCGTTTATTGTGGCTTGTCACGATCTGCTTGCCTGTCTATTGTGGCTTGTCACTATTTGCCCGTCTATGTATACCAATATCAATCCAATTGTATCAACTACTATCTGTCTATTGGTAATGATATACATTACCATCATGGGTCATTTGCTTGAATTTTTTGTATTTGTGTATAATTTACACTTTAGATTTGGAAATCTCTTCAATTTGTTTTAGATCATTAGCCCATACATGCACAGGTAAGGAATACAATTTTCAGTTTGAAGTCACGAATTACATTTTCATTGACTGAGGTCATCAGTTCCAGCTGGAACTCAATCCGTAATGGCAATTCAGCTCAATATCTGTGTACAGAATAGACAGAATCAGTAAACCAAGAAAATTGAAGAGGAAAAAAAAAATATGGAAAAAAGTAAAAATAAAGAAGTAGAATCGTGCTTCAGTTAAAATTCATAGTACATTTGGCATTTCGATTTTATTTATTTTTAAAGAAAACTCCATTGCAATGTTCCAAAAAAATAAAATAAAAATTTTGATACAATACTTATAAAAAAGATTGTTGCATAAATATCAATACTGCGCAGTGACCTCAATCAAACTGACAAAGAAACTAAAAGACTCTGTAGTTTAGCGCTGGAAGTAGGGATTGCAGTTCTTCCATGTTTTCCTGCACACACATATGGCCGGGGTCAGACGAGTGTTTTGCAGAGAGGAAGGAACGTCCGTGAGAGTGGCCTTTCCTTCCACTCAACACACATCTGGCCACCTCGCTGAGCGCAGTTAGTGCGCTCAGCGCTGCAAGGCTCGATCCGCCTATGGAGAATCACGCTTTGCAGCCCCGTCGAACGCGCATCGTAGCGCTTCAACGGGGAGGCTTTCAGAACGTCTGCAGCACGCCCGCTGTAGTGTGCGCAATTCGTACGCTTGCTACAGCATGTGCCGGGAGTCACGACAGTACGGGCCCACATAGTGTGCTCGTCTGACCCCGGCCTTACAATTTCATGCAGGAGAGCATAGAGAAGGTGCTGTCCTGCAACATGTATAATCCATATCAAATCATTAGTGTTTTATAATCAAAGCAAGTAACCTGAGATTCCTCTTTGATTTCTCACCTGCGGCATTTGAGTTACACATACTGCAGAGTTCTATTTTCATGCACTGCCCATCAGCATGAAGAAATTGTGTTTTCTGGAAACCAGACACTGGCATCTGAGCTGGAAGACTTTGAATTCTATGGGAGCCTCAGCCTAGCCTTGCCATAGGCCATTCATACACAGGGCCGGATTTATAACTAGGCAGAGTAGGCATGTGCCTACAGGAGCCTGCCACAAGGGGGCGCCTTGCTCTAGGGGGGGGGGGAAATATATTTTTTCACAATCATTTAGACCACTGTATCTCCGGCACCCCAAGGCTAGAGGGACATATGATGTATTATTGAAAAGGCCAGATTATGGCCTTTCCAGTGATATCAAATATAACCAGGTTAGATTTAAGTTAAAATAAATAAAATTTCTCTTTTTTTCTAAAAGCAGCACTTTTATTCAGCTTACAATTATAAAGTTAACAGTGATGCTTCGCTAACTCACCTTCTCATTCCCACACAGCCAGCAAGTGTGGAGCTAATGATACAACATATTGTTCCATCGACACCCTAGACCAGGGGTCAGCAACCTTGGCTCCCTGATGTTTTGGGAACTACATTTCCCATGTGGCTCAGTCAGCCTAATAGGTGAGTGAGCCACGTGGGAAATGTAGTTCCCAAAACATCAGGGAGCCAAGGTTGATGACCCCTGCCCTAGACCATGGCACTGCAGTGAGGAGAGACAGGGGGACTATGGAACTTGCATCTCTGAATTGTACACCGCAAAAGGTTAAGGGAGTTATCATTGGAAAGGTCAGAGTCTGGTCTTTACATTGATACAAACAGGACCATGTAATGTGTAAAACTAAAAAAATGTAAATCAAGCAAATGCAAAATTTATTTCTTATTCTCTGTTGTATGGCAGAGGCGATATATTCTTTTACATATAAAACAAACAATGCCGCTGCACTAACTCAGCTAAGGCAACAGATTCTGCCCCTTTTGATTTGAGTACAGCGAGGAACGGTTTCGATTTCTGTCTTAAAAAAAAAAAATAGATATTTTTAGTTTGCAACACGAAAATGTAAAAATTCATTTTGGCATGTTTCCTTTTATTTGGGGGGGGGGGTCCTCAACACGTCTGGGATTACAGGTTCCTGAGATGCAAATCCGGCCCTGTTCATACAGCAACATCTCCTCAGAAACATGAACACATGCCATTTTAGGTCAGCTGTAAGGTTTGGAGATAATCTGGTACGTCAGTGTTTCTCAACACTGGCCTCAGTTCTAATGATCATAATGAGATTATTAGCAATGCAGCAACCAAAAAAATACCAAGAGAATATAAAAATAATATCTGACATAATGCCTGTATGTGGATTTTCAGTCATTATAACCCCATGAACCTATCCCTTTCCAGTAGTAAGTGACCCTAGTGCTCTCCCTGTATTCTGCCCTCTCTCTCTGGCTATTGTAATTGAGCAAAAAAGTCTGTTGAATGTTTTGTTACAGCAAGGGTGAGGGCTGCTCCTCGAAGTTTGTTTACTGTAACACAAGGAGACAAGAGAGGTCTAAGCATTTCATTCTTCCCCAGAATGTGAGGCACATTGATCTCACATTTAAAAGTATGCAAAAGGGGAACTAATTGCCATATTTTTGAGTTTCAATGCAGAATAGAGTTTATACATTTTTGCTAATGAAGGGGTTAAGGCAGCCTTAACAGCCCAGTCACTACAGGAGATTGAGTCTGAGCTGGTAAAGTGGGGAATGGTTAACATTAATGAGTGGAGCTGTTAAATGTAATGGCTCACTCATTAATGTTAATGGCTCAAGATGAAAATTGCTAAACCTATTATTTAGGCAAGGGTAAAGAAACACTAAGCAAACCCAAAAACATTGCTATCAGTCCAGTTTAATGATTCACAGGATGAGGTCCTAGAAAATGTATCTAGATATCTCCAACAAGTCTGCTTTACAAATGGACAGCATTGATCTAGAGGTCTATTCAAAGAAAGGTGAAACTCCGGAGAAGTGAAAAATCCAGATCAAAATAGTCAAACCAGAAAAATCCTCCCATGTATCTCACTTTCCAAAGCGGCTATTTGATCTAGATTGTTCTCTTCTGCCAATTCTCCTGGTTTTCACCTTTCTTTGACTAGACCTGCTAGAGAATTCGGTTGATTTTGACCCCAATGCCTCGGTTTTCGGTTCCATCGCAGATATTTGTAAAATAAAAGTAGTAGCGAGGAGGCTAAATGATACATATCTTAGGGAAGCGGATGTGTGTCCAGTAAATACAGAAAGATTTAAATTGTATACTATAGCAAGCTTTTAGCCATTTCTCGAAATGTTTTTTTATTCATTTATGATAATGTTATTTTTATGTTGCCGTATTTCTTCCCCAGTTGTTCATGGGGTTGAATTGGCTGGAGCCTTATTAATAAACAATGGCAATTAGGTTTCTCCAGTTCCTGAAGATCCAGCAAGTTCGGTCTATTGATGCAAAACAGAAAATGCTGAATCCTCATAACGATTTAACTGTTTTTTTGAATTTAGACTCAACCCATGGAGAAATAAAAAAAATAATGTGATCTATATCACACAAATTGAGTAATATATACATATACACACACACACACCCCAGAAGGGCAGCACTCAGCTTTTACTAAGCTACGTGGGCGGATGCTCCACAAGACATAAAAAACACAACAATCCAGGAGGAAAGCACTCCAATTCATACATGTAAAAATACCCTGTGATTCAAGGTTAGCATCCACCCGTTTAGCTTAGTAAAGGTTGAGTGCTGCCCTCATGGCATATTTTGCATGGAAAGGGCTGACCCTTGGCAAGCACCCCTCCCTGTCACAGGTGTTCCACTTCCAGGCTCTATTTAACATTGAATTGCAGGGAGGCTCCGGAAAGGATTCTGTCCTCAGTGAGTTGATCCCATATGTCAGTCATTAGGTGACAAGGATAGGACCTGTTGCAATGGGATACATTGACGGTGTGACAGGCTTAAGTAATTTATGGCCATATATTGTGAACTAAACTCCCATCATTTTTAACAGAGGTTAGGGTTAAAAACCTTGTAATAAACCTGCAATGGGTTACCAGTTAATGGACTCTTTAAAGGTTTTAACAACTCTTAACTAGGGATGCACCGATACCGATACTAGTATTGGTAACGGGGCCGATAATGCCGTTTGCACGAGTACTTGTTACTCGTGTAAACGGCCCGATACATCCCGACGATACCGGAAGCCGGCGCTGGGCCGGCTTGCCGGTATCCGCGGGGCTGGGGAAGCTGGCCGCGTGCATGAAAAGCACGCGGCCAGCGTTCCCCTCCGGCGTGCCGCGATACTCACCCATCCTGAAGGTCCGGTCGCTGGGCAGTGATGCGTTCCCGCGGCCACTGGGCGCTCCTGTGACGCGGCCTCTCGGCTGGAGGCCGCGTCACAGATGCGCCCGGCGGCCACGTGATCGCATCACTGCCCAGCGACCGGACCTTTAGGATGCGTGAGTATCGCGGCGCGCCGGAGGGGAACACTGGCCGCGTGCTTTACATGCACACGGCCAGCTTCCCCAGCGTTCGAGCTGGGGGCAAATCCATGAGACCTGGGGGCAAATCCGTGAGACCTGGGGGCAAATCCATGAGACCTGGGGGCAAATCCATGAGACCTGGAGGCAAATCCATGAGACCTGGGGGCAAATCCATGAGACCTGGGGGCAAATCCATGAGACCTGGGGGCAAATCCATGAGACCTGGGGGCAAATCCATGAGACCTGGGGGCAAATCCATGAGACCTGCGGGCAAATCCATGAGAGCTGGGGCCAATCCATGAGACCTGGGGGCCAATCCATGAGACCTGGGGGCCAATCCATGAGACCTGGGGGCCAATCCATGAGACCTGGGGGCCAATCCATGAGACCTGGGGGCAAATCCATGAGACCTGGGGGTAAATCCATGAGACCTGGGGGTAAATCCATGAGACCTGGGGGCAAATCCATGAGACCTGGGGGCCAATCCATGAGACCTGGGGGCCAATCCATGAGACCTGGGGGTAAATCCATGAGACCTGGGGGCAAATCCATGACACCTGGGGCAAATCCATGAGACCTGGGGGACATATCCATCAGAGCTGGGGCATAGCCATCAGAGCTGGGGGCAAATCCATGTGAGCTGGGGGCAAATCCATGTGAGCTGGGGGCAAATCCATGAGACCTGGGGGCAAATCCATGTGAGCTGGGGGCAAATCCATGAGACCTGGGGGCAAATCCATGAGACCTGGGGGCAAATCCATGAGACCTGGGGGCAAATCCATGAGACCTGGGGGACATATCCATCAGAGCTGGGGCAAATCCATGAGACCTGGGGGCAAATCCATGAGACCTGGGGCAAATCCATGTGAGCTGCGGTCAATCTCATATAAATTTTTATATGAGGTCTGTTCCTATTGGAAAGCGTCACATGACATTAAATAAAAGTATCGGTACTCGGTATCGGTGAGTACTTTTAAAAAGTATCGGTACTCGGTCTTAAAAAAGTGGTATCAGTGCATCCCTACTCTTAACCATTTCATGTATGAGCTTCTATTAAAGCCTTTACTTGTTGTGAATTGGAGTGCTCTCCTTTTGGAGATATATATATAATTTTTTTTTTTAAATTAAAATTTATAGTTGCATAAGACATTTACACATCCTAGCATATTCAGAGAACCGCTTACAGAGCTCTTGTGCTACATTCGCCATATGCAGCAAAGAACTCTGGGTAGGATATGCAAATGAATTCCACAGCTTCCCATTAATATATAAATATATATATTTTACACACACAAACACACCCACTGCCTTTCATAACTCCCCTCTCTATAGATTTTCCCTCCTCTCCATCCCCTTTATGTGTGTGCAGAGATGTGAGTGTGTATGTGCAGCATGTATGTATGTGATAGGATGGGATGTGCTTCGAGTGTGTGTGGGCTGGGGGTGCATAATGTACAGGCTTGTGAACTCAACCATGTTATCATGGACACATAACACTACATGTTCATGGCAGCACATGACAGCGGTATGGAGGATTTATATACTGCAGGGTGGAAACCGTAAATCCTCAGTGAATTGATTTCCCTTCTGCAGCTTATGAATTCTACATACTGCAGGGCATCATTTTCATATCGCTGGAGATCCAGTGGAAGAACTCTACTCTCCTGTAGCTGGAATCAAGCCTACTGAGCCTCCACAAGGTTATCTGCCCCCTCCAGACAGAGTGTGGGGTTAACACAGTCTAACCCAAGTGTACTGCATAACCTCACCAGATGCCAAGACTGAGCAGTGACAACTCGTTCCAGCACCTCATTGCGCTGTGGAGACCTGTGTCAGATCAGGCCGGTTTAGGTTTCTATTAGGCAGTATAAATGAGTGGCAAAGTAGGAATAGACAGATAATCGGTTTTGCCAATTATCGGTGGCCAATATTCCGAAAATTACTGATATCGGTATCGGCATTTTATTAGCGGATATTGCCGATAATTGGACAAGTTGGCTCATTGCAGCTGTGACATGAGAAGTCCAGTGGTGCTCTGGTTAAAATAATCTTCCCACCGTACACAGCAAACATTTCATCCCCCAGCTGAACTGCCTGATCACTTTGCATTTGCAATTGGTGTGCCCATTGGTCAGTCCAGGCATGGAGACTGCGGTCACACGAGCGTTCCTGAGAGCGGAAGGAACGTCCATGAGAGTGGACGTTCCTACCACGCTAACGCCCGTGTGGCCACCTCGCTGACTGCAGTTAGTGCGCTCAGCACTACAAAGCTCCTCCTATGAAGGATCGCGATTTGTAGCGCCGTCCTACGTCCGTTATAGCTTTTTGATGGGGAGGCTGAAATCACGTCTGGTAGTAGCGCACAAAATTCGTGAGTACGCTACACCGTTTGGCCCCCTCCTGTCGAGCCGTCACAAAGCAGCGACTGGACGCAGGGAAGAGCGGTCACCCGGACGCACTCAGTCCGTTCGTGTGACCGCAGCCTTAAGCCACCTCAAAGTGACCTTCCAATAATTTATCCTATGCACTTGGAAGTTATTGAGCCCATCTGCATATTTGTGTGGCACCTATTCAACAAATATCAAACACGGAGGTATTAACGGAGAAATAATATAAAAAAAATAAAAAACAAATTGCATCAAAAGAAAAAAAAACAAAAAAACACTGGAAACAAAACAACTGGGACAATTCAAGAAAATCAGCTTACAAATTGCTTCGTAACATGCATCTGTTTATGACTAAACATTTCTGGTTAGAAAATGGTTTATTTATTTGAAAGCATTTTATTGAAACCAATAAAAGGTTGGAAATTTTCAACTAACTTCCATTCTGGTATGAAATCATAACAGCTGCCCTACCTAATTCAAAGCTAACATTGCCCGGAGATACATTTCCACTGAATCCCAATAAGCAATTGCTATAAACACACAGATGGTTAATTTTATCACAGGACATGCCGACTCTCTATTCCAAGGGTTCTTTGGTATATACAGATGATTTTTTTTGTATAAACCGCAGCAACGCTAGAGAAGGGGTTCACAAAAAAAAATGTACAAAATATGATGCTACAAGAGCAACGGAAAGTGTTTTATGTATTGGTAAATCACTATGCAAAGAGACCTGTTTGCACAACTCGACTGGAGGGCTTTATGGACGAGACCTCTGCAGGGGAGCTCGGAGAGACATCAGTAAGTTACAAAGACAAGACGATGATTTAAAAAGCAGTGAAGACCTGGAACGTGAACTACAAGCCCTTGAAAAAGTAGCCTCGTCAAAAGAGGTAGAAGGAAAAAAAAAAACAGTCTGTGTGTTAAATTGATGGCTCCGTGTCAGTGTTCACTAGGAACCCTGAAAGCTCAGAATGGGAACAATAACAAAGGCGTCCAGGTAATTCACTGCGTACAAGCTTAGCCAAGGTGATAAGCCATGAAAAATCTACTTTATGCTCAGGTTTGTGCTTTGTAGCATGTGTTTGATGCACATTATTACACTGTCCTGTCCTGTCCCCCCCCCCGTTAAGAACAGAAAAAAAGAAACAGTGGGTAAGGGTGAACTGGCAGTAACAAAACAAAGAACATTTTCATTACATATCACATACAGCACAGTTACAGCTACCAACTGCCAAGACGATATGGCGCACTCATAACGTTTGGAAAATTAGGAATATTCTGCATACAATGGAAGCATAACAGTAAAACAAGAGCCGTTTTTTGCTCATTATACACAGAATTAGAGAGGAAAAAAAACCAACATTCTTTATTCTTTTAATTACATGGCCAATTCATTTTGCTTAAATGGCTAAACATTGGCATTTAATAGTAATTCTGTTTTCTTACCCGCTCTCTAGATCCAGTGTGTGTCTAAAGCATCTGTGATCTCACAAATGTTTTAATATTGTTTTTTTTTTAAATTCTTTATTCATAAGTATTTTGCAAGGTCACAATTAAACCAACAGAGACGCGGCCTTGCAGAGCCAACGCGATAATGTTCATAAAGACATCCGGAAAAACGAAGCCCCAAAGGAAAGTCAACAGTTTGTACGGCACAAAGAGTGACAATATAAAAAGCATAAAGTAGGCATCAAATAACAGGCAGCAACAGAAAAACAAAAAGGAAAAAAAAAAAAGGGGGGGATCAAAACAGAACCTTTTCGAATTGGGTGATCCATATAAGAGGATGGCAGAAGTCTCAGGGGGACATCAGAGGAGGAGAGGGGGGCAACTGCCCGAAAGCCACGACATTCCCGACTCGCCCCAGCGACCCGAGGGAAGACCGGGGCCAGCGAAGAGGAACGAGGCCGGGAGACCTGGGTCCAAGAGAGACGGCAAGAGCTATGGTTGCCGCTCAAGAGGATCACCCAGAACACCCCACTGTCCCACAGAAAAAAGAGGGGGGGGGCCCAAAAATCCCAATGTCCCATTGTCAACAAAAGTCATGGGTCAAAAGTCAACCTCAGAAGCTGAAGAAAAGGAGTTTGCCCAAGCACAAAAGCATAAAAAGGAAAAGTAGAAAAAAATAAGAAAAATGGAGGAGTCTCCTCAGTCTCCTGTGTCCAGCAGCTGCAACCAAAGTGCGACGGGCAAGACGCTGCAGGGCAAAACCAAGCTCGTGACCCCCACAGGCAGTTATTCACAGCAGGGAAACAGCAGGCCGAGGAAGGACTAGAAGACATCCCCATCCACTCCAAGCAGGCGACGATGTAGAACAACCATTCCCGCAAGGCCCCGATCTAGATACACCCTCTCCGAGGACCCCCAGGGCAACATTGAAAAGTCATCGGGCCATCAGGAAGAGAAGGCCACCCGACATCTGATCCAAGTGTCACAGCATCAGTGAAACGACCTTCCTAACACCCACCCGTTGTGAAGGGGTTAATAAGCTAAAGTGGTCAGGGGGTGTAGTGTGTCCCTGTAAAATGATTTCATGAACAAACTGAGTGGGGGGAGGGAATGGAGAGGAGAAGGAGTGAGTGAGTTTGAGAAAGAGACTGGACTTGAGCTTGGGAGGGAGTTTGCGGGGAAGGGATCAGGACCAATAGGGAGGGATAGCAGCTCTGGACCAGAGAGAGGAGAATGGGGGGGGGGGGGTGGCACAGGACTCCAAGTAAGGATAAATCACAGGCAGCCCAGCTCCAACCACCCAGGGACGAACCCCACGGTCTGCATGATAGTTGTGCTACTGTTCTAAACTACACATAAACAAACTGGTGACGTCCAACATAACCCTAGAACAAAATCATACAGAGTAAAGCAGCCGGCACATCTTCTCCAATCAGCCCTAGAGTTGTATCTGAGGCGGATAAAGTTTAATTTAGTCCGACTCTAAACAGTATGTGCTATACACGGACCGATCAACTAGCCGACTAATAATGAAAATAGTAGACAACTATTCTCATTATTGATTAGTTGTCGATTGCTTCAGTCCTAAAACGAATGCAATCTATGTTTCCTTAATAAATAACTCCCTGTAAACACAAATGTTACATCTCACCACTGTGACAGGAAGGCACCAAAAGGTTCTCCGAAAGGCTGTAAAAGTTAGACAAAAATTCAGAAACAGCAAAAATTACCTACAGATCCGGCTGTCATAACATGAAAAACGGTTGTAAAAGCGCTTTTGGGCAGTTGCGATGGCATGTCCTGAAAGGGCCTGGACTGAATAATGTAACAAGAAATGTCCCAAGCGCAAGTTGAACCTATTTTTTCCTCAATTCAATATTAAAATCCAATAAAAGAGATACATTTAAATTCTAGATCTCCTAAAAAAATGACAAGATAACATACGTATAACCAGATGAGGTGTGACACAAGGTCTGTGCTAACCCCGTTGTTAAGCTGGAATATCCACTGCATTTTATTACAGTTAAAATAAATTTCCTTTTAAATTAATCTTTGCTCTGTCAACAGACAAGCCTTGCACTAAATCATATCCAAGTGTGTTATGTTTCTGCCTTTTTCCTTATTTGTTAAAAGAGAAGAGGGAAAAGACATAAAATAGAAGTCAAAATTTAGGATTTACAGCAACACTTGTCATTCTCAAATGAAGCGAAGAGGCTCTTAATTAGAAAGCCGAACAAAGCAGCAGCACAAACGTTCAACACACGGAATAATTAACTGGAGTATATTTCAAAGGGGCGCAGTGTGATTTACATCCACAAACCTACAATTGCTTGAACATTTGTTCAAGAGTAATGTCTGACAATACAGTTATTGTAACAAAGCAAACGGCACAAACCACGTGGCAAGACGTTTCTATGCAGGGCTAGAATTTAAGTGAAAAGTAGGCATGTCCTGATCTGATCCCTAGGATCAGGATCCGATCCCTGCATTTTTGGGGATTGGGACATGTGTAAAGGATTTACGCAATTATCATCTGTGTTAAAAACAGAGACCCCTGAAAATGGTTTGCATGCCTTAACCCCTTCACTACCAAGTGATTTTCCAAAAAAAACATAGTCAGGAACCAGCGGTCTTCTGAAAAATAATTAATTAATTATACTGTAATAAATATTTAGAAATACTCCCAATAAAATCTCTTACTGTAATAACATATTTGGCCAGTAGATGGTGCCTTCTACCGGCTGGGTGGATTAGAGGAAACATCACTGCTCTGTATGGAGAGAGCCTGTGGAGTCATAGGTTCGATCCCAGCGAGCAACCTCTCCAGTAAGTGTCCTTGGGCAAGACACCTAACGGTACATTCTCGCCACCCAGGACATACTTGAAAACGAGAGAAATCTCAATGTATCCTTCCTGGTAAAATCATTTCTCACAAAAAAATAAAAAATTGAGTTACATTTGTTGCAGTGAACCACGGGCTGCAACTGTATCGGCTGCTTAATGTCCGACGTCAGGACATTCAGCTGCCGATTTTACACGGTTTCAGCTCTATGGGCATTAAGCCCACAGGGCTAAAACTTTGGGGGCACCTTCAGCAGTCCAAAAGAAAATAAAAATTTGTTTGCAGCAAACTAATTTAATTTGCTTTTGGGCTGCAGAGCTCCAGATCGAGATCTCTCTCTATCGGGGGGAGGGGGGGCACTGGATGGTGCCTTTGAAGTCTGAGATAACTATCTCATTAGTGAAGGGGTTAAATTTAAGAAGCACAGGACACCAAAATTGCAATTTCTCTGAAGAAAAAAAAAAAAGGAGATGCTAGATTTGATGTAGATACCAGCAATGAAACAGCATTTAACAGGGACTCTACAGGATTGTTCTTTGATCTGTCTGAGACAACATGTCGGACTCAATCTAGGGTTGCGTGGGTGTAGTTCTGACTCCTGTACAGCTCTAGGACTTTACCCCCAAGGATACAAATCTTCAAATTAAAAATAGGAATGAAAACTCAAACGAACGCAGATAATAAATATAGGTTTCTGACAATTCTAATATAAATATATACTGTCAACAATAGAAGACAATGGCTTAACTGTGATCGTCACATTTATCATTTATGGGTATTAAAAAGTTATAATGTACTGGATAGTATAATATTTTTAAAAACATTAACCTCCCTGGCGGTCCGATTCTGACATATTGTATATGTCAGAATCAATCCTATTTATTTTGGCCCCCCTAGCGGTATTAGTGTGACTCGGGGGTTAACTTTCAATACTGAAAGCGGTATCCCCGAGCCACACTCAGGCCGTTACTTACATTCCTGCACTCCCTTGCTGTCCCCGCAATCACACTGCAGCCGATCGCGATGTCACACTTCCTGGTTTCACTCCTTGCGAGAAGAGATCCAGGCAGTGTGACGTTGCGAGCGGCTGGAGGAGACTGCGGGGATCAGCGAGGGAGCGCAGGACATGTAAGTATCCAGCCCGAGTGTGGCTCGGGGATACCGCTTTCGGTACAAAAAGTTAACCCCGAGCCACACTCTGGAATACCGTCAGGGAGGTTAAAAGGAGAGGAGATGAAGCGGACCTCTGACCTAGATACATTTGCATCTAAAACATTTAACATTGATGCTGATATTTTTATTTTTTTAACAAAATAAAAAGGATACGCACATGTATAATGTGGTATTTATTTATAAAGGATTTTACCAGGAAGGATACATTGAGATTTCTCTCGTTTTCAAGTATGTCCTGGGTTATATTGAAAAGGATATTCTAGGGTTAAAATGAGTGGAGTGAAAACTAAGTGTTTAAACATTAAGGCCGGGTTCACACCTGCACGTTCTTCAAAACGTGCACAAAACGAGTGTCTTTTTTACGCGCGTTCGCGCATACGAAAAAACGTGCGAACACGCATTTCAGCACGTTCGTGGCTATGTGTATGGCCGCGAACGCGCTGCTATGCGCACCAAAAGAAGCTCCCGTACTTCTTTGGGTGCGGGACATTTTAAAGCGTTCTAAAACGCTCAGGTGTGAATGGGTCCCATTGAAAAGCATGGGATTTCTTCGTCCATGCGTTTTAAAGCGCGCAGAAATGCGCTTTAAAACGTCTAGATGTGAACGGGGCCTAAATCTTACTAAAGGGTTATGACGGGTGGGTAGGGTCAGTAAGTATAAAAACCTTTTTTCCTCCGGTGCTGGTCCAGATGTGACACGATGCAGGCTTCAACTCAATCTGCAGCTGTTGGGGAGAAGCTGGACACGCAAATGAGTTTCCGGCCAACACAATGGCTCTTAATGCCAGTGCATTGGAGCCATTGACTAGAGGTGGAAATGAACTAGTGTACAGTCCTGACCTTTTTTCAGGAAGCCAGACAGTCATTTGGCGATTTGAACTTTTCGGGCAGGGCTAATCTCCAACACTCTGAAAGAGGAAGGCAGGAGGGAACGGTGTATGGCGACTATCCATATTGATCTGAATGCTCACAGTGCCTCAAGTGTCTTTATACCGGAAGAGATTCCAGCAGCTGCGAATTACCGGTTTATTTGATCATTTTTGTGTTGTTGTATCATGGAAAGGCTGCCATTCTGGGTCACAAAGCACCTGTGATGGAAGTGCATTTTTTTGTTGCCTTTTTAGTTGAATACTTTAGGTGGAGCGAATTTTTTTTTAAGGCGAAAATCAATATTTGTGTTCTTTTTATTTGTATGAAGTTGTGTACATATTCCAATACGGTGTTCGTAATCAACCAGCATACATTTGAGGAGGGTATTGATTGGTGATAACCTGTTCCAGGTGCTTTTAACTCCATTTATTTTCTCCCCAGGCAGAACACTCTTAACACTCATAATAAACAGCCCTTGATGTACAGCAGAAAAGCAAATGTAACCAACGTCTGTCAGTGAAAAAGCTTTAATGGGTTGGATTGCAACAGTCAGAGTGGAATAAATCTCTAAATTGTTTGTTACCCTGTGGACCTCCCATTGTGTTTGCGCCAAACTGGGTTTTCAATATTGAATTTAAAAATTAATGTTGATGGGGGTTTGTTTTAATAACATTGCAAAGCCATCCACAAGCGAGACTACACTTCAAATCGTCCTTTAATTCGCACTGTTATATCTAACAAGAGACGTTGATGAAGAAGTCGACAAAACTTACGTTTTCACTTATGTCAAGGTTACTGGCAGAGAAATGGACGCTGAAAAATCAACACACTTGCCTTTGGATTGGTTCTCTGTTGAAGTCGCCTTTCTTCTCGTTCCCTTTGCAATCTCTCAAATTCATCTCTAATCTCTGCCGCTGTCCGTCTTCTCTCTACAACCTAAACATAAAGAACGGTTTGCATCAGTAGAACAAAGGCAGGAATGTGGCCCATCGGACAGGGCATTGACTAATTATCAAACGCATTTCGCACCCACAGTTCATTAAACAGTCGGAGGGAATGTACAATATACTGTAATGTTTGTTTATATAGGGAACATTTTGCAGTTACAATGGTGAAACATTTACATATGTAGCACAATAAAAATACTATTCGATCAGGGTGGGGGGTATTAAACTGTTGCACTGAGCACTTCTCAGACGGATTTGATCACATCCTGTAGGCCGAATCGTTCGCAATAGAAAAGTTTACCCCAGCTATAGCCCTGTAAAGTGTCTAAAACATCAATAAAAGGAATCCATCTATAAATCAGTGATTAAAGAAACGGTCTAGCTAATAATACTCACCTTCTCTCCCTTGACAGGCACTGCTCGTCTCCATCAGCTCAGAGGTATCCAAATCCGGAAGTGCCTGCAGCTTTTCCACACAATTTGCATACCTACCCAAAATTGTGTGGCAAAGGCACCACAAGTTGAGTTGTGCATCATTTGGGACTTGTGCACTTTCCATACGCAAGGCGCCTGCTCAGAAGGCTGGATCAGAGCTGCATGTGCAGAACCGATCCATCGATACCGCTCTTCGAACGCCTGCTATTGCAGAGGGTGACGTTGGCTTGCTCTCTGCGTGCTGACGTCACCTGTGACCGATCTGGGGACGGGCAGCCGGGAAATTCAAAATCCCAGATCTTATGCCGGTGACAACGAAAGAAACCCTTCCACTTACCCCTGATCAGTGCTGTGGGGGGGGGGGCACTCCACACATCCTGGCCACTTTAAAATGCTGCAGTGGTTAGGATGTGCAGAGTGTCCCTTAAGCGGATTAAAGTGGTCATGGCTATTGGAGTATGGCAATAGAAGGGCAGTGTATGCTGGGAAGGAAGACTGATATTTTACCATTTTTAGAAAATCTATAAATTTGCCAGCAATTCAACTCGCACAATGTATAGACAAAAGCCCAAGCCCTTTCAAATGACATTGTACAGCGCTACGGAACTCGCTGGTGCTTTATAAATACTTGTAACTGTCACTGCCATTAAGATGCTTTGAGCACGATGGGTTCACTTTAAGCCATATGACAGAATTATTCCTTCACGGGTCATTACTATGGGGCATCCATGGTGGAATACTTCAGCCATGCAATGGAAAGGGGTGAAAAGAATTATCTATTCTCCAGTAATGGTCTGACAGTCAAGGTTTCTGCTAAGGCCGGGGTCAGACGACCGTTTTTGAAAGCGGAAGGAACGTCCGTGAGAGTGGACTTTCCTTTCAATCTGACGCCCGTCTGGCCACCTCGCTGAGCGCTGTTAGTGCGCTCAGCGCTGCAAGACTCGATCTTCCTATGGAGGATCGTGCTTTGTAGCCCTGTCGAATGCGCGTCGTTGCGCATCAATGGGGAGGCTCTCAGCACGGCCGTAGCACCTCTGCTGCAGCATGCGCAATTCGTGTGTGTGCGCTACAGCGTGTGGCCGGCCCCGTCGAAGTGTCACAATGTTGCGACGGAGGCCGGGAGGCACCCCAGCCTAAAGTAGGGTTGTCCAGGGCCTGCATTGAGAGGCATTGCCTGGTCAGGAATGTACATAGCTTTGCATTCCCAATCTAAATGCCAGAAAGTTGCCTAAAATGACATTAACTCAGGATAGTACTTGAAAGAAATAGTGTGTAACTATTTGTAAGGAATAAAAGGGTGAAAAAAATATATTTAAAAATCATCCAAAAACAAAAGTTTCTAAAAAAAGAATTAAACAAAAAAAGAAATACAAAGCAAGGAAGAAACTGTTATTTATGTCCCCACAAACATCAAATTTGGATTTGGTTCTGGATTCTGAATGATTTCTATAAGCACGAAAGCAGATGGAGTCGTTTTCAACTATTACATTGACAGCAGTAGGAATTAATAGTTTGTAACAGACAGATCTGTTGTACTCAAACAGACTATGACCAGTTACACATACAGAAAGAAATGACAAATGTCTGTAGATTTAAGCAGGTGTTGAAATACACGGGCAATTCATCTTAAGTAACCTGGGGTTATAAATGAGAAATGTTCACAGAGAATACAGCGTGTATGAATGTGAGGATTGGCTTCCCAATACACACATATTTATATATACATAAAAACCAATTTTTATAAGACATCACACTTTAGGTTTTCTGGATTCACTTGAAATTCAGGGATATGAATAAAAATGTATATGGACACGTCTGCCAGTCTTGAAAAATATCTAACCTGATGTGATAACACTGGTCAAAAATAGATCAGCAGCTATAAGGTGCATCAAGAAAAATATCCACAGTGTCTATATTCTATAGTGCTATGGGTGTTAAAATATAACTTTAAACAAACGAAATCAGCTTTCCTATAATTACCATAACAGGAATTCCAAAAACATCTGCAAGTTCCTTCTCAAATAATAAAATGAAGAAAGACGCACGCTTACGCTATAGCAGAGACATTAAAATCAACTACACACAATGTATAACTTTCATTATGTCTGACTATTCTGTTAGACAGCTCTATTAGATTTCAAACAACTTATGTACAGTGTACAGATATATTTTCACGTCAGAGTTTAGCCAGCACATTTAGCAATCAGATTGAGAAACTTATTATTACCATATATGGTTCAGAGATGTTTTTTCTGGCTTACAACTTGCGCGCACTTTCCCCAACATTCCTAACAGGATCACGTGTCATAAAAAGGGAGAGGGAAAGGGGGAAAACTACAGCCCAATACATATTAAATACAGTACGTATTTGAATCACAGGATATTTATATTCATACAAGAAATTAAAATATCTATCAATTCTTTCAATGGGTATTACTAAAGTATGACCCGATAACTGTTTGGCAGCATTTCTATTCTTAAAGACTATGTTTATTAACAAAATAGTTTAGAAGAATAAGTTTAAAGGACATAAGCCTGAAACAAAATCTTAAAGTAAACCGGTCACGAGGTTTAATTTGTGTGGAAACCACATAGCGCGGTGTTTTGCCAGAAAGGTGCACTACTAGGGATGCACCGATACCACTTTTTTTAAGACCGAGTACGAGTACCGATACTTTTTAAAAGTACTCACCGATACCGAGTACCGATACTTTTATTTAATGTCATGTGATGCTTTCCAATAGGAACAGACCTCATTTAAAAATTTATATGAGATTTGCCCCCAGCTCACATGGATTTGCCCCCAGGTCTCATGGATTTGCCCCCAGGTCTCATGGGTCTGTCCCCAGCTCACATGGGTCTGCCCCCAGCTCACATGGGTCTGCCCCCAGCACTCATGGATATGCCCCAGCTCTGATGGATTTGGCCCCAGCTCTGATGGATATGTCCCCCAGGTCTCATGGATTTACCCCCAGGTCTCATGGATTTGCCCCCAGCTCACATTGATTTGCCCCCAGCTCTGATGG
Organism: Leptobrachium leishanense; assembly: GCA_009667805.1. Taxonomy (NCBI): domain Eukaryota; kingdom Metazoa; phylum Chordata; class Amphibia; order Anura; family Megophryidae; genus Leptobrachium; species Leptobrachium leishanense. The sequence continues at coordinate 49,578,224 of CM019073.1, forward strand.
ATTTGCCCCAGCTCTGATGGATATGCGCCCCCAGCTCTGATGGATATGCGCCCCCAGCTCTGATGGATATGCGCCCCCAGCTCTGATGGATATGCGCCCCCAGCTCTGATGGATATGCGCCCCCAGCTCTCATGGATATGTCCCCCAGGTCTCATGGATTTGCCCCCAGGTCTCATGGATTTGCCCCCAGGTCTCATGGATTTGCCTCCAGGTCTCATGGATTTGCCCCAGGTCTCATGGATTTGCCCCCAGCTCGAACGCTGGGGAAGCTGGCCGTGTGCATGTAAAGCACGCGGCCAGCGTTCCCCTCCGGCGCACCGCGATACTCACCCATCCTGAAGGTGCGGTCGCTGGCCAGTGATGCGATCACGTGGCCGTCGGGCGCATCTGTGACTCTGCCTCCAGCCGAGAGGCAGCGTCACAGGAGCGCCCAGTGGCCGCAGGAACCCATCACTGCCCAGCGACCGGACCTTCAGGATGGGTGAGTATCGCGGCACGCCGGAGGGGAACGCTGGCCGCGTGCTTTTCATGCACGCGGCCAGCTTCCCCAGCCCCGCGGATCCCGGCAAGCCGGCCCAGCGCCGGCTTCCGGTATCGGCGGGATGTATCGGGCCGTTTGCACGAGTAACAAGTACTCGTACAAACGGCAATATCGGCACCGATACTAGTATCGGTATCGGTGCATCCCTATGCACTAGTGTTACTCGTCCTACGCATTGAAAACATGCATGAATAAGAAATGCAGTAACAATACATATAACCTGATACTGCACAAATAATTGCCTCTTTTTGGCGTTTCTCATAATTTGCCATCCATTTTTTGGGTCAACATATGGAAAAAAAGTGGAAATACAAACAAATATAGTGAAGCCTGTCTCTACACCAGCTGATGAAGCCGTTTACATACGGTGAAACACGTTCTGGAGACCTGTATGTGATTTTAATTTGTTTTGAATTATGTTTTAATAGATTTTTATCCATTTAAAACGATCACATCGATCTCAAACGAAAGATCCATATGTGCAGGACAGGTCTTAGAGCAATGGAAGCTCCTCCAATAGTAAGTGCAAAATAATGATCTCTAAACGTACTTGGACCTGCACCAGGAGCGGTTTTTTTGTCCTTAACTCCTAGTATATATCAGTAGTGGTGAAAGGAAAACCTCAGCCAGGTGTATGATTACTAGACATGTGCACAGCACAAAATTTCGTTTTGAACTAATGGATTAGTCCTAAAATGCAATTTATTTAGTTACTGAAGAAATTCGTTTTCAGTTCTTTAGTATGAAAACTAAATTCATTCATCCGAAAACCAATGGATACAATTACTATTGTAGTGGCTCCTCAGAGGGCTGAGATCGCTGCTTGTTACAGTATCTCTCACTCTCAGCACAATGTGGGCCATATTACATAGTTGGTGCTAACATAACCAGAGTTGTTGTAAACTTGCCAGAGCCATTATAGCCAATGGAGGTTTTCAGTTTACAACAGCCTGGTTAAGTTAACACCAACATTGGAATACTGCCCCGTGTCAGGCAAAGCTGTTACAGTAACTGACTGCTGCTCATCACAGAGCTCAGAGTTTCAGTAAAACTAGTAAATAATATTTTCATATATAAGAGGTTAGAACAATATTATTTCCTTGTTTTAATGAAACTCTGAGCACTGTTACAGTCAGTTACTGTAACAACTGAGCCTGATACATTGTACGGAGAGATAATGTAACAAGCAGCCGATCTCAGCGCTCACAGCCACTGGATTTAAAGGGCTGAAAAAAAAGGATCCTCTCTGTTTAATGTTTAGAACATCCTCCTGCATTAATTAATACCCCTCTCTGTATAATGTATACAACATCCACCTGCATTATTAATACCCCTCTCTGTATAATATATAGAGCATCCTCCTGAATTAATTAATGTCCCTCTCTGTATAGAACATCCTCCTCAATTTATACCTTTCTCTGTATAATGTATATAACACCCTCCTGCATTAATACCCCTCTCTGTATAATGTATTGAACATCCTCCTGCATTAATTAATGCCCCTCTCTGTATAGAACATCGTACTGCATTGGCATGTGGAGGGTGCAGATCTTCGGATGTTGCGATGTTGCGTTCTTCATTGCTGGTCTCCTTCACTCAATGTAATATCACAAAAAGGACTGAAACTAAAATGTAGTGCATTTTATTTTAGTTTCTTTCGTTTTTTGTACTGAGCAGTTTCGTTTCTCTTGAGTCATACTAAAACTAAATTATCCCAAAATTCTGACTAAATCGTTTTAGTACTAAAACGAATGCACATGTCTAATGATTACCTGTGAAGGGAGAAAGCAACAACCCAGAGGCGTGGATCCACTTCGAGCCAGTGTTTGGGCTCTATATTTGCGAATGGAAGATCATATATTGTAGAGACCTTCTTCACTATATTTGTATGTATTTCCACTTTTTTCATTTTGTTGACTGAAAAAAATGCATTGTAAATTATGAGAAACGTCAAATACCTCAAGAGGCAATTATTTGTGCTGTATCAGGTTATATGTATTGTTACTATCTGTCTGATTTATGGGGAAACCACTGCATTCTGATACCTGCTGTTGAGATTTTGGTGGCGGAACGTGCTGTGTGGCGCTGCACCATCCCAGGTTGCTTTAATAAGAAATTTATCGGATATGGAACCCTTCTTCAGTATATTGCGTTACACTACAGAAAGGTTCCATACCCGAAACGTTTGTTACATATGCTCATCCTCTGCATTAAACACAGGTGACACTAGTGCATCTGAGGGGGGGGGGACAACAGTGCTGGCTCTACTCTTTCAGCATGGCATCATTTTTCTGTAGTGGGACTTTAGTTGAGCCCCCCAACTATTTTGTATACCATTTAATTTCTGTAGGATAGCGAAGCATACCATTGATCATAAAAGTTTGGTTATTGGGTAAATACTCCAAAGAGTGATCAGAAGGGTACCCTCCTTCTGGTGTGTGACTGACAGGTGAGTGTGTAACACATTAAAGAGGTACAATTTAAGTCCCAATCAAATGAGAGAGCCTTTAAAAAATAAAAAAAAATGTTGAGCTGGTCTCTGCACTTGATTAGGGCCCAATCGTGTGAAATGTCTGCCTTTTTGATGATAGAGAGGGAATTGAGCTCATCACTGCAATGATCTTCTCTTCGGCTCCAGAAACCTTGTCATGGTGCATTTCCCACCATAAGCAACAAAATGAGATAGAATGATTCATTGATGCAGGTGCTTGGTTCAGAAGAGACGGTTCCGCTCTACGATCAACCGAAAAAGTGGTCAGCATTTCATGGACAAATAGGCCAAGAAGAGTCCATTGGGATGGAAACCAGGGAACTGCCGCATCAAAAGTAAGATTCTTTTCAAGATACATAAAAAACGCCATCATGCAATGCTACTTGGGACAGATATCATCAATAAAGAACTTGACAAACCCCTAGAGGTCATCAACACACTGACGAAATCTAGCAGAGACTATGACGATGTAAAGACAAAGAGACACCATTGGGTATCTGCAGGACGTCTGCGGAGGAGATGAAGTCAAAGGGTAAAAAACTGTTTAAAAATAGCTGGTTTGCTCTATAGCATAAAAGGTTGGAGGAGATTTATTAGGAGTTTATGCTCCAGCTGTAGCAAAGGGTATTAAGGATACAGCAAAAGGGACGTTTTCATCTAATTTTACTCAAAAGAACAACTAATATAACAAAAGGGGTTATTTAGAGAGCACCGAAATGTCACCGTCATTTCAGTGCTATCTCGTTCGCCACACTTCAGCGAGTTAAATTCGCTGACCCTGCCGTGAACTCAACATTCACCACCGGGTCCCCGAAGTCCGGTGAATCGACTCGCTGAATACATCCGATAAACCCACCGAATGCAGACGCAAACACCACAAAACGAATAAAAAAAAAAAATGCTGAAAAATCACAGAATTGATCCGAAAAACCGCCGAACGCATACAATGAATCATTCAGAAATTAAGTCGAGCAGCCGTCGAACATGGGTAAAAAAAAAAAAAATATACTGCAACTTTTAATAGGCGTTTTAAATCAAACTAGTGCATGACAATGCTTGGAAATATAGAAGGTCCTATGAATAACAATAAAAAGATCTGTTAAAGAATAGAAAAAATGGCCATGTAAAATAAATCAAATCGGAAATAACATTTTTGCTGAAAAAGTCTTAAAAACAAATCCTAAAAAATAAAAAGATACTTTTTGCTGCAAGTGAAAAGAATAAACGATTGAATAAATATTTAAGGAAAAAAGGGAATTGTTTGTACATTGAAACCTATGGGATTCGCCTGCTTAAACCTGTCGAACGAAACAACCGCAAATCAGGGCATTTCACTGACATTTCAGTGTTGTTCGACGTTCTCTGAATAGATTAACCACTGCTTCTCTATGGGGATTTCACTGCCGCCAAAGGTCGCCATATTTCGCGAATTGGCAGCTTTTTGAATAGCCGTATGGCCAAGCAATTGCACAGTACGGGGAAATTCACTGCTCGGTGAAATACCGTGGCCAATTCGGTGCTCGCTGAATAACCCCTAAAGGCAGTTAAAAAGGCATCATGAGAATTCAATGTAATATGAATAGTCACGGTGACCTGAGTGCCCTAAAACAGGAGGTGAGGGGGTAGTTAGTATTTAATCTCTGTCTCTGCCCCCCTTTAACCCTAAAGTGCTTCTTTAACCATGGGCACCAAAATTTGAAAGACTATTAGGCTGGGGTCAGACCAACGCATTTTTAACGGGGGTTTAGGTGCACTTAATCACGGCTGTAGTAGCAGCAAATGAAGAGCAATGACGGCCAATACACGAAGTCCGGCTGCACGAAAGTCCGGCCGCGCAACGCAAGCAGGAAACGAACGCATTTTTTCGAGAACGTAGAACCGCTAGTACTGACGTACAGAGTGCGCTGCGTCAGCATAGCGGCGTGTGTGCGTAATTAGGAAACATCAGACGCTGCTAATGTCCGGCCAACATAACGTCCAGACGCAAGAAGTGTTTTATTGACGATCTGTAAAAAAACACGCACGCAAATGTGCATCGTAAGACCGTTTTCGCGCATCCCGTGAAAAAATACGTCAATGCGTTCGGACGCACTTTTTGACGGTCGCTGCGAATAATGCGTTCGTTTGACCCTAGCCTAAGAAGGTCACTGCAGAACTCAAACCATCCGGCGAAACTACATCATATAGAATATTTATAGAAAACCAAATTATGGGATCCTTTCAGATTTTTCTGCCTGGTCTGAAGCTTCCGAGAGAAGAAATAGTCGAAGTAGACTTGCTTATTGGGGTCGTCGTCTCATAGAAAAAGCATGCTCCGAGACATAAAAGGGATGACTTATCCTGAATAGGTAGAGCATTGTTAAAACATCTTCTGTCTCCATCTGAAATCATTATGCCTTGTTACAAAAGGAACAGTTAAGTTACTTGGGGAAACTATGACCTGTCTGCTTAACGGACTGTTTTAACTTTTTCCAAAGGACAAAATAATAAAAGACAATAGGGCCAGTAATTAATGCAGGAAAGTAGCGACACTTTTTTGTCTAACTATCTTTATCTTAGGGAGACACTAATGAGTGAGATAGAAAAATGTCTGCAATAACTGCTACAAATCTCAAACTGTACATTAAGCAGATTATATCTAACAGATATTGCAAACGTTTCGCTTTTGGCCCATTTCCTCCCTCATCTTTTTTTCCTGCCAATTCCGTACGACGGAGAGGGAGAGAATCCTATTTTTAGAAGGACAATTTCTGAAAATCACCGGCGCTAGGATTTACGACTCGGCTGGTATTTCAAATCCAATGTTATCGCTCCAAGACCAATAAAATAAAGACTGGCTTTCGGAGTCAAATTATGGATAATCAGCTAACTTATTCTGTTGGTTTAAATCAATTTTACAACACTGGTTTACTAACGCTAAACTATAGTGTATCAAGTAGAAGAGAAGAAGGGGGGAAAAGCAACTTCTATGTTGTTGGAGATTGGGATCACCATTACGGATAAAATGATTTATCGTTAAATCAAAGAAACATGAATGAGGACAAGAAACAAATTTGACTGCCTAGGCTCAACACTTGCTTTGCTATCTTATAGCCCAACACACAACGGGCTCTATTAACTTCTTCACGCAAAAGCGCAGTGCCATTTTTTTTGCGCGCAGCGTTAAACGCGTGAAAGATAACAGTGGTATTACAATCCAATCGCATTTTTTCATCCGTCAAAAAATTATGCGCGTAAAAAAGACGTGCAAAAACGCATGCGCATTAACGTTGCGCGCAGAAATCGGTGTGCGGACTGTTTAACGCGATTCAGCCAATCAGAATTAAGAACCGCAATTGTCTCCCGTTCAGTTTTTGCACCTGTCAAAATCAATCTGAGCATATATGCTGCAGCAATAATAAAAACACGCACAACTTCTCCATTTTATTGTTTGGGTATGTGTAGAATGTGTAAGGTGTATTTGGTTTCGGCCAGGACGTTCAGACTTGTCATTAACACCAGCTTTTAAAAAGACGTTGAAATTATGCACGCAAACGTTGTCCGTTAAAATTTGCGCATAGATTGTAATACCATCCGCCTACCAGCGCACAAACGCATTTGCGCTCACAATGTTAAGTATAGGACAGCAACATACATTACGCTCGCACAGGGTTTGCGCAGGTTCCCCAGCGGTAGACGTTAACACGCATTTTTTGCGCAGACATTGTAATACGACGTTCTGCGCAAAGGGTTTTTCCCCTCGCGTTAATGCGTTTTTGCGCACGCATTAACGTTTGCGCGAAGAAGTTAATAGAGCCCAACACGTTTTAAGGATTTGTTTGTCAGATGTTGAACATAAGCACCTATAACACTTAATGAAATGGCACAAACCAACCTTCAGGCATCCCTGGGAGTATTATTCAAACAGTCATTATAATAATGTAATATCTGATCTGCGGAGGATACATAAAGGCTGCAAGTAGATACATATAGAATTCAAGAACTGCGGCTTCAAAACAAACGTAAGTGCATTTTACATAATCATGAAATGTGCGATAGTCATCAACATCTTTATTAAAGTAATAACACACACACACATATATATATATATATTAGGGCTGCGACTAACGATTATTTTCATAATCGATTAGTTTACCGATTATTTTTTCAAATTAATCGGTTAAAAGAAAAGCATACGCAAATTACATATTTTTCACACACACAAGGTACACGAGCACCTGGTCACAGTGATGGATTGATGTTGCATGGCAGATTAAGTCCATGCCTGCTTTCTTCCCAAACGAAAGCACAGACATGATGAGGTCAGCACAGAATCCGTGTGAGAAGGGGGTGCCCTCTACACAGCCTGATCATTTTAGGATATTAGAGTGTCCCTTTACAATAATTACATGAACAAACTGAGCGGGAGGAGTGTCTGGAGGTGGAATGGAGCGAACTAGGGCACGGGATTTGACCCAAGTGTGAGATGAAGTGGGTTTGGGCAAAAGACCGGACTTTAGTTTGGGAGGGAGTTTGTAGGAAGGAACCGAAAGGGCGAGAATGGCAGCTCTAGACCAAAGAGGGGGTGGCAGGCAGGTTGAGGTGGTACAGGACGGAGCAAAATCTGAGGTTATAATGTTTAACTCAGTCCGACTCTAAACAGTGTGTAAAACATAACAAGGAAAAAAAGTGTCATCTGCGCTCGTTTCTATATATTTCCATGTACAACAAAACACTGAGGTTTTTGATTGTTTCAATGGCCATTGTAACGTAAGCTCACTTGCCACTTCAAGGCACCTCTTTATAGAGTGAGTACCTAACAATTGTAACCAAAAGGCCGCTCTACTGAGCAGCTCCAAGCCCCTCCTGCTGCTTTTCAGCTAAGGAGAGGCAGAGATATGGTGGGTTTTATTTATACACGCACCAAACACTTCCCATTTGGGATTAAAAACAAAAACATGGAAAGGGGAACAGCTGCAAAACGACGAACTGGTGTTACAAGCATGATATACATAAATACAGAAAAAAATGGCGTCGCGCCCATACTCACCGGAGCGGCAGCAACTGCCAGGAGTAACAGCCCAGTTAATGTATAAAACATAACAAGGAAAAAAAGTGTCATCTGCGCTCGTTTCTATGTATTCCATGTACAACAAAACACCATGAGGTTTTAGGAGCTGCTCAGTAGAGCGGCCTTTTGGTTACAATTGTTAGGTACTCACTCTATAAAAAGGTGCCTTGAAGTGGCGAGTGAGTTTACGTTGCAATGGCCATTGAAACAAACAAAAACCTCAGTGTTTTGTTGTACATGGAATACATAGAAACGAGCGCAGATGACACTTTTTTTCCTTGTAATGTTTTATACATTAACTGGGCTGTTACTCCTGGCAGTTGCTGCCGCTCCGGTGAGTATGGGCGCGACGCTATTTTTTCTGTATTTATCTAAACAGTGTGTGCTGTACACAAATCGATTAATCGGAAGCCGATTAATCGATAATGAGAATAGTTGAAAACTAATATATATATATACACACACACACACATATACATACGTAGAGCCTCTCTCAAGATTACTATGTATTCCTCTAGGTTTGTTTTTTGTTATTTTGTGTCATTCGCAGGTCCTCGGAGTCCTGAGTTTAGCCGTTTGTAAAAATGCACTATTCCAGACAGATCTCTGACTGCTGAAAATACGTTCCCAATTTGAGGGTTCACAGCCCATCGATCTGTGTGTATATGTATGCACACTCAAATAGATTTATACTCTATATATCTCTCAGGTCTTATCAGAAGATTTTTTTTCATGATGTGAATACTTTTGCAGTAACAAAATCTGCATGTCCGTTTCTACCTTTCAGATCGGCGAGTGCTGTGTTCCAGACTATTAAGCATGAAACAAAATAATAAAGATTTGGGAAAACTATGAAGTAATAAGAAAAAAAATACAAAAACACACTATTAAAAAAAATTACCATACATCTCAGCTTAAACAGAAGCATCAAAAAACAAACAAAGATCACCAGATAGCGCAAAAAAATAGTTTTCTTAAGTAATATCCGAAGTTACTACTGTATATACATATCTGTAATACGGGATTGGAGGTTTAGGTATGTCCATTGTCCAGACAAAGGTTCGACGCAAGCAAGAGGTGGAGCAGATGAAACTCGAGAAAGGAAGCGGTATTCGGGTAATGTTCGGGTAATCCTCTGAAATAACCTGCAGTATTCTCCCGTTCTTGTTCTTATCTTGTAATGTGGTATGGATCACTCAAAGAAAGCACAAAACAAGCGCTCACATAGCGCACTAACTCCTTATATAGTGAAAATCGTATAGAGACTACAGCCAAATTTGCACTCACCGAGGTTGGAGCCTGTCAGATCATTAGGCTCATTTCATACGCATGGGTGTTTCTTTTTTTAGGCAAAAACACCTAAAAATGCCCCTCTGGTTGTTGATTCCAGGATATAGTGGCTCAATATTCCAAAGAAAGGCCCAACAGGTAAAATGTCAAACATTTAATAGATAAAACACATCTAAAATATATGCATAAAATAGCAAAAACTACTGAGACGCGTTTCGGCCATATGCCTTCATCAGTCAGTGTATGGAGGACTCTGCACACCTCCCTTTACTTATAGTCCTCTAATGAGGTTTAATTGCAGCCCTCTGTGATCAGAAAAAAACGCGTTATCACTTCCGGTCTGGTACATCCGGTATGTCCGTTACGTCATTTCCGGTTGGCAACGTCACTTCCGGTGGGCTCCAAGATGTCGATCATCGTCACCACCGGATATCCTCGTGTGTGCAGGCCATTTTGGTGCAAATTCAGGCCGCATGCATATCATTACAGCGCGAATTTAGACCATGTGCTAATACCTCTCAATGCAAACTTAATGTGAACTTAATTATCGAGGCATTGATCATTACAGCGGCATACTGAATGACAAACCGCATACATAAAATCAACGGATTAGAATAATCAAGTTAAAATACTAAAATAGAGTAAAAGTTCAAATCCTTAGTTTAAAAATCTATTCTATAGCAAATAATATCTGTTTAAGGCAGCAGCATCGTTTTACATAGGACAGCAGTCAGGGCTCTAAAACTTTGTAGCTACATATTGCAAAAGAGATCTACTTAAAAACTTATTCAGACAATATATAGACAATATATTAATACCTGGGTAAATTACTAGATATTGATCAAACTCTACAGCTAGAATAGGAATTTGCCGTTGCCATTTACACAACTATCGTATTAATATTATCGGTTTAATAAACAGATCGGACTAGAGAGATAAAACTCGAATAATGATAATAACTTTAGATAAAAGGGAAGATCCAGGAGAAAGGTATGAGGAAAGGTAAAAGGGGGGGGGAATAAAAACTAATGAACTACCCATCATTTAAAAAGTGACACAGCTCGATATCAGCATTTAGGCCGCCAGGTTGTAATGAGTTCATGAAATATATCCACCTCATTTCCTCCTTGCCAAGCACTTTTTCAAAATTGCCTCTTCTCCAGGAGGGTGTTAATTTCTTCATTCCTATGAACCTTAATCTTTCTGGATTTTGTGAGTATTTTTGTTTAAAATGTAGCGGCACACTATGATTCTCCATTCCCTTCCGAATGTTCCTCACATGTTCCTGTATGCGTACATTTAAAGGTCTCGTTGTACGGCCTACGTAATTAAGCCCACATGGTCACGTTAAAAGGTATATCACATTACGTGAGAAGCAAGTGATTACCTCTTTAATTCTTACATTCCTACCTTTCCTCTGGACTTCAGTCACTATCTCCTTTTTACTTCTAGTATTCCTGCAATTTAGACAATTTCCACATCTATGGAATCCCTTCATGATCCCAAAATGATTAACAGCTGATTTCTTACCCCCCATCCTGTGTTAGCTCCATTTTCAAATTTCCAACTCCCCGGCAAATAATTCTGGGTTTCTCTTGCAGAACTTCACTCAGAATAGGGTCTTGACGTAGGATGGGCCAATACTTTCTGATAGTCTGTCTGATGTTCTTGTTGTGTGGATTATAGGTGAATATGAAAGGGACATTGTCATTCATACTCTTTACCGAGGATCTCTCTTTCAAAAGGGACTCCCTTTCAATAGACCTTATTTCCCCTCTTGTGGTTTCTAAACTCTCTCTATTGTAACCATTATCTTCAAAGTCTCTAAGGAGTTTATTCGATTGATCATCATAAACTTCCACATAAGTACAGTTTCTCCTCAATCTTGAGAACTGTCCTTTCGGGACATTCTCCAACCATTGGATTAAATGACAGCTATTCTTCGCAATAAAGCTGTTGCAAACAACATGCTTAAAATGGGTCCTTGTCTTCAATGTAGTCTGAACAGGAGTTACATATATTTCCAAATCCAAAAACGTCACTTCCGTTTTACTCCATATTGTAGTGAGTTTAATTCCTCTCCCATTATTATCGAGGATATTCAGAAACTCTCGGGAGCTTATTCTCCTCCCCTTTCCATATGAAAAATACATCATCGATGTATCTCCTATACACCATCAGATGTTGCTACCATTCCGTCAGAAATGTTTCCTCCCACTCCGCCATGAATAAATTTGCATACCCTGGTGCAAAATGGGTTCCCATCGTCGTTCCCCTGGTCTGTAAATAAAACCTATCTTCAAACCAGAAATAATTATTTTCAAGGATCAGTCGTATACCTTCCAAGATAAAAGTTATCTGTTCTGGCAGAAGTAACTTTGCCTTTTCTAGGAAAAATTTAGTGGCCTCCATTCATTGGTCATGTGTAATAATAGTGTACAGAGACTGCACATCACTTGTTACTAGGAAACAACCTTCTCCCCATTCGATCTCTTGAATTATTTTGAGGATCTGCATTGTGTCTCTTAGATAGGCTGGTGTTTTAGTCACATATGGCTGCAGTTGGCGATCAAAGTATTCAGAGATTGTGCATGATATTGACCCTATTCCCGATACAATTGGTCTTCCAGGTGGTTGTTCCATAGGTTTATGTATCTTTGGTAGAAAATAAAACGTGGGGATCCTTGGGTGATCAACTTTCACATACTTATACTCCTTATCATTAAGAATACCCAACTCATATCCATGTTCCAAATATTGCATGAATTTAGTCATAATCTCTTTAGTAGGGTCTTTCCTAAATTCCTTATAAATACTGGTATCACTCAGGAGCCTCATCGCTTCCTGATGAGAATATTCCTTGGTAATGATCACCACACCTCTACCTTTATCAGCCGGTTTGATCCTGATCTCATCGTCCACTTTTAATTGCCGCAGAGCTCCTCTCTCTTTGTGAAGTTATCCTTGTCATAGGGTCCATTTTCTCGATGTCTGTCATCACCATCTTTTTGAACGTCGCTATCTCCTGCGAGATCATTGATTTGGGAAAAAATTTTGATTTTTCTCTTAGACTCGTATGTGTATATACCTTCATTTGCTCTGTCCTTACTCCCTTTTGAAAGAGATCCTCGGTAAAGAGTATGAACGACAATGTCCCTTTCATATTCACCTATAATCCACACAACAAGAACATCAGACAGACTATCAGAAAGTATTGGCCCATCCTACGTCAAGACCCTATTCTGAGTGAAGTTCTGCAAGAGAAACCCATAATTATTTGCCGGGGAGTTGGAAATTTGAAAATGGAGCTAACACAGGATGGGGGGGGGGGGGGGAGAAATCAGCTGTTAATCATTTTGGGATCACGAAGGGATTCCATAGATGTGGAAATTGTCTAAATTGCAGGAATACTAGAAGTAAAAAGGAGATAGTGACTGAAGTCCAGAGGAAAGGAAGGAATGTAAGAATTAAAGAGGTGATCACTTGCTTCTCACGTAATGTGATATACCTATTAACGTGCCCATGTGGGCTTAATTACGTAGGCCGTACGAGACCTTTAAATGTACGCATACAGGAACATGTGAGGAACATTCGGAAGGGAATGGAGAATCATAGTGTGCCGCTACATTTTAAACAAAAATACTCACAAAATCCAGAAGGATTAAGGTTCATAGGAGTGAAGAAATTAACACCCTCCTGGAGAAAAGGGAATTTTGAAAAAGGTTTTGAAATAAGGTGGATATATTTGATGAACTCATTACAACCTGGCGGCCTAAATGCTGATTTCGAGCTGTGTCACTTTTTAAATGATGCGTGGTTCATTAGTTTTTATTCCCCCCCCCCCCTTTTACCTTTCCTCATACCTTTCTCCTGGATCTTCCCTTTATCTAAAGTTATTATCATTATTCGAATTTTATCTCTCTAGTCCGATCTCTGTTTATTAAACCGACAATATTAATACGATAGGAATATGCTGTTGCCATTTACACAACTATTATAGCTGTAGAGTTTGATCAATATCTAGTAATTTACCCAGGTATTAATATATTGTCTATATATTGTCTGAATAAGTTTTTAAGTAGATCTCTTTTGCAATATGTAGCTACAAAGTTTTAGAGCCCTGACTGCTGTCCTATGTAAAACGATGCTGCTGCCTTAAACAGATATTATTTGCTATAGAATAGATTTTTAAACTAAGGATTTGACCTTTTACTCTATTTTAGTATTTTAACTTGATTATTCTAATCCGTTGATTTTATGTATGCTGCTTGTCATTCAGTATGCCGCTGTAATGATCAATGCCTCGATAATTAAGTTCACATTAAGTTTGCATTGAAAGGTATTAGCACATGGTCTAAATTCGCGCTGTAATGCTATGCATGCGGCCTGAATTTGCACCAAAATGGCCTGCACACACAAGGATATCCGGTGGTGACGATGATCGACATCTTGGAGCCCACCGGAAGTGACGATGCCAACCGGAAATGACGTAACGCACATACCGGACCAGAAGTGATAACGCGTTTTTTTCTGATCACAGAGGGCTGCAATTAAACCTCATTAGAGGACTATAACTAAAGGGAGGTGTGCAGAGTCCTCCATACACTGACTGATGAAGGCATATGGCCGAAACGCGTCTCAGTAGTTTTTGCTATTTTATACATATATTTTAGATGTATTCTATCTATTAAATGTTCGACATTTTACCTGTTGGGCCTTTCTTTGGAATATTGAGCCACTATATCCTGGAATCCACAACCAGAGGGGCATTTTTAGGTGTTTTTGCCTAAAAAAGAAACACCCATGCGTATGAAATGAGCCTAATGATCTGACAGGCTCCAACCTCGGTGAGTGCAAATTTGGCTGTAGTCTCTATACGATTTTTACTATATAAAGGAGTTATTGCGCTATGTGAGCGCTTGTTTTGTGCTTTCTTTGAGTGATCCATACCACATTACAAGATAAGAACAAGAACGGGAGAATACTGCGGGTTATTTCGGAGGATTACCCGAACATTAACCGAATACCGCTTCCTTTCTCGAGTTTCATCTGCTCCACCTCTTGCTTGCGTCGAACCTTTGTCTGGACAGTGGACATACCTAAACCTCCAATTCCGTATTACCGATAAGTAATATCTGAAGTTACTACTGTATATACGGATATACATAAGAAAAATATTTTTTTGCGCTATCTGGTGATCTTTGTTTGTTTTTTGTATACTATTTGTAGTACAATCTTTTGTGAGAGTTTTTATTGTACTGTATCCCAGTGTAGCTGCATACCTGAAGTGGATTTATACCCCTTTCCTATTCTACAAAATAAATAGGTGGGGTAACAATTAACGTTGCTAGTTATTAATTAAGCGCCAGCAAACAAACCCCTTTGTTTTTCTAAACAGAAGCATCAGTTTGTTTTTTGATCGTGGGACTTGAATAGAATGTGGAGAATGTTCAGTATTGGTTTTGGCAACGTTACGACATGATAATCAAGGTGTTCAGTGTACGGCTGGGTCAGCAACCTCGATCCTTCAGATGTTTTGGGGCTATTTTTCTCATGGTGCTCAGTCAACCTAATGAGTGGCTAAGCATCATGGCAGATGTATTTCCAAAACCTCTCTAGATTCAAGGTCACTGACACAAGTTGTAGCATTAAGTTGACTTGCAGAAAAACTGAAGAAGAAAAAACAAAACAACCTGTTCTACAAAGATTATCAGGGTTATTCAAAGAGAATTGAAAAGTCACTGCACGTGTTGGGTGACTTTTCGTTCTCTTCAATTCGGTGCGATTTGGCGATCCCATTTCGGCGACCCTGCGGTGTATTCAGCAAGCACCACAGGGCCGTCGTAGTGCAGGGAAAAGCTGCCACAAACCCACCGAACACTCACCACAAAACCCGACGAACGCTCACCGAAACCCACAAAAACATCTGGATTAACCCCGCCGAACACGCTGGAGAAACCCAAGCAGGAGCCGATCACAGCACAGAGCAGCCGGAAAAAGCTGACACCACAGACGAATGGAGTGGGGGAAAAAACCAAAAAGAGTACGCTTGAATGTTTGAAAAGTGAAACGCTGTTTGCAAAGAAACTACAGAACGAAAATGTCTGAAATTTACATATAAGATCCAGTGAATGTTAATAAAATGGGCTGTTACAGAAAAACGATTTTAAAAAAAATAAAACGGAAAAAATATGTTCGCAAAATAATTAAAAAAAAAGCCTAAAACACCCTAAAAAAATCTATACATAAAGAGACTTTTTTACTGCAGAATATTATAATAAACGGTTTATTAGATATTGAATTAAAACGGAAATATTTTTAACATTGAAGCCTGTGGGATTCGCCTGAATAAACCTGTCGAATGAAACCACCGAACAGCAGGACATTTCGGCAACTTTTCAATGCTGGTTTTTGTTCTCTGAATAGACGAAGCATTGCTTCTCTATGGGGATTTCACTGCCCTCGAACAGGCAACGAACAGGCACCGTATGTGCAGGCAATTCGCCAATATTTGGCGAACTGCCTGCTCTCTGAATAGCCGAATGGCCAGGAAAGGTAACCGTACACTGAATTTCAGCGTTCGGTTACTTTTCGGCCCCAATTCAGAGCTCCCTGTATAAAAGTAGGTCTACAAGACAGCTTGTTGGTGTGCACTACTTTCCTATGCCTAACCCCTTCTCCACAGCACACTTCCATGTTTTATGGATTTAAGTCATTAACGTTGTTCTTTTAAATTAGGAACTTGATTCCCCCCTGACAAAAGAACAAAACATTATTACATTGAATTTCCCATGGCCCCTGAAGAAATTGACTATATATGCATATATTTTATTTTCTCCCTACATTGTTTATAATATATTTAAAAAAAAATCATAAATACACAGATTGTTTTGCTTATTGATTTGTACATAATTAAAACAACTCATTTCCTTTGATAACAAAGCATACCCATCCCGTTCCCTCCCAATCAAGGAAAGACATGACTAGAACGTAGTGTACTATTGTATCAAATTATTTACACAATTACAATGCAATAAAAGGAATTTCCCAATTTAGACTTTAAATCTTTTTAATTTTAAAAATCCAAGAAAATAGAGCCCATGGATGAGAGAACTAAATTTTTGTGTTAGAAAAAAAAAAAGTAAGATTGGCACAGTGCAAAACAGACAAGATTTGTTGTATAGCATCGCAAGACTTTAACCTTTACAGGGTAAAATTAATAACTCTAAATTACGTTATCTGTGACAGTCTTTGTGACACACCAAAGGGGAAAAAAAGTGCTTGTTCTCTTGATTTTGAACTACTCAAAATATAACATGATTTACAAATTTTAGGACACGTGTTGAAGGGCTCACTGCAAGGTGAAAGTCTAGCAGCCATAATTCCCATAAAAGCTCAAAATGATGTATTGGGATCCGGTCTGGGGAAGTTTTTTTCCCCTTTATTTCTTTCTATGCTATTTTAAGTTATCATTTTTTGTTTGTCTTTACGTTATTGCTTTTCTCACTAAACGTCTGCATTATGGTTTAGCAACTTATATCTTGCAAATACAAAACTGAAAATAAAAAACATAAATGGATATAATTAGTGGAATGTAGTAAATAAGCTTCCAACCACAGGTCTGAGCTTTAAACCAGTGATTGCTCTATTTGTTTACACTGCCTGAATCATCTAGCATATGTCTAAGGCAGAGGTCAGATGAGCGCACTATGTGCGCCTAAACGGACGTGCCTCCCAGCGTCTGTCGCAGCGTTGTGACGCTTCAACGGGGCTGGGCACACGTTGTAGCGCACGCATGAAGTGCACGCGCTACAAGCGGGCGTGCTGAAAGCCTCCCCGTCTAAACACTAGAGTGCAGTCTACAGGGCTGCAAAGCGCTATCCCCATAGGAGGATCAAGACTTGAAGCGCTGAGCGCACTAACTGCGCTCAGCGAGGTGGCCACACGGGCATCAGAGTGGAAGGAACGTCCACTCTCATGGATGTTCTTTCTGCTCTCAAAAACGCTCGTCTGACCCTGGCCTAAGACGTCTAAATCAATTCCTCCTACCAAAAGCAAGGAGGAAATCAATGATGGTGGGGAGAGTATATTAAAAAATAAAATCTTAAAACCTGGAATGGAAAAAAAAATAATATATATATGTACACACACAAACGCAAAAGAATGGAATCTACACCATTCCATTATGTTCCTTTATTCCTTCCGGAATCCCAACTAAACTTTCTATTTTTTATTAGTTTCCTCCACCCTTAAGTATTTTGCAACCCTTCTTTTCACAAATCTATTCTATAGATACAATGACCTGTGAACTCAACTTTATCCTATAACGGAGAACTATGGCTACCAGCTGTATCAGACTGGCAGAGAATCATGGGAGTTGACTTTCTAAAGCAGTGGTTTCAGCCCTAGTCCTCAATTACCACTAACAGGTCAGGTTTGCCAGATATCTGAAGCGCAGCACAGGTGATAGGATTTGCTGCTCAGTGATTGCAGGATACGGTCTGCATTTTCCCAAAGTGATCCTTAAAATCTTGCCTGTTCGGGGGGACTTGAGGACCAGGGTTGGGAACCACTGCTCTAGAATAGTGGTTCTGTCCTCAAGTCCCCTTAACAGACTGAATCCTGCAATCACTGAGCAGCAAATCATATCACCTGTGCTGTGCTTCACATATCTGACAAGGCTGTACTGTTAGGGGGACTTGAGGACAGGGTTGAGAACCACTGCTCTAGAACATCAGGGAGGGGGGTGGAATCTACAGCTTGACCATGCCTGTGTAATAAGTGATTGTTTATAAATGACAGTGCAATTTTTTTCCCTTCTAACTGCAATATTAAGGTTGTTAATCAAAGTGCGCCTATGTATGCAGGAGTTGCGAACATCGGGAAAAATCTCCATTGTTGCAAGAGTAACAAACAGCATTTCACAAAAGAAAAATACAAACCGTAGCAGGAGAAGCTTCACTGTGAAGATTCTCCTGCCTCCACTGGTTGGATTTCCATCTTGTGAAACGCTGGCATCTGATGCCATTGCAACAACGGCAATAGTGGACAATGTTGGCTACTTCAGCACTCCCAAGCACCCTCTAATTAATCTTTTCTTGGGGGCGCGTGTTTATTTTTGTCTGCATCGAGTATAATAATTTATTCGCCGTCTATCCACTCCCCACAAAGACCATTAGGAATTCAAAGGGTTAGTGAAGAGCACTTGTTAAAAATGCTCATAAACTGCTAATTAACACTCGTCCTCGTCTCAACAATGTCTCTGATCAAGCTCGAGGAACGGCGTTTCGGATTTTTACTCGCGTTTGTAAGGCTTTCAAGAGACCTGTATCCTTTCTAACTTTCCAGTCTCAGCAGAACTTTTACTTTTCCCTTTCAAAGAGAGAATAAAAACTTTGTATCATTAAAACATCGCTAACAAGCTTGGCACTTTATAAAGGGAATAATGAGTCCCAATCCAGTCTTCACCGTACTGGTCTATGCAACAGAACGGTGATTAGACCGCTTAATACACATTATTAGGCTCTGGCATTATACAAAATTTCTCAAACCACAGCACTTCTATCTGTATCGTGTTGTTTTGGGGAATACAGGAGGCGGAGGGGAAAAAAAAAAATAGCGCAAAGCATATAGACTTGAAAATATATATATTATATAAATATGTACACAGAAGCTGAAATTTGTACTGAAAAGTAACAGCCTTTCAGACTGGAGTCATGCACCTGCAGAAATGATAAAATGTAAGGTTTTAATGTTGATAAACTTATAAGGTTATTCAAAGAGCACTGAATAGGCCACCGAATTGCACCGAACGGTGAATTTCCCCATACAGTGCAATTTCGTGGCCATTCAAAAAGCTGGCGATTCGTCAAATGTTGGCGAATTGCCATCGAAATATGGTGATCTTCGACGACAGTGACATTTCCCATAGAGAAGTAACGGTTAATCTATTCAGAAAACAAAGAACAGCGCTGAAGGGTCAGTGAAATGCCCTGATTTTCGGTGGTTTCATTCAAAACATTCACCGTTTTTCTTAAATATTTATTCAACTGTTTATTCTTTTCATTTGCAGAAAAAAGCCTATTTAAGATTTTTGTTTTTATAATCATTTTCAGGTGAAATTTTTGATTCGGAATTTTATTACATGGTGTTCTCTATATTCTGTAACAGACTTTTTATTGTTATTCATAGAACCTTATATATTATTTTCATGCACTAGTTTTTTATCCGTTTGGCAGAAGGTTGGCTTTTTCCGGTGGCTGATCGGTTCGGCAGGACGTCTACACTTTTCAGCGGGTTTGTGGCTGTGTTCAGCAGTTTTCCCGCCGGTTTCGAGGATGAGTTTGGCAAGGTCGGCGAATGTAACTCACCAAATTGCGGCGAATGAGAGAGCATTTTGGCGCTCTCTGAATAACCCCTTTAGTTTCACTAAGAACTCTCTACACCTACACACACACCCCTACCACCCCCCCCCCAAGATTTCCAGGTTTGACTTCATATACTGTATATCCAACTCGTGATGCAATTTTTATATATCTAACAAAGTCATGATCAATGCAGTAGAACAACTATAGAGCTTGGAATATGAAATACCAAACTAACGGCAAACCACTAGATTTTTCCATTCCTTTATTTTGTAATAAAGATGGCCTTACCTCCCATCCTTCCATATCCAAGCCTTTCTTCCCATATATATCATAGATGGCTCTTGCTTGTGGGTCACTAAGAACTGTAGGCAGAAAAAAAAAAAAAAGAATATAAAGTACACAGTAAATTATGTAGTTAGAGACTCGTTTGCAAAGCATTGAACTTCACGCATTTCCTTAATTCTAATCTACAAACATTAAAAGGCAAGGTTTTATCTGGTCATAAACGGGTTATTTGCTATACCTCTCAGTATATACACGTTTCCTGTGACCAGCATGACTGGAGTTTAATCTGGAAAAACATTTTTAAATAGTCGCCATGCTTTAGATGATTAGTTTTTCTGCAATCAGACATAACTAGTTATTGAGCTTCGCCCATCATTTTTCTGGTATGTGCTATAATTATATCACTGCAGATTTTCACATTCTCTAAAGAATCATCTTGACTTTTTCCCATGTTTACCAAAAACTCTTAAAGGGATACACTCTACAATAACAAAGAGGTGGCCCGTTAAATAGCAAACTCTCCAGGCTCCAAACGCCAGTATCCCTCAATACTCACCTTCTGTCCCTGTGTTCCATCATTTTAGTGGAACCATAGCCATTCGAGACCCGCCTCAAATCCAGTGCACCGACGTCACATCTGGTAACGTGAAATCAACAAAGGGCACCCAATGCGCACGTGTGCTCCACCAAAAAGGCACCCAATGCGCACGTGTGCTCCACCAAAAAGGCACCCAATGCGCACGTGTGCTCCACCAAAAAGGCACCCAATGCGCAAGTGTGCTCCACCAAAAAAGGCACCCAATGCGCACGTGTGCTTCACCAAAAAGGCACCCAATGCGCACATGTGCTCCACCAAAAAGGCACCCAATGCGCACATGTGCTCCACCAAAAAGGCACCCAATGCGCACATGTGCTCCACCAAAAAGGCACCCAATGCGCAAGTGTGCTCCACCAAAAAAGGCACCCAATGCGCACGTGTGCTTCACCAAAAAAGGCACCCAATGCGCACGTGTGCTTCACCAAAAAAGGCACCCAATGCGC
This sequence comes from Leptobrachium leishanense, assembly GCA_009667805.1. Lineage (NCBI taxonomy): Eukaryota > Metazoa > Chordata > Amphibia > Anura > Megophryidae > Leptobrachium > Leptobrachium leishanense. Next base: position 49,599,289 of record CM019073.1, read on the forward strand.
ACGTGTGCTCCACCAAAAAGGCACCCAATGCGCACGTGTGCTCCACCAAAAAGGCACCCAATGCGCACGTGTGCTCCACCAAAAAAGGCACCCAATGCGCACGTGTGCTCCACCAAAAAAGGCACCCAATGCGCACGTGTGCTCCACCAAAGGCACCCAATGCAATGCGCACGTGTGCTCCACCAAAGGCACCCAATGCGCACGTGTGCTCCACCAAAAGGCACCCAATGCGCACGTGTGCTCCACCAAAGGCACCCAATGCGCACGTGTGCTCCACTAAAGGCACCCAATGCGCACGTGTGCTCCACCAAAGGCACCCAATGCGCACGTGTGCTCCACCAAAGGCACCCAATGCGCACGTGTGCTCCACCAAAGGCACCCAATGCGCACGTGTGCTCCACCAAAGGCACCCAATGCGCACGTGTGCTCCAAAGGCACACAATGAGCACGTGTGTTCCAAAGGCACACAATGAGCACGTGTGTTCCAAAGGCACACAGACCACAGCATGCATGTCGCAGGGACGATGTCCACTATGTCAGGTGTGCCATTGCATGTGCATTGTGTGGCTTTTGACGTAGCACGCATGTGCATTGCGTGGCTTTTGACGTAGCACGCATGTGCATTGCGTGGCTTTTGACGTAGCACGCATGTGCATTGTGTGGCTTTTGACGTACCACGCATGTGCATTGTGTGGCTTTTGACGTACCACGCATGTGCATTGTGTGGCTTTTGACGTACCACGCATCTGCATTGTGTGGCTTTTGGCGTACCACGCATGTGCATTGTGTGGCTTTTGGCGTACCACACATGTGCATTGTGTGGCTTTTGGCATACCGCGTATGTGCATTGTGTGGCTTTTGGCATACCACGCATGTGCATTGTGTGGCTTTTGGCGTAACACGCATGTGCATTTTGTGGCTTTTGGCGTACCACGCATGTGCATTGTGTGGCTTTTAGGTGTGGCCACATCGCTGACCGCACATTAGTGCGCTCTGCCATACAAAGCAGGAGCCTCCTATGGAGGATCGTGCTTTGTAGGTCCATTGAGCGTCTGTCGTAGCTTTTTGATGGGGAGGGTTTCAGCACGTTTGCTGTAATGTGCAATACTATTACGCATATTACACCATGTGGCCATCCTCGTCGAGTTGTCAGAAAGCTGCGACAGATGCAGGGTGGAGGTGCACTGGAAGTGACGCGGGTCTCTATTGGCCACGGGTATGTTGAAATGATGGAACAACGGACGTATTTCTCACTCAGCTGCAGCTTCCATTGCAGCTGTGGTTATCATGTGACCGAGCATCCAGACAATCCAGTGACTCTCAATGTAAGCACATTCAAGCCAGTGACTGGTCTGAAATGTGTAGAGCTGTACATTCCTGCAATAAATTTTTGAAGGTCAAATGAAAGGTGATTGGCAGCTTTCTGGACAGGAGGAATGGGGATTCCTCTCTTAGAGGGCAGAATCAGCCATCCAGGATATAGAAGGTACTTTATCAGCGCAAGTAACAAACTCAACATTTAATATATAATAGAAATACCGTACAAATTAATATTTTCAATAAAATAATAGTGGGGGGGGGGGGGGGGGAGATAAAGACTCAGTTGATTTTTCAAGTGTATGACTGTCCCACAGCCAAGCAATCCCAATGCAGAATCAGGGTGTCTTTAAAAAAGAAAATTAAAGTCCCAATAGCCTGCATACATAGTATTCGGTTATTACACAACGATCAATTTACAAATCGTGGTTTATGGGCGAGACTGCTTACAGTATCTGGGAACATGTGCAGCATGATGTGTCCACTTGAGCTTCTGTAGTCCTGAAGGGTGAGTGGTGTAGACAGATCACCCGAGTAAGGCTAATGTCAGACGTACGCAGTCTGAGCGTACTCTGTGTGCGTGCAGAACAAATGTACGTACTGACGGAAGATACTGTAGACACCAAACGGTCCTAATTTTTAACGGATGTAGAACAAAAAAGGGAAATCTAGGAATCAAAAGGACACGTACAGTCAGCCAGACCAAAAAAACATCTGAGCATCAACGTGATTGACGTCGCAAATGCGCTGCATCTGACGTTGCGTCATTACGCACACAGGCCGCTACGTGGACGCAGCGCACTCTGGGCGTCCGCTGTAGCGCTTTTACGTCGAGGCCTAATTGGCGTCCGTTGCCACGTGCGTGGTGTGTGCGCATGTACTTCGTGTGTTGGTCTCTATTGATCACAAATAAATGCTATGATGGACGTTAAACTGCGCGGCGACACGGACGTGATGACTGCGTTCGTCTGACGCTAGCCTAAAAAAGACAGTAAATAGGAGTGAGCAAGAGGGTCAAGCAGACGCATCGTTATGCACATTCCGGACTTAAATCTAAAAAAGTTCATCATTGAAATCTTTCCAGGCAGGGAGAAGTCTCAAGTCACCCTTACCATTGCAAATGACAGTGAATGGCCATGATGTCTAGAGTGTCGCTTTAAAGCAAAGCATTGAGATTGTGGGCTAAATTGGGTGGGCTCAGGGCTTGTGGGTCTGGATTCACTTGTACTCTATTGTTTTGAGTCTTTATTCTTATCTCTGTTTATTAAGGAGAAAGGTAGTATTCTCAGGGCCGGCCCAAGAGACTTTGCTGCCTGGGTCCAAGGATGAAATGCTGCCCCCCCAAAAAGTGCCATGTGTCAGTGTATCAGACTTCCACAGCAATAAAACAAACAATGTGTATGAGCGTATCACAGAGCTCCACAGGATTAAAACGCACAGTAATGTGTGGTGTGCATTGAGGCCCAAAATGCTGCCCCTGGCAAAGTGCTGCCTGGAGCCATGGCTCCCCTGGATATTCCATCGAAGAAAAAAAAAAAATAATAGGAGGCATCTAATTGGTTATGTGAACGCATGTCATGCTGATAGCTATGGGACCAACATCGAAGCTGCTACCGACAGCCAAGGTTGACCACCAAACGAGCAGCGGAGAGGGACAAAAGGCAAGTCTTAACACGATTTTCCGTTTTGTCTAGAGAAGTGATGGCAAACTCTGGCTGCCCAGATGTTGATGCCTACAAATTTCCCGAATTTTTGGAATGCAATAAATGGCAAGAGAATCATGGGAGTTGTAGTTCGGGAACATCTGGGGGTCCGGAGTAGGAGATGCCTGACTTTTGAGTGTCCCTTTAATTCACTGTTACAGTTTTCCAGCAAATTGTTAGCAAGGCTGCCATGGTGACCTTCCTTGGAGTGAGATTAAAAGTCTTAAACATTGATATGATTCGGTTAAATCCTCTTATTTGCTTGATTTTATATATCATTCAGGGATGGATCCTTGTTTCTGTTCGAGACTTTGAAAGAAATAATTTCGAATAGACTGAAAAAAAGAAAAAAAAAAGTGTCTGCTGAAGGTACCAGCACATAATCAGAGAAAGTCTATTTAGATCAAAACCACTCTGCAAATTGATTTTTGTACATCTGCCATGGATGGGTACATTAAGTCCGATAAGAAAGTATTGTTTTTACATTAATTTATCATCCGGCTCATTCTAGCTGTTGCACCAGCCATTAAAAACACATTTCTAGGCAAGATGGTAAACAGGGATACAGGCTCCTGACAAACTTCTACTGTGCAGAGCGCTCTCAGTCTACGGCACAAGATGTTCACATCTTTTTTCCTGAATGCTTAATTATACGTGAGCAACAAAAGCTTGTCAGCACTCGTGCATACCAGTTTCAAATGTCTTTTATTTGGTATGGATGGTCAGCAATGTTTCAGGACACAAGGTTTGTTTTTGTTTTATTTTTTTTAAAGCTTTTGTTATGTGCCAAAATGATGCTGACCTTCCGTACCAAATAAATGATGCCAAAAGCAGCAGCACTCGCGGGCTCTGTCAAAAAGTAACTTTTTTTGTTTAGATGGTTTACACAATAGGATACCAGCAACAATTCTGCCTACTGTTTTTTTTTCAAGCTTGATAGAAGCCAAGGAGCTGAATGTTTGCTGGTATCCGAGCACGTAAAACACACAGATACTTCATCAGAGCCCACTGATGCCGGTATATTTTGTAGGTCTATTCAATAAAGGTGACACTCAGGAGAATGACTGGAGAAGTGAGAGATCTAGGTCAAAATAACCAAACCAGAAAAATTCTCCTATTTATCTCACTTTCCAAATCTGCTATTTGGTCTAGATTGTTCTCGTCTCCTGCCAATTCTCCTGACTTCACCCTTTAGTGAATAGACCTGTTGGTTTCTTGGACTTCATTCTGGTTGTGCCAAATTTGAGTATCAACTACGCCATGGAGCAGATCTGCCCCAACACGAGAGCTGTTTAAACCCATTTTTTTAAGTACCAAATAAATGACGTCTCAAAGTGGTCTGCATGAGTACGGATAAGACTTTGTTCTCCTTGGGTAACTGTAGAGCCTGGCCAGTGGCCACCTCATCTGTATGGAGCGTAGTACCATTTCTGAGAACGGCCTTCCTCTGTGGTTTTTAATTTTATGTAATGGACTTCTGCATCTTTGGAAAACTTGGCCATCCGAATACAGACAACTGTTTTGAACGATCTGGGTCGTCCATTGTGAGAGACAATAGACAACCCAGATCGACCGACGGGAAGACCTCCGAACCTAAGAAGAAGGAAAAAAAACACAGCCTAACGCTGTTGAAGACTCTAGCTGCTGTCCCTGGTGCTGAAAGTGCTTTAATAAGCTATTTAATAAGGCCTTTCAGCACCAGCAGCCAGAGTCTTTGACAGCATTTGGCGGTGGTGTTTTTTTTTCTTCAGTTCGGCAAAAATAAAGTGAAAAAAAAAAAAAAGAATTAAAAGGCTTTTTGCTGCAAATGAAAAAACTAAAATATTATTTTACATGGAATCCTATGGGCTTCGCCTGTCAAACTGAAACCTTTCTCTATGGGGCAATTTCGCTGCCGCAGAACAGTGGTTCAACCATACAATTCATCTTTTTTTCATGTAAATTGTACCAGATTATCTCAACCTATTCTGACTAATCAAATTCAAATGGGAAAGATCGCTGTTGCAGGCGCAGTCGCACAAAGTTGTCTGAAGTTGTCCGATGGACGTCGGAGGCAATGTACGAGGGTTGAATCTCCATGTTGTGGTTTGGTCAGACGGACAACGGTGGACAATCGCACAAACACTGAGCGGCCAGCCTTATGCAGTGGGATTCAGCTACTGCAGATGTAGTATGGAGGTAGCAGAACTCCTGTACGGCCTCTGGCATGGTTTGAAAGTTGCAAGAGTCATTTGCTAACCAGCAGATAAAAATGGATCCAGAGATTGCACTTGCCAGAATGTACAGATTTTAGTGTGGAATCATAAACAAAATCAGCAATGTTTCAGCTCAAACAGACTTCTATGAAGGGTTTTAAGCTGTAACATTGTATTGTGGAATCACCAACAAAATTGCAATCTGAACAAACACTATATATTGTGAGACACACCCTAGCATTTCACTGTTTGCTGTTGTGGTTTCTAGTTGGGTATTCGCTTACGTACCCCCAAATCAAATGCAAACAAATAAAACAGACGTAACAAACCATAAAAAAAAATTACCCTACGGGGGCAGTACAATAAAAATTAGGCACACAATCAACCCTGTTTAGTAGATGCTCACAGCCTTAAAAATAAGAGCAAGCCCATGAAGCAATACTCCGTAACATCAGGAAGCATTATTTTACTGAGAGGGTGGTGGATACATGGAACAGCCTTCCAGTAGAAGTGGTAGAGGCCAAAACAGTGATTGAATTTAAGCAAGCATGGGATAGGCATAAGGCTATCCTAAACAAAAGATAAATCCAGGTAAAGTATCCATGTAATTGGGCAGACTAGATGGGCCGAAAGGTTCTTATCTGCCGACATTTTTCTATGTTTCTGTCTCGTGGAGTCAAGGAATCACCACCACCTTCTCTCTGGATCCCACTAGACCCAGCTCCTGGACACTACAGGAAGCCCTTGTGTTATTCAATGAACCTATATAAATATATGTATATATAGGCAGGATGCCACATGAATTCAAATATCTTTAATAGTATTGCTGATAGACTTACATGGCGTATAGCCTACAATTCTTATTTTAACCCCTTAAGGACCAAGGGTCTTTCAAGTCAATGCATTTATCATGTAACAGTTACGCCATTGGTCCTTAAGGGGTGACTGTCATTCAATGCTATGTAATGTTACTTTTATATCAGCAGTATTATTACAGATATTTTAAATCACTTGGTATCATACATATAGATATATACATATACACACACACATATATATATATTTATATACACACACACACACACACACACACAGTCACATACATATAGCCAAATGTTCAGTAGCCAATTCTAGCAGGATTCAAAGGAGGTAGTGGTGGAGATTCTCTGACTCCAGGGGGCTATTGCTTGATGGGTCTGATCTTAATTTTGATCATGTAAGGATCTACTAAGCCGGGCTTGATTACGCACCTTGTTTTTCCTGTACGTTCCTAAAGACATACATTTTGTTTGTGGTTTTTATGTATTATGCCAAATATTTGGTGTTTACACAACACAGTCTACCTTGTCGGACAGTCTGAGCACCGGGTCCGTGTTTCTGAGTCTGCTGCGATGGATACAGTTACAAGTATTTATAAAGCGCTAACAAGTTGTGTATCGCTGTACAATGGGTGAGACAGAATAACAAATGTACATTCAAGTTAAACACACAGAACAGTAGGGAAGAGGACTCTGCTCAAGAGCTTACAATCTAAGAGGAGAGGGGTGGGTACCGCAAACACTGCACTCTCTGAGGTCCTCAAAGGTTAAAACCATAGTGAGATAGTAAGAGTTAATCTTCCTAATCAAAATCTAGAGACATGCCTGAGCTAAGCATGGCTGGGAATGATAGTAGTGGCAGTCTAGTGTTTGGCAGGCAATCTGCAGGACTTGCCTTCCTACCAGTGACCGGCAGAAACCGATCCGGTCCCACCTCATGCCAGAAATTTGGGGTTAAACATCAATTAACATTTGTCATTGATCGAACGTCTTTTATCTCTCCTCTTTCATAAAAGGAAGCCGTTGGATTAGAGTATTGTAATCACGACGGTTTAACTGCTGCAATAAGAAACTAATTTGCTCAATTACACCTTATGGGCTCAACCAACATAAATAGCTCCTCTCCTCCTGAGTGATGGCTGCGTTTCTCGCTACCACTCTTTTTTTTGTCTCCCAGTGCTAGAAATAAAAAAGGTAGCCCTTCTTGTCACACGCCACGACGGAGCAATGTTCAAAAAGGACAAAAAAAATATAATTCTTTGCGAACTTGAATCATGCGCTCTGGTGCTGGCTTGAGGGAGATCTGGTGAAAGGTTCTACACAAATTAATAAAAATCAATATAAACCATAAAGAGTAGGGATGCACCGATACCACTTTTTTAAGACCGAGTACGACTACCGATACTTTTTTCAAGTACTCACCGATACAGAGTACCGGTACTTTTATTTTATGTCATGTGACCGCTTTCCAATAAGAACAGACCTAATATAAAAATGCCCCCAGCTCACATGTATATACCCCCGAGATATATATACAAAATGCCCCACGCACACATGTATATATCCCCGAGATATATATACAAAATGCTCCCAGCACACATGTATATATCCCCCCCCCCCGAGATATATATATATACAGAATGCCCCCAGCTCTCATGGATATTGCCCCTAAGCTCTCATGGATAATGCCTCCAGCTCTCATGGATAATGCCTCCAGCTCTCATGGATAATGCCTCCAGCTCTCATGGATAATGCCTCCAGCTCTCATGGATATTGCCCCTAAGCTCTCATGGATAATGCCTCCAGCTCTCATGGATAATGCCTCCAGCTCTCATGGATAATGCCTCCAGCTCTCATGGATAATGCCTCCAGCTCTCATGGATAATGCCTCCAGCTCTCATGGATAATGCCTCCAGCTCTCATGGATATTGCCCCTAAGCTCTCATGGATATTGCCTCCAGCTCTCATGGATAATGCCCCTAAGCTCTCATGGATAATGCCCCTAAGCTCTCATGGATAATGCCCCTAAGCTCTCATGGATAATGCCCCTAAGCTCTTATGGATATCGCCTCCAGCTCTCATGGATATTGCCCCTAAGCTCTCATGGATATTGCCCCTAAGCTCTCATGGATATTGCCCCTAAGCTCTCATGGATATTGCCCCTAAGCTCTCATGGATATTGCCCCTAAGCTCTCATGGATATTGCCCCTAAGCTCTCATGGATATTGCCCCTAAGCTCTCATGGATATTGCCCCTAAGCTCATATGGATAGTACCCATAGCTCTCATGGATATGCCCCCAGCTCTGTGTGTGTGTGCAGCTCACATGGATATGCCCCAGCTCTGTGTGTGATGTATGTGTATATATTACACATACACAAAGACCCCAGACCAGACATGGGGCGGCTGTCTGAACGCTCTATCGGCATTCGGACAGGCCCCTGCAGCTCACGGCGATCATACTTACCTTCCACGAGCGACGCTGGGAAAGTCTTCACGCGTGCGCTCGTTGGAAAGCCCCCAGCTGCGATCACGTGGGAGTTTGCGAGATCGAGGCTGGGGGCTTTTCAAAGAGCGGACGCGCAGAAACTTTGCCGGCGTCGCTCTGGGAAGGCAAGTATGATCGTCGTGAGCTGCAGGGTCCTGTCCGAATGCCGATAGAGCATTCGGACAGCCGCCCCGGCCCCTCGGATGCCGGCAAGCCAGCTCAATGCTGGCTTCCGGTATCAGGGGAAGTATCGGGGCACTGCACGAGTACCAAGTACTCCTGCAGTATCTGGTATCGACACCGATATCAACCCTAATAAAGAGTAAATCCTTTATAGTTTCACATTAAAGCTTCTGGTTAGAAAGTGATGCTGCTGCCAGCGGGTGACCATCCACAATTCTGTTTGCGTTACCCACAATGCCCATCTCTGTGACGGCTGACACTTAAACACCAGAGGTTTTAGGACTTTCATGAAGTGGTCTGGGGGTTTGTGTAAGATACAGTTTGAAGCCGAAGATACACTGACCGCGGTGCAAAGCAGTTGCTTGGCGTTGCATCATGGCCAAAACTGAGTATTTTCAACTCTGGGCGCTCAGCCATGTGGCCCAACGCCGGCTGAGTGTGCAGAATGGGGCTGTATACATTAAGCGCATCTCGACGTGCAGCGCCACCTACATGCGCTGTGTGTTGCCTCACTTTCAGGGCATCTCCGGATTTAAATGGTGCAAAAGGAGGGCGTGGAGGGGAAAAATCCGACAAAAACATCCGATTCCACGACATTCACACAAAAATAAAATAATTTTGGAGGCACACGCTTTTGACTTATGTAGAAGCACGTGTCCCTTCTGGCCTGGATGCTGTGGGACTGCGTCGGTCCGTGACCCGTATCCAGCTACTTGGCTTATTTCACAGTTGTCTTACTTCTCTAATAGACTGGAAGAATAACTGAAAGGTCCCACAAAGTGTATGCGCAGCACTTCACACGACCATCATATGCACATAATCTGTTCAACATGGAAATTTGCCAAGGACCCCAAGAACAATCCCAGTTAGAATTGTGACAGAGTGCATGAGCTGGGTAACAGAATGTTTGGGAGAGTAATCGAGGGAAGGTATTTAGGAACCAGAATCCTGCATGACCTCTATCCTTGTTGCCAATTGTTGCTACCGGCTGGGTGGAGTAGAGGTAACATAACTGCTCTGCATGGAGAGAGCCTGTGGAGTCACAGGTTCGATCCCAGCGAGCAACCTCTCCAGTAAGTGTCCTTGGGCAAGACACCTAACGGTACGTACTCGCCACCCAGGACATACTTCAAAACGAGAGAAATCTCAATGTATCCTTCCTGGTAAAATACTTTCTCAAAAAAGTTTATTAGATTATGTTACCCGGATTGTCAGGATCGTTGTATGTGTAGTAAGTGCTCGAATTTGAGCTGGGATTTTGTTTGTAGGTTTTTCTTTTATCACCTGCAATAGTGATTCAAAGCCAAGTGAGGCGTTTGTTTATACTGGAATAAAAAGACCTAATGTCCACAACCTCAAGTTTGCGGCTGTTTATACCCTGGAGCAGTGATTCCCAACCGCGGTCCTCAAGTATCCCTAACAGGCCAGGTTTTAAGGACTCCCTTGATGGAATGCAGACTGAATGCTGCAATCACTGAGCAGCAAATCGTATCAACTGCGCTGTGCTTCAGATATCTGGCAAACCTGGCCTGTTAGGGGTACTTGAGGAACGCAGTTGGGAACCACTGCCCTAGAGGACTGTGTTGTTTGGCTGGAACCAAGTACCCGGAGTGGTTGCTGGATCACAGGATATACACCTTTATTTCCTTTAATGCGAAGCCGTCATGAAAACACAGACAAACCCTCGCATGTAATATCCTATTAAACCACGTATATATCATTTAGCATAGAGATCTATGCAATAACTTATTGATCTATCGGTACTTACCTTCCATCTCACCAGCTCTATACGTTCTCCAGGTGTCCCCTAACTAACTTGTTCACATTTAAAAGTCACAACCTGCAATTATTAGAGAAAAGGAGACAAACCACCTATAGAGGGACGCTATGATCATCATGCTCCGTTCTATCATTAAGGCTGCTGGCGATGCTTATTTGAATGTCTGATAGCACCTCCCACTTTTTTTTATCTGCAAAATTTGCAAAATGGTTTTGCAAGATCATTGTGTACATAGAGCGTAAAAATTCTATCAAATAAGGTAAAGTGACCAGTGTCTGTTTCACTTTAAAGTGCACTGGCCATGGGCAAAACTAGATTTTACCATTGGACAGAGCACCACTGCTCCCTTCATATACAGCAGCATTTTTTCCCACAGGCATATACAATTAAAAGGGGAGATATTTTCAGTTTAAAGATTCCCCCTCTCCCGCGGGACAATGCCGTGTTTCAGGGGGGGACCACTGCATGCAGAGAGACATCGTACAGGACTCATCTGATAGGGATTACACCTATATTTATACATTGTGTAGAAGAATGTATAGTCAGCAAATGTGTAGGTTTTATTTAGTTTCTCATTATTTACTTCTTTTAAACATAGGTAACTAAAAGAAGAATTTATGGACGGACGGACGGACGGACACACACACTTTACTTACTAGCCAATTCCTACTACTGTGCACTGCTATGTCGCTCAAGCAGAATCAGGAGTTGGCACAGGGACTTTGCCAGATAAAGTAAAGTTTATATACCTCTTCGTGCATATAGATTAAGAATAGATTTGTTTTAACAAGCACTCAGTTGCTTTAGGTCCAGTTATACACTACAACTTCCCATTAGAGATTTCAATTTAGGTTGGGGTCAGACCAGCGCACTTTTAACGTGCGTTCTGGCGCACATAATTGCGGCCGCACTAGCAGCAGATGACGGGCAATGACGGCCACTATACGATGTACGGCCGCACAAAAGTCCGGCCGTGCAACGCAAGTGGAATTTGAACGCATTTTTTTGAGAACGTTGAACCGCTAGTACTGACATACTGAGTGCGCAGCTGCGGCATAGCGGCGTGTTTGCGAGATTAGGAGATGTCAGACTCTGCTAATGTCCAGCCTACATAACGTCCAGACGCAAAAAGAGTTTTATTGACGATCCGTACAAAATCACACCCGAAAATGCGCGTCGTCTGACCGTTTTTGTGCATTCCGTGATAAAATACGTCAATGCGTTCGGACGCACTTTTTCACGTTCGCGGGGAAAAATGCTTTCGTCTGACCCTAGCCTTAATCTGTGCATTGTGACAGCAAAACAGCTAGAAAACCACTAGACTTCATAGAAATTTATTTTTAAATGTGTCGCCCACCAGATGTCACTCAAATCGTTTCAACAGTTGGGTCTTCGATCATCTGTACCAATAAGAAGGCTCTCTGGCTGACTGCAGCCTGTTAGTGAGTGGAGGGTCCATCACACTGTCTTATGTTATTGCCCCATATCCATAAAGCAGTGCACTAGTTGCTGAACCAAAGCATGCTGCTGTATGGACTAACTACCTGTGTATTGTGGCACGACACGGTGCGGCGGCGACGACACGGTGCGGCATGGGGCGGCGACGACACGGTGGGGCGGCGACGACACGGTGGGGCGGCGACGACACGGTGCGGCGTGGGGAGGCGACGACACGGTGCGGCGTGGGGAGGCGACGACACGGTGCGGCGTGGGGCGGCGACGACACGGTGCGGCGACGACACGGTGCGGCGTGGGGCGACACGGTGCGGCGTGGGGCGGCGACGACAAGGTGCGACGACGACACGGTGCGGCGTGGGGCGGCGACGACACGGGCGGGGCGGTGACGACACGGTGCAGCGTGGGGAGGCGATGACACGGTGCGGCGGCGACAACAGGGTGCGCGCGTGGGGCGGCGATGACAGGGTGCGGCGACGACACGGTGCCGGCGACGACACGGTGCGGCGTGGGCGCGACGACACGGTGCGCGTGGGGCGGCGACGACACGGTGCGGCGTGGGGCGGCGACGACACGGTGCGGCGTGGGGCGGCGACGACACGGTGCGGCGACGACACGGTGCGGCGACGACACGGTGCGGCGACGACACAGGGTGCGGCGTGGGACGGCGACGACAGGGTGCGGCGTGGGACGGCGACGACAGGGTGCGGCGTGGGACGGCGACGACAGGTGCGGCGACGACACGGTGCGGCGTGGGACGGCGACGACAGGGTGCTGCGTGGGACGGCGACGATACAGGGTGCGGCGTGGACGGCGACGACACAGTTGCGCGCGGGGGACGGCGGCGACACGTTTGCGGCGGGGGACGGCGACGACACAGCTTGCGGCGTGGGATGGCGACGACACAGGTGCGGCGACGACACGGTGCGGCGTGGGGCGGCGACGACACGTGGGGCGGTGACGACACGGTGCAGCGTGGGGAGGCGATGACACGGTGCGGCGGCGACAACAGGGTGCGGCGTGGGGCGGCGATGACAGGGTGCGGCGACGACACGGTGCGGCGGCGGACGACACGGTGCGGCGTGGGGCGGCGACGACACGGTGCGGCGTGGGGCGGCGACGACACGTGCGGCGTGGAGGCGCGACGACACGGTGCGGCGACGACACGGTGCGGCGACGACACGGTGCGGCGACGACACGGTGCGGCGACGACACAGGGTGCGGCGTGGGACGGCGACGACAGGGTGCGGCGTGGGACGGCGACGACAGGGTGCGGCGTGGGACGGCGACGAAGGGTGCGGCGACGACACGGTGCGGCGTGGGACGGCGACGACAGGGTGCTGCGTGGGACGGCGACGATACAGGGTGCGGCGTGGGACGGCGACGACACAGTTTGCGGCGGGGGACGGCGGCGACACCGTTTGCGGCGGGGGACGGCGACGACACAGCTTGCGGCGTGGGATGGCGACGACACAGGGTGCGGCGTGGGACGGCGACACATGCCGGAGCTTAGGATACCAACTCATGACATGGGATAAGGAGATATCCACTCATACTACGGCATGAGATAACTATTTGTATACTTATACTACAACATGGGCAAGCTACTTAATCTAGAGTTAAACCGTACTGCGTCATAAGTATTGCATCAATGTTTACAATCTTTTTTCCTTTATCCCTTCATATGTGAATCGATCAACGGTGCGGCGTGGGACGGCGACGACACGGTGCGGTGTGGGGCGGCGACGACACGGTGCCGCGTGGGGCAACGACGACACGGTGCGGGACGGCGACGACACGGGGTGCGGCGTGGGATGGCGACGACATGGTGCTGCGTGGGACGGCGACGACACGGTGCGGCGACGACACGGTGCGGCATAGGGTTATTCAAAGAGAATCGAAAAGTCACCGCACGTTCGGTGACATTTCGTTCAATTCGGTACGATTTGGCGATCCCATTTCAGCGACCCTGCGGTGTATTCAGCAAGCACCACAGGGCCGTCGTAGTGCAGGGAAAAGCTACCACAAATCCGCCGAACACTCACCGCAAAACCCGGCAAATGTACACCGAAACCCACAAAAACATCTGGATTAACCCTGCTGAACACACCGGAGAAACCCGAGCAGGCGCCGATCACAGAGCAGAGCAGCCGCTGAAAAAGCCGACACCGCAGACGAATGGAGTGGGGAGGGGGAAATTAGTACGCTTGAATGTTTGAAAAGTGAAACGCTGTTTGCAAAGAAACTAAAGAACGAAAATGTCTGAAATTTACATATAAGATCCAATGAATGATGATAAAAAGGGCGGTTACAGAAAAAATGGTGCTGCGTGGGACGGCGACGACATGGTGCGGCGTGGGGCGGCGACGACACAGGGTGCGGCGTGGGACGGCGACGACACAGGGTGCGGCGTGGGACGGCGACGACACAGGGTGCGGCGTGGGACGGCGACGACACAGGGTGCGGCGTGGGACGGCGACGACAGGGTGCGGCGTGGGACGGCGACAACACAGGGTGCGGCGTGGGACGGCGACGACACGGGGCGGCAACGACAAAGGGTGCGGCGTGGGACGGCGACGACACGGTGCGGCGTGGGACGGCGACGACACAGGGTGCTGCGTGGGACGGCGACGACACAGGGTGCGGCGTGGGACGGCGACGACACAGGGTGCGGCGTGGGACGGCGACGACACAGGGTACGGCGTGGGACGGCGACGACACGGTGCGGCGGGGGACGGCGGCGACACCGTTTGCGGCGGGGGACAGCGGTGACACCGTTTGCGGCGGGGGACGGCGGCGACACCGTTTGCGGCGGGGGACGGCGGCGACACCGTTTGCGGCGGGGGACGGCGGCGACACAGTTTGCGGCGGGGGACGGCGGTGACACAGTTTGCGGCGGGGACGGCGGCGACACAGTTTGCGGCGAGGGGACGGCGACGACAGAGCTTGCGGCGTGGGATGGCGGCGACACCGTTTGCGGCGGGGGACGGCAGCGACACAGTTTGCGGCGGGGGACAGCGGCGACACCGTTTGAGGCGGGGGACGGCGGCGACACCGTTTGCGGCGAGGGGACGGCGACGACACAGTTTGTGGCGGGGACGGCGTCGACACCGTTTGCGGCGGGGACGGCGGCGACACCGTTTGCGGCGGGGGACGGCGGCGACACCGTTTGCGGCGGGGGACGGCGGCGACACCGTTTGCGGCGGGGACGGCGGCGACACCGTTTGCGGCGGGGGACGGCAGCGACACAGTTTGCGGCGGGGGACGGCGGCGACACCGTTTGCGGCGGGGGACGGCGACGACACAGCTTGCGGCGTGGGATGGCGACGACACAGGGTGCGGCGTGTGACGGCGACACATGCCGGAGCTTAGGATACCAACTCATGACATGGGATAAGGAGATATCCACTCATACTACGGCATGAGATAACTATTTGTATACTTATACTACAACATGGGCAAGCTACTTCTTCTATAGTTAAACCGTACTGCGTCATAAGTATTGCATCAATGTTTACAATCTTTTTTCCTTTATCCCTTCATATGTGAATCGATCAATGGGAAGGTCACTTTAAAAAGTCACGGTTGTGCACTTTGTTTATATTTGTAAACATTTTTCTTGACTGGCAGTGAACACCGAAAGGTTCATATTTTATAGTGTTTAAATGTTTGGTTTAAAGGATACCTTTTCAAGGTGGAATCGGGTTTATTTTTATTCAAACCCCTGCTTTGATTTGTGGAGATCCCTGCATCAGCTCAATAATCCCATCTGCTTTCAGTGCTGTGATGAAGAGGCCACGCTAGGTGACACTTGAGGCCAAAGTAATCCCAATTTGTTTAACTGATCTGCTAGCCATGGTGTAGATTTTCAATTCAGTGACCAAAGCATTAGTGCCCTGTCAAGACTTTAAAATGTAATCATTTCAATAATTAGTAAAGCTGCTAATTTCCACAAGCAGACATCGATTTCAAAGGGCCTAGGTGAGGCAGAGGTGCAAAACCTCAAAGGCATCTCTCTCGCTCTTGCCAGACGTACAATTCAAATGCTGCGAGAAAATTCAATATCTGCCACCAAGGCAGTTTTTAGCCAATCTTAAATATCCACTGACCTTCATAAGCCTGGTGGACAAGGTTAAAGAGCTGCTCTGCTTGTCTTTTCAGTTCTGGGTCCCTGTGCTTGTCTGGGTGGTAAAGCATGCACAACCTGCGATAGGATGCCTTTAACTCATCCTGGGTAGCCTAAAAAAAGGGACGAAAAAAAACAAAACATAAGAATAAAATCATTTAAAGTATGCAAAAAATTTAAGAAGCCAATTGGGTTGTAAAGTACAGTACGTGCGTTAAAGAAAACGCTAACGCACCGGCGTCCACTCGATGCCCGCCTGCCCCCCTCAGCGCTGCAAAGCGCGATCAGCAGCCCCGTTGACGTGCATCCTAGCGCATCATCACCTAGGATGCGCGTCAACGGGGCTGCGCGATCCTCCTGCGCTAAAGTGCGCATGCACGCTGCATTTGACACCCATCGTCGCGTCAATCCTACCGCAACAGCCTTTGTGTTTTCAAGACGGACGTCTTCAGCGCGCATTATGCATAGCGCGCGTTATGCGTGTGGTCTTCGCGTTCTGCGTAATTATATGCCGGTACTCGAGTTAGTGCGCACTAAAAACGTCTTGTGTACACCCGGCCTCAGACATCAATAATGTTTCAATGTCGTGCATATGAAAATCACGTGGAAAAACGTGTGATTTTCATGTCACTCAGTGTGACTGGGCCCTTATGGATACATCATGAAAGAGGGCGAAAGGGTCAACTAGCTGTAAGTGGTCATAATCCTGGAAAGACATAAAAAGGACGAAAATCAACCACCATAAAAATGGTCATTTGTATATTTCTATGCAGTAACGTGGGGGGGGGGGGTGTATACACCCCAGGGGATTTGTTCTCATTGTATGATTTTATGTTGGTAGGTTTATGGTTGTATATTAGGACGGTGTCAGACGAGTTTGTGCGCTCAGCGCTGCAAAGCTTGTTCCTCCTAAGGAGGATCGCACTTTGCAGCCCTGTCAAACGCACATCTTATAGGGTTATTCAAACAGAATCGAAAAGAAAAAACGATAAGAAAAAAAATGAAAAATACCTAAAAGATCCTAAAAAAAATCTATAAATAAAAGAGACTCTTTACTGCAGAATATTATAATAAACGGTTTATGAGATATTGAATTAAATCGGGAATATTTTTAACATTGAAGCCTATGGGATTCGCCTGAACTGAACAGCAGGGCAATTCGGCAACTTTTCACTGCTGGTTTTTGTTCTCTGAATAGACGAATCATTGCTTCTCTATGGGGATTCACTGCCCTCGAACAGGCACTGAACAGGCACCGTATGTGCAGGCAATTCGCCAGGATTTGGCGAACTGCCTGCTCTCTGAATAGCCGAATGGCCAGGAAAGGTAACCGTACTCTCAATTTCACTGTTTGCTTACCTTTCGGACACTCTTTCGGATCTCTTTGAATAACCCTTTTAGTGCTTCGACGAGGAGGGTTTCAACACGTCCGTTGTGCACGCTACACTCTGTTGGCCCGCCCCGTCGAAACGTCACAACACTGCGACGGACGTCGGGAGGCACGTCAGTACTTGCACTTGTCTGACACCGGCCTGATTGGTCGTTTTCTTCATATTGAGACGGATAAAGTTATGTTTTATGTATTTTTGTGTATTTTTTTCACGTCCATTCGTTTTTATGGTGGATGATTTTGGTCCTTTTTTGATACTATAAAGCCATGTGTAAAAGATGGTGCTATATAAATGATGGTAATAATAATAAGAACTAAACCTCTTCGCTCTTAAAAGATCTGAGGGGGATTGTGGTCAACTCTCCCTCTAGGTCACATTTGAAAAAAAAAGCAATATATTTAAAACAAACAGGTTATAAAACGAGAATACTTGGAGAATAAAAAAATAAATAAAAAAATTGTGGATATTGAAAAATTGAAGCCAAACATCAAAATGACCAGAAAGCAAAGTCAGAACAAACAAAAGCATGGCGAGCTAGCTGTGCGAATCTACTATTCATTGTACCAATTTTTCACACAAATAAAATAGCTTGTGCTTAACAGTTGCCGTTTACGATTGCTCTTATGTGGGATTTATCTCCAGATGTCGCAGCCTGTTAAAACAGTCACAATGTGAACTGGTTCTATGGAGATAAACTCGCCCGACCTTCACACACTTGAAGTTTACTTGCTAACCTTAATTTCGACAAACATTTATTTTTGTGTGGGATAAACGGAAGAAATCGCATCGGGAAACGGAAGAAATCGCATCCGGATACGCGAGAAATCGCATCCGGATAAGCGAGAAATCGCATCCGGATAAGCGAGAAATCGCATCCGAATAAGCGAGAAATCGCATCCGGATAAACGAGAAATCGCATCCGAATAAGCGAGAAATCGCATCCGGATAAACTAGAAATGTAACGTGTGATACTATTACGCATGTTACACCCTCCCAGTAGAGCCGTCATAACACTACGACAGACGCTGGGAGGAGGGGGGTCACTACAGACGCACTCCGTGCGCTCGTGTGACCGTGGCTTTAATCCTCAAATAGCCATAAACAAAACAAGGTTCCAGCATAAAGACAAAGCTAACAGTAGGGAAAAAAATTTATAGATTCCCATTAAAAATTCAACTGATAAATGGCGAATATAACGTGGGAACGGGACGGGACAGACAAACTGGGAGACCAAACTTAAAGACTCTTTTTACTGAATTGCCGATTCCTCCAGAAAATGGATATACAGGTGAAATTCGAAAAATTTGAATATCGTGCAAAAGTTCATTTATTTCAGTAATGCAACTTAAAAGGTGAAACTAATAGTTCAAGCCGTGATTTGTCATAATTGTGAGGATTATGGTTACAGCTCATGAAAACCCCAAATCCACAATCCCAGAAAATTAGAATATTGTGAAAAGGTGCAATATTCTAGGCTCATAGTGTCCCACTCTAATCAGCTAATTCACCCATAACACCTGCAAAGGGTTCCTGAGCCTTTAAATGGTCTCTCAGTCTGGTTCAGTAGGAATCACACTCATGGGAAAGACGGCTGACCTGACATTTGTGCAGAAAACCATCATTGACACCCTCAATAAGGAGGGAAAGCCTCAAAAGGTAATTGCATAAGAAGTTGCATGTTCCCAAAGTGCTGTATCAAAGCACAGTAACAGAAAGTTATGTGGAAGGGAAAAGTATGGAGGAAAAAGGTGCACAAGCAGCAGGGATGTCCGCAGTCTGGAGAGGATTGTCAGGAAAAGGCCATTCAAAAGTGTTGGGGACTTTCACAAGGAGTGGACTGAGGCTGGAGTCAGTGCATTAAGAGCCACCACACACAGATGGATCCTGGACATGAGCTTCAAATGTCATATTCCTCTGGTCAAGCTGCTCCTGAACAACAAACAACATCAGAAGCGTCTTACCTGGGCCAAAGAAAAACAGACCTGGTCTGTTGCTCAGTGGTCCAAAGTCCTCTTTTCTGATGAGAGCAACTTTTGCATCTCATTTGGAAACCAAGGACACCGAGTATGGAGGAAGAATGGAGAGGCACACACTGCAAGATGCTTGAAGTCCAGTGTGAAGTTTCCACAGTCTGTGTGGATTTGGGGAGCCAGGTCATCTGCTGGTGTTGGCCCACTGTGCTTCATTAAGTCCAGGGTCAACTCAGCCGTCTAGCAGGAGATTTTGGAGCACTTCATGCTTCCTTCCACAGACGAGCTTTATGGGGATGCTGACTCCATTTTCCAGCAGGACTTGGCACCTGCCCACACTGCCAAAAGCACCAAAAACTGGTTCAATGACCATGGGATTACTGTGCTTGATTGGCCAGCAAACTCGCCTGACCTGAACCCCATAGAGAATCTATGGGGCATTGCCAAGAGAAAGATGAGAGACATGAGACTGAACAATGCAGAAGAGCTGAAGGCCGCTATTGAAGCATCCTGGTCTTCCATAACACCTCAGCAGTGTCACAGGCTGATAGCTTCCATGCCACATTGCCGCATTGAGCCAGTAATTGCTGCAAAAGGGGCCCAAACCAAGTACTGAGTACATATGCATGCTTATACTTTTCAGAGGTCCAATATTGTTCTATGTACAATGCTTGTTTTATTGTTTGCATGTAATAGTCTAATTTTCTGGGATTGTGGATTTGGGGTTTTCATGAGCTGTAACCATAATCATCACAATTATGACAAATCACGGCTTGAACTATCTTGCTTTGCATGTAATGAATCTCTCTCATATATTAGTTTCACCTTTTAAGTTGCATTACTGAAATAGATGAACTTTTGCATGATATTCTAATTTTTCGAGTTTCACCTGTATATCACATTAAAAAGGGAGGAAATGAAAACACCTCTAGTGTGATCATACCATATCATAGTAATCAAAAAGCAGCATTGAGTTTATTAGCCCTTTAAAACAAGTAGAGAGGTGTGGGCCCAGCGTCTACACCATATGGAAAGCTTGGCATCTTAGACTCAACGCGTTTCACCCCACTACAGTAGACTTCTTCAGGAGTGCAATCAGAGGATGGTGGGGTTTCCAAACAATGGAGACAAACAGAGCTTCGAATCATTTACAAATAATACTGCCATTGATCAGAGTTCAGTAGTAATTAAAAAAAAATAATTATGTCATCAAATATGCCATGATCCGAAAACACTACTGAAGTCTGGTATCACAACTTCACAAGTCCACAAGTCCACCATGCCTGTACGAAACATGGTAAGCGGAGGAGAATGACAACCCCTCCCCCCAAATGTAAATTATATGAAAAGAGAGAAAAAATAAAAATGTAATATGTTAGGTGGTCAAGATTTACCATCTGTAGATCTGGATAATTCCCGTGTTACTTTTGACCCCTTAACCTACGGTTCACATTGTAATCTTAAAGGCTCTAGGTGTGTCAGCAACTCAGCACTACATATTGTAGATAACTGAGCATCATGAAGTTCTGAAATATCTATCTTACCAGTAATAGGCCAAGGGATATGTAACACATAATGGGCTAAATTATGATCCTTGCGCTAAAACGCGTGCGCTACAGAGGAAAAACTGCGCCCGCAGTTCTTCCCCCAACGCTCGCGTTTTAGCGCTAGATTACAATGCAGGCGCTAAAAAAGCTGCCTGCATTGTTTGTGGGCGCTAAGCCCCAGGATATGTGCAGCAGCGCTAAGTGCAGCCTTGCGCATCCTCTCAATGGAGTCCATATGACTCCATTGAAACAGACGCCGGTGGTCACATGACCAGCCGGATCTCGCCTTGCCGGTCAGCGTAGTGATATGCAGGGGGAGGCTGGTGGTACTTTTCCCCCCAGTCTTTCCCTGCTCCCGCCGGACTGAGGCGGGCACAGCCGCGGTCCTCGTCGTGGGACAGGAGGTGAGTATATTGATTTTTTTTTGGGGAGGGATTTCTGCTGGTGCTAACGGATTCTGCACCAGCGGAATCCATTAGCACCAAGTCCTGGCTCTGGTTAACTTTTTGTTAACCAGAGCCGGACGTTAATCAGCGTTAGGACTTTGTAATCCTAACTCTGATTAACACTTTACGCTCCCTATATTTAACATGGGGAGCGCAAAGTACAGTAACCTTGCGCTGAAAAACGCAAGGTACCAAACGGTAACAGGTTACTTAACCCGTTAGCGTTTGGATTGAAATATGTGGTAAATACTTGGGCTAACGTTAACGCTCATGCAGGTGAGCGCCAACGTTAGCGCCAAGTATGTAATTTGACCCAATGTTTGTAATAGCACATCATTATCAAACTGATCAGTCTGCAAGGAAGAGCTCTGCAATCACAAGCCAGAAACACACGGCAAAAGTTTCATTTTCACACTGATCAGTCCCACTCTCCCTCCCAATATACTAATCCCAGGCTTCTGGTCTCTCCCATGCAAGCTCTGCAGTGGTTTTCTGGCCACCAGCTCCCCCCCCCCTGCTGGAATTGGAACTGCAGGGTCCACATACTGCTGCACAATGCGCTCCCTGTCTCTTCTACTCTGCATTCAACCTAAAATGGAACTCCTGCCTCTGTACCACCAACCCCTCCACTATTTTCATCTCTCCCTCTCGTATAAGACATTCCCATACGGGGAAGTCTGCCACCCAACTCACTAATACACATCACTGCCCCAACCAGTCCATCACTCTCACATTGCAGTCCTCTCCTCGTTTCCACCCCAACCCTTCTAGATTGTGAGTTCCCACGGGAATAGGGCCCTCGTTTCCTCATGTATCAGTTTATCAAATGTTGTTCAATGTATTGTAACCCTGACTGTACCATACCCATTGTTCAGCGCTGTGGAATATGATGGCGCTTTATAAAGTATAATAATAATAATAATAATAGCAGCAGTTATTTTCCCTTTGGAAAATGTCAATGAAGCAGCTTCTTCTGATATCACATTCCCTCTATAATTTTATTCTTGTTACATAATGTTCATTATAAAGAACAGGCTGCATTGAATGGAATTAAAGCAACTACGTTAATCAATTGTTCCTTGTCCCTGTGCTGTTTGTTATTTTGTTTTGTGCTTTTCTGTTTGTGAAGATGAAAGCAGATGAGTGAGGAGTGGTATACGCCGTTCTCTAGCGATCCTTCCTTAATCAAATTAATGATAAACTGCTTAATGTGATATTGATTAAGTCGTAGAAATGAACAGTTGCATTTTTCATACATATCATGTTCAATAAAGTGTAAGATTGGGCCCTTAATCTTCACTGAATATCTAAGGTCATTGGTTCAATATTTCATGAACGCTAACCGCTTTCCCTAATGTGTATGGAGATAAGGATGCTCCATCCCTACAGAAACAGAGAGATCACAGCTATAGAGGTTGTGCATTTCCTCGTAAATGTGATCTCGTAGCTAGGCACCAGAAACAAAAAAAAATCCCACTCTATTACAGTCATTAAAGCTCACTTTATTAGAATTTACAAAGGTGTTCTGTATCTTAAAGGAAATGTTAAAGCGCATCTGTACTGCCCAGGCGCAATATGTCAGCGATATCCCATCAGAGGATGGATAACGCTTTGCTCTTTAAGATCAATGCGGTACATTAACCCTTGACGAAATATTGCAGTTTGTACTCAACCCACTCCAGTGAGCGCTACTACTTTTTTACCCTCTGATCGTGGTGCTGAGGGTTGTCACGCAGTGACGTGCTATTGGCCCTCAGTGATGAGGTCATCTTGTTGACTAGCCATTCAATGCACTGACAGTCATGGTTCGGAGTGTAAGGCTGTCCTGTAGGAGGGATCTTCGATCACTGCCACCCCACCCATTGTGGCACGCCACAGATAACACCACCTTATCAATTATAGATGCCAGAAAAAAATGCTGACGTATATAAATGGGAGCGATTCCCTGTCAAATGAGTCCAACTTTTTTAGGGAAGAAAAGGTAAACGTGAAAGGAACAATCAGCAAAGTACAGATGTATAAACCCAAAAACATTATCAGGGTTTAAAGAAATATTCTATCCTAAAAGGTACTCCCCTTTTTTCCCATTAATGCACAATTATTTTTTTTAAATATTTTTGTTAGGTTAAAATACCATCTTTCATCCAGTGGTGCTGGGCTCCTCCTAGTCTCCAGAGCTTCCAAATACAGAAGTCCCTGGAGCATTTTGCTTGTCAATAGGCCATGGATGAATTTGGTCCCTCAAATTTGGCCTAATTTTGCTGCAACGCGTGATGCACAGGAGGCCCAGACATCAGCACGTACTAAACATGCTGAGGTCATTGGTCTTTGAATATCCCGCCTACCCACAACCTTCTCAAAGTATCATCTGCTTGAATGACAGCTGGGTGGGTGGCGGAACCTCTTCACTTCACACAGCTGTCAAAGCTGATCCAGAGTGTGGGGGGGGGGGAGGATGCTAGTCTCACTCTGACCACCTAAAAAAGCTAAAGTGGTCAGAGTGATACGGTATCTCACTGTAATGTAATTAAATTATAAAAGGACTTTAAAAAAGCCATGCCCGAGAAATGTCTTCAAGCTTATATTGCTGGTCCTGATGCAGGACCTTACATGTACACACCAGGCACAGCAGTACGCCCGTCTTAATTATGTTTTAAAGGACATTTCACCTGCACGCCTTTGTTAACCAAAGAGCGATATTATAAAAAAATAATATTTTAAAAATTCCAATGAAAAAAATCAATGAAGAAAAAAATTTATGAGGGATGGGGGAGGCACCCCTGTTATTCTTAAGAATATGTTTCCATTTATTTTTTTTCAGGGAGAAAAGTTCTGCTTTAAAGATGCAAGGGCAGCACCTAAAGGGATGGTTGGCTGAGCATCTTGGGAAATGCAGTTTAGAAACCTCTTGGGTGCCAAGGTTAGCCATCACTGTCCTAAGGTGATCCAGTCAAAAGCAGAACATTGTATTATTTGGTAATGAGATTTTGTACTTGGAAATGCAGTTCTGCAGCTAATGAGCATATGAAGATTGGGGAGATATCCTTGCAATGTTATGTGGAACAGACCATAAAGATATTTTTATTGCCTTTTATAATCTGCCACTTTAAATTGCTTTAACCGAACAGCCTGTGACCAGCAGCAAACTCAAAATTATTCAAGGAGACACAGAAGGAAGCAAAATGCGCCTCGTCTAAAAATATATATTTTTTAATAAATCTAGGTTATTTTGTAAATACAAAATATCTTTAAAGCAAGCTGTAATTTAAAAAAAACTTATGTCGTTACAGATAAGGATCTAAAAGTCAACATAGCGAAAAATCAAAACAAAAACTCTGCAAAAACAAAATGATAAAGTGGATCAATTGACTAGAGGGGGACAGGAGATCATAAAATGTTCTTGTAGCGTGAGTCAGGACTTTTCTTCAGTCTGATCAAGTTGATCTTAAGGTAAAAATAGCACAACACAGCACTTAATGGACCTAGGTCTGTAAGAAAGTGGGATAAACACACTATATGTCCATAAATACAGTGATCTTCATTTTCAAGCAGTATGCTTCTTTATGATGCAAGTGGTAGAACGTACACTGTAAAAGAAAGCAGAAAAGAGGACCGGAATTGCGCAGTACATCAGCATCAGATGGAATTAAGTCATATTCGTACTCAACTCACATTTGGAGGAGCCCACAACCAGCTCTCAGGAATACAGCGAGCAGGGACTTTATATCAGGTGCCCATATACCCCTCAGTCTGTTCCTCCGGTAGAGAGTTTTGAAGTAAGCATGATGGACCAAAGGAAGGAAAGGATGGATGGAATGTTTTGTAGATTCCCAAGGTCAAGAATTCCAGACGTTTTAAGGCCAAAGAGGGTTCCCAGGCATAGTTTATTTGGACAGGAATGAGTCCCTGCTGGTCTCCAGGCATTTATGGACATATAGTGTGTCTATCCCACTTTCTTACGGACCTAGGTCCACTAAGCGCTGTGTTGTGCAATTTTTATCTATTTGTAATCCAGGTTTATAGAGGAACCTCCGTATACAACATTCAGCGAGTGGTTTGGGCACTTGTTTCCAGTGGGCGCTTCATCCTTTTCGCTTTGTATTCAAATTGATCTTATGGCCGGGGTCAGACGATTGTCACTGGAGAGCGGAAGGAACGTCCGTGAGAGTGGACGTTCCTTCCAATCGACGCCCGTCTGGCCACCTTGCACTCCGTGCGCTCAGCGCTGCAAAGCACGATCCTCCTATGGAGCAGCACAGCCGCTGTTGCGCGTGCAATTCATGCCCAAAGAGCTAGAACTGTAAAATCAGCTTCTCAAAGCTCTGAAAGATTGGGCTTTCAGGCTGGGTCAGACGAACGCAGTATGAAAGCGCGTGCAGCCGCACTTTATCACGGCCGTAGTAGCAGCAAGTGACGGCCAATGACGGGCAATATACGAAGTACTGCCGCACGAAAGTGCGGCTGCGCAACGCAAGTGGCAAACAAAATTTTTTCGAGAATGTGATACCGCTAGTACTGACGTACAGAGTGCGCTGCGTCCGCTAGCGGCGTGTGTGCGTGATTAGGAGACGTCAGATGCTGCTAATGTCCGGCCAACATAACATCCAGACGCAAAAAGGGTTTTATTGATGATCTGTACAAAATCACGGACGAAAATGCGCATTGTATGACCGCTATCGCGTATTCCGTGAAAAAATTCGTCCATTCGTTCGAACGCACTTTTTCACGGACGACGCGAAAAATGCGTTAGTCTGACCCTAGCTTCAGCAGTTGATGCAGGGAAAAAAAGAAGAAAATAGACCAGCCGCTCAAACCTCTCTCTCAATTTGGCAGTAGATGGCGCCATCTACTGGCCAAAAATACTTTATTTACAGTAAGACATAATGGGTATAAACGCTAATATTTTTTACTTTAAAATTAAAAATTACTTGCAAAAGAAAAAAAAAACACTGGTTTCTAACAATATTTTTTTGGAAAATCATTTGGTAGTGAAGGAATTAAATTAACCAGAGCTGTTGTAAACTTACCTGAGGCATTATACTCTATGTGGTTGTAAAACGCTTAACGATGGGCGGGTGGCTCCCGTCAGGAGGGGGGTTATTGCCAGCGAGGCGTACTATTAAGTCCCGCCTCCAGGTGCTGTTATGGGCCTCTAATGCGGCCCACCCATGCAGGCAACGCACCTCATTGGCTGCTGGGGACGGCCAGAGTTCAGGCCATCCCGTAGCAGTCAATGGCGCGCTGTACGCCTCAGCTGCAGGGAGGGGCCAAGGCAGCCCATTGAATTCAGCAGGGTGTACCAGTACACCCCACCTCTTCAAGGCATCTTTGAGTGTGGAGCACATGTTTGTGTACACACACACACCCCTCTGAACATGTACTTTCATAAAGGTGCTTCTGAGACCATTTAACACACAATACTGAATTCAGGGCACTCCACTTTAACCTAGCTTTAAAGATATTTAGGCTAATGTCAGATGAACGCTGTCTGAGCGCACTCTGCGTGCGTGCGTAACGGACAGACGTACTGATGGAAGATACGGTAGACACCACACGGTCCATGTTTTTTTTTGACAGAAGTAGTAAAAAAAGGGGACTATGGGAAATAAATTTAAAAAGGATATGAAAAACCATTTTGTGCGTCAAGGTGCTGGACGTCGCGAATGCGCTGCGTCTGACATCTCACCACTCACACAGAAAGCTATGAGGACATGGTGCACTCTGTGGTAGCAATTTTACTTTCTTGCCTAACTTGCGTCCGTTTGCCACGTGCGTGGTGCGTGCGCAGTTCGATGCGCACGTACTTCGTGTGCGGGTCTCTATTGATTAAGATTCTTTGCTACGTCGGACGTTAAACTGGGCGGCAACACGGAAGTGATCACTGCGTTCGTCTGACGCTGGCCTTAAACCCCAGATTCAGGACAAAAAAAAAAAGGTTTAGTTACAAATTATGATCATACATTGCATAAACCTGCCACAACATATACATTCCCAATAGCAGTGAATCCTGACACTGTCCACAAGTACCCCTAACAGGCCAGGTTTGCCAGATCTCTGAAGCACAGCACAGGTGATATGATTTGCTGCTCAGTGCTTGCAGGATTCAGTCTGCATTTCCCCAAGGTAATTCTTGAAATCTGGCCTGTTCGGGTGGACTTGGAGGGCCAGGGTTGGCAACCACTGCCTTCTAGGATGGCACATATAATTTAACGGAACATACACAAAATAAATTGTAAGGAGATTATATTATATTTTAAAAGGCAACCTGTCATACACACCCACTACCATAATCTGCAGGTCAGCACTTCCAATCTCACCTGTCAGGTAAACATTAGCAGATCTGATTGTTCCTGAGGTGGCGCACTGTGACACACTGGCAAACACTACTTATTTAGCCAAGGTTTACATCTGCAAGTTAACATAGATGAGCACAACTCCACAATTACACCCAGTTGGCAATGGTTGGCATCTACTCAGCAATTTATGATTGGCACCCCAAACCCTGATAGATACACGAGACTCACATGTTCCCATTTGGTATCCAGGCTCTCCATCCTTATAGGAAAGACTTCCTCACAAATTTAATGCCCGATTCTTGCTGATTCGAGGCGTTGTAGTCGAAACGCGTATCGGGTGCGCGTTACAGACAGGAACCGTATTTTAGAAATCTTTAACATCGAGGAATCTGGATGCAGAAGCAGATTTAGAAATGATTGCAATCGTGTTGTGCCGTGGGCATTCCGGAATCGCCAATAATATCCAGTACTGCCATGTACCTCGATATGTTTGAACGTCTCACGGATACTTGGACCAGATATCGGAGGCGGTTTTGAGCTGTGGTTAGCGGTTTCCATTGCATTCCTTGCATCAATTATTATAGCGACCCATGTAGTTTAATACAATCCAAAATAATTTTTTGCATCCTTAGGGCTCCAAGCAAATGAATTATTCAGGTTACAGGCAGGAATTGAATTAGCACTTCTATATAGTGATTTGATTTTATTATATGTGTGTTGTGTGTACGAGACACAATATTGTGGTCATGTCTAGTGGATTCTAACTGGTTTTAACATATGAAGACGAATAAAGGTTAAATTTTAAACTACAGGTAGACATCTTGTATCCCTCTGGTTGTTCTAGAAGGACAATTGGAAAAAAAAATGTATTTTTCTTTTATCCGATTTATAAAAAAAAAACGGCCAACTTATCGATTATGAAAATAATCATTAGCTGCAGCATTAAAAATAACCTAGATTAGGGACAGACCGATTATTGGGAGCCGTTATTCGGCAAATTAAAGATAATTGGTATTGGCGTTATATTTGCCGATACTCCAGATAATCGGTCAAGGTGTCTCACTGCAGCCGTAACATGAAGTCCTGCAGCTCGGCTCTGATCTGGGGCTTCTTGCACAGCAAGCTGACATCTTGGATGTCAGTCCTCACTGTGGGGCTTCCCCTGCTCACTGACCGTATTGCGTATGAGTGCAATGGCAACTGAAATGAGGCTTTACCAATCTGGCAAGGAATTCCCTAAACAGAGAGGGTGCAAGGGTGTTTGGGACCCCTGTATCTCCATTACCTTGTGTCCTACAGCAGTCAGCAGCCTTTGTCCTCCAGATGTTTTGGAGCTACATTTCCCATGAGGGAGGTGCTCCCAACCTGATGAGTAACTGAGCATCATGGGAGATGTGGTTCCAAAATATCTGGCGGGCGATGCTAGCCTTAACTATAGGGTCATATGAGGTATCATTGCAAAGGCCAGCGATTAGACATGGCTAGGTTTCTAGGAATAAATGCTTAAATGAAAAGCTTTTTCATTAAATTGAATATATGAAATGGGTATTGCACAAGGTTTAAATTTTTATCAAACGCATTCAGTTAACGGCAAAACGTCAGATTTGTGATATTCTTTTCACAACTTTAAAATATACAGAATATTGGCACCAGATATCAGCCATAAAGGCTGCCAATTATCGGAATTGGTATTGGCTCTGATAAAATGGAATCGGTCTATCCCTACCGGTATCCTGATGACTGCTGAATAAATTGGATTATTCTTGTAGGAAGAAAACGTATGTTACCCGTCTGGGGCCTCTATTCTGACCTATAAAGGTAATATGGGCACTAGTTCATAACCCTTAGCTGATCTCCATTACGGGCTTTACTATAAGGAAGCATATATGTTAGCGATCGACTCATATGAGGAATGAGATACTAATCAATACCTGAGCCGCCACTGGAGTTCCCATTCTCCCTGTCACTTGCTTCTGAGTACCAGAGCTAAGGAAGGCAGGGAGAAAGTCACTGTAGCGAGAACAGTGATCGGCAGCCAGACAGTCCAGACCAAGATAAGCAGCTACAGAAAAAACATGAAATATTCTCACTTTTGCACATTCTTTAAAAAGGTACGACAGCTTCGCAAAATATCAGACCAGGTCACGGCACCACTTGGAATCCCAAGTCGAGTGTAATGACTGCTGTAACGTGGGGTCCCGTACCCACGTGCAGAATGCTTCCCTCCCCGTCAGTATCCCTTAGGAGTAGCAATTCTGGCCCAAAACCAAGTCAATAAACGGAGCTCCTTGCAGGGCGGAAACCAAGCTGGGAATGAATTTATTTACAGTTTACAGTTACAAAACACACAGACAGGGGGAATGCATAGAAAACAATGGAAAACACTCCCCACCGTTTCCATGCTGCAGAGCCACCCAATAGACTCCCTCCTCCCACACACACATCCTGGTGAAACAAGGGCTAAAGCAAAGGGGGCAGGGAGAACTAGTTTAAGCAAGATCATGGGAGTTGGAAGGGGTTTGATGGAATCCTGGGGAAAATAAAAGGAATCAAATACAAAAGGCAAAACTACACAGTGAGTGTATAGAACACAACACAACACTCGACAATAATTACATAAATTACTACAACACAGACATCAGAGAATAGGGCACAGAAAACACCCTGCACCTAGAAATGCAGGCACAGGGTGACTTCAACACAGGAGACGGCTGGGAAACAATATAAAACATCAGGCCCGTACCCCAAGTCCAAAGTGAACACTGTAATGCCACTGTTAAGGGCTATGGCACACAGAAACTAGGAGTTCAAGGAAAACTTTATTAGTCAGATAAATCTGACCCAAACCATAAAAGAAAAAAACAACTACTAAATACAAGCATTTTTTTTTATTCTAAACCAGGATGGTTCGGTGTTTGTTCATCTGGTTACATGAAGTTCCAGTAGGGGGAGCAGGAGACTACCGTTTTCATGATAAAACAATCCAGTTTTCTCCAACTTGTGCTTTTCATTACAAGGTCAGCCAACACTATAGGGACATTGATGAGGACTTGGCTTTTCCGATGAATGCCAATTCCACCCTGTACTAAGCAGAAGTCATAGACACAATCTGAACCACGCACTTCTCTGTGCCTTGACACAGTCTGTTGATGTTCATGTTAAATTTACCTACCAAAGCTGATTATATAGAGATTTTCATGCTTTTCACATGTTCATTTGGTGTTTCGTCAATGATGGAAACACTGACTAGATCACGGTTGCAGCTTTTCACTCACAGCATTAGCTGTCAGGAGAGCAACCTTTAAAACGCAGAGCAAAACCATTATTATGATTACCCTTTAGATTTACGCAGCGCTTTAGAAGATCAGATTACACAAGGGGTTGATACCTTGGGATACCACACACGGATGATACGGCCTGATTCAGGGGGACCCCGTTCACAAGGGAGCTTAAAAGAACTGAGAAGTACAAGTATTATAGATTACTATAAAAATAAAGTTATATTGAAAATATCAAAATGTTTGATGGCTCTATGTTTGGCACTATGAGTGGAGTAGAGGTAACATCACTGCTCTATAATCATGGAGATGCAGGTTCGAATCCCGGCAAGAGCACCTCTCCAGTAAGTGTCCTTGGGCAAGATCCCTAACGGTACGTACTTACCACCCAGGACATACTTGAAAACGAGAGAAATCTCAATGCACCCTTCCTGGTCAAATCCTTAAGGGTTTTTTTTTTTAAGGTGCATTCTAGGCCAGTGACCGGCAAACCTCGGCATCCAAAATATTTTGGAACTCCATGTTCCAAAATGCCTAGCCAGCCTGAATGCCTATCATAGCATCATGGGACATGTAGTTTTAAAATATCTGGAGTGCCGAAATTCACCATCATTGATCTAGGCTAAAAATAAGGGTGTGGTTCAATTATTTACCCCTGTTGAGCCCCGTTTTTAATTTCGAGTGGGCTAAAACTCATGCCTGCTCCCACGCTGCAGTCTCGATACAGGAAGCAGCAGCCTCCATTGGTCAGATGACTGGCATGCATGCAATCTACCAGAAGGCTCTCAAGATTGCACGGAAAGACTTTGGATGATCAGCGTAGACGGTTACCTGAAACCTGGAATGCTGTCTAGTGTGAGCTGATTGACAGCCTTCAGAGCAGAGATATGCCATCTGCCTTGGAAGGTCACCACAGGTCCCATGGGTGGAGACACTCCGCACAATATGGCCATTTAAATTAAACGCTGACAATCAGCGTGTGTCCCTTTGATATTACGTTTTCAGGGCATTTAACCAGCAGAACCACCAGGAATCAATAAGCAATATTACAAAGCAATAAGATCATCAAAAGACGATAGTGTGGTAAAGGGGTTATTTTGTATATTCTCCCCAAATCTCAAAGGGACACTTCCCGAAGTCTTTGAATCACATTTCTAATGAATGTTGCACATTACGTAGTAAATAAACAAGGGCCAGAAAAGGGGGTGATGGACACCCCCCCAGATTAAATTAAATGGTCATGGTGCCTAGTGTCATCAAACTTAAAAACAACAAAGTCAAACATAAGCTGAATAAAAAAAAAAAAAAACAACAACAGATATTTAAAAATGTGGGAGAAAAAGAATAGGCCCGGAGCAGAAAATTTAGCAAAAAGCAGGAACGGCATTCTTTTCTATAGACCTCTATAATTACAGACATGAGTAGAGGGACCAGGGTTTTCAGACTCAAACGATGAGAAAACCTTCATCAATCTGAGATAAGGCCAACGTGACATTTAGAGAGGCAGCACACAAGCATACTGTACTTCCATTTTTACGGACGCACTTTTTGACGGAAGATAGTGAGAGTACTGCATAAAGTGCGTCCGTAACGTCTGAGGTCTCCAAGCCCATGGATAATACATGGCAGCATTGTTTCTACGTCCGTTTAGCTTTATCACGTCGATGCTATTTTTGCGTCCATTGCTATATGTGTTGCCCGTCCGTGAACAAGTAAGCAGGTATACTTGTATAGTGTGGTATATTTAATTGACTCCTTTATAAAGCTACGACGGACGGCAAACAGTGCGGTCAGACGGACGCAAAAGGTTTGCTCTTGTGACGCCAGCCTTATGCATATCTTTACATGTGTGCATCCCATAATTGTTCCCATGAGCAATTTACACAATGAAAATAGTGATTAGCCTAGGATGAGCGTTACACGAGACAAAGATAAAGTGTTAAAAGCGATCCAAATTATATATATATATATATATATATATATATACATACAGATATATATATATATATATATATATACACATACATACATACACATATATACATACACATATATATATATACACATATATATCCTGGCTCTGTAAGCCTTATCTCTATGTCGAGTTTAGAAAAACTAGTTGAAGGTAGCTGGAAAAATATAGATGCACATAACACAAAACACAACACAGACATGTTTAGAAAACAGTCTGTTCTGGGCTTTTGATTTGCCGGTTACTGTATTAGATGCAGAAACACAAAAAAAAAGCATAAAGGGTTTCAAGAGAGCCAAATCTTTCAATTTTCAGCTGCATGCAAATGAGAGGAGTGGTGAATTGTATTCATTGCAGATACTAGAAAGAGAAGTTGAGGAAAAAAAACGCAACTGTAAATCACGACCTGCCAAAAAAACAGAAAGTAAAAATGAATCAGACACAAAGCTTGTAAACAGCAAAAGAAGGAGTTTACATGTAATGTGGTGTACAAGATCAGATAAAGAACAGACAGCGACGTGGGTAAAATAATTCAACATATTTTGCATGAGATATTTAAAGGAGACATAAATGAGATTACTTTCTTTCAACTGTGTAATGATAAATGAACTGTAATACAAATATGATTCCACTCCATTACACCCCCCCCCAACACATGGGGATTCTGAAGCAATAATTAAAGACTTGGTTGCGGTGGAGTAGTTGACCCTAGCAAACCTGATATTTTAATGTGGGCCACCAAGGCTAGCCATCAACACTGTACTCCAACAGCAAGGGCAGAATTAAGATAGGGGCGACTGAAGCTGCAGCTCTATGCCCATTCCTCAAAACAGGCCCATGGAAACCATTAATATTTTGGTACCAAATGCATCCAACTTTGAGAATGTTTGTCCAATGGTTCCGGGAGAGACGGTGACAGATTGAACAATGGCACAATGAAGAGCGAGTGGGGATAGGATCATGATGGGAGAGAAAGATATGACCAATACAATGCAGAAATGAGAGGGATTGAGCAAAGGACCACAAAAATCGTTATCTTTTGGCGCAGTAAACTCTTAATACACCATTACTAACAGCCTTCTGTGCCATAAGCAGTGATATGGGACTGGGTAAATGGATGATCTACCCTTTTAACCCCTTCACTTCCAAGTGATTTTCCAAAACAAAACACAACCTTGTCAGAAACCAGTGTTTTTTTGTAAAATATTTTTTAATTACGGTGACGTGTGTCACTTTAGACTTTAGGTGCGTGGGCATGGAGATGGGTTTGGGGTGCAGGCCTGAGGTGGTTATTTTCATTGTCCTCATGTGCAGAATGTGTGATCTGTAATTTTGCAAGAATGTTTTTGTCTGGCCTTGTGTACAGGTTATCTGTTGAAAGTAGTAACATCACAGTGTACTCTTTATCTCAGGAATGTGCTTATCTGTTTCTATTTGAATAGTTTGTAGATTTACTGTCTAATCGGTTATCATAATCCCCATTGTCTTGACTAATTTAGAAATGTTACATAATGTTTGATTTCACTGTCTGTACGCAATGTAATTAGATTTATGTTTGTCCATTAGAAATGCTAAATAACGTTTACTGTAACTGTCTAATCTAACTGACCTAATGTAATTACAGTCAGGTCCAGAAATATTGGGACATAGACACAATTCTAACATCTTTGGCTCTATACACCACCACAATGGAGTTGGAATGAAACAAACACAATGTGCTTTAACTGCAGACTGTCAGCTTTAATTTGAGGGAATGTACACCCAACTCAGGTGAACGGTGTAGGATTTACAGCAGTTTGCAGATCTGCCTCCCACTTGTTTAGGAGCCAAAGTTAATGGGACAATTGGCTTCTCAGCTGTTCCATGGCCAGGTATGTGATATTCCCTCATTACCCCAATTACAATGTGCAGATAAAAGGCCCAGAGTTCATTTCAAGTGTGTTATTTGCAATCTGTTGCTGTCAACTCTCAAAATGAGATCCAAAGAGCTGTCACTATCAGTGAAGCAAGCCATCATTAGGCTGAAGAAACAAAACAAACCCATCAGAGAGATAGCAAGAACATTAGGCGTGGCCAAAACAACTGTTTGGAACATTCTCAAAAAGAAGGAATGCACCAGGGGGGGTCAGCAACACCAAAAGACCCGGGAGACCACGGAAAACAACTGTGGAGGATGACCGAAGAATTCTTTTCCTGGTGAAGAAAACACCCTTCACAACAGTTGGCCAGATCAAGAACACTCTCCAGGAGGTAGGTGTATGTGTGTCAAAGTCAACAATCAAGAGAAGACTTCACCAGAGTAAATACAGAGGGTTCACCACAAGATGTAAACCATTGGTGAGCCTCAAAAACAAGACGGCCAGATTAGAGTTTGCCAAACAACACCTAACAAAGCCTTCACAGTTCTGGAACAAGATCCTATGGACAGATGAGACCAAGATCAACTTGTACCAGAGTGATGGGAAGAGAAGAGTATGGAGAAGGAACGGAACTGCTCATGATCCTAAGCATACCACCTCATCAGTGAAGCATGGTGGTGGTAGTGTCATGGCGTGGGCATGTATGGCTGCCAATGGAACTGGTTCTCTTGTATTTATTGATGATGTGACTGCTGACAAAAGCAGCAGGATGAATTCTGAAGTGTTTCGGGCAATATTATCTGCTCACATTCAGCCAAATGCTGCAGACTCATTGGACGGCACTTCACAGTGCAGATGGACAATGACCCAAAGCATACTACAAAAGCAACCAAAGAGTTTTTGAAGGGACAGAAGTGGAATGTTATGCAATGGCCAAGTCAATCACCTGACCTGAATCCCATTGACCATGCATTTCACTTGCTGAAGACAAAACTGAAGGGAAAATGCCCCAAGAACAAGCAGGAACTGAAGACCGTTGCAGTAGAGGCCTGGCAGAGCATCACCAGGGATGAAACCCAGCGTCTGGTGATGTCTATGCATTCCAGACTTCAGGCTGTGATTGACTGCAAAGGATTTGCAACCAAGTATTAAGTAGGGAAAGTTTGATTTATGATTATTATTCTGTCCCGTTACCTTTGGTCCCTTAACAAGTGGGAGGCACATCTGCAAACTGCTGTAAGTCCTACACCGTTCACCTGAGTTGGATGTACATGCCCTCAAATTAAAGCTGACAGTCTGCAGTTAAAGCACATTGTGTTTGTTTCATTCCAACTCCATTGTGGTGGTGTATAGAGCCAAAGATGTTAGAATTGTGTTGATGTCCCAATATTTCTGGACCTGACTGTAAATTTCCCCTTCCGAGAAGTCAATGTTAGTGCAAATGGTTCAGTGTAATTAGAGCCCCAGCGGTTTCTAAGGGGGTTTTGTATATGCAAATGACCCGTTTGACCACATAAATGTCTGTGTCCCTAATTAAAAAAGTCAGATCTACAGCCTCGTCTCATTTCTGGGGGATGCTAGCAGGCTCTATGTGTCCTGGTCCTTAAGCTATGTCTGAGAACTGGAGGAAGGCACGGGAGTTTGGCTTGGTCGAACACGGTGGGTCCTGCAAGGAAGCGGCATTGGCAGATGTGACCCTGTTGGGGTACGGAGATCTGTCACAATTATAAAGAAATATTTGAGTTTATACCTATTGTATTTATTACTGTAAATAATCTATTTTTGGCCAGTAGATGGCGCCATCTACGGTCAAATTGAGTTAGAGTTTTGAGCAGCTGGTCTATTTTCTTCTGTTTCTCCCTGCATCAGTTGCTGAACGCCCAATATTTCAGAGCTTTGAGCAGCTGATTTTACAGTTTTAGCTCTTTGGTGATTATGCTAAAACTTTCATTTGCTTTTGGGCTGCAGATCAGCATACCAAGATATCTCAATATTGGGCACCGGATGGCTGCTTTGAAGCCAGAGATCTCTCAATATCGGCAGTGAAAAGGTTAAATGGCACCAAATTGTGTGTATATTCATGCTCTGTCGATTAATATCATGTATATGCATGGGCAGAGGAGGAATATTCACCATAATACAGAATCATTCCTGAAAGCCATACGAGAAATCAACAGGGTATAGTTTATTTTTGGTAGTTTCCAGGGGAGGGGGGGGGGGGAAATCGGTCATGGCTTATTTTTGTTAATACAGAATATAGAGCCTCGAATACAATAACATTAAAGAATATAAATTATTTAGATTTTCTTGTGTTTTTGGAGGACAGCCGAGCCTCTGCGGAGTTGCACCTGATCGTCCCGCTGGTTTACAGATGGCTCTCCCTGTTGGATTGACGCTGCGCACGTCTGTGGAGATCAGCCTAAAAGCAATTCTGTTATTGGGGATGTGCCGATAGGGTGCCGGAAAAAATCGCCACAGCCAAGTTCCCTAATGCCAACATCCCAATGGCCAACTTCCAGACAGAACAAGCGCCGGACATCCCAACTACCCTACACTGCCAACTTCCAGACATCCATAATCCCAGCGGCTAACCCTAAAACTAACACCCTAACCCTAGGTTTAAGGGGGTTAGGGCTGGGGTTAGGGTTACAGCTAGGTTTATGGGGGGTAGGTTTAGGGGTGTTAGGGCTAGGGGGGGTTAGATTTAGGGGGGGTTAGGTCAAGGTTTAGGGGGGGTTAGGGCTAGGGGGGTTAGGATTAGGTTTAGGGGTTAGGGTTAGGTTTAGGGGGTTAGGGTTAGGTTTAGGGGGTTAGGGTTAGGTTTAGGGGGTTAGGGTTAGGTTTATGGGGTTAGGGCTAGGTTTAGGGGAGTTAGGGAGTAGAGTTAGTGTTAGCCGCTGGGATTTTGGATGTCTGGAAGTTGCCCGTCAGGGAGTTGTCTGTGTAGGGAAGTTGCCCGTCAGGGAGTTGTCTGTGTAGGGAAGTTGCCCGTCAGGGAGTTGTCTGTGTAGGGAAGTTGCCCGTCAGGGAGTTGTCTGTGTAGGGAAGTTGCCCGTCAGGGAGTTGTCTGTGTAGGGAAGTTGCCCGTCAGGGAGTTGTCTGTGTAGGGAAGTTGCCCGTCAGGGAGTTGTCTGTGTAGGGAAGTTGCCCGTCAGGGAGTTGTCTGTGTAGGGAAGTTGCCCGTCAGGGAGTTGTCTGTGTAGGGAAGTTGCCCGTCAGGGAGTTGTCTGTGTAGGGAAGTTGCCCGTCAGGGAGTTGTCTGTGTAGGGAAGTTGCCCGTCAGGGAGTTGTCTGTGTAGGGAAGTTGCCCGTCAGGGAGTTGTCTGTGTAGGGAAGTTGCCCGTCAGGGAGTTGTCTGTGTAGGGAAGTTGCTCGTCAGGGAGTTGTCTGTGTAGGGAAGTTGCTCGTCAGGGAGTTGTCTGTGTAGGGAAGTTGCTCGTCAGGGAGTTGTCTGTGTAGGGAAGTTGCCCGTCAGGGAGTTGTCTGTGTAGGGAAGCTGCCCTTCAGGGAGTTGTCTGTGTAGGGAAGTTGCCCGTCAGGG
Organism: Leptobrachium leishanense; assembly: GCA_009667805.1. Taxonomy (NCBI): domain Eukaryota; kingdom Metazoa; phylum Chordata; class Amphibia; order Anura; family Megophryidae; genus Leptobrachium; species Leptobrachium leishanense. The sequence goes on from CM019073.1 coordinate 49,637,653, forward strand.
AGTTGTCTGTGTAGGGAAGTTGCCCGTCAGGGAGTTGTCTGTGTAGGGAAGTTGCCCGTCGGGACTTTGGCATTAGGGAACCTGGTTGTAGGGATTTTGACCCAAACCCGTGCTGATAGTGTATGCTGCAAACCTGCAATGAGCAGATCCTGCTCTCTCACAGCAAAGCCCTCATAGCGATCTTTATTCAGAAGCCGCAGCAGGGCTGATACCAGTCTTGATCCCCCCCCCCTCTTTTCTTGCATTGTTTTAATGCTTTATCATAAGCGTAGGAAAGCGCCAGCACCAAGAATCCATTTACACCTCTGATAATTTTATTATACCTGCAACAAGGTGCTGTCGGACAATTAAGTATCTTGACTGATGTATTTATTTCCTTGTAATGCCTTGAGGCATGTTGATTCTGTACAGATTCTACACATTGGTGCCTACACAAAACCACTTGCCGTCGGTATAGTTTTTAACAAAGTAGGTATTTATGACACAGGCAGAAAAATACAAAAACAAAAAAAAAAGACAAGCCAGCTTAATTCTGCTTAACTTGTCTGTGTAAAATGCCAGCAGTGGAAGTAGGTTGGTTTTAATATTTTATAAAGAGAAATATTCTCTATAAAGCACAGAGTGTTTCTCGGGGAGAAAGAAAGGATCGGTTGCTGTACGTGTCTCGGCAGCCTTGTGTAATAAAGAGACTGACTGTGCAGAAAGGGCTTGTTTTCATTACAAAACACCAACAAATCCAGGCTGAAACTGAGCAGCGACTTCTGAAGAGCGACAGTGAGACGAGAAGAGAGATATCTGGTTATGCAGCGTTTGTGTGCTGCTATTGACTTGCCTGTCACGGATACTCGAGTGCCCAAAGCATGATACATTTACCATTTATAACCCGCATGCTTATTTTCCCTGTCATTTCAAAATAAGGAGCTGCTTTTAAACTGGGAACATTCTTGTTTAGCCGTAAATCAAGTTTCTTGACCTAGACCAAACAATAGGGAATTTATCCAGAACTAACTTGCTTATTCTAAATTCCTACGCAAACATTCAGAAAAATTTCAAAACTGTATTCCAGCCAATCACATGCACCAAACGATTTTGTTCATTCTTGTAAATTCCCCTTTTCCAAACACTCGTATCTCTATTTTTATACTGCCATTCTAGCTGCCAGGACTATTTAATGTCTTGCAAATGTTTATGGGTGGCCAAATATGCCCGCCCCCCCCCAGAGTATCCCAGAAGACTGCTCTAGCAATCCTAAAAGGAGGGATCACACCCCCCCCCCCCAGTGTTTGGAAAGCTGTCAGTAAGCCTGCGCTTACCAGCTTTCCAAAACGCTTGTATTGAATTTTAAAGGCATTGTATTGGCTGGATTTTTGCTTAGGGTCCCACCCTCTTGTCAGCGCTCTAACAGCCGCATTGTCAGCAGAAGCCGTTAGCAGTCAGGTCTTGATCCCAGAGAGAAGGTGAGGTCTAAAGAGCGCTCCAAGGTTTAAATGGGTGGGGGAGGAGTGAGGGGACAACAGGAGGGGTTAAAATTTGAAGGTACACTCTAGGCATTGTGATCAGTCTGTAAAATGAGTGGTAACAGTGCCCTCCTCCTCCAGGTGTCTACAGAGGGCTGATTCAGCCCTTTTGTGCAGGGGCTTAGCTCCTCCTAGACTGTCAGACCAGGACTTTGAACGGAAACCAATTCGGGACTTCGGTCCCGCCACAAACGGTCAATGGACTTGAATTGAGTGCAAATGGATTGGCTGGACGTTTGTTTGAACGTGCATTACTCCCACAATCACATGACATGCTGTGGCTCACAGAAAGGCAGCAGCGAGTCAAATTCAAAGGATTGTAGAGTCAGCCCAACGCTGGAAACAAGGTGAGTTTTAAAATTATCTATAGGATTAAAATGGGAAGAAAACAGGGAAAAGAGTGTGAAGGAGGAGCTCAGGATGGAGGTTTATCCCTTCCCATAGGTGTGAGCACCCTAATGTTGGATGAAAAGGTCCTCTTTCACCTCCTACATTGACATTTTAGATCTTTTTATCTGGTTCATGAGAATAGCATAAACACTGACCATCTCTGATTACAAGCTTGTTATTTCTAATTAAAAATGTGCATTTTGCGCAAAATCTTAACAAATTTTCATTAAAAAAAAATAAAATGTTCCATTGGTGCACACCCTAATGCAACAGATTGAGAACGCCGGTGTCCCTTCACATTTTAACCCTAGAGAATGCCTTTAAATTATACTAAAAATACACAGTATATTTGTGCTTTACTGTCAAACGCACACCTATATTGATGAAATTTTAAAAAAGAAAGAATTTTTACCAAGGCTAGATTCACATCTCCAGTGCCTGGAAGCACAGAAATCTGGGGAGCTGCGATTGCCATTGTGTGCAGCTGCTAGGTCATGATGGCCTGCCCCCACGACAGACAGCCGGGATAAAAGATGGAGCCGCCAGCCACCTCGTAGAATGGGGGAAAAAAATACATTGTGTGTTCTACAAAAGTACATGCATATAGTTATTAAAATGGGTGGAGCTCTTCCCATTCGTTCCGTTTTTTAAATTGTTTTATATTGAAGCCGCATTCCAATAGCTTTGACTAGGGTTGCACCGATACTAGTATCGATATCGGTGCCGATACCGGGTACTGCAGGAGTACTCGGTACTCGTGCAGTACCCCCGATACCGGAAGCTGGCATTGACCCGGCTTGCCGGCATCCGAGGGGCTGGGGCGGCTGTTCGAATGCTCTATCGGCATTCGGACAGCCGCCCCTGGAGCTCTCCATGGCATACTTACCTTCCCCGAGCGACGCCGAGAAAGTCTTCATGCGTGCGCTCGTTGAAGGACCCCAGCCGCGATCCTGTGGGACTCCGTGATCGCGGCTGGGGTCCTTCAACGAGCGCACGCGCGAAGACTTTCTCGGCGTCGCTCGGGGAAGGTAAGTATGCCGCGGAGAGCTCCAGGGGCGGCTGTCCGAATGCCGATAGAGCATTCGAACAGCCGCCCCATGTCTGGTCTGGGGTCTGAGCTTGGGGGGATATCCATGAGCGCTTGGGGGCATATCCATGAGCGCTTGGGGGCATATCCATGAGCGCTTGGGGGCATATCCATGAGCGCTTGGGGGCATATCCATGAGCGCTTTGGGGCATATCCATGAGCGCTTTGGGGCATATCCATGAGCGCTTTGGGCATATCCATGAGCGCTTTGGGGCATATCCATGAGCGCTTTGGGGCATATCCATGAGCGCTTTGGGGCATATCCATGAGCGCTTTGGGGCATATCCATGAGAGCTTAGGGGCATATCCATGAGAGCTTAGGGGCATATCCATGAGAGCTTGGGGCATATCCATGAGAGCTTAGGGCATATCCATGAGAGCTTAGGGGCATATCCATGAGAGCTTAGGGGCATATCCATGAGAGCTTAGGGGCATATCCATGAGAGCTTAGGGGCATATCCATGAGAGCTTAGGGGCATATCCATGAGAGCTTAGGGGCATATCCATGAGAGCTTAGGGGCATATCCATGAGAGCTTAGGGGCATATCCATGAGAGCTTAGGGGCATATCCATGAGAGCTTAGGGGCATATCCATGAGAGCTTAGGGGCATATCCATGAGCTGGGGGCATATCCATGAGCTGGGGGCATATCCATGAGCGCTTGGGGGCATATCCATGAGAGTTTAGGGGCATATCCATGAGAGCTTGGGGGCATATCCATGAGCTGGGGGCATATCCATGAGCTGGGGGCATATCCATGAGTGCTTGGGGGCATATACATGAGCGCTTGGGGGCATATCCATGAGCGCTTGGGGCATATCCATGAGAGTTTAGGGGCATATCCATGAGCTGGGGGCATATCCATGAGCTGGGGCCATATCCATGAGCGCTTGGGGGCATATCCATGAGAGTTTAGGGGCATATCCATGAGAGCTTGGGGGCATATCCATGAGCTGGGGGCATATCCATGAGCGGGGCATATCCATGAGCTGGGGCATATCCATGAGCTGGGGGCATATCCATGAGTGCTTGGGGGCATATCCATGAGCTGGGGGCATATCCATGAGCGCTTGGGGGCATATCCATGAGAGTTTAGGGGCATATCCATGAGAGCTTGGGGGCATATCCATGAGCTGGGGGCATATCCATGAGCTGGGGGCATATCCATGAGCTGGGGGCATATCCATGAGTGCTTGGGGGCATATCCATGAGAGCTTGGGGGCATATCCATGAGAGCTTGGGGGCATATCCATGAGGGCTTGGGGGCATATCCATGAGAGCTGGGGGCATATCCATGAGGGCTTGGGGGCATATCCATGAGAGCTTGGGGCATATCCATGAGAGCTTGGGGGCATATCCATGAACTTGGGGCAATATCCATGAGAGCTTAGGGGCATATCCATGAGAGCTTAGGGGCATATCCATGAAGCTTAGGGGCATATCCATGAGAGCTTAGGGGCATATCCATGAGAGTTTAGGGGCATATCCATGAGAGCTTAGGGGCATATCCATGAGAGCTTAGGGGCATATCCATGAGAGCTTAGGGGCATATCCATGAGAGCTTAGGGGCATATCCATGAGCGCTTGGGGCATATCCATGAGAGCTTGGGGGCATATCCATGAGCTGGGGGCATATCCATGAGCTGGGGGCATATCCATGAGCTTGGGGGCATATCCATGAGTGCTTGGGGGCATATCCATGAGTGCTTGGGGGCATATCCATGAGGGCTTGGGGGCATATCCATGAGAGCTTGGGGGCATATCCATGAGCTGGGGGCATATCCATGAGCTTGGGCAATATCCATGAGAGCTGGGGGCATATCCATGAGAGCTTAGGGGCATATCCATGAGAGCTTAGGGGCATATCCATGAGCGCTTGGGGCATATCCATGAGAGCTTGGGGCATATCCATGAGCTGGGGGCATATCCATGAGCTGGGGGCATATCCATGAGTGCTTGGGGGCATATCCATGAGTGCTTGGGGGCATATCCATGAGAGCTTGGGGGCATATCCATGAGGGCTTGGGGGCATATCCATGAGAGCTTGGGGCATATCCATGAGCTGGGGGCATATCCATGAGCTTGGGGCAATATCCATGAGAGCTTAGGGGCATATCCATGAGAGCTTCGGGGCATATCCATGAGAGCTTAGGGGCATATCCATGAGCTGGGGGCATATCCATGAGAGTTTAGGGGCATATCCATGAGAGTTTAGGGGCATATCCATGAGAGCTTAGGGGCATATCCATGAGAGCTTAGGGGCATATCCATGAGAGCTTAGGGGCATATCCATGAGAGCTTAGGGGCATATCCATGAGCTGGGGGCATATCCATGAGAGTTTAGGGGCATATCCATGAGAGTTTAGGGGCATATCCATGAGAGCTTAGGGGCATATCCATGAGAGCTTAGGGGCATATCCATGAGAGCTTAGGGGCATATCCATGAGAGCTTAGGGGCATATCCATGAGCGCTTGGGGGCATATCCATGAGAGCTTGGGGGCATATCCATGAGCTGGGGGCATATCCATGAGCTGGGGGCATATCCATGAGTGCTTGGGGGCATATCCATGAGTGCTTGGGGGCATATCCATGAGTGCTTGGGGGCATATCCATGAGAGCTTGGGGGCATATCCATGAGGGCTTGGGGGCATATCCATGAGAGCTTGGGGGCATATCCATGAGCAGGGGGCATATCCATGAGCTTGGGGCAATATCCATGAGAGCTTAGGGATAGATATATATATATATATATATCGGGAGGGATATATACATGTGAGCTAGGGGCATTTTTATATGAGGTCTGTTCTTATTGGAAAGCGTTCACATGACATAAAATAAAAGTATCGGTACCCGGTATCGGTGAGTACTTGAAAAAAGTATCAGTACTCGGTCTTAAAAAGGTGGTATCGGTGCATCCCTAGCTTTGACATAACATTTCAGAAAGTTTCCACTTTCTATTCTTAAAGAAGACTCTAGGTGACTCGGAAAGCAGAATTACGAGTCAATCAGGGAGCCGGCCAAGTAAAGCCCAGTCATCCACAAACTCTTCTTTTAAACAAGAAAACTCTTCAAAGAGTATGTGCGTTAAAGAAATGTAGATTACTAAAAATGCTTGGTTTAAAAATATTAAATTTGTGCTCAGTGAAGTTTACAAACCATTTGAATGCCCCTTCATGACCGTGATCACGTATATGTGATCAGCAATAGCGGGCAAGGCGGCTGGAGATTGTGTTACCGCGATCTGGGCCTATGCTGTATTACTGCAAATAATTTTTTTTCAACAAATTTCGTTTGAATTTAGGCACCAGGAAGTGCCCCCAAAGTTTTAGCATCCTGGACATGGAGTCAGCTGGCAAAAGGTCTAAAATTACATCTCTCCACTTGATCCTGCACAAATCTTAGAGCTGTAGTAACTTCCTTTTGGCCAGCAGATGGTGACATCTGCCTGCCAAATAGATTAATATGGGGAAAAAAATACAGTAGGAATATTCCCAAATATTTCTTACTGTATTATTTAACCCCCCCCCCCCAAAAAAAAAAAAGAGATTAAAAAACACTCACTGGTTCACAACATTTCTTAAATCACTTCGTAGTGAAGGGGTTAACGTAAGATTCTGAGTAAGCTCTTTCTCTTAGACTAGGGTCAGACGAACGCATTTTGTACGGACTGTGCGTCCGTGCAGTAAGGACGCACGTTCTGACGGAAGACGCAGTTAGTGGCCACACAGTCCGTTTTTGTGATGGACGTTATTTTTGACGGATATAGATGGGAAATGAAAAACCATTTTGTCCGTCAAAAATGCTGGACGCATAAATGCAGTCTGTCTGACTTCGTTCCATCACTCACTCACAAAGCTATGCGGACGTGGCGCACACCGCACGTCCGTTCCAGTGGTTTTACGTTCTTGCCTAACCTGTGTCCGTTTGCCACGTCCGCACTTCCGTGTGGATGTACTTCGTTTGTGGGGCTCCATTGGTCAGAATGCTATGCTGCCACGGACGTACAAATGTGCGGCAACACGGACGTGAACACTGCGCTCATCTGACACGGGCCTTAAGTTCTCAATTCTCACATATGTTTAGCCTTTGCTACCAACGCATGTTTCACCAGCTACAGATGAGGAAAGGACGACAAAGTGAAGGGAACAAGGTTACCAGGTAAGTGCAGAATGGGCTGCTCCAGGGACATGTGTTTTACCTATTGCTCGTTGCTGCAGAATATGTTGAACAGTACAAAACAAGTCATTTTAACCAAAATTAGTCCGACCGAATACCGATGCTCCGATGTTTTGAACATCCCTTTAGGGACAACGAGTCATTGTTAGTCACCGCTTTACGACTCACAATGTCGACAGACACGAAGCTGTGCATGTAAAACACTAGCAAAGCTAGTTTTCATTCCCGCTCAAGGAAGAAGCTTTCCATATGTTTTAAGTTTGCAAACTGTATGAAGACGATGACAGATGAAATATGTTTCGTAGGCATCTCCCATCGTACATACATACCCTGCCGGCTCAGAAAAGCAGCCCCGCGACTCAAGCGGTACGCTAGGAAATGAAAAATAAATAAATAAATTTTGAGCAGTTATTTATAAAGTATTTTAGCAGGAACGATACATTGAGATTGCTCTCCTTTTCAGTTTTAAAAGGGGCCAATTCTAGTAATTACCTTACGATTATTTTCTGTACGGACAACGTTAACCAGCCCCCCCCCCCAATATATTGGCCTTGCGACATCTTTGATTGGATGAGCACATTATGGTCTCAAAAAATAAAAAAGGACGAGTCTCACGCCCCTGCAAAGAGGAGTGTTATTCATCTTAACTTCATAACCCGTATGACTTTCTAGATTTGAATGTAGTAGGAATTTATAGCAGAATAAAAACCAGTAACAGCCAACAGAATAGAATGTTTGTGTTCGGGAAACCAGTCAGGTTTATTTTCCCTTTTTTATTCGGCAATATAAGTATTTATGTTTCAATTTCTTTTAAACAATTGATACTGATGAGAGCAAAGGATAATATCACTCGCTCATGTTAGATGCTCGTGTGCTTTCAAACTGCATAGGAGATCATACTACTATTTCTAGAAGGGTGAGCGCGGCTTAAAAGGGACACGATGGCAGAATTCACACACTTCCTGTTATGAATTATGACGATACATGAAAATATACAAAATAGATTAAACAAAAGAAATATCAAAACAAGAGGTTGACACAAAGTGCTTACCACAAAAGAACAAGAGAAAAAACAAACGTGTATTTTGCTATTTTAGTTGTGAAATCTACCAGCACTAGGAATTATTATTATTATCATCATCATCATCATTTATACAGCGTCAACAGTTTTCGCAGCGCTTTACAATAACAAAAGGGAACGAGATATATGGACATATGATGGAAACAAGTGGTGTAGAGGGCCCTGCTGATAGGAGCTTACAATCCAGAGGGAACAGAGTTGAGGAAGACCAGAGGAATTTTACTAGATAGCAGGATCATTAGTGCCAATGGTTTGGGAATGGTGGGGCCATAGAAGCAGTATTATTATTATTGAATGATCCATGTCACTTATAGAACTTCTGTGGCATTCTGTGATTGTAGAATATATGAAACAAATCCCTGCCCAATCTGATATAGTAAGCAGACGAGTGACCTACAACTCTAACAACCTCCTGTAGCACAGATCCTCAGGATATCAGGATAATACAAGGAATAATGGTGAAATAACTGAAGTGAAATAGATAAAACCGCTAACACAGGGAAAGGAGGGGGGGGTAAAGAAATATAAAAACACACAGTGCTTTTTCTCTGGAAAAATAGGTGGGGGTACTCTCACGCCCGGGGAAAAACTGATTATGACCATTTTTCGCGTCCTAATAAATACCTCTTTATTAACCCCTGTATTCCAGCAAACCCATTCTGTATACCACCCTAGAAAGCCCATATCATTTTGTATCCCTCCAGCAAGCCCATATCATTCTGTATCCACCCCAGCAGACCCATATAGGTCTTCCCCCCCCCAGCAGGCACATATTCTGTATCCACCCCAGTAGGCCCATATCATTCTGTATCCCCCCCAGCAGGCCCATATCATTCTGTATAACCCCAGCAGGCCCATATCATTCTGTATCCCCCCCAGCAGGCCATATCATTCTGTATCCCCCCAGCAGGCCCATATCATTCTGTATCCCCCCCAGCAGGCCCATATCATTCTGTATCCCCCCCAGCAGGCCCATATCATTCTGTATCCCCCCCAGCAGGCCCATATCATTCTGTATCCCCCAGCAGGCCCATATCATTCTGTATCCCCCCAGCAGGCCCATATCATTCTGTATCCCCCCCAGCAGGCCCATATCATTCTGGATCCCCCCAGCAGGCCCATATCATTCTGTATCCCCCCCAGCAGGCCCATATCATTCTGGATCCCCCCAGCAGGCCCATATCATTCTGGATCCCCCCAGCAGGCCCATATCATTCTGTATTCCCCCAGCAGGCCCATATCATTCTGTATCCCCCCAACAAGCCCATATTCTGTATTCCCCCAGCAGGCCCATATCATTCTGTATTCCACCAGCAGGCCCATATCATTATGTGTTCCCCCAACAGACACATATCATTCTGTATCCCCCCAGCAGGCCCATATGATTCTGTATCCCCCCAGCAAGCCCATATCATTCTGTATTCCCCCAGCAGGCGCATATCATTCTGTATTCCCCCAGCAGACCGATATTCTGTATTCCCCCAGCAGACCGATATCATTCTGTATTCCCCCAGTAGACCCATATCATTCCGTATTCCCCCAGCAGGCCCATATCATTCTGTATTCCCCCAGCAGGCCCATATCATTCTGTATCCCCCCAACAAGCCCATATTCTGTATTCCCCCAGCAGGCCCATATCATTCTGTATTCCACCAGCAGGCCCATATCATTATGTGTTCCCCCAACAGACACATATCCTTCTGTATTCCCCCAACAGGCCCATATCATTCTGTATTCCCCCAGCAGACCCATATCATTCTGTATTCCCCCAGTAGACCCTTATCATTCCGTATTCCCCCCAGCAGGCCTATATCATTCTGTATCCCCCCAGCAGGCCCATATCATTCTGTATCCCCCCCAGCAAGCCCATATCATTCTGTATCCCCCCCTAGAAAGCCCATATCATTCTGTATCCACCCCAGCAGGCACATATTCTGTATCCCCCCAGCAGGCCCATACCATTCTGTATCCCCCCAGCAGGCCCATATCATTCTGTATCCCTCCAGCAATCCCATATCATAATTTATTCCCACCCCCAATCTGAATCCAAGGTGGAGATGATCCATCTTGCAACACAATTAAACCGAGTATTCTCACAAAGGCACTCAGCTGCCTGCTCTGCTCCTCTCTCCAGGACTCCACTTTGTGTGCCTGTCGTCAGCCTACCTCCTCTTCTGCGCGATGCCCACATCTTATGTCCAGACGTGATTCATGCTGGGGGGCGGCGCCTATGCGGCAATGTTGCCAGCCACGTATAGGAGCAGCTCCCGGGCACCATGGGCATCTTCGTCTGTCAGGCAGGCGAAGAGAGTTCCCGCGGTTACTCCACGTCACACTCAGGCACGGCCCAATCTTCAGAAGCGTGGTGGCGGCAGGCTGAGTCACTCGCTCCTTCCCCTCAGGACCAATTCACATCGTGGCCCTCCGAGCACCCCCTCCATCTGTCTTTCACACAGAGAGACAGGGAGTGATTTCGTGAGCCAGCTGCCCCGTCCCAGCACCTCTCCTCCCACTTGGCAGTTACACTGGGAGGGAGTGCCGCCCTGTGTCAGCTCTCCCCCCTTCGCGTTTGTTTGTCAGCCGTTTGTCGGGCCGGGGGAAACAAAAACAAAAATGCCGGGAGGTGCCAGTACGGTGTATCGGCATGTACCGGCTGAAAAAAAAAAAACCCATTAAACACATATTTCCGTTTTGAAGACTATATAGGGGTTATTTAAAGACGACTAAACTTGCCTCCAAATTGCACCATTTCTGGAAATATGGCTATACAAAAAGCAGTCAAGTCGCCAAATATTGGCGAATTTATTCATTTATTTATAAAGTATTTTACCAGGAAAGATACATTGAGATTTCTCTCGTTTTCAAGTTTGCCCTGGGAATTGCCAACGAAATACGGTAAATTCTGCAGCAGTTTAATTCCCCATAGAGAAGCGATGGTTAATATATTCAGAGAAGACCTACCGGCAGGGAAAGGTTGGCGAAATGCCCAGATTTGCGATGGTTTTGGTCAACAGGTTTAAAGCAGACAAATCCTATAGGTTTCAATGTAAAAAAAATCCTCATCTTTATGCAACCATTTATTATTTTCATATGCAGCAGAAAGACTTTATTTTTTTAGAATAATTGTGAAATTTTTTTATTCAGAATTTTTTAAATGGCAATTTTTATTTTATTCTGTATTAGAACTTTTTATTGTTATTCATAGGACCTTATTATTCCCATACATTAGTCGTTTAAAATGCTTTTTAAAAGTTGAAGGTTTTTTTTGTTAGTTTCCTACTCCTGTTCAGCTTTTTCGGCGGTTTATCGACAGAGTTCGGTGCATGCGACTACGTTGGGTTTATCGGCGGATCGAATCGGCGCACTTCGGGAACCCTGCGGTGAATGCTGAATTCACCCCAGGATCAGCAAATGGAGCTCGCCGATTGAAAGAACTGAAATTCCGATGCTCTTTGAATAACACCATAAGTGCAAACAGATGAAAGTGAAATGTTAAATGTACGCTAGCAACACTGGTGGAAATAGCAATGGAAACCACACTGAGAACTATGTTGAACAACTTCGGCAAGAACTACAGTGGAAAGAATGGAGACAGCTATGGCAGAAGTTCCCAAATAGTGAATTCTTCTTACTTCATGCAACATAATTCACCAAACTGTGCCACTGAAAGAACAGTGGTTAGTGAATAAAATCTTGAATATTCTACATTTTGTGGTAGTGCTGAAATAAAATGTGTGTACATATCCACACACACCACTGAATGAAGAATAGTTGCAGTTTATTCATTTTATGTAAGAATAACAATGGTGTTGTTCACCGTTGTTTGCGGGAGGGAACTTCATTTGTCGTTGTTGATCTTTGTTTCTGTGAATAGTTTAAACAGTGATTTTAACTGCTGGTTGCAGCTTCGGTGAACTTCACTACTACAAAAGTATTTAGATAAAAAGATGCAGCGAGAATACACCATAATCCGTAAACCATCCTGGCATGTTGAACGTAACATGTGTGCGTCCATTGTGCCCCTTTAAGTAACAAGATAGAATATTTAAAATCGACATATTGCAAGGCAGCAGTTTTAGCCTTTCTTGATGCACGCAAGGGTCTCCTCTACATTCATGGTGGTCCATTAGTCTAGATGAGAAACGGTTCCATGTGAAATATTAAGCATGTCACGTAAATATTTTAGATGTGAAGCCTTGTTTCTCAAATGATGGGCAACTTACCGTGACAGGGTGACCTTAAATAGGATGAAAAGACAACTGGTAACTGGCCTCCAAAACCATTGTACTGTAATAACACACTTTTCCCTTTATAAAAAGCATAAATACAGTTTATGCAACATGTCCGTACCTGGTAACATCCCTAAGGGTTACCAAGATGGACCAAAATACATCCTTATTACTTCGTATACCCTTAAATGCTCTGGATCACCTATTAAAACCAAGAGCAACGTCTCTATTAACTTAGAAAGCCCAAATCCAATACACAATATTTCTTTTAAAGCATGTCATATTTTCCTATGTAGCAACTGACAGGCCACATTAAATTTAGCAAGTGACAGGCTGAAAGCCCGTGTAGTCCAAAAAGCTTTTTAAGCATTTCTGTGTTTATTGCATACATATTGGGCAGAGGAAAGAATAGGTTGACAAAACGTGCTCATTTTTACATTCAAAACATTTCAACTCCCAGATTTCATATATCGGTTTAGAATTCGGGTATATTTAAAGTTTTGATACATCGCTGACAACCATTTCATATTTTTATATAATTTATTTAAATATAAATCAGGATTCTGGAGTCCACAATAAGAGAAAAAAAAAGGTATGTTCAGCCACCTTTAAGGTTTAAATTGTAGGGATGAAACAACTAGTTGACAACCATTTTCATGGTCAATTAATCGGTTGGTCAATTAATCGGCCATTGCACAGCACACACTGTTTAGAGTTAGACTGACTTAAACTTTAATAACCTCAAACACTACATAGCACCTGATTGGAGAGGACGTGCTGCTGCTTTACATGGTATGATTTAGTTCTAGGGTTATGTCAGACATAAGTTAACCAGTTTGTTTTTATTTAGTTTACAACTGTAGCAGAACTATAGCACAGACCGTGGGGTGCTGCCACTGAGTGGAGGAGCTGTACCTCTCTGTAAGCAAGACCACCCCCCCCCCAATCTCCCATCACACCAAGGGATCTGCAGCCAGGTGCAGGGTAGAAGGAAGGTGGAGTACAGCTGCACAGATCTAAAGAAATGTCATGTTCCATACAGATGTATTTTTGCTCTTTTAATCTGTCTCACTTTTTAGGCTGGGGTCAGACGAACGCAGTGCGAACGTGCATTTAGCCACACTTTATTTCGGCAGTGGTAGCAGCAAATGACATCCAATGCAGGTCCACACACGAAGTACGGCCGCAAGAAAGTTCGGCCGCGCAACGCAAGCAGCAAACGAACGCATTTTCGCAAGAACGTCAAACCGCTAGTACTGACGTAGAGTGCGCTGCGTCTGCATAGCGGCGTGTGTGCGTGATTTGGAGACGTCAGACGCTGCTCATGTCCAGCCAACATAACGTCCAGACACCCAAAGTTTCCTGGTTTGGATCCGTAAAAAATCACAGCCGAAATTGCGCATCATATGACCGCTATCGCGTCTTCCGTGAAAAAATGCGTTCAGACGCATCGCCGCACTTTTTGACGGTAGACGTGAAAAATGTGTTAGTCTGACCCTAGCCTTAGCTGTCACCACGAAAACGACAAGAAATAAAAAGCAATGTTCAAAATAAGCATAAACACAGTCCTCTCATGCAAAATGAACATTTGTTTCCAACAGAAATATGATCAATCCACTTACATCATTAATAGATCACATTGTCCATGTAAAGTGATATAAAACAACAATATAAAACAAATACGGAGGTAAATTACCATGTGTGCCTCTTAGACCACATGCAGATAAGAAGTTCTTAAGAGGAGTTACGCAGCACACTGAAACAGTGCCTTTCCAGCAGCTTTGAAACCAGGGAGTGGCTAGTTCCCATACCCTGGAAAGACTGGATGCTAGTGGGCAGTCCTACCCACTACATAACCAAGCCCACTTAAAGGAACACTTAACTTTAACCCCTTAAGGACAAGTGGGTGGCGCCCTTAAGGACGAGCGGGTGGCGCCCTTAAGGGGTGGCTTTCGCCGGCGAGGCGCACAGGTACGCCTCACTGACAGGTGCCTTCGCAGGCAATGATATGTACCCGCCCCGCAGCCGACACGTGTCATTGGCTGCAGGGGGACGGCTTGAGTTCAGGCCGTCCCCGTGCAGCCAATGATGTGCGCCGCGAGTCAGTGCGCACAGGCTGCGGGGAGAGGCCGAGGCAGCCCCATTGAAGACGGCGGGGCGTATATGTACGCCCTGCGTCTTCAAAGACCTGCCGCTGCCAGGACGGCATGGAACGTCCTGTGGCAGGTAGGGTTTAAACATGCAAAGGACTACACATCAAAAAAATAGAAAAACAACATGTCCCTTGACAGTTACATGCAGGATCTAGCTTCATGTATATAGGAGGGGTTGGTCTGCATCACAAGTGAGACAGAGCATCTCCCTTTTAGTCCCCTGTAGAGTGGTTATTGAGTGGTGCCTATCCTGCTGGAAAAAACACATTTGGAAAGTAGAATTGAAATTCTTACCTTCAGGACTGTGGAAGTTCCCTGGCATAGGCAGAAATCCCCAGCAATGGCGTCTCACAGCTAAAATTAGAACCAGGGTGTAAAGCAGTGAGCCAGGCATGGTCTTTGTACCCCAAAACCAGTCTGCGGCCAATCATAGCAGCCTCTCCACCTATTCGTCAACCCAAGCATTCACAGATTGAGAATGTCCCACATCAGGACCAGTATTGCAATACTATCCAGTCTAAATCTGACTTTTTTCTTTCCTCTTTTATCCCCGTCACTGCAGTTAACAAACATAATACTTCAAATAAATTAAATTTTATGTTTAGAAATAAATATTCCATTAAAAAGGGAGGGAAAAAAAAATTTGGACCTTGATTGAATAAGAAAGTGTCATCGACCGGTAGCCTGCGCACATTATTTAATACGTAATTATTAATGGACGGATACAACCATCACATTAAAGCATGCCCAGTGTTCAGGAGAGGCCGTCATTAAACTAATACACGGCTGTGTGTGTTAGCAAGAGAGGCTCCAATTTATTTATTCTCTCTGTCACAGTTGGTTAACTGTGGAAATAACTCCTAGAAAGAGCAGGTATTCCAGTCTGTGAGTATCTTAAAACATTAAATATAGTGCAGGCAGAAATGCTTTAACGCTCACCATTTGATACCTCTCATATATTTTGTCTCTTGTAAAGGGTGTTAGAGTGAAAACAAAACTCTTACCGCAATTTTCTATCAGAGTAAAAAACTGCACGTCTAGACTCTGTCTTTTATTAGTTCTGTAGTTACATGCTCAGTGACTGCCTTCTTCTATATTTAACCGCTCTTCCCGCTTGCAAGATATCGCAGGGAGAAAGGCCTTTTTAGTGTCATATTTATGACATTGGCTCACAGTCTGTGAAGTCCGCGTTTAATGTAGCAATTTGGGACACATATGACATTTGCCCTAATGGTAGCAGGAAGGGGAAAAAAAAGGCGTTTTTGCGATTGGAAAATTTATATTTCTATTACAGTATGTTATTAATTTTTCTATATTTTTTTTCCCACTTTTTGTTTTGTTTTTCTAAAGGAGAAAATAGGGAGTTAGGAAACTGGGAAAGGAGGGCGAGTATGGCATAAAACCGGGCTTGACAAATTTGCTTTGAATCTAGAAGCCAACGTTTCGGCGAGGATTCACCTTTATCAAGGTATACCTTGATAAAGGCGAATCCTCGCCGAAACGTTGGGAACCTTGCCTCTGCATTTGGGAGTTGATTTGTACTGACCCAAATTATGATTTTAGCTGCTTCTATTTATCACTTTGTTACCTGGTGCTTTTTGATGTTAGGTATTTTTTGTGCATGTGGTCTTTTGGCTACTTTTTTGAGCCTAGAAGTGTAGGCCGTTGCTTCTAATATCAGAAAATCGAGAGAAATCCTAGTGGCGCAGTAAATAGTCTATGGTACTTTGAAAATAGTATTGAACACAGGCCTAAAAGGCCATTAGGATACTGGCAATAGGGCCTAAATCAACAGTAGCTATATATAGATCACAGTGGATCATCAGATCCCAAAATTTGTGCAAATGACAAATATATGTGCAAAATCACAATACACGTCCCAAATTGACAGTGGTGATGCATGCATATAATTCAATTTTTATAATACAATAGTGTACGATAAAACCAATTGTGCAAATGCATATAAAGTGCATGTGCTCATAAATTCTTCCTATCAATAAAGTGCATACACAAAACGTGCAGTGGTACGTAAAATAATTCAAGGAATTGTTTTCTCCTGGGTTAATTGTCCAAGGTAAAATATGCCCTAAACCACAGTAAAGTGCACGTGCAAAATATACCTTGATAAAGACGAATCCTCGCTGAAACGTTGGTTTGTACTGACCCAAATTACGATTTTAACGGCTTCTATTTATTTATTTATCACTTTGCTACCTGGTGCTTTTTGCTGTTAGGTTTCTTTTGTGCATGTAGTCTTGTGGCTACTTTTTGAGCCTAGAAGTGTAGGCCGTGGCTTCTAATATCAGTTTGGCTGCTCCGAGATATATATATATATATTATATTATTTGTGTTGTTAACATCTGTACATTGTGATATTGTTTTAATTGTTTACTTATTTTCTTTGCTCTGTTGTCATTGGACACCCTATCTACTAGAGATGTGCATGGCTGAAAAAAATTTTTGTTTAGTTTTGTTACATTTTTAAATAATTTCATTTTCGAAATCTCGTAACTAATTTTGTTTCGTATTTCATTTTGGAATTTCATATATCAATTCGATAGTTGATATCAATTCGAATTTTGGATCACTAAATAAAACTGCAATTGATCAAATTTTGCTGTTAAAAGAAAAGCTAGGGTTAAATTTTACGCTGTGTCAAAGATTTAGTATTTGAGTCAAATTAAACAGTGAAACAAAATTAATTTGTTTCATAAAGTGCTTTGCTTACTATTACTTGTATTTTAAGTGAAGATCAATTGATAGTTCATTTCAAATTCAATAGTCAGTGTAAAACTAAATAAATTCGTTATGTACCATTTCGTTTCGAATTCGCATCGATTTGTTATTTGGAAGTACGAATTATAAAATTTCGTTCCAAATTCCGAATTTTTCCGAAACGAATGCACATCTCTACATTTACCCACTGCAGACACACACACAAACAGAACTCATATATAAATACATACACCAGGGCTGGATAGATTTACATTAAATGTAGGAGACCGGAAGAAAACATTGAAGCCAACTGGATGGTTTTAGATGCCAAATACTGCTTTTAGATTGGTGTAAAATAAACTGGAAATTTAGGAGCCAGGAGTAAAATTCTAGGAGCCAGTGGCTACCAGGCTCCTGGCTTTGTCAAGCTCTGGCATAAACACAATGAACGTCATCCATACAACCTGTGCAGCTCAGATTCATCCAGTCACCATCTGCAGCTTAGATGGTCTCTCAAAGCCAGAAACCAAATCCAGTATCAAGAGATATGCTGTGCAAGAGCAGAGCCTGATCGACCATAGTTCCTAAACACCCCCGTCGGAGTGGATGCTGGGCAGAGCAGCCTGGCTGCTACAGTAAACCCATAACGGATGGGATTGTTTGGGGATGACCCATAATGATGGGATGGTTTCTGTAGTAATTATACTGGGCAGCACTGACGTGATTCGCGATCCACTTTATCCATACAAGTTGAACCGCAGGATTGATGGAGGCATCAGAACCTGAAAGCACAGTCTTTTAGCGGATATTCAAAATTTCTAAGCCCCTCCCCAAAACATAAACACCACAAATTCCCTTCTGTGAGTACTGTCCACGTCACAGAGTTCACTTGCAGTACAGAAATACACAGTATGAGCTGCTCTGCCTGCAGCCATTGAAGCATGAGAGGGCCTTTTGAATAGACTGTAGCAATATACTTCTGCAGCCTTTCCTGGTTCTATCACACTACTTGATTTATTTATTTATTTATAAAGGATTTTACCAGGAAGGATACATTGAGATTTCTCTCGTTTTCAAGTATGTCCTGGGTTCAAGAACATTAACGTGTTACAGAAATACAAAGTAATACAATGCAAGATATTAAAAACACAAATACAGATTAACAGAAAATAAATATGTAGGAAATAGTCATTATGTTACATGTTTACAGGTGCATTCGGTATTGAGGTATGTTCGTAAGGAGCTCGAGTGACTTAAGACTGGGGGAAGATTTGATGGTGACTGGGAGGTTATACCATAACTGCGGTGCTCTATTAGGAAAATGAGGACCGAGCCACTGTCTTTTTGTATTGTGGTATTGCAAGTAAGGTGCTGGTCCTGGATCGGAGGTTATAGGATGAGGGAGCTGCTGGGGGAAGCAGTCTATTCAGATAGGGTGGCAGCTTCCCAGAAAAGCTCTTAAACACCAGGCTGAAAAGGTGAAGGGTGCGTTTAGACTCCAGCGATGGCCAGTTTAGCTCTTTTAACATGTCACAATGGTGGGTCATGTAGTTACATTGTAATGCAAAGCGGCAAAATGAGTTATACAATGTAGTAAGTTTCTGAAGGTGTGTTTGCGGGGTGGCTGCATACACTACATCTCCGAATTCAATAGCCGGCATAAGCATTTGTTGTACAATCTGCTTTCTTACAGCGGGGCTCAGGCAGTATTTGTTTCTGTACAGGGCACCTAGTTTGGGGTAAAGTTTAGATGACAGTTTTTCGATGTGGGGGCCAAAGAATAGATTAGGGTCCAACCACATACCTAGATATTTGAGAGAAGTGACTGTGGTCAGCGTGCCATTTGATTTTGTCCCAACACATAAGTGGGGATTTTGCAATTTGTGTAGTTTAGGTTTTGTTCTAAAGAGCATCGTTACAGTTTTGTCATCATTTTAAAAAAGTTTGTTGTGTTTGATCCACTTTTCTACCTCTGAATTGTTCTTGCACCACGGCCTCCAGCAGCGGGAGATTTGGATTGCTGGTATAGATTACGGTGTCGTCTGCCTACATATGTACAGTTGAGGCTTTGCAGACGTTGGGCAGATCATTTATGAATATTGTGAATATCAGGGGGCCTAGTATTAAGAATTGGGGTACACCGCAAGTGACAGGGAGGAGCTGCCAGAAATTGACACATTTTGTGATCGGTCGGATACATATGATTGAAACCAGGTTAGCGTGCGATCACCAATGCCAGAATTTTTAAGTTTTTCTAACAAGATGCCATGGTCTACTGTGTCAAAGGCCTTGGCAAAAATCAAGGAAGATGGCTCCAGTTAGGTTTCCTTGTTCCATCCCAGCTTGGATATCATTGCAGACTTTTAAAAAGGCCGTTGTAGTTGAGTGATTTGGACGAAAGCCGGATTGATCTGGGGTTAAGTAGTTCCAATATTGATAATAAATCACGTAATTGTGTGTAGACGCATTTTTCTAAAATTTTGGACATTACAGGAAGCAACGATATCGGACGGTAGTTGGATACCAAAGTACTGTCACCACTTTTATGGATAGGTACCACTCTCGCAGTCTTCCAGAGTTTGGTTATGTATCCAGTCGCCAGTGATTCATTGATTAAAGTTGCGACAGGATTTGCAATTACCGGTGCACTGATTTTCAGCAGCATTGCTGGGATTTGATCAGCTCCAGACTGGTATTTCATTTTTTGCTTACAGAGAAGTTTAGTAACGACACTGACAGGCACTGGTCTAAAACTGAATTCCTGTCTGATACAGGGATTTTACACAGTTGGGAGGGGCCTGACCTGCATGAGGCCTTTCTAATTGCATGTCATTTCCTAGCTTGGCAATCAAAGTGGTGGCGCATCCAACAAAATAACCATTAAAGGTATTTGCTACATCTAGGAGGTGTTGCAGGGTTTGGTTGTTTACTTTGACCTGCAGCCGGCTGGAAGTGGACTGGGGGTGCTTGTATGTTACTTATGGTTCTCCAAAAGTTTCTAGGGTTTGATATGTTATTGTTTAGATTTTCATTGAAGTAATGGGCTTTAGCCATTTTTGTTTGTTTTGTGCATTCATTCCGGCATTTCCGGTATTCGTAGTGATCGTTCATGGAACCAGTACTCTTGAAATTTGGCCACAGTGAATCTCTAAGCTGGTACATTAGTGTAAGATCAGCTGTACCCCAGGGGAGATGGGTCCCTTTTACTCGCACTTTACGCAGATAATATCACAACAAAGAGGAAGCTTCAATGATCCTATGATAAAGGATTGCGCAAACAATAGCGCAACTCTGTATTAAAAGATAACCCCATGTAGCGGGTAACACAAGATAAAAGGTATTATTGGGCTCTACTCCATCCTTTCCAGAAGTACCCAATGATGCTTTTTATCTTGTGTTACCCACTACATAGGGTTATCTTTTAATACAGAGTTATGCTATTTGTTTGCACATTCCTTTATCATAGTATCATTGAAGCTTCCTCATTGTTGTGATATATAATGAATGTGTATGGAGACGTGGAATACCTCCAGGGGAGCCAGATCCATCCTTGTATAAGTAAGTAATTTGTCTCTTTTTTTTATATTGACTACTTGATCAAAGATAAAGCAGATCAATCTCCAGAGTGTATGAATTCATATTTCCCATTGCCCAGGATATGTAGTGGACAAGCAGAGAGTTAGCCCTGTGGACAAGCAGACCTTAAGTTGTGATGAGGAAGGGTGCGTCAAACACTTTCGGGAGCTTAGGCTAGGGTCAGATGAACACATTTTTCACATCTACCGTCAAAAAGTGCGTTGATGCGTCCAAGCGCATTTTTTCACGAAAGACGCAATAGCGGTCATACGATGTGCAATTTCGGCCGTGATTGGTTACGGATCCAAACCAGGAAACTTTGGGTGTCTGGATGTTATGTTGGCCGGACATGAGCAGCGTCTCCTAATCACGCACAAACGCCGCTATGCGGACGCAGCGCACTCTGTACGTCAATACTAGCGGTTCGACGTTCTTGTGAAAATGGGTTCGCTTGCGTTGCGCGGCCGTACTTCGTGTGTGGGCCTGCGTTAGACGTCTTTTGCTGCTACCACGGCCGTAATTAAATGCGCCTAAACGCACGTTCGCACTGCGTTCGTCTGACCCCAGCCTTACAGTCCTTCTTGGCTCAGCATAGCTTTATGACTGCTTTCCATACAAACAAAAGTAACCTGGCCACATGGCAGGACCGCTCCTGCATCTTGACTCAGCCCCCTCCATCCACACTGACACTGCTCTCTCTCTCTACTGGCTCCACTCTCACCATGCTGGCTAAAACCTTGTGTGCAAAATGGGCATGTACAGGTGTGTGCATTATAGGCATAATGTATATACCGGTGTCTGTGTACTGTGTAATATGTACATTGTGCTCTAAGCCAACTACACACTCACTAACTCAAGCAGCCAACCACACACTGATGATCACTCCTGTCACACTCCACCAGCAGTCACTCTCCCATCAGTCAGACACACATGCACTCCTACCTTACTAGGCCAACCGCGGTGACAAATTACACAGCACTCAGCCCCTCATTTCCACTTGCCTCTCATGCCACACAGGCAACCTCACACACAAATTCTGTTCCATATAACATGTGTATACATGTATACTGAGTGATTGGTATTAAAAGTGTACCCAAACACTTGAGTCGGTCCTGTGTGTAACACACTCACTTCTAGCGTCACATCAGACACAGAGCATCTATGAATAGAGGCTGCAGCTAGGTTTCCAACACCAAAAACAATTGTTAAAGGTCATTTAAATTGTGAACAAAGTGTTCTATTTACACAAATGTGTCTGCTCTGGTGATGACGAGACAGGATCACTCTCCAGTTATGGGACGTTCTGCCATATTTGTTAAAGTCAGCTGACCGGCACTTACAGTCTCTTACGACGACCTGGTGATCTCAACGGGTAGAAAGTCGACGGCTTTCTGCATCCTTCTCTTGAAATACAGAGCACGGCCACTGGTGAGTCCATGTTGCTTGTTCTTGCTGCATTATCAATTATTTAAATATCATGTAGAGCGAATGCTTTCACGCTGCGCCTTCCGCACCGCGCGTTGGCCTCGCTATTGTTTTCAGCCATGTTACTGCCTGCTTCGCGGTCTCTCACTGGTAAACAGGAGTAAAAATTGATCTTTACACATAAATAATTTGTCATGGCGGCTCAACATCACTTTTGATGTATTCGTTGACACAATATAAAAGAGCTTATATTACACTGTATTTCCTTTTCGTAAAGAAACACCCCACCTTACACCCCCTTTCTATCGTCTTAACAGGTCGAGGAAGTTCGCCTTCACAAAGCATTTCCTTTTTTTTCCTTCTTCCTCCCCAAATTTTCCCAATCAACACACACGTACAGAGAGCAAGCGAAAAGATACATTAGTTATTTCTTCATGCACACAAGCCTTTCCAGAAAGAAGTATAAAGCTCTGCCAAACACATAAAAATGGATTGCTTTAAGTTTCATCATACCTTCAGATCTGAAATTGCTTTCAGCATTCATAAACTTCAGTATCATTTCCCACAAATTCTGCTTTTGAAGCACCATTTCCCACCAATTCAGCTTTCTAAGCGATAAAAAAAAAAAAAAAAATCTTATTTTAAATGGATTCTAGCCTTGTACTTTGTCAGAAGGAAAAATAAATAAATTAAAAAAAGACAATGACAATTTGCATCTGCACTGGGATTCCTAAAAAAAAAAAAAAAAGAAGAGGCAAGGAACAGCAAGGAAACGGATTATAGTCCCCGTCAACCAGAGGTCCTCCTGCTGTTCATGCAAACAAATCCAGTTAGCCATCAAAGGTTAAGGCTGGGTTCACATCTGCGCGTTTATTGACGGCGCAATACGCACGTTTAAGAGAGTGATGGGGGGGGTACCTAAACCCTGATGTACCATGACATGGATAACCCTTCAAGGGCCAGAATGCTGGGGAGAAGAGAAAAAGAACACGAGTCTCTGAAGATCGAAGTTAGAACAATATAAAATGTGTTCGTTTTCAGGAATCAGGAGCCATTACAGACTGCGAAAACCCTCGTAATCATTTGTTAACGTAGGAGACCCGGCGCTCAGCAGACGCGAAATAACAAAAACATGCATTAAAATGATAAAGAAGGTAATACAGGGATAAGTGGTTTCACTTTACTACGACTCAGTGGAGGGGAAAAAAACCCCCCACAAAAAACATCACTATTAATGTCAGATTGGCGTAAACAGCGGGCTGTACTTACAGTCTCAGAGACAGGCGAAGGTCTGAGACAGGCGAATTAAAGGGGCAATAAAGAGAAAAGGCCAAAACCTAAGCTGTGCAATAAAAACAAATTTAATTTAGAACTATAGGATGGAGGGGTCTCTATCGCATCCATTCCATCTGTTTTTGATCTATAATTCTCTACCAACCAACAAGTTTTTTAACCTGTAACTTGACAGACCTGACCTAGGCTGTGAAAAACAGATAAACAATGACAAATTCTCCAACACAGTGGTATTTGTCGTAGGAAGACCTCCTCTCAGACAAGGCCTGAGTGGTCTGCTGTGCATGGCATATCGCTCTGGACAAAGCAGGTGTTCTGTTGAGAAGTGCAGATAGTCAGATAATGCCTCTGACGATCTACGCATGCACAGTAGTGACGTCATGACAGCCAATCGACCAGTTCAGCTGGCGTTACGTAACGAATGAGCATGCGCAGATCCACTCTGATCTTTCCTGCACTCCTCACATTCAGTCACTAACCAAATCCATTGCATGCGTCCGTATCTTAAATCAGGACTCTGCTAAAATGCTCATCCAAGCACTTATCTCCCTCCTTGACTACTGTAAACTCCTCCTCTCTGGCTTTATCCCTTTCACTGCTGAGGACGTGTGGGGAACGTCCTCATTGACTCCTAAGGAAAGATAGGGGTGGAGATAAGGGTTATTTTGAACCCAGATATCTCCCGACTGTTTGCAGCTAGCAGGGTCATGTTTGGTATCATTAGAAAAGCCAGAGCATGTTTAACGTAATGAAAAAAAATAAGAATACAGAAAAGAAAAATGTGGGGTTTTTTTAAGACGTGAAATGGCTCAGCAGTGAAGGGGTTAAGAGATGCCAGATTCTCCCTTTGTAGTCAAATGGATGAGCCTGGCACAGGCATTCACCTCCTGCACCTTGCCCCTTTGTCAATCTCCACACTGGCTTCCAGTTTCCTTTAGAATCCAATTCAAAATATTGGTGCTCATCTACAAATCTCTCCATAACCGCGCCGCCGCCTCCCTTATTATCAGGTATATGCCATCCCGACCACTTCGCTCGGCCAATGATCTGACATTATCGTCTCCTCATACTCACACCCCCAACACTCGCCTTCAGGACTTCTCCCGAGCTGCTCCTTTTCTATGGAACTCTCTCCCAAGTAACATTAGACTCTCCCAGTCTCTCCAGTCCTTCAAGAAGTCTCTAAATACACATTACTTAGAGACGCCCATCGACTCACTCCATAGTCCCCCACTGATTATCTCTTACGTCATCTTCCCACCCAGCCCATGCCCTGTTCTGTGTGTTTAATCACTTAATGCCGCAGGATGTTCCATGACATATCTCATGGTGGGGGGGGGCGTTGAAGACTCAGGGCGTACAGGTACGCCCGCTGACTTCATTGGGCTGCCTCAGCCCCTCCCCACAGCCAGCAAGCACACAGGCTCCATTGGCTGCAGTGGAAAAGCATGAACTCAGGAACTCAGGACGTCCCATGCAGCCAATGACGCGCGCCACGCGTCAGCAAGTAAAATAAAGTGGCCAGCTACGGCACCTGGCAGCAAGTCTTATCTGTACGTCTCTCTCGCTGACGTTAACAATGGGTGGGTGTCGGATGAGTTAAGGGGTTAACACACACACACATACAGTTGTGTTCAAAATTATTCAACCCCCAATGCTGTAAAGGGTTTTAGGGAATTTAGTGTACATTTGTAATTGTATTCAGAATGAAATCCTACAAGGACTTTTTAAAGAACCATATGCAACTAAAATTACATCAATTGGTTTTGTAATACAGTAGTAAATGTTTCTTTTGCGAATTCTTCATTGACACAATTATTCAACCCCTTAAAGACTACCACTCTGAAGAACAGAGGTTCATTCAAGTGTTTTCAATCAGGTATTGAAAACACCTGTGGATGTCACGGAGCAGCAATAAAGCATAATAAGCACCAATTAGGCAGCTTTAAAATGACTGTGATACTCAGCTCCTTCTAGACATTTACTGGTGTGGTTACAAACATGGTGAAGTCAAGAGAATGGTCCAGGAAGACAAGAGAAGAGGTGATTACTCTTCACAGGAAGGGCAATGGCTATAAGAAGATTGCAAAGATGTTAAACATACCAAGAGAGACCATAGGAAGCATCATTCGCAAATTCAAGGCAAGGGCACTGTTGAAACGCTACCTGGTCGTGGCAGAAAGAAGAGGCTGACTTCGACTGCTGTGCGCTACCTGAAGCGTAGAGTGGAGAAAAGTCCCCGTGTGACTGCTGAGGAACTGAGAAAAGATTTGTCAGATGTGGGTACTGAAGTTTCAGCTCAGACAATACGGCGCACACTGCGTAATGAAGGCCTCCATGCCAGAACTCCCAGGCGCCCCCTTGCTGTCTCCAAAGAATAAGAAGAGTCGACTGCAGTATGCCAAAAGTCATGTGGACAAACCACAGAAGTTTTGGGATAGTGTTCTGTGGACTGATGAAACAAAATTAGAACTGTTTAGGCCCATGGATCAACGCTATGTTTGGAGGAGGAAGAAGAAGGCCTATGAAGAAAAGAACACCTTGCCTTCTGTGAAGCATGGCGGGGGGTCAATCATGCTTTGGGGCTGTTTTGCTTCTGCAAGTACAGGGAAGCTTCAGCGTGTGCAAGGTACCATGAATTCTCCTCAGTACCAGGAGATATTGGATGACAATGTGATGCAGTCCGTCACAAACCTGAGGCTTGGGAGACGTTGGACCTTGCAACAGGACAATGATCCCAAGCATACCTCCAAGTCCACTAGAGCATGGTTGCAGATTAAAGGCTGGAACATTTTGGAGTGGCCATCGCAGTCACCAGACTTAAATCCGATTGAGAACCTCTGTTGGGACTTAAAGAAAGCAGTTGCAGTGCGCAAGCCTAAGAATGTGACTGAACTGGAGGCTTTTGCCCATGACGAATGGGCGAAGATACCCGTAGATCGCTGCAAGACACTTGTGTCAAGCTATGCTTCACGTTTAAAAGCTGTTATAACTGTAAAAGGATGTTGTACTAAGTACTAAGATTGAATGTCACTTGGGGGTTGAATAAAACTGATAATGATGTGAGCACAGAAAAGACATTTGTGGTTATTTCATTATAAATGTTATGTTATATTTGTCTGACCTACACGTGCCTCTTTGATTTAATTGTAAGCAAGATGACTGAATGATCAAAATCAATGTCAAACTGGCCAAAACACTCAATTTCAGTGGGGGTTGAATAATTTTGAACACAACTGTATATTTGTTACTCTGCCTCTCACATTGTACAGTGCTACGAAATTTGTTAGCGCTTTATAAAGACTTGTAACTGTAATAAGCATTGACATACAACTATGGCCGAAACAACTCGATTTATCGAAAGCCAATCGATAATGAGAATAACTAGATAATGAAAATTAGTTGACAACTAATCGGTTGGTCGATTACACAATGTGTGCTTTACACAGACCGGTTAGAGCAGGGGTGTGGGAATCCTATCGCCCGACGCCCGGGACATGAAGATCCGGGCGCCGGACAAGTACTTTTTTTTTTTTTTTTCAGATGCAGTCCGTCGGGCAAGAAGCATTGGCAAGGAACTGGAATCAACCGACGCTCCCTTCCTACCCGGAACTCCTTGAAATGTTCACAGAGGCACGTATGATGGAGCAACTCACGGTCCAGATTCACGACACTCCTCACATTTACCTGAAGATTTGGGCTACTTGGCTTGGATGCCCATGAGCGGCTGGTCTTAAGAGTGGGCTGCCTCTCCTGGAGACTGATACTCCTCTCTAACATTACCCTGATCAATTACCCTTTTCCTTCCCCTTTCTTGTCTTTACCCCTTCTTTCTTATTTTTTGTTCTTTTAATTTTAATTTTGCTTCAAGTAATTTAATTTTTATTATCAGTACATAGCACGTGTGTTTCCTTTGACCACGATATTATATTTCTTGGTATGTTGTATTATAAAAATGTAATAAAAGACAGAATTTATAAAAATAAAAAAAAAAGGGACACACTACACACCCTGACCACTGTAACATGGTTGGGCTCAATGGAGTGCCCCCCACCTTCTCACCCTACTTTGCATGCTGACATCATGCACACTACCAGTCTGCCATCCAGTCTGCCATGCACAATACCAGTCTGCCATGCATATTACCAGTCTGCCATGCATATTACCAGTCTGCCCTGCATATTACCAGTCTGCCCTGCATATTACCAGTCTGCCCTGCACAATACCAGTTCCCAGCCATATTACCAGTCTGCCATGCATATTACCAGTCTGCCATGCATATTACCAGTCTGCCATGCATATTACCAGTCTGCCATGCATATTACCAGTCTGCCATGCATATTACCAGTCTGCCCTGCACAATACCAGTTCCCAGCCATATTACCAGTCTGCCATGCATATTACCAGTCTGCCATGCATATTACCAGTCTGCCATGCATATTACCAGTCTGCCATGCACAATACCAGTCTGCCATGCACAATACCAGTCTGCCAGCCACATTACCAGTTCGCCAGCCATATTACCAGTTCGCCAGACATATTACCAGTCTGCCCTGCACAATGCCAGTCTGCCAGCCATAATGCCAGTCTGCCATTCATCATACCAGTGTCTCATAATACCAGTGTGCCTAAATACCAGCCTGCCATGCCATGCATACCACGTGCCATTAAATATACGCATAATGTATACGCTACAAAAAAAATGCCCGCCCAAGCCCAACACAATCTAAGGGGCCCCATGAGTTTACAATCTAAGGGGTCCCACGAGTTTACAATCTGAGGGGTCCCACGAGTTTACAATCTGAGGGGTCCCACGAGTTTACAATCTGAGGGGTCCCACGAGTTTACAATCTGAGGGGTCCCACGAGTTTACAATCTGAGGGGTCCCACGAGTTTACAATCTGAGGGGTCCACGAGTTTACAATCTGAGGGGTCCCACGAGTTTACAATCTGAGGGGTCCCACGAGTTTACAATCTGAGGGGTCCCACGAGTTTACAATCTGAGGGTCCGGTTCCCGTGAGTTTACAATCTAAGAGGGAAGAGGAACCTACTCTAATATATAAATTCCTTTGTAATGCGCTGTCAGCTGTACGCGCACCCATCACAGCTGCTCAGTCGGCCCTCCTGTTGCGGATGGGATGGCGATGGACGCGTTACAAACGTATTTATATAGAGAGATACTCTTGGATAGGACATTGAAAAAAACCTATGTGGACTTGAATTCTGACCTGGCGACAACAACAATAGACTGCCCTCTGGGCAGGCTTTCCACCTAGTTTGGTAATAAAAAGGTTAAATGGCATGTATGCGCTAATGCAGAACAAAAAAACAAAACATTTTCTTAAACCGTCTCGCTACTCAAAGGGTTATGTACATTTTCTATGCAAAATTCCGATCCCATTAAAAGATCCACAAAATGTTAATCTGTATCAGTGTAGTGTTTTGGGATTTCTACCCCAATCCTATTATCACTGGACCATAGAAAAAAAATGCACTTCAAAAGCACATATTCATATAAGCTAAAGACTCCGTCTCCCTGTTCAAGTTTTATAACCGATTCAAGGAAGGACACGTCTGAAAAAAAGGAAGAGAAAAAAAAAAAATACCGAGAAAGACCCAGAGGGTACATCTGGCTGAGATTCAGATCCTATCCTCTCATCACCTCA
Source organism: Leptobrachium leishanense (assembly GCA_009667805.1). Taxonomy (NCBI): domain Eukaryota; kingdom Metazoa; phylum Chordata; class Amphibia; order Anura; family Megophryidae; genus Leptobrachium; species Leptobrachium leishanense. The sequence goes on from CM019073.1 coordinate 49,666,963, forward strand.
CCATGTTTTATTCATTTTGACTTACTCTGTTCTGTCACAGTGAAAGACTTTTCTTTATGTTGACCTCAGTACTTTCCACGTTAAATTACTACCTATTGATATTCCTGGCTCTTTCCAGTAAGATATTATATCAACAGCTGTCACAAGTGAGCCAAACGTATGTATTTTTCAACCCTCCAACCATCCACCCCCTCAAAAAAAAAAAAAAAAAATTCGGCAACAATCTACTAGTCAATAGAAGACAAGTTTGAAGATGCTGAGATGAGAAATTACAAAAAATATTATATTTTATGACTTGGTTAGCATTAGTTTACCTCATGATGTAGAGACATGAGGGCTTTTTTACCTTTCTTGTGCCCTTTGAAAATTCCATATACACTTCTAAACCACACAGATGAGCAACAAGAATAACTTTATTTAAATCTACAAAATAAAAAACACGGAACTGATTGAGACATTATGGCTTGAGGAAAATAATGCATTTTCCAAAGGGTATTTTAAAACAAAAATTCTCCGTCAAACATGGAGCAAAAATGGCTCATGTGCATAAAAGCTGATCTTGATGCTGTGCAACCTGTCAGATACCAGATTTGTAAATTGAAGTAATACAATATTTCTCTATCCCTTCAACCAGTGTTTCTCAAACCTGTCCTCCGGACCCGCTGACAGGTCAGGTTTTCCAGATATCTGAAGCACAGCACGTGTGATATGATTTGCTGGTCAGTGATTGCAGGATTCACTCTGCATTTCTCCAAGGTGATCCTTAAAACCTGGCCTGGTTGAGGGTCCCGAGGACAGGTTTGGGAAACACTGCGGCTTCAACTCTGTGACCACTAATAAAGTGGAGACAAAGCACATTTTCCCATTAAAGTTAAATTAGGGTTATTTTACTGCCAAAATGGCTTGTGTTGTTTCAATTACACGTCAATTTGGCACTAAAGAAGAATTTGCCATAAGACCCACAATAGGGTTAAATGCAAGTGTAAACACACATAAAGGCAGGCACTTAGCTGAATTGTAAACCTGAGGTGCGTTCAGTTCCTCAGCAGCTGCTGAAATGCTTCAGAGCAGCAGTTCAGTTTGCTGCAGCCGTCTCACTGAACGCTTTGGCTATGAATATGGAAGCGAAAGGACAGAGGATTGCTTAGTGAAAGGTGCTGTTTCTGCAAAATCCACCGTTGTCCATTTTATTACCACTTTATTGGAACATGGTAAACATTAACACTAAATATTTGCTGTTTTGCTCCACCAAACCTTCAAACTGAACATTTCCTTATTGGTTATTTGCTCCGTGGAGGCAGCCATCTTTCCTACGTCACATTCAGCTAACCCAGCAGCACCTCTCAACTTGGCTGCAAGTGCTAAGTTAGCAGTGCTGAGCTGCAGCACAGCGTTCAGTGACAAGTTGCTAACTTTGCGCCTATGGTATACCAATGCTTTACAGCAGTGATCCCAGCCCTGGCCTTTCAAAACTAAGACGTTATATTGCACACCAAAAATATAAAACACAAAAAAGCGGGTGCTAACCAAACAGTGGACTTCTCATAAGTCCTGAAATATATAACCAGGAAGCACACCAAGTAAAAAAATACAAGTTTATTTATATCCAACAAAAATAAAATAAAAAAAGAAGTGTATTTGATTCAAAACAAGCACAAAAATAATCACATAAGACGCATGTAGTATCAATCACATAAATCATAAACAAGAGGGGGCGTGGCCGGCTGCTGAAGAGAGGACGCGTGTCTGTGGAGCTCCGACCCATCCTCTCTCGAAGGGATCTTTAAGTCACCTTATAGACGCAGAGAATTTACGCTACTAGCCCTGAGTGGCTGGCCATCAGGGTGTATTGTCTGGGGCCCATTCTGCCCCCCCCCCAACCGGACCTGAGACAGCCGAGTGATTCGCTCGATGGAGGTCGCTGCCGGCGGCCATCTTGGGGCCTACCCTTCGGCGCCGGTTACCCGCTTGCTGTGCCCACCTGTAGATACCTCCCAAGCTGGGACCGTGAGGGTAGCTACGGAGACAGAGGGCCCCTGTCTCTCGCTGACTTATCGGGACAGATGGCTGAGGACTGGCGAGTTTGGGCGCCGGGTCGCTTCCCCTCCCCCAACTGAAGTGAAAATGGCCGCGATCGAGGCCCTAGAGGCCTGTTTGGTGCTGTTTGAGGGGGATGACCTGAGCCCGCTCACGAAGGGGACCTGGCGCCGGATGGTGGCCATACTGGGAGGCTGCGGGGCGCCGTCGGCTTCCCGCCTGCCGGAAGAGGACATACTTGTACCAGATGACGACGATGCAGCTTTGCCGGAGACTGATGTACCAGGTCCGTTGGCTGTGCCGCTGCTTGACCCTCCAAGTCCAGGAGTGGATCCGAAGCCGAGCGGTGGCGAGATCACGCCTTCTGGTGAGCCTGCAGTTAGAGTGGGAGAGGCGGCCCCAACCGGTGACCTGTGCACGGTGGATCCCCCCCACTCCAGATGAGGTCCGCAATGCCGGAGAAACGGTGGAACCTGTAGCGAAGGAAGCTGAAGCAGAGATCCCTGAGGCACCTCGATCCCCTGATGTTGATTTGGCCTGGGCAGCACGAATTGGCCTTCCGTGGGACGAGCTACCTGCCAAGCAAGTACTCCCTTTTTAGAGACACGGATTGATGGGACACCTGAGACTGTTTTTTATTTTCTTTTGATGTTTTTGGGTCCTCTCATACCCACCTCTGATGACACTCCCCGGCTGGGGATATTGACACTTTCTTTTGCTTTTTGATGTTTGTTCATGATTTTACTTCGGAGCATGCAGTGATCGGACGCTTTTTGTTTTGCGCTTTTTTTTTCTTTCTTTGCTTTCCCCATCTCTCCCTCCACTATTTGAGATTTTGCTGATTCCCTACAAACCCCCCCCCCATGCATTATGTGCTTTCGATGCCTATTTGGCCCTGCGAGGCCTATTATGCTGGCCAGTATGTGATATTTTTGTGTGCAAAATAATAAAATTAAAAAAAAAATCATAAACAAAATAAAGCAAACATATATAAGAAATGACACATATCAAGGAACCTTCTCAGTAACAAATCCGCCAGAGACCTGGTGTCCCAACGTTTCGGCTGAAAAGCCTTTAATCAAGGGTCATGTGACTTATGTGACTGATACTATAGGTGTCTTTGATTCGACATATGATGAGGATTCATCCTATGCTCACCCAGGCGTTATTTGTGCTTATTGATACATTGCTCTGTTTTTGTCCTCTGATATAATACTTATTCATGATAGTTATATTGTTCACTTTAGCCTGTGGTGTGTAAATATTCATATTTTTGTGCTACTGTTGTGGAATTAAATACACTATTTTTTGTTGAATACAAATAAACTTGTATTTTTTTTTACTTTGTGTGCTTCCTGGTTATACATTTCTGATTTTAAGGATTCCCTTGAGGAAATGCAGACTGAACACTGCAATCCCTGCGCAGCAAATCATATCACCGGAGCAGTGCTTCAGATACCTGGCAAACCCAGCCTGTCAGGGGGATCTGAGGACCAGGGTTGGGCACCACTGCTTTACATGGACTCGCACACTGACTGGCAGAGTGTCAGAGTTCAGATCACAAAATCGTGTCTTATTTTGATAGTGCAGGTCATCATGTCTCAAATGGCCTTAACCCCTTGCCGCCGGGCATATTCGTACAGTCCTCCTCCGGTCCGCCTACACAGCTGATGCCGCATATGTCATTGGCTGTAGGACGGCGGCCTAAGTTCGGCTGTCCCGCCACAGCCAATGACATGCGCCAACTGATGGGTGGAACTAACACGGTCCACAGATGCTAAAAGGGGCGTACTATGCCACACCACAGCATTAAGGTCCACCCGGCGCAGGGACGGCATACTATGCCCCACGGCGGTAACAGGCTTAGGAGCATGTATTGTAACCCTTGCATAAGGTTTAGATCTGTCAACTCTAACACTGAGTGACACTCGGCCGAATCATGGCATGAGCCAACAGCACGTCCTTTCCGTAGCACAAATCGACAGTACACTGTCAACGTGACACAGACGGTTTGCGCACTGTCTGACTGCTGATGATAGGAGCGCAAGTTTTTAACCCCTTTATAGACAAATTCTGCACTGGAATATCCTTTTAAATCACAAAGCATACAATATCAGATGTGGATCTAGCCAGTAGAACGAAGGACAGAAAAAAAAGCTAAATCACACCCCTTCCCCATATACACAAATCAGAAATGCGGCCCTGACTTTAAAAAATAAAAAAAACGGTATAAAAAGCATAAATTACCCATCTTAAACTTCACACTTGAAACCTCTGGTAGGAGATTATCTTCCAATTTGCAAACATTTCATGCAAAAAATGAAATTACTATTACTTGACAATTACATTGATTTTTTTTTACCAACTATTTTGTCATGTAAAGAGACAATAAGTAATTGGGTAATGTCAACATAAACTAGAGCCAAGGTTATAAAAACACTGTTTTGCTGTGAGCTGTAGTCTGCACACAAATATTTGTTTTTATTGGGTCACTAGATTAACACAGTGGCATCAATGTGCAGTGACACAATCCAAAAGCAAGTTGCTACATAATTGCCTCCTGGTTTCAGCTAGCCAAATATTTAACAATTATTAAAGTAATCCTACATATCGAATATTTAAGGGGTTATACATCCGAGGAGTCGCCTGTCGCTCTTTGGATTTTAGGTTTGTGAAATGCCGGAGTTTGTAAGAGCTGCAACATTGGTGATTTCTACTGGTACTTGTAGCACTTTGTGAATAAATTAATATAACTTCTCACTTAAACACCATAAATATTGTCTTGATTAAAAAGCTACAAATATGATTGAAGTGTCTGGAAACAATGCAATTCACATCCAACAAATCACAGGCACTTGGCGCAGAGAAACATCATATCCAATCTGAAATATTTAAGAAAAAGGAACACTACACTCATACTGAACACTTTAAAAATGTAAAGTGGCCAGGATGAGTATAGATCCCCCCCAGCTCCTCTGAACTGGCTAAAAAGCTAGGTGAGGTGGAGCAGCTTCCTCCACCCCACCAGCAGTCGAGGCATTATTTAAGAAGACATTTTTTTTCTGGCAGGAGCCGTCACCCATTAGCAGCTCCCTATTACAAGTAAGCAACATTGTTAGCGGCACGACTCATAACATTCAGAAACCACTAACAGGCCCATGTCAGACGAGCGCACTGATCACGTCCGTGTTGCCGCACATTTGTACGTTCGTTATAGCATATAATTATGACCAATGGAGCCCAACACACAAAGTACGTCCACACGGAACCGCGGACGCAAGAATGTAAATCCGCTAGAACGGACGCGCAGAGTGCACTGTGTCCGCATAGCTTTGTGTGTGAGTGATGGAACGAAGTCAGACGGACTGCATTTTTGACGTCCGGCATTTTGTCGGACAAAAGGTTTTTCAGATTATTTTCCCTTCTACATCAGTCAAAAAAAACGTTAGTCACAAAAACGGACTGTGTGGCCACTACCTTGTCGTCAGTCAGAAAGTACATCCGTTGTGCACGGATGCACAGTCCGCACAGAATGCGCTCGTCTGACCCTAGCCTTACCGGCAGCACCACTGCTGGTAGCGTCTTCAAAGAGTCCATGAGAATAAGATAGCTCTCTGCATGACAAGGGAATAGTGTGACTCGGTTGGAATAAGACATGAGATGTTATGATCGGCGAGAGAAATATATATATAAAGACTAAGGGAAACCAAAATTTTGCCTAGAAAAAAATAAATAAGTTTGTGTTTGTGTTGCAGGTGAAAAGAAACTGTCGAATAAAAATGAAAATATATTTTACATTTCAGTCTAACTGAACCACTTCTCTACGGGGCAATTTCCCTGCCGCGGCATGGCGGTTTAAGCCCCCTGACGGTATTCCCGAGTGGGGCTTGGGGTTAACTTTCAGTGCTAAACCGGTAACCCCGAGCTACACTTGCCTGGCTCTAGGATGGAAGGCTTTATGGGCCAGTGTTGGTAGCTATACTTAACTTGGTTTTAATAAATGGTTTTATTTACTGCTGATTTACCTTGTCCTGTTTAAAGAAGGTCTCGGGGATTCCTTATAATTCCCAGTGCGCATTCCAAGGAGCCATAGAGGCTCATGAATATGTGAGTTCTGTACTTTAGCATTTCTTTAATCTGACTCTTGAATTACAAGATTGCACTAGGGGTATCCCCGATATATCTTGCCTTACTGCAGGGGCATCCTGTCCACTACCTACTGGATCCTAAAAAGGGGTTAGATGGGAACCTGAAGATCCAAATCAAAACCCATAAAGCCTTCCATCCTAGAGTCAGGCGAATGGCTCATGAGAATGTGAGTTTTATATCCGTCATTTACATATTCATATTTGGAGTGGCATACTGCGCAATTTTTTTGTTCTCTTGTTTTTCCCCGTAGTTTGCCGTTATATCCTTTAAGAGGGTAATCCCTGAAGATACGGAATATCCCATTAATGGATATGTAGTACACACATCCACGCTGTTCAGTGGACACTCGTTCGCAGGCGCTACGTTGTCGTTTTTCTATATGTTCTAGTTGCAAAAAATTGTCTAAAGTCGTCCGGTGGTGGTTGGATGCAGTAGAAGAGTGCTAATTCACCTGCATGTTGTGGGATTGGGTGGACAACTTCAGATGATCACACAAATACGGCCCCAGTAGACGGCCTGCATAAAAATCTAGCCAAATCACGCATATTGTCCAGCCCTACTATGGAGTATGTAAGCTGCATCCACCAAGGTCATCACGGACCTTCAGAGTGTTCTGACTTCACTCCATCATAGCGATTTTATCCATTTTATCTATTCTACTTATTCTATCAAGGTATACTGGTGTCTCAACGACTGTAACTTGGTCTGTCTGACTTTGATGGATTTTCTGTCAGAAAAACAAACTTCAAGCTTTTAGAACCATTTGAAACTTTCAGACGGGGATTTGTCAAGCCACCATCAAAGTTTGTCCTCAAACTTTATTTTCTAGTTTGAGCTTCAGTAACCGATAAACACATTAGATCAGCAGGTGACAGGTTCTCACAGAATCCTAGAGCCCAAAATAACCGATAAAAACACATGACAAATCCAGGAGTCGGGCAGCCATGCATTTCAAAATAATTTAACTGGTTTCTAAGTTTTTGCTTAAGCAAACTATACACAAACAACACATACAGTCTCTGGCTCCTAACAATGCCTACGCGACTCAGGAAATGTCATACTGGTTACCATTACCAACAGGTCTATTCACTAAGGCTGGGGTCAGACGAGCGCACTTTTTGCGTCCATATGACCGCACTGTTTGCTGTCCGTCGTAGCTTTTCAAAAGGAGTCAATAGAGAACAACACACAAAGCACGTGCGGGCAACGCATGTTGCAACAGACATCAAAATGCTATCGATGTGAAAAGGCTACACGGACGGAGAGAAACCCCTGCATACAGCTTTTTTTTTTCTTTTTCTCAAGATCAGTCAAAGCTAACTGATACAAAGTGCACCGTTATCGTGCGCAATCGGTGCGCTCGTCTGACCCCCAGCCTGAAAAGTGAAACTCAGGAGAATTGGCAAAAGAGAACGATTTAGCCCAGGTGTGGGCAACTACAGTCCCACAGATGTTTTGAAACTACATTTCCCATGATGCTCAGCTGCTCATTAGGATTGCAGAGCCTCAAAGGAAATATAGTTCCAAAACATTTGGAGGGCCAGGAGTTGCTGAGCCCTGATTTATAGGAATATTGAATATTACAATATGTAATAAATATAGATATTTATAAAATGTTTCAGAAACAAATTACAGCAGGATTTCTATTAATTACAAGTATCCCAAGACAGGGCAGAAAAATGACATATTGTAATATTAAATATTCCTATAAATCAGGGGTCAGCAACCCTGGCCCTCCAAATGGTTTGGAACTATCAGGGTTATTCAGAGAAAGGTGAAAACCAGGAGAACGGCAGGAGAAGAGCACAATCTAGACTAAATAGCCATTTTAGAAAGGGAGATAAATGGGAGAATGTTTCTGGTTTGGCTATTCTGACCTAGAATTTTCACTTCTCCAGTCATTCTCCTGGTTTTCACCTCTCTCTGAATAACCCTGTATATTTCCCTTGAGGCTCTGCAATCCTAACGAGCAGCCGAGCATCATGGGAAATGTAGCTTGAAAACATCTGGAGCGCCGTAGTTGCCTACACTTGGTCTAGAGTCTAGACCAATAAAGCCGATTTGGAAAGTGAGATAAATGAGAGTTTTTTTCTGGTTTGGCTATTTTGACCTAGATTTTTTCAATTCTCCTGAGTTTCACCTTTATTGAATAGACCTGCAAGTTTGATAGAAATATGTCAAGCCCTCTCCTACATCATACCAGATCAGGCCTAGCTGTGTCTTTGCACACTGCACACAGACATAGAAATCCATTTTGCCGATATTTCCAATAATTGGCCGAGGCAGCTCATGACACACGACATTTTGCAGTTCGTTGTTGATCTGGGGCTTAATCAGTCTGACATCTTGGAAGTCAGTCCTAGTTGTAAGACTTCCCCTGTCCACTGACAGTATGTCACAATAGTGTAACGACAACAAAAATGTGGCTTCGCTCCAAACGCTTAAGGAATTCCCTATGCAGGAGATACAGCAGTGGTCAGAAACATTTGCCCTCCAGATATTTTGGAACCAATTTTTGCATGAGGCTTAAAAAACCCTAATGAGTAGCCGAGCATCATGGGAGATGTAGTTCACCAGATATCAGCCAGATATATTATTATTATTATTTATTTATAAAGCGCCAGCATATTCCGCAGCGCTGTACAATAGGCACAGTACAATACATTGAACAACATTTGACAAACAGTACAGGAGGAGATGAGGGCCCTATTCCCGTAGGAACTCACAATCTAGGAGGGTTGGGGTTGGAAACAGGAGGAGAGGACTGCAAGGTGAGAGTGATTGATGGTTGCGTCAGTGAGTTGGGTGGCAGGCTTCCCTAAATAGGAATGTTTTCAGGGAGCGTTTGAAGGAAGAGAAGTTAGGGGAAAGTCTGACCGTACGAGGGAGCGCGTTCCAGAGAGTGGGGGCTGCGCGTGAGAAATCCTGCAGTCTATCATGGGAAGAGGTGATGCGGGGAGAAGCTAGTCGCAGGTCACTGTTTGACCTTAGAGAGCGGGCTGGGGTGTATTTGGTGATTAGTGAGGACAGGTAGTGGGGCGCTGAGTTAGTGAGGGTTTTGTAGGTCAGGGTAAGGATTTTGAACTTCATTCTGCAGTGGATGGGGAGCCAGTGAAGGGACTCGCAGAGGGGAGCGGCAGAGACAGAGCGGCGGGTGAGGTGAATTAGCCTGGCGGAGGCGTTCAGGATGGATTGTAGGGGGGAGAGGCGGGACAGAGGGAGGCCAGATAAGAGATTATTGCAATAGTCGAGTTACCGATTATTAGCAGCCTAGGCTTGGAAAAAATTATAAATCAGTCTATTCCGAGTCAGCAACCTGGGCTCTCCAGATTCATGGAAAATGTACTGATAGTTCCCAAATATCTGGTGGGCCAAGATTCCTGACCCCAGATATAAGGGGTTATTCAAAGAGCGCCAAAATTTTGGTGCCCTTTCATTCGGCGACCTCAATTCGTCAACCCTGCGGTGAATTCAGCATTCACTACAGGATCCCTGAAGTGCGCATGGAAATAATGTATAAGGTCCTATGAATAAACAAACAATAAAAAAGGTCCGTTAAAGAACTAAAAAAAAAAATTATCAGAATACTGTCGCTGAAAAAATCCCAACAAATGCCTAAAAAAAAATACAGAGACATTTTGCTGCAAATAAAAAGAATAAACCTTTGAATAAATATTTAAGAAAAACGGGGATTTTTTTTATATTGAAACCTTTGGGATTCAGCTGTTTAAACCCGTCAAATGAAACCACTGAAAATCTGGGCATTTCGCCAACCTTTCTCTGAAAAGATTGACCATTACTTCTCTATAGGGAATTTCAATGCCACCGAATTCCACTGTATTTCACCAATATTTGGCTAATCGCCAGGTTTTTAAATAGCCGAATTGCCCCATACGGGGAAATTCATTGTTCGGTGCAATTCGGTGGCAGGTTCGGCACTCTTTGAATAACCCTTTTAAAAGAATGGTGACGTTTACAGTGAAGGTGGAACTTCCCTAAATAGCAAATTCTCCATTTTTGGTGAAGTAAAACCATTATTTGCATATAACAATGGTGGTTAGTGTATATTCCCTATTGTTTTTATTTACCGGCTTATTAGTATTCCTGGATAGGTTAGCCCTCACTCTATACAAAGTCCGGGAATTGGTAAGAAAACAGAATATATGTTGAAGATTTTTTCCCACAGGTTACAGCTTATTTAATGAAAGTAAAATCCAACCTGGACAGAGAGTTAACACTAGAAAACACAAGAGTTTGTTAAACAATAGTCCTGGTACAGTGAACGAACAAACTGAAAGCAATTCTGGCAAAACAGATAAGATGCTGCTACTTTTTTGACACAGTATTTGCGCGCCAGATATACAGATCAAGACACTGTGCCTGGGCTACCAACAGTCTTACCAGCTACATTGTGTAAAAAGAAGATAAGCAGGTTACTTACTCACACGTCAGGAGGCTGTGGGCAACATATTCATATCCAAATTCAAACATCGGACAGGCCAAAGATTTTTATTGCCGGCCTGTTACATGGCAGTTTGTCTTAAGTTTGTTCATGTATGTACGTATGTACACAGATCATGTTGTCGGGTAAAATTTAATTTAAATCATGTACATGCCGGGGAGGCTTAAAATGATTGCACGAATGTATCAATTTTAAAAGATCCATATTTCAAAATGACACCCACTGATGAAGCTGCATCCAGCGAAACACGTTTGTATTTTTGTGTTTTGTATTATATATATATATATACACAGTAACAGGAAAAATAATTAGATAATTGTACGTTGGGCCCTCGTTTCCTTCTGTACTGGTTTATCCAACTGTTGTTCAGTCTCAATGTGTTGTAACCCTGTCTATATTGTGCACATTGATCAGCGCAACGGAATATGCTGGCGCTATATAAAGATTCATAATAATAACAGCCAGTGCAATAAAAGGGACACACTGTGGCAATGGAAGTGAATATGCTGAAAAAAAGTTAGTTCAAGACAGGTGTCAGCAAGCTGTTCCTTCAGATGTTTGGAACTTGCATTTACTATGAGCCCCTGAGCATCATGGGAGATGTAGTGCCAAAACATCTGGAAGGCCAAATTCGCGGCTTTAGGAGATCAAAAGCTGACTGCATTGGAAAGCATTAACCCCTTTAACTACAAATAGAAATTAGTCCCCCTCCGCGGTGTGACGGGTCAGTGCCTTGTCAGACCCGGTTTGTGCGGGTTCTCTCATTATAGGGGTTTTTACTTCGATCTGAATAAATAAGGAGCACACGGTGCTGACACAGGTAACCCCTTCGTGGCCTGTCACCCTGTATGGGATGGCTGAAGCATGTGCATGGCTGGTGGAGCCCTGCTTGCCGTGTGTCTGCCCTAACCCCCTGAGCAGCCGCAGACCCATAAAACCACCTGTATGGAGGGATTTATTCTCTCTCCTGTCTGGGCTCTGTGTGTTTTGTTGCAAAACGTGCGGGAAAGAAGCAGATCGGAGTGTGTTCACAAGGAGACTTGGGGAGGTCACATGGAGCCGCTGTTCCTTGTCAGGGAAGTGTCAGCTGCCGGGGGTCACAGCACGATGCCGGCTTCTGTCACTCCACGGCACCTCTGTGCAGAGATCCCCGCAGCCTGACACCCGACCGAACTGTGTAGAGACGCGGGTAGCGAGTGGACGCCGGGGCTCACCTCCCTGCGGACGTTCAGGAGCGAGTAATAATCATCGTTATCCACTTCTTCATCCATAAAGGCCGCCGCCATCTTCAGAACCTTTCACCTTGCCCGGCGAGTGCAGAGGGAAGATAGAGCAGCGCGCAGAGCCAGAGGACGAGTCGGCAGCACAGCGACACCTGCAGCCTCGGGGAGGAACTGCGCCAAACCACTCCAAGCTGCTTATCTGGTGTTTTACATGTGTGCTCTGGGTTAGATTTCATCATGCTGCTGACTGAGCACATTAACAAACCAGACCCATCCTCTGGAGTGTCCATGAAAAAAAATAAGATGATTAAAATACAAGGGAATTAGAGATTGCCCCACTCCAGAAGATTATCAATTATTATAAATTACACGTTCCCCCTCGTTTTCGCGTGCGCAGTCTTTGGGCCCTTTTCCGAGGTTGCTGTAAAAATGGAGACGATAAGTGATAAAAAAACTGTGCCTGCAGATTTTTCTCTCCTTTTAGCATATCTATTCTGAGTAGGGTCAGATCGGCCATGTTTTCCTGGACACATATTACTATTTCATGAAGCGGGGAGAAGAGGGAAAAGTGCTGCCCTGCAACACGTCCAATTGATATGCTATAGGAAGGAAATCAAAGCAGGTCAGCTGGGATTTCTTACCTGTACATACTTCATGCATAAGCATGAACAAATTCTATGTGCTTAATCAACACCTGCCCCGGAATATGGCGCTAGAATGCGGACGGTGAGGGGAAAGTTGGAGGTGCAGGTTTTCTCATTTATGTCCCCGTTTTAGCACAATATTTGTTACAGAACCCAAAGTAATTATGAGTAAGAAGAAAAAATCCCCAAAGAGACAAACAATTTCAACAAGAAAGGGAATCTAGAACACTGTACAGGGAAAAAAGGGTTTCTAGTGCAGTGATTTTATTATTATCCTTTATTTATATAGCGCCACATATTCCGCAGCGCTTTACAAGATCAGTGTTCAAGGAGTTCACACGTTAGAATACCACACATGGATGATACGGCCTGATTCAGGCTAGGGTCAGATGAGCGCATTTTGTACGGACTGTGCGTCCGTGCAGTACGGACGTACTTACTGACTGACAACAAGGTAGTGGCCACACAGTCTGTTTTTTTCACTGACATATCTTTTGACTGATGTAGCAGGGAAAATAAATTACAATGAAAAAACATTCTGTCCGTCAAAAATGCTGGACGTATAAATGCAGTCCGTCTGACCTTGTTTCATCACTCACACACAAAGCTATGCGGACGTTGTGGACGTGGCGCACTCTGCACGTCCGTTCTAGCAGTATTACGTTCTTGCCTAACCTGCGTCCGTTTGCAGCGTCCGTCAGCCTCCGCACTTCTGTGCGGACGTACTTCGTGTGTGGGGCTCCATTTAACACAATTGTATGCTATCATGGACGTACTTATGTGCGGCAACACGGACGTTAACACTGCGCTCGTCTGACCCCAGCCTCAGGGGGACCCTGTTCCCAAGGGAACTTAAAATCTGAGAAGTACAAGTATTTTGTGTGGTAGGCACAACCATATAGTTAGGTGTCTTGCCCAAGGACACTCGCTGGTGGCATCTTCTGAGTGGGATCAGGTTGGCTTTCCATGATTATAGAGCAGCAACCTGATAGGTAGGTTGAACCCACTTTTTGTAAAGTTGAGACTTGCTTCTCCACATTTGTATTGGAGGGATGTGCTGACTGGTATTTTGACTTGCTTCTCAATGGTTGAAGGGTAGAGATGTTACCACTGGACTCCACAGATGATATTGTGTGCTATGCTAGTATGTACCACTGGGTGTCTTGCCCAAGGACACTTAGTGAAGAGGTGCTCTGGCTGGGATTTGAACCTGGGTCTCCATGGTTATAGAGCAATGATGTTACCTCTACTCCATCCAGCCAGGACTTTTTTGTTCAAGGTGCTTCCATTTAGATGTTCTTAATTAACTGGATTAATGTATATGCAAATTATAGTAGACAGTACACAGACTCGAAAACCATTCAATGTTCAGATCCTAAAACCCCACTAAGCTACATTTCTCTACCCTATAGGGTTATTCAAAGAGCACCGAATTGCAATGAACAGTGAATTTCCCTGTACGGTGGAATTTCGTGGCCATTAGGCTATTTTAAAAGCTGGCGTTTCACCAAGTATTGGTGAATTGCCTGCGAAATACAATGACCTTCAGCGGCAGTGAACTCCTCATAGAGAAGCAGTGGCGACTCTAGGAATAATATTTAGGGGGGGCACATAGGATACCACAGTCAAAACTGGGGGGGCACTAATAATTTTCACCGCTAAATCATATCACTGAATAAAACTAAGGGCCCTGTCAACTGTATGAGCTAAAACACCATCACTAAAGGAAAAATTTAGTGCGAGTCGTTAAAACTTAGTGCCTGACGACCTAACAGATCACCTTGTCCGCCGTAGTCCATGAACAAGGTCATTTGGCACACGCTAGGGAAACTAATGCGGCTGTGTACAGAATAGAACTGTTTTTTTTCCCAGTGCAGAATGCCGGGCCATACCTATCCCCCGCCCTGACAAGCTTGAATATGGACACATCCAGTGAATAACCTCTCACCCCTGCATTATTAAAATCCTCCACAGTGTTCGTATCATCCATGTTTTGCTGCACACGTATATTAAGGCTGATGGGCATTGCATGATAAATGCCACCCAACAGCAGCATGTAGAATCATTACACTGCATTTAATAGATCCAAAAGGAAGGCCAGGTGAGCGACACAATTTCCCTGCTGCAGCATATAAAGAATACATGTTTCAGGGCAAGACTTATTCATGTGTCCCTTTAAACATTGTCCACACAGTCACCCCTAATAATCAACCGCTTCCATACTATGAATAACCCCCAGCATAAAATGTTTAAAATTAGGCAATATATTACAATTAGGATATATGTGGATAAAGGATACATTTATAATAGAGTCTAATGCAACAGCAACAACATTGCTGACCAGATCCATCACTATGGTGTATGGGGCCAAGAGAACACCTGTGCTGCATTCCTTTCAATTGCCTGTTAATTTTGGGCGAGAATCTGTTTTTTCTGTCTTTTTGGAGTTAGCACCAGGGTTGAGCAGTAGGTAAAATATTGCAATTAGCGCCCCTCAAAAAATTAGCGCTGGCACCAAGTGATCTCTAGCGCTCCCCATGTTAAGTAAAGGACGCAGAAAGTACAGTAAGGTCGCGGTACAAATCGCTAATAGCAAAGCGCTATGTGATTTTTCCCGTTTGTAGCGGGAGGCAAACGATCTGTTGGTCAGACGCTAGACTCAATTAACCTGGCGCTAACGCAAAACCCATGCCGACGCAAGGGTTAGCTCACACCAGGTAATAGTGCCCTAAATAAATATATATAAACAAGGTGGAAAGCCTGCCCAGAGGGCTGTCTATTGTGGATATACTGCCCCAGCTCATGGATATATGCCCCAGCTCGTGGATACTGCCCCAGCTCGTGGATACTGCCCCAGCTTGTGGATATACTGCCTCAGCTCGTGGATATACTGCCCCAGCACGTGGATACTGCCCCAGCTCGTGGATACTGCCCCAGCTCGTGGATATTGCCCCAGCTCGTGGATATTGCCCCAGCACGTGGATACTGCCCCAGCTCGTGGATATTGCCCCAGCTCGTGGATACTGCCCCAGCACGTGGATATATGCCCCAGCACGTGGATACTGTCCCAGCTCCTGGATATTGCCCCCCAGCTCATGGATATTGCCCCCAGCTCCTGGATATTGCCCCACAGCGCATGGATACTGCCCCCCAGCTCATGGATATTGCCCCCCAGCTCATGGATATTGCCCCCCAGCTCATGGATATTGGCCCCCCAGCGCTCATGGATATTGCCCCCCAGCTCCTGGATATTGCCCCACAGCTCATGGATATTGCCCCCAGCTCATGGATATTGCCCCCCAGCTCATGGATATTGCCCCCCCAAGCTCTCATGGATATTGCCCCACAGCTCATGGATATTGCCCCCCAGCTCATGGATATTGCCCCCCCAAGCTCTCATGGATATTGCCCCCAGCTCATGGATATTGCCCCCCCAAGCTCTCATGGATATTGCCCCCAGCTCATGGATATTGCCCCCCCAAGCTCTCATGGATATTGCCCCCCAGCACATGGATATTGCCCCCAGCTCATGGATATTGGCCCCCAGTGCTCATGGATATTGCCCCCAGCTCCTGGATATTGCCCCCCAGCTCATGGATATTGCCCCCCAGCTCATGGATATTGGCCCCCCAACGCTCATGGATATTGCCCCCCAGCTCCTGGATATTGCCCCACAGCTCATGGATATTGCCCCCCAGCTCATGGATATTGCCCCCCAAGCTCTCATGGATATTGCCCCCCAGCTCCTGGATATTGCCCCACAGCTCATGGATATTGCCCCCCAGCTCATGGATATTGCCCCCCCAAGCTCTCATGGATATTGCCCCCCAGCTCATGGATATTGCCCCCCAGCTCATGGATATTGGCCCCCAGCGCTCATGGATACTGCCCCCACAGCCCCCAGCTCATGGATATTGCCCCCCAGCGCTCATGGATATTGCCCCCAGCTCATGGATATTGCCCCCAGCTCATGGATATTGCCCCCCCAAGCGCTCATGGATATGCCCCAGCTCAGACCCCAGACCAGACATGGGGCGGCTGTTCGAATGCTCTATCGGCATTCGGACAGCCGCCCCATGAGCTCGGCGCCATACTTACCTTTCCGAGCGGCGCCGGGGAAGTGAAAGTTTCCCCGCTTCCGCTCGTTGAAGGACCCAAGCCGCGGTCACGTGACCGGGGCTTGGGTCCTTCAAAGAGCGGAAGTGGGGAAACTTTCACTTCCCCGGCGCCGCTCGGATGCGCTCGGCAGCCGGGTAGAGGCTGCGAGCGCAGCCTCTACCCGGCTGCCGCGCGCATCCAACCCCCGAGCGGCGGAGGGACCTTTCCCTTCGCCGCTCGGGGGTTGGATGCGCGCGGCAGCCGGGTAGAGGCTGCGAGCGCAGCCTCTACCCGGCTGCTGTGTGCATCTTGTAACCGCCGCGGCGGGCGCACAGCCGGCTCGTGCCGCGGCGGTTGCATGCGCGCGCAACCAACCGCCGCTGGTTGCACGCTCATGCGCAGAGTAAGGCTTGGCGACGGACACGCCAAGCCTTACTCTATTATAGTATAGATAATATTGCAAAACCCCAGAGTAATGTGATGCTATGAGTATTGTGACGCAATGATGCCTTTTTATTGTACTAACCTGATACTTAAATTCAATATTTTATTTGCCACAATTCGGCAGTTTTCATTGAATGTCTGATTGCTGCTTCAGCGACTCCACTTTTAGCAAATTACAGTGACCATTCACTAAATAGGGAATTCACCTTATTTTCGGCGAAATAAATTCCCCGAAACGTGACGAAAAGCAGAGCATCTAAAAATGAATAGACCCTTTAGATTCTAACTTCCATAATAACCCCTAAAATGCCATAAACCCAGGGAAATACAATAAAATGAATAAACAATGTGGCATTTAGCTACCCCTTAACCCCTAATATGCAAATGATCAAGGGAAAACATGAAATTAATACACTGCGACATGTAGCCAAACCCATTAACCCCTAAAATGCCATTAATCAAGGAAAAAATAAAATGTATACTGTGAGGGATGAAGCCTATCCATTAACCCTTAATATACAACTAAACCAAGGCAAAAACTAACGTAATACACAATGTAATGTATAGTCTGAACATTAACCACTTCACTGCTGAACCATTTCAACCCTATGAAAATGTTTACGTTTAAGTGCACATTTCTATTTAATGTTTTATGACTTTTACTTTACACCAAATATGGTCATGTTGGGTATCATTGGAAAGGCCAGAATCTGCCCTTTCCAATGACACATAGAACGTCCATATACGATTCACGGGAACGGAGATATCGCGGTCCGAAAAGTATGGGAAGCTGGATGCTGATTTTTGGTGGGGGGGCACATGGGGGGGCAAGGAATAACCTGGGGGGGCAATTGCCCCCCCTTGCCCCCCTGTAGAGACGCCTATGTAGAGAAGTAATAGTTAACAATCCATTCAGAGAACAAAGAACAGCAGGGAAAAGTTGTCAAATGCCTTGATTTTGGATGGTTTCACTCGACAGGTTTAGGTTGGGGTCAGACTAGAGCGGTTTTAACGTGCGTTTAGGCGCACTTAATCTTGGCCGCAGTAGCAGCAAATGACGCGCAATGACGGGCAATATATGAAGTACGGGCGCACAAAAGTCCGGCCGCGCAACGCAAGTGGAAAATTAACGCATTTTTTCGAGAACGCAGAACCGCTAGTACTGACGTACAGAGTGCGCTGCGTCCGCTAGCGGTGAGTGTGCGTTATTAGGAGATGTCAGACGCTGCTCATGTCCGGCCAACATAACGTCCAGATACAAAAAGTGTTTTATTGACGATCCGTAAAAAAATCACGCACGAAAATACGCATCGTATGACCGTTTTCGCACATTCCGTGAAAAAATACGGCAATGCGTTCGGACGCACTTTTTGACAGTCGCTGCGAATAATGTGTTCATTTGACCCTAGCCTTAAACAGGCGAATCCCATAGGTCTCAATGTAAAAAAAATTCCCTGTTTTTCTTAAATATTTATTCAATCGCTTATTCTTTTCATTTGCAGCAAAAATTCTATTTATTTTTTAGGCTTTTTTTGGGATTTTTTTAAACTACATTTTTTATTCAGATTTTTTTAACCTCCCTGGCGGTATTCCCGAGTGTGACTCGTGGTTAAATTTCACTACCGCAAACGGTAACCCCGAGCCACACTCGGGCTGAATACTCACCTCATCCTGCTCTCCCCCGCAGTGTGATCACGACGACTTGCTTTCTGGTAACGCTCCCTGCGTGTCACACAATGCAGGGGGGCGGGACCAGGCAGCAAACTGTAAAAAGAAAAAATATTTCCAATGAAAAATCTCCAGCAGCATGACCTGCTCATGAACGGCCACTAGGTGGCACTAAAGGATCAGAAACAGACCATACATACACAGTCTAATATAGAAACATAGAAAATGTCGGCAGATAAGAACCTTTCGGCCCATCTAGTCTGCCCAATTACATGGATACTTTACCTGGATTTATCTTTTATTTAGGATAGCCTTATGCCTATCCCATGCTTGCTTAAACTCAATTACTGTTTTGGCCTCTACCACTTCTACTGGAAGACTGTTCCATGTATCCACCACCCTCTCAGTAATAATGCTTCCTGATGTTACTTTTAATATTGCACCCTTGTTTCCTGAAAGATTTCAGTGTTTTTGGTTTGATTATATTATTGAATATAATTTATTAGCATTATTTTGGATAATTATTTTTGGGATAATAAATTATTATGTCGTGTTTCAAACTTTATCGGACTCATTCAGGGTAATTCAAAGAGATCCGAATTGCTTGAGAAAGGTAACCGAACGCTGAAAATCAGCATTCGGTTACCTTTCTTGGCCATTCGGCTATCCGGAGAGCAGGC
Source organism: Leptobrachium leishanense (assembly GCA_009667805.1). Taxonomy (NCBI): domain Eukaryota; kingdom Metazoa; phylum Chordata; class Amphibia; order Anura; family Megophryidae; genus Leptobrachium; species Leptobrachium leishanense. The sequence goes on from CM019073.1 coordinate 49,686,368, forward strand.
AATTCGCCAAATCCTGGCGAATTGCATGCACATTCGGTGCCTGTTCGGTGCCTGTTCGAGGGCAGTGAAATCCCCATGAAAAACCACTGCTTCGGCATTTCAGAGAACACAAACCAGCAGTGAAGGTTCCTGAAATGCCCTGCCATTCGGTGGTTTAATTCGGCAAGTTTATTCAGGAGAATCCCATAGGCTTCAATGCTAAAAATATTCCCATTTTAATTCAATATCTAGTAAACCGTTTATTATAAAATTCTGCAGTAAAGAGTCTCTTTATTTATAGATTTTTTAGGATATCTTAAACATTTTTCTGGATTTTTTTTTTAAAAGTCCGATTTTTAAAAAAAAAAATGTAAGTTTACTTATTTTTTCTGTAACAGTCCTCTTTATTATCATTCCCTGGACCTCATATGCAAATTTCAGACATTTTCCCTCAGTAGTTTCTTTGCAAACAGTGTTTCACTTTTCAAACATTCATACAAACTGTTTTCCTAATTTATTCACTGCACTCTGTCTGCGGTCTCGGCTTTCTCGGCTTCGTCCAGAGGCTTCCCTGTTTGCGATCGGCTCCTGCTCGGGTTTTTCGGCAGGTTAATCCAGATGTTTCTGAGGGTTTTCGGCGTGCATTCGCTGGGTTTTACGGTTCGTTTTCGTCGGGTTTGCGGCAGCTTTTCCCTGCAATTTGGGGACCCTGTGGTGTTTGCTGAATACACCGCAGGTTCACCGAAAAGGGATCGACAAAAGGAACCGAATTGAAGAGAACGAAAAGTCACCGAACGTGCGGTGACTTTTCGAATCTCTTTGAATAACCCTGATTGTCTTTACTAGACTCTTGTTTGCAGAGATTTCAGTGTGTTATTCCTAATTATTACAGGCTTACTATATAAAAAAAACACGTTTGCTTTAAAAAAAATTGAGACGCTTTTAGACACAAAATTTTGAAAAAATTAGACCGCCAGGGAGGTTAAATGGCTTTTCTTAAAATTCTGTAACAGGCCTTTTTATTGTTATTCATAGGACCTGCTATATTATTTCCATGCATTTTCATGCACTAGTTATTTTTTAAAATGCCTTTTAACCCTTTCGCTGCTTAGCCATTTCACGTCTCTGTGCTGAGCTCAATTTTACCAGTTTCGCTCATCATGTTTAAACGCGTTTTTAAGCCTTATTTTAATATATGACCCAGACATATTATATATCGTTCTTTCCGGCAGACTCAGCAGATTCATAATATATCATTATTATATGTATATGTCATGTCCTGTCTGTATATTATAACAAAAAATGCAATAAAATAGAATTTTCAATAATTTACAATGTGTAAAGTGTTTTTTTTCACATTTTAAATGCGAGCATTTGCGGTTATGTTTTGTATGGGGTGCGCTTGTTAAAAAAATTAGAAATGGTGACTCGTTACATTTTTTTTGGGAAAAATTTTGCTATTTTTAACAAACGCACCGCATACAAAAATCGTTAGTGCAGCATCATTGTTCACATTATAATTGAAATGGGAACAATATTGCTGCATTAACAAAACAAAAAAAAAACTTGTTCATTTTTTTATTATTATTTTTTCTAAAATATTTTTTTCTTTTTCTTTTTCTTTTTTTTTCTTTAATTTTTACATGGTCATGTTTGGTATCGTTGGAAAGGCCATGCTCTGGCCGATACCAAACATTAACCCCTAGCTGCCACGGATCGGGAGATAACCCCCTATCTCCACCATTGGTGGCAGTTAGGGGTTAACTCCAGGACTGGCGTCATCGTGCTATGCACGATGACACCAGTCGTCAGGGGACATTCCCGGAAGCTTGACATCCAAGATGTCGGCCAGCTCAGGGAGAGGATCATGCTAGATGTCAGCCCGCACCGGGGGGTCAGCAATCAGCCGGAATCCCGCCTGTGTTCGGCGGCTGGACGGTGTTTTTCAGATGTGTCCAGCAGTCTTTTCGGTGGGTCATCAGCTGCATTTGATGGTTTAGCGGATCGATTTGGTGGTTTTTGGGATCGATTCAGCTTTTTTTGGATGCGTTTGGTGTTTTTTTGGAGGTTTTTTGATTATTTTAGTGGTTTCTCGGCAGTTGCTTTCAGCAGGTTTATTGGCGGTTGCGTTCAGCAGGTTTATCGGCGTTGTTTGGTGCATTGATTCAGCAGACTTTGGGAACCCTGCTGTGAATGCTGAATTCACCGCAGGGTCAGCAAATTGAGGTCGCTGAAGGAGAGAAATTCAGTTACTCTGATAAGAATATCAGGGTACTAGTGTCTCCTAGAGAACAGATTAATAATTAACTTTACTGAAATTTTGGCGCTCTCTAAATAACCCATTAAGGCTAGGGTCAGACGAACGCATTTTTCGGGTTGTCCGTGAAAAAGTGCGTTCGAACGAATGGACGTATTTTTTAACGGAATATGCGATAGCGTTCATACGATGCGCATTTTCGTCCGTGATTTTGTACGGATCATCAATAAAACCCTTTTTTTGCGTCTGGACGTTATGTTGGCCGGATATTAGCAGCGTCTGACGTCTCCTAATCACGCACACACGCCGCTAGCGGACGCAGCGCACTCTGTACGTCAGTACTAGCGGTATCACGTTCTCGAAAAAATATGTTTGTTTGCCGCTTGTGTTGCGCGGCCGTACTCAGGATGTTGCCCGTCATTGGCGGTCATTTGCTGCTACTTCGGCCGTAATAAAGTGCGGCTGCACACGTGTTCGCACTGCGTTAGTCTGACCCTAGCCTAAGATCTCTAAATGAAACCTAACACAACAAATGCAGCAGAACCCATAGTGAAGAGTGGACTATTGTATACCACATATGACCAACTAAGATCCAACAGTGTATCCTTTGCTGCAACAAAGCAAAACATTATTACATAAATGATTTGATCAGAAAATTTATTCTCTGATTAAGGCTAATGTCAGATAAACGCAGTCTGAGCGCACTCTGCGTGCGTGCATAACAGACAGACGTACTGACAGAAGATACTGTAGACACCACACAGTCGGTTTTTTTGACGGACGTAGAAAAAAAGAGAACTATGGGAAATAAAATTAATATGAAAAATGATAAATTTGAAAAGGATATGAAAAGCCATTTTGTGCGTCAAGGTGCTGCGTCTGACATCTCCTCATCACTCACACAGAACGCTACGCGGATATGGCGCACTCTGAACGTCCGTCTTGCGGTTTTACATTTTTGCCTAACTTGCATCTGCTTGCCACGTGCGTTGTGAGTGCGCAGTTCGGTGCGCACGCACTTCATGTGTGGGTCTCTATTGCTCATGATTCTATGCTACGACGGACGTTAAACTGTGCGGCAACACGGACGTGATCACTGCGTTCATCTGACGCAGGCGTAAAAGGTGGTTGTCCTCGTTGCTTATCTTATCAATTTTTTTTTCCGGCGGAAACTTAACATGCCTAGAGGGAACTCCAGGTTGCAAAATAATAGCTCACCGAACTGTGCCCCGCGCATACATTAGGTTTATATCTAAGCTATTTGTCAAAAAAAGCTTTAAGTGTATAGGTGATAGTACGTTTGTTTTTTTCAAGGCATAAACTTTGTTCTAACTTCAGTGCAATAATTCAGAGAGAGCAGGTATCAAACGGGAAGCTGTATTTCGATGTTTTAGTGTTCCATCCACAGAATAAATGTATTTAACGAAGAAGTTTGACAGTGTCTTTGATTGTAGACCTCCTGGGCATAAAAACTGCTGATCGCCAAGTGCTGTGTTTTAATAACTGTTTCGTCTTTCACAAAAAACAAATGGGCCTTCCCCCAAAACGCTTAACATAATGCAAGCAGCACTAAATAATTAACCCTTTTCAGTGCTGGAGTATAACTTTTAGGCTAGGGTCAGACGAACGCATTTTCGCGTTGTCTGTGAAAAAGTGCGTTCGAACGAATGGACGCATTTTTTCACGGAGTACGCGATAGCGGTCATACGATGCGCATTTGCGTTCGTGATTTTGTACGGATCATCAATAAAACACTTTTGCATCTGGACGTTATGTTGGCCGGACATTAGCAGTGTCTGACATCTCCAAATCACGCAAACACGCCGCTAGCGGACGCAGCGCACTCTGTACGACCGTACTAGTGGTTTCACGTTCTCGACAAAATGCGTTCATTTTCCACTTGCGTTGCGCGGCCGGACTTTCGTGCGACCGTACTTCGTATATTGGCCGTCATTGCCCGTCATTTGCTGCTAGTGCGGCCGTAATTAAGTGCGCCAGAACGCACGTTTAAAGTGCGCTAGTCTGACCCTAGCCTAAAAAGGAAAAGAAGCTAATTCCAAATTGTTCTGGCATATGTTTTTTTTTTTGTCAGCTCTGCTTGTTGTGTTTGAGCTGTGGATCACATGATCACATCCAGGTTGCAGCAGCGGTGGGAGAAGGGTGCCAGCCAAAGATTAAAAAAACAGTACATGAGATTAAAATCACAGATAGCTGGAGGATACCTGTAGGCACATGCCTACTTTGCTTGATTGGAAATCCAGCCCTGCTTGCATTCACAGGAGGCCTTATACCACAGTGTAGTTACCAAGTAAGCAGATGGGAATTTATCTGTCTCTGTTTCCTGTTGATCTAAATTAAATTTTTCCACTCTACCAGCCAATGGTGATACATGTGCCGGAATCGCATGATTGGTCGGTTTTTTCAACCAGCACTTAAAGAGTAAATGAATCCACCAATGAAATGAGCTACAGAGCCGCCAATCCACCCTCTTCCACACCATCTATTTCCACTTCAACCTAGCGGATTTAAGTAAAAAATATATAATTTATTGCATTCTACTACAGGTCTTACAGTGATAATGATAAAGGAAACATGTCTCATTTTAGTTCTCCTTTTTTTTAGACCATTTAGCATATTATATACAGGGTTATTCAAAGAGTATCGAAAAAGTCACCGCACGTTCGGTGACTATTCATTCTCTTCAATTCAGTGCCATTTGGCGATCCCATTTCGGCGACCCTGCGGTTTATTCAGCAAGCACCACAGGGCCGTCGTAGTGCAGGGAAAAGCCACCGCAAACCCGCCGAACACTCACCGCAAAACCCGGCGATCGCACACCGAAACCCGCAAAAACATCTGGATTAACCCCGCCGAACAAGTCAGAGAAACCCGAGCAGCCGCCGATCACAGCGCAGAGCAGCCGCCAGAAAAAGCCGACACTTCAGACGAATGGAGTGAAAAAAAAACAAAACAGTACGCTTGAATGTTTGAAAAGTGAAACGCTGTTTGCAAAGAAACTACAGAACGAAAATGTCTGAAATTTACATATGAGGTCCAATGAATGATAATAAAACGGGCTGTTACAGAACAAAGATAAAAACGATAAAAAAAAAGGAAACTAAAATATGCAAAAAACCCCCGAAAAATGCCTAAAAGATACAAAAAAATCTATGAATTAAGAGACTCTTTACTGCAGAATATTATAATCAATGGTTTATTAGAATTTGAATTAAAACAGGAATATTTTTAACATTGAAGCCTATGGGATTCTCCTGAATAAACCTGTCGAATAAAACCACCGAATGGCAGGGCAATTCGGCAACTTTTCACTGCTGGTTTTTGTTCTCTGAATAGACGAAGCATTGCTTCTCTATGAGGATTTCACTGCCCCTGAACAGGCACCGAACAGGCACCATATGTGCAGGCAATTTGTCAACATTTGGCAAACTGTCTGCTCTCTGAATAGCCGCATGGCCAGGAAAGGTAACCGTACGCTTTATTTCAGCGTTCGGTTACCTTTCGCCAGCAATTTGGAGCTCTTTGAATAACCCTGTTAGACTCATGCAGAGTAAAGGCCCAATTAATTTCGTAATATTTAGATTATTGCAATAAACTCTAAAAAGAGAAACAAATATTAGTGATATTTAATCACAGAATGAATGAAACAGAAGATGAAAAGATCAAGTGAAAACCAACAGGTGGTAAAGCCATTACATTTTTAAAAAAATATTACACATTGAACACATAAAATAGTGTAGCGCTGTTATAGTTCTGTTGCTGTAATTGCTCATTTCTGGCCACCAGGGGGACACCAGCGCAATGTAAACTATACTGGACACTTTGGGACTACGTTTTCCAGCATGCTTTGGGGCAGAGACAGGAAGTGGGTGGGGAGAACAGACAGACATCCGCAACCTTGTGCAGAGGAGAGCCAGTGCGCGCCAATGGGTGAACAGAGCAAGACGCACGTGAGACAAGGAGCGATTGTGACCAGGCCGGAGCGCAGGTGCTGCCTTGCGGACGCTGTAGATCGGTTTCAGTGACTTGCCAGAGACCTAGTAATCCACCGCTGAGAGGTTTACACAGATACAGAGCTGCAGATTGGACCGCGAGTTAGGAGACTGCGATGATCTAATGGGAGTGCAGGCGGTGAACTGAGAATCTTGTGGCAGAGACGGACAAGCAAGACAAGCGGGTCCGGTGGCACAGAGTCCCAGCCCAATCGAGCGGAGAGACGTCCTGAGTCGAGCAGGGTGCAGAGTATCTGGCGGATGGGTGAGAGGCCTTCCAGGCCACAGTACAGTAACAAAGCACACTGCAGTTTGCTTAAATCTACAGGGCCCCAACGTGACTAGTCGAAGACACATTGAATTCATTCACTGGCCAGTTGAATCTAGTACCCAGGTACCAACACACGCGTACACGTACACCTTCTTGGGACATAACCTGTATGGGACTTACACTCCGGCAACGAAGGGGTTAAAATTTCCTTTTTTACCGCTGCGCGTTTCTCACATTACGAATTGCTGTAAATATATATATACCGTGCTTGCCTTATATATGCCAGTTTATTTGAGACCAGTAAACTATATAACTTATAAAATCCACAACAGTGCTAGTGTATATTTATTCCCTAGTGCGGGGAGACTGACCCGAGGTTAAATTCAGCGGCTCCTCCGGGAGTGAGCGCTACAATAGCAAAACAATATCCCTGAGGCTTACTAAGGCTAGTGTCAGACGAACGTGATTTCTACGGACTGTAAGTCCGTGCAGTACGGACGTACGTTAGTTCGGAAGACACAGTAGTGGCCACACAGTCCGTTTTTTTCACTGACGTATATTTTGACGGATGTAGGAGAGAAAATAAATTAAAAAGCAAAACCATTTTGTCCGTGAAAAATGCTGGACGTATAAATGCAGTCCGTCTGACCATGTTCCATCACTCACACACAAAGCTATGCAGTCATTGCAGACGCAGCGCACTTTGTGCGGCCTTTCTAGGGGTTGTACGTTCTTGCCTGCCTTGCGTCCGTGGGCAGCGGCCATTGTGCGTCCGCAGTTCAGTGCGGACGTACTTCGTGTGTCGGGCTCCGATGGGCTTTCTTTCATGCTATCAAGAACGTACTTTTAGGCGCCATCACGGACGTGAACACTATGCTCGTCTGACACCAGCCTTAGCCTCCTGGGAATTCATATCCTATCTGGAGTTACAAAGTTAGCAAACACTACTACTGGCAGTCTATGTAAACGGACTATTGACTAAAGTCAAAGTAGCTTGTGAGTAGCACAACTCAGTTGTTTTAGCAAAGTTGTATTCGGTGTTCTGAGCTTGAGTAAAAGCAAGAAAAACGACTGATTAGCCAATTATATCGCTAGGCAGGGCCGGATTTATAACAAGGCAGAGTAGGCATGTGCCTATAGGTGCCTGCCACAAGGGAGCACCTTCCTCAGTTAAAAATATATATATATTATTTATTTTACAATCATTTAGACCACTGTATCTCTGGAGCCCTAAAAGATTGAGAGATTTATGTAAAAATAAAGTAATATTTTTCTCACGCAGTGATGCTACGCTAACTCAGGAGGAGAGAACTGCAAGGTGAGAGTGATGAACTGCAAGGTGAGAGTGATGTACTGCAAGGAGAGAGTGATGGACTGCAAGATGAGAGTGATGGGCTGGTTGCGTCAGTGAGTCGGGTGGTAGGCTTCCTAAATAGGAAAGTCTTAAGGGAGCGTTTGAAGGAAGAGAAACTAGGGGAAAGTCTGACCGTACGAGAGAGAGCGTTCCAGAGGATGGGAGCTGCACGTGAGAAATCCTGCAGTCTATCATGGGAAGAGGTGATACAGGAAGAAGCTAGGCGCAGGTCACTGTTTGATCTTACAGAGTGGGCAGGGGTGTATTTGATGATTAATGAGGACAGGTAGTGGGGAGCAGAGTTAGTGAGAGCTTTGTAGGTCAGGGTAAGAATTTGAATTTAATTCTGCAGCGGATGGGGAGCCAGTGAAGGAATTCGCAGAGAGGGGCAGCAGAGACAGAGCGGCAGGTGAGGTGGATGAGCCTTGCAGAAGCAATCAGAATGGATTGTAGAGGGGAGATGCGGGAGAGAGGGAGGCCAGCTAAAAGATTATTACAATAGTCAAGTCGGGAGATTACAAGGGCGTGGATGAGTTGCTTTGTGGTGTCAGCGATAAGAAATGGCCGAATTCTGGAAATATTATGTAATTGTTGGCGGCAGAAGGAAGAAAGTGATTGAATGTGGGGGATGAAGGAAAGAGCGGAATCAAGTGTAACTCCAAGACAGCAAACCTGGCTAGATGGGGAGATAGTGATACCATAAACCCTGTACAGAAACAAATCCTGCCTGAGCCCCGCGGTAAGAAAGCAGATTGTACAACAAATGCTTATGCCAGCTATTGAATACGGAGATGTGGTGTATGCAGCCGCACCGCAAACGCACCTCCAGAAACTTACAACATTGCATAACTCATTCTGTCACTTTGTGCTACAATGTAACTACATGACCCACCATTGTGACATGTTAAAAGAGCTAAACTGGCCATCGCTGGAATCTAGACGCACTCTTCACCTTTCCAACCTGGTGTTTAAGAGCTTTTCTGGGAAGCTACCACCCTACCTGAATAGGCTGCTTCCCACAGCAGTTCCCTCATCCTATAACCTCCGATCCAGGACCTACACCTTACTTGCAATACCACAATACAAAAAGAAAGTGGCTCGATCCTCATTTTCCTACAGAGCACCGCAATTATGGAATAACCTCCCAGACGCAAGCACCCACTCAAAACAGGGTGGGGCGTGGAGTGGCAAGTGATTACTATAGCCTCTGAGTACTAGCAATCGTCCACCAAAAACTTGCAGGACTTAGCCCTAATGATGAAGGAGGAATTGAATTCCAAAGAACCCAAAAGGAAGGTGGGAACAAATGATTAAAATTCTAAACCTTTATTGGACTTCTGAGAAAAAACGTACACACCAACAAAATGTATAAAAAACACACAAAAAGTTCATAAATTAGAGACCATAACTCAAGGTCAGTGACCAATCACAAAAGGCATCTAATGCAGGGTGAGGTCTCTGTGACAACAATTGTATGTCAAAAACTGAGAACCACCACCACCTGAAATGAATAATAAGCAAGAGATGCCTAGGGATCCCCTCAGAAAAGTATGCACACGTTAGAGTATACTTAAGGCTGGGGTCAGACCAGCGCACTTTTAACATGCGTTCTGGCGCACATAATTATGGCCGCACTAGCAGCAGATGACGGGCAATGACGGCCAATATACGATGTACGACCGCACAAAAGTCCGGCCGTGCAACGCAAGTGGAATTTGAAAGCATTTTTCTGAGAACGCTGAACCGCTAGTACTGACGTACTGAGTGCGCAGCTGCGGCATAGCGGCGTGTGTGCAAGATTAGGAGATGTCAGACACTGCTAATGTCTGGCCTACATAACGTCCAGACGCAAAAAGAGTTTTATTAACGATCCGTACAAAATCACGCCCGAAAATGCGCGTCGTCTGACCGTTTTTGCGCATTCCGTGAAAAAATACGTCAATGCGTTTGGACGCATTTTTTCACGTTCGCGGGGAAAAATGCTTTCGTCTGACCCTAGCCTTAACGTGCGTTCTGGCGCACATAATTACGGCCGCGCTAGCAGCAGATGACGGGCAATGACGGCCAATATACGATGTACGGCCGCACAAAAGTCTGGCCGTGCAACGCAAGTGGAATTTGAAAGCATTTTTCTGAGAACGCTGAACCGCTAGTACTGACGTACTGAGTGCGCAGCTGCGGTATAGCGGCGTGTTTGCGTGATTAGGAGATGTCAGACACTGCTAATGTCCAGCCAACATAACGTCCAGACGCAAAAAGAGTTTTATTGACGATCCGTACAAAATCACGCCCAAAAATGCACGTCGTCTGCCCGTTTTTGCGCATTCCGTGAAAAAATACGTCAATGCGTTCGGACGCACTTTTTCACGTTCGCGGGGAAAAATGTTTTCGTCTGACCCTAGCCTTAATGCTTAAAGACATGTGCCACCAAATTGGTTATTGTAGTTAGCATGCACCACTCAAAAGCGTCACGATGAGGTGCAAACATAAGTGGTCCACGTCACGGAATACAACTGGTTAATACAGAGACAAGGAGTGAGCCTGGTAGCTACAATTTGCACGCACTGATTGAGAAATCACAATAAAGTGCAGGCAGGAGCAATCACCCAGCCAAAAGTATTCCTCAGAAAAAGGAAAAAAAAAAGGAGTATACTTAAATGCTTAAAGACATATGCCACCAAGTTTGTTGTAATTAGCATGCACCACTCAAAAGCTTCACGATGAGGTGCAAAGGACGTGCTCTATTAACCCATTTAAGGTTTTCCTCTCGTTGCATGCCTGAGCTGGACGCATCTATATTTCATAGAGAACAATACCATTACAGCACAATCTGTTTGGGCTATGACTGATTGCCCATAACCGTTCAGCAACATTGTAGCATGTTTAATGTTGAGATGGATTTTTAATCTCATGATCCCCTTTATGTATTATATGAATTTTCTTGCTGAGGAATACACTTGTGGCTGGGAGATTGCTACTCTATTGTGATTTCTCGATCAGTGCATGCAAATTGTAGCTACCAGGTTCACTCCTTGTCTTTATATTTACCAGCTGTATTCCGTGGACCATTTATGTTTGCACCTCATCGTGACGCTTTTGAGTGGTGCATGCTAATTACAACAACAAATTTGGTGGCATATGTCTTTAAGCATTTAAGTATACTCCAACATATGCACATTTTTTTTTTCCTTTTTCTGAGGAATAGGGATGAGCCGAACACTCCCCGAGTTCGGTTCGAAGCCGAACCCGAACTTTCCAAATGTTCTGGTCCGAACCCGAACTCGGACCTCATACAAGTCAATGGGGCTGAAAATTTGGTTTTTAGAGTTTTTAGAGATATTTTTAAATATGCTAGATATTTGCCATAAAAAGTGTATGGGGGTCTGGGTAGTGCCCTGGGGGACAGGAAACAAGGACAAAAAGTTAAAAAAAAAAACGTTTTTAAAGGGACAGTGAGTTTCCATGAAATAAGGGTTAAAAATAAAAACGAAAAATTCCTTCACATATCATGCCTAGGAGGTCCCCATAACCTGCCTGTGAAGTGGCGGATTTCTAGGATGTATAGAAATATGTAAAAACCAAAAAATGACATTTCAAATGACGGTAAATGCTTTTCCTTTAAGGCTAGGGTCAGACGAACGCATTTTTATGTTGTCTGTGAAAAAGTGCGTTCGAACGAATGGACGCATTTTTTCACAGAATACGTGATAGTGGTCATACTATGCGCATTTTCGTCCGTGATTTTGTACGGATCATCAATAAAACACTTTTTGTGTCTGGACGTTATGTTGGCCGGACATTAGCAGCGTCTGACGTCTCCTAATCATGCACACACGCCGCTAGCGGACGCAGCGCACTCTGTACGTCAGTACCTGCGGTTTCACGTTCTCGAAAAAATGCGTTCATTTTCCACTTGCGTTGCGCAGCCGGACTTTTGTGCGACCGTACTTCGTATATTGGCCGTCATTGCCCGGCATCTGCTGCTAGTGCGGCCGTGATTAAGTGCGGCTGCACGCGCGTTCGCACTGCCTCAGTCTGACCCTAGCCTTATCTATCTATAAACAACTGCTTGGGGCGGCAGTCTGTATGAAAAGTGGAGACATTTTCGGACACGCAGAAAAAGTTTACTGATTTTTTGGCGGTGAAAAGCAGGAGAATGACTGGAGAATGGAAAGTTCTAGGTCAAAATAGCCAAACCAGAAAAATTCTCCCATTTAGGCTAGGGTCAGACTAGCGAATTTTTAACATGCGTTTAGGCGCACTTAGTCACGGCCGCACTAGCATCAAATGACGGGCAATGACAGCCAATATACAAAGTACGGTCGCACGAAAGTCCGGCTGCGCAACGCAAGTGGAAAATGAACGGATTTTTTCGAGAACGCAGAACCGCTAGTATGGACGTACAGAGTGCACTGCGTCCACTAGCGGCATGTGTGTGTGATTTGGAGACGTCAGACTCTGCTCATGTCCGGCCAACATAACGTCCAGACACCCAAAGTTTCCTGGTTTGGATCCGTAAAAAATCACGCACAAAAATGCGCATCGTATGACCGTTTTCGCGCATTCCGTGAAAAAATAAGGCAATGCGTTTGGACGCACTTTTTGACGGTCGCTGTGAAAAATGCGTTAGTCTGACCCTAGCCTTATCTCACTTTGGTCCAGATTGTTCTCTTTTCCTGCCATTCTCCTGGTTTTCACCTTTCTCTGAACAACCCTGAGAGAGAGGTGAAAGCCAGGAGAACTGGCAGGAGAAGAGAACAATCTAGACCAAATAGCCAATTTGGAAAGTGAGTTAAATGGGAGAATTTTTCTGGTTTGGCTATTTTGACCTAGAATTTTCACTTCTCCAGTTATTCTCCTGCTTTTCACCGCTCTCTGAATAACCCTGTGAATGTTTAATCCCGAGGTGAAAAATAACATTGCTTAAGGCTGGGGTCAGACGAGCGCAGTTATCATGTCCGTGTTGCCGCACATTTGTACGTCCGTGGCAGCATAACATTCTGACCAATGGAGCCCCACACACGAAGTACGTCCGAACGGAAGTGCGGATGCATGGCGGACGCAGCAAACGGACGCAGGTTAGGCAAGAACGTAATACTGCTAGAACAGACATGCGGAGTGCGCCACGTCCGCAACGTCCGTGTAGCTTTGTATGTGAGTGATGAAACAAGGTCAGATGGACTGCATTTATACGTCCAGCATTTTTGACGGACAGAATGTTTTTTCATTTTAATTTATTTTCCCTGCTACATCAGTCAAAAAATACGTCAGTGAAAAAAACCGACTGTGTGGCCACTACCTTGTTGTCAGTCAGTAATGCACGGACGCACAGTCCGTACAAAATGCGCTCATCTGACCCTAGCCTTAGATGTTATTTTGATTTTTTTTCAAACACAAGTTAACCACTTGGCTGCTATGGACGCGCTCAGCGCGTCCAGCCAAGTGGTTCTCCTGTGCTATGGACGCGCTGATTCCAGCGGATTGCTGCGCCCCCCGGTGCGGGCTGACATCTTGGATGTCAGCCCAGCACTCCGGGACCCCGGCGGAGCAATTAGATGTCATTGCGGCGGCGCGATGACATCTAATTCAGGTGCCCCCCCCCGCATGTGCGGAGGAAGCGCCTGAAAGGGAGGGGGGAGGTCCTTCAGGGGGTTAATCCAGGCACCGTTTGGAAGGGCACAGCCTGCCCTTCCAAACAGTGGCTGTGATTAACCCCTGGGGAGCCGGATCACGAATCGGCGCTGAAAAGCGCCGGATCGTGATCCTCTCCTGGAGCTGGCCGACATCTTGGATGTCGGCCAAGCCTCCAGGAACTCCCCCTGAGGACTGGCGTCATGGTGCATAGCACGATGACGCCAGTCCTGGAGTTAACCCCTAGCTGCCACCAATGGTGGAGATAGGGGGTTCCAATGAACCCCCTATCTCCCGATCCGTGGCAGCTAGGGGTTAATGTTTGATATTGTTGGATCGGCCAGAGCATGGCCTTTCCAAGGATACCAAACATGAGCATGAAAAATGTTTTTTTTTAAAAATAAATAAAAAAAAATATTTAAAAAAAAAATCAAAAAAAAAATAAACAAGTTTTTTTTGTTTTTGTTTTGTTAATGCAGCAATATTGTTCCCATTTCAATTATGCTGCACTAACAATTTTTGTATGCGGTGCGTTTGTTAAAAAAAGCGAAATTTCCCCCCAAAAAACATGTAACGAGACCCCATTTCTAATTTTTTTAACAAGCGCACCCCATACAAAATATAACCGCAAACGATCGCATGTTAAAATGTGAAAAAAAACACTTTACACATAATAAATTATGGAAAATTCAAATTTTATTGCATTTTTGTTATAATATACAGACATGACATAACGTATACATATAATAATGACATATTATGAATCTGCCAAGTCTGCCGGAAAGAACGATATATAATATGTCTGGGTCATATATCAAAATATGGCTACAAAACGCGGTTAATCATGATAAGCGAAAGCGGTAAAAATGACCTCAGCACAGAGGTGTGAAAAGTCTCAGCAGCGAAAGGGTTAAATGCAGCATATTAGGATGTTTTATGGAAATTAATTCTCAAATCTCAATCAGAAGCAGACACCACCCCACCCTCAGTATGTTGTACAATGTATCAAATTGATTACCAGACTAAAAACACCTGGTGTTATGCCTTTTTGTGAACAGAGGTCATTTAGAGTCGATAATCTTTCCACGTACACATTAGTTTTTAATTCAATATCTAATAAACCGTTGCTTATAATATTCTGCAGTAAAGAGTCTCTTTATTTCTAGATTTTTTTTGTATTTTTTTAAGCATTTTCTCTGCTTTTTTCAAAATTTCTTTTTTTTTTCGAACTCGAACCGAACAGACCCAAAAAGTTCGAAAATCACGAACTTTCGAACTGCCAAAGTTCGGGTCGAACTCCGAACCGTCCGAACCCGAACAGCTCATCCCTACTGAGGAATACTTTTGGCTGGGTGATTGCTACCTTCCTTTTGGGTTCTTTGGAATCCAATTCCAACCTCCGAGACGCCATCAAATCTTCCCCCAGTCTGAAGTCACTCAAAAGCTCTCTATTAACATACCTCAATACGGAATGCACCTGTAAACATGTAACATAGTGACTATATTTCCTAAATATTTATTTTCTGTTAATCTGTATATTTGTTTTGTGTTAATATCTTGCATTTTACTACTTTGTATTTCTGTAACAATGTTCTTGAACCCAGGACATACTTAAAAACGAGAGAAATCTCAATGTAAAGGTAAAATCCTTTATAAATAAATAAATAAATAAATAAAATTATGGAGAAGTCAGAAGTAGGGATGAGCTGTTCGGTTCGATCGGTTTGGAGTTCGATTCGAACATCGCCTGTTCGCGAACTACGAACATTTCCGCGTGTTCGCCGCATGTTCACCCACAATGCACCACAATGGACCACAATGCACTTTTCCACTGGCCTGAAGTTTGTAATTGGCTACAGCCTTGCACCTGACCACAGGTCAGGTGCAAGACATGTGCAAAACTATGCCAATCACGGCTCAGAGTCCTGATTGGGAAAATTTTGCCCAATCATGGGCTCACAGAGCTAAATCCCGCAGCACACTATATAAGGCTTCACACAGCGGCCTTCACCACGTGTTTTTTGAGAGGAGATTGTTGTGTTAGTGTGTGTTCTCACTGCCAGTCTGCCAGCAGCTATTGGGGGGGGGGATCTCACTTCTACAAAATATCTGGGAATTGTTCTAATCTTTGTGTTCTCACTGCCACCAACTATTTTGGGGGTCAGTCATTTCTACAAAATATCTGGGAATTGTTGTAATCTTTGTGTTCTTACTGCCACCAGCAATTTTGGGGGTCTCATTTCTACAAAATATCTGGGAATCGTTCTAATCTTTGTGTTCTCATTGCCACCAGCAATTGTGGGGGTCTCATTTCTACAAAATATCTGGGAATTGTTGTAATCTGTGTGTTCTCACTATCACCAGCAATTGTGGGGGTCTCATTTCTACAAAATATCTGGGAATTGTTGTAATCTTTGTGTTCTCACTGCCATCAACTATTTTGGGGGTCTCATTTCTACAAAATATCTGGGAATTGTTCTAATTTTTGTGTTCTCACTGCCACCAGCAATTGTGGGGGTCTCATTTCTACAAAATATCTGGGAATTGTTGTAATCTTTGTGTTCTCACTGCCACCAGCAATTGTGGGGGTCTCATTTCTACAAAATATCTGGGAATTGTTCTAATCTTTGTGTTCTCACTGCCACCAGCAATTGTGGGGGTCTCATTTCTACAAAATATCTGGGAATTGTTGTAATCTTTGTGTTCTCACTGCCACCAACTATTTTGGGGGTCTCATTTCTACAAAATATCTGGGAATTGTCCTAATCTTTGTGTTCTCACTGCCACCAGCAATTGTGGGGGTCTCATTTCTACAAAAATCTGGGAATTGTTGTAATCTTTGTGTTCTCACTGCCACCAACTATTTTGGGGGTCTCATTTCTACAAAATATCTGGGAATTGTTCTAATCTTTGTGTTCTCACTGCCACCAACTATTTTGGGGGTCTCATTTATACAAAATATCTGGGAATTGTTCTAATCTTTGTGTTCTCACTGCCACCAGCAATTGTGGGGGTCTCATTTCTACAAAATATCTGGGAATTGTTCTAATTTTTGTGTTCTCACTGCCACCAGCAATTGTGGGGGTCTCATTTCTACAAAATATCTGGGAATTGTTGTAATCTTTGTGTTCTCACTGCCACCAGCAATTGTGGGGGTCTCATTTCTACAAAAATCTGGGAATTGTTGTAATCTTTGTGTTCTCACTGCCACCAACTATTTTGGGGGTCTCATTTCTACAAAATATCTGGGAATTGTTCTAATCTTTGTGTTCTCACTGCCACCAACTATTTTGGGGGTCTCATTTATACAAAATATCTGGGAATTGTTCTAATCTTTGTGTTCTCACTGCCACCAGCAATTGTGGGGGTCTCATTTCTACAAAATATCTGGGAATTGTTGTAATCTTTGTGTTCTCACTTCCACCAACTATTGTGGGGGTCTCATTTATACAAAATCTCTGGGAATTGTTGTAATCTTTGTGTTCTCACTGCCACCAGCAATTGTGGGGGTCTCATTTCTACAAAATATCTGGGAATTGTTCTAATCTTTGTGTTCTCACTGACACCAGCAATTCTGGGGGTCAGTCATTTCTACAAAATATTTGGGAATTGTCCTAATCTTTGTGTTCTCATTGCCACCAGCAATTGTGGGGGTCTCATTTCTACAAAATATCTGGAAATTGTCCTAATCTTTGTGTTCTCACTGCCACCAGCAATTATGGGGGTCAGTCATTTCTACAAAATATTTGGGAATTGTTCTAATATTTGTGTTCTCATTGCCACCAGCAATTGTGGGGGTCTCATTTCTACAAAAATATCTCTGGGAATTGTTCTAATCTTTGTGTTCTCACTGCCACCAACTATTTTGGGGGTCTTATTTCTACAAAATATCTGGGAATTGTTGTAATCTTTGTGTTCTCACTGCCACCAGCAATTTTGGGGGTCTCATTTCTACAAAATATCTGGAAATTGTCCTAATCTTTGTGTTCTCACTGCCACCAGCAATTGTGGGGGTCTCATTTCTACAAAATATCTGGGAATTGTTGTAATCTTTGTGTTCTCACTGCCACCAACTATTTTGGGGGTCTCATTTATACAAAATATCTGGGAATTGTTCTAATCTTTGTGTTCTCATTGCCACCAGCAATTGTGGGGGTCTCATTTCTACAAAATATCTGGAAATTGTCCTAATCTTTGTGTTCTCACTGCCACCAGCAATTTTGGGGGTCAGTCATTTCTACAAAATATTTGGGAATTGTTCTAATATTTGTGTTCTCATTGCCACCAGCAATTGTGGGGGTCTCATTTCTACAAAATATCTTGGAATTGTTCTAATCTTTGTGTTCTCACTGCCACCAACTATTTTGGGGGTCTTATTTCTACAAAATATCTGGGAATTGTTGTAATCTTTGTGTTCTCACTGCCACCAGCAATTTTGGGGGTCTCATTTCTACAAAATATCTGGAAATTGTCCTAATCTTTGTGTTCTCACTGCCACCAGCAATTGTGGGGGTCTCATTTCTACAAAATATCTAGGAATTGTTGTAATCTTTGTGTTCTCACTGCCACCAGCAATTGTGGGGGTCTCATTTCTACAAAATATCTGGGAATTGTTGTAATCTTTGTGTTCTCACTGCCACCAACTATTTTGGGGGTCTCATTTATACAAAATATCTGGGAATTGTTCTAATCTTTGTGTTCTCATTGCCACCAGCAATTGTGGGGGTCTCATTTCTACAAAATATCTGGGAATTGTTCTAATCTTTGTGTTCTCACTGCCACCAGCAATTTTGGGGGTCTCATTTCTACAAAATATCTGGCAATTGTCCTAATCTTTGTGTTCTCACTGCCACCAGCAATTGTGGGGGTCTCATTTCTACAAAATATCTGGGAATTGTTGTAATCTTTGTGTTCTCACTGCCACCAACTATTGTGGGGGTCTCATTTATACAAAATCTCTGGGAATTGTTGTAATCTTTGTGTTCTCACTGCCACCAACTATTGTGGGGGTCTCATTTATACAAAATCTCTGGGAATTGTTCTAATCTTTGTGTTCTCACTGACACCAGCAATTCTGGGGGTCAGTCATTTCTACAAAATATTTGGGAATTGTCCTAATCTTTGTGTTCTCATTGCCACCAGCAATTGTGGGGGTCTCATTTCTACAAAATATCTGGAAATTGTCCTAATCTTTGTGTTCTCACTGCCACCAGCAATTTTGGGGGTCAGTCATTTCTACAAAATATTTGGGAATTGTTCTAATATTTGTGTTCTCACTGCCACCAGCAATTGTGGGGGTCTCATTTCTACAAAATATCTTGGAATTGTTCTAATCTTTGTGTTCTCACTGCCACCAACTATTTTGGGGGTCTTATTTCTACAAAATATTTGGGAATTGTTCTAATCTTTGTGTTCTCATTGCCACCAGCAATTGTGGGGGTCTCATTTCTACAAAATATCTTGGAATTGTTCTAATCTTTGTGTTCTCACTGCCACCAACTATTTTGGGGGTCTTATTTCTACAAAATATCTGGGAATTGTTGTAATCTTTGTGTTCTCACTGCCACCAGCAATTTTGGGGGTCTCATTTCTACAAAATATCTGGAAATTGTCCTAATCTTTGTGTTCTCACTGCCACCAGCAATTGTGGGGGTCTCATTTCTACAAAATAACTAGGAATTGTTGTAATCTTTGTGTTCTCACTGCCACCAGCAATTGTGGGGGTCTCATTTCTACAAAATATCTGGGAATTGTTGTAATCTTTGTGTTCTCACTGCCACCAACTATTTTGGGGGTCTCATTTATACAAAATATCTGGGAATTGTTCTAATCTTTGTGTTCTCATTGCCACCAGCAATTGTGGGGGTCTCATTTCTACAAAATATCTTGGAATTGTTCTAATCTTTGTGTTCTCACTGCCACCAACTATTTTGGGGGTCTTATTTCTACAAAATATCTGGGAATTGTTGTAATCTTTGTGTTCTCACTGCCACCAGCAATTTTGGGGGTCTCATTTCTACAAAATATCTGGAAATTGTCCTAATCTTTGTGTTCTCACTGCCACCAGCAATTGTGGGGGTCTCATTTCTACAAAATATCTAGGAATTGTTGTAATCTTTGTGTTCTCACTGCCACCAGCAATTGTGGGGGTCTCATTTCTACAAAATATCTGGGAATTGTTGTAATCTTTGTGTTCTCACTGCCACCAACTATTTTGGGGGTCTCATTTATACAAAATATCTGGGAATTGTTCTAATCTTTGTGTTCTCATTGCCACCAGCAATTGTGGGGGTCTCATTTCTACAAAATATCTGGGAATTGTTCTAATCTTTGTGTTCTCACTGCCACCAGCAATTGTGGGGGGCTCATTTTTATAAAAAATCTGGGAATTGTTCTAATCTTTGTGTTCTCACTGCCACCAACTATTTTGGGGGTCTTATTTCTACAAAATATCTGGGAATTGTTGTAATCTTTGTGTTCTCACTGCCACCAGCAATTTTGGGGGTCTCATTTCTACAAAATATCTGGAAATTGTCCTAATCTTTGTGTTCTCACTGCCACCAGCAATTGTGGGGGTCTCATTTCTACAAAATATCTGGGAATTGTTGTAATCTTTGTGTTCTCACTGCCACCAACTATTTTGGGGGTCTCATTTATACAAAATATCTGGGAATTGTTCTAATCTTTGTGTTCTCACTGCCACCAGCAATTTTGGGGGTCTCATTTCTACAAAATATCTGGAAATTGTCCTAATCTTTGTGTTCTCACTGCCACCAGCAATTTGGGGGTCTCATTTCTACAAAATATTTGGAATTGTTCTAATCTTTGTGTTCTCACTGCCACCAGCAATTGTGGGGGTCTCATTTCTACAAAATATCTTGGAATTGTTCTAATCTTTGTGTTCTCACTGCCACCAACTATTTTGGGGGTCTTATTTCTACAAAATATCTGGGAATTGTTGTAATCTTTGTGTTCTCACTGCCACCAGCAATTGTGGGGGTCTCATTTCTACAAAATATCTGGGAATTGTTGTAATCTTTGTGTTCTCACTGCCACCAACTATTTTGGGGGTCTCATTTATACAAAATATCTGGGAATTGTTCTAATCTTTGTGTTCTCATTGCCACCAGCTATTGTGGGGGTCTCATTTCTACAAAATATCTGGGAATTGTTGTAATCTTTGTGTTCTCACTGCCACCAACTATTTTGGGGGTCTCATTTCTACAAAATATCTGGGAATTGTTCTAATCTTTGTGTTCTCACTGACACCAGCAATTTTGGGGGTCAGTCATTTCTACAAAATATTTGGGAATTGTCCTAATCTTTGTGTTCTCATTGCCACCAGCAATTGTGGGGGTCTCATTTCTACAAAATATCTAGGAATTGTTGTAATCTTTGTGTTCTCACTGCCACCAGCAATTGTGGGGGGCTCATTTCTACAAAATATCTGGGAATTGTTGTAATCTTTGTGTTCTCACTGCCACCAACTATTTTGGGGGTCTCATTTCTACAAAATATCTGGGAATTGTTCTAATCTTTGTGTTCTCACTGCCACCAGCAATTGTGGGGGTCTCATTTCTACAAAATATCTGGGAATTGTTCTAATCTTTGTGTTCTCATTGCCACCAGCAATTGTGGGGGTCTCATTTATACAAAATATCTGGGAATTGTTGTAATCTTTGTGTTCTCACTGCCACCAACTATTTTGGGGGTCTTATTTCTACAAAATATCTGGGAATTGTTCTAATCTTTGTGTTCTCACTGCCACCAGCAATTTTGGGGGTCAGTCATTTCTACAAAATATCTGGGAATTGTTCTAATCTCTGTGTTCTCACTGCCACCAACTATTTTGGGGGTCTCATTTCTACAAAATATCTGGGAATTGTTCTAATCTTTGTGTTCTCACTGCCACCAGCAATTGTGGGGTCTCATTTCTACAAAATATCTGGGAATTGTTCTAATCTTTGTGTTCTCACTGCCACCAGCAATTGTGGGGGTCTCATTTCTACAAAATATCTGGGAATCGTTCTAATCTTTGTGTTCTCATTGCCACCAGCAATTGTGGGGGTCTCATTTATATAAAATATCTGGGAATTGTTGTAATCTTTGTGTTCTCACTGCCACCAACTATTTTGGGGGTCTCATTTCTACAAAATATCTGGGAATTGTTCTAATCTTTGTGTTCTCACTGCCACCAGCAATTGTGGGGGTCTCATTTCTACAAAATATCTGGGAATTGTTCTAATCTCTGTGTTCTCACTGCCACCAACTATTTTGGGGGTCTCATTTCTACAAAATATCTGGGAATTGTTGTAATCTTTGTGTTCTCACTGCCACCAACTATTTTGGGGGTCTCATTACTACAAAATATCTGGGAATTGTTCTAATCTTTGTGTTCTCACTGCCACGAGCAATTGTGGGGGTCTCATTTCTACAAAATATCTGGGAATTGTTCTAATCTTTGTGTTCTCACTGCCACCAACTATTTTGGGGGTCTCATTTCTACAAAATATCTGGGAATTGTTCTAATCTTTGTGTTCTCACTGCCACCAGCAATTGTGGGGGTCTCATTTCTACAAAATATCTGGGAATTGTTGTAATCTTTGTGTTCTCACTGCCACCAACTATTGTGGGGGTCTCATTTATACAAAATATCTGGGAATTGTTCTAATCTTTGTGTTCTCACTGCCACCAACTATTTTGGGGGTCTCATTTATACAAAATATCTGGGAATTGTTCTAATCTTTGTGTTCTCACTGCCACCAGCAATTGTGGGGGTCTCATTTCTACAAAATATTTGGGAATTGTTCTAATCTTTGTGTTCTCACTGCCACCAACTATTTTGGGGGTCTCATTTCTACAAAATATCTGGGAATTGTTCTAATCTTTGTGTTCTCACTGCCACCAGCAATTGTGGGGGTCTCATTTCTACAAAATATCTGGGAATTGTTCTAATCTTTGTGTTCTCACTGCCACCAGCAATTTTGGGGGTCAGTCATTTCTACAAAATATCTGGGAATTGTTCTAATCTTTGTGTTCTCACTGCCACCAGCAATTTTGGGGGTCAGTCATTTCTACAAAATATTTGGGAATTGTTCTAATCTTTGTGTTCTCACTGCCACCAGCAATTGTGGGGGTCTCATTTCTACAAAATATCTTGGAATTGTTCTAATCTTTGTGTTCTCACTGCCACCAACTATTTTGGTGGTCTTATTTCTACAAAATATCTGGGAATTGTTGTAATCTTTGTGTTCTCACTGCCACCAGCAATTTTGGGGGTCAGTCATTTCTACAAAATATTTGGGAATTGTTCTAATCTTTGTGTTCTCATTGCCACCAGCAATTGTGGGGGTCTCATTTCTACAAAATATCTTGGAATTGTTCTAATCTTTGTGTTCTCACTGCCACCAACTATTTTGGTGGTCTTATTTCTACAAAATATCTGGGAATTGTTGTAATCTTTGTGTTCTCACTGCCACCAGCAATTGTGGGGTCTCATTTCTACAAAATATCTGGGAATTGTTCTAATCTTTGTGTTCTCACTGCCACCAGCAATTGTGGGGGTCTCATTTCTACAAAATATCTGGGAATTGTTCTAATCTTTGTGTTCTCACTGCCACCAGCAATTGTGGGGGGCTCATTTCTACAAAATATCTGGGAATTGTTCTAATCTTTGTGTTCTCATTGCCACCAGCAATTGTGGGGGTCTCATTTATACAAAATATCTGGGAATTGTTGTAATCTTTGTGTTCTCACTGCCACCAACTATTTTGGGGGTCTTATTTCTACAAAATATCTGGGAATTGTTGTAATCTTTGTGTTCTCACTGCCACCAACTATTTTGGGGGTCTTATTTCTACAAAATATCTGGGAATTGTTCTAATCTTTGTGTTCTCATTGCCACCAGCAATTGTGGGGTCTCATTTCTACAAAATATCTGGGAATTGTTCTAATCTTTGTGTTCTCACTGCCACCAGCAAATGTGGGGGTCTCATTTATACAAAATATCTGGGAATTGTTGTAATCTTTGTGTTCTCACTGCCACCAACTATTTTGGGGGTCTTATTTCTACAAAATATCTGGGAATTGTTCTAATCTTTGTGTTCTCACTGCCACCAGCAATTTTGGGGGTCAGTCATTTCTACAAAATATCTGGGAATTGTCGTAATCTTTGTGTTCTCACTGCCACCAGCAATTGTGGGGGTCTCATTTCTACAAAATATCTGGGAATTGTTGTAATCTTTGTGTTCTCACTGCCACCAACTATTGTGGGGGTCTCATTTATACAAAATCTCTGGGAATTGTTGTAATCTTTGTGTTCTCACTGCCACCAACTATTTTGGGGGTCTCATTTCTACAAAATATCTGGGAATTGTTCTAATCTTTGTGTTCTCACTGACACCAGCAATTTTGGGGGTCTCATTTCTACAAAATATCTGGGAATTGTTCTAATCTTTGTGTTCTCATTGCCACCAGCAATTGTGGGGGTCTCATTTCTACAAAATATCTGGGAATTGTTCTAATCTTTGTGTTCTCACTGCCACCAACTATTTTGGGGGTCTTATTTCTACAAAATATCTGGGAATTGTTGTAATCTTTGTGTTCTCACTGCCACCAGCAATTGTGGGGGTCTCATTTCTACAAAATATCTTGGAATTGTTCTAATCTTTGTGTTCTCACTGCCACCAACTATTTGGGGGTCTTATTTCTACAAAATTCTGGGAATTGTTGTAATCTTTGTGTTCTCACTGCCACCAGCAATTTTGGGGGTCTCATTTCTACAAAATATCTGGAAATTGTCCTAATCTTTGTGTTCTCACTGCCACCAGCAATTGTGGGGGTCTCATTTCTACAAAATATCTGGGAATTGTTCTAATCTTTGTGTTCTCACTGCCACCAGCAATTGTGGGGGTCTCATTTCTACAAAATATCTAGGAATTGTTGTAATCTTTGTGTTCTCACTGCCACCAACTATTGTGGGGGTCTCATTTCTACAAAATATCTGGGAATTGTTGTAATCTTTGTGTTCTCACTGCCACCAACTATTGTGGGGGTCTCACTTCTACAAAATATCTGGGAATTGTTGTAATCTTTGTGTTCTCACTGCCACCAACTATTTTGGGGGTCTCATTTATACAAAATATCTGGGAATTGTTCTAATCTTTGTGTTCTCATTGCCACCAGCAATTGTGGGGTCTCATTTCTACAAAATATCTGGGAATTGTTCTAATCTTTGTGTTCTCACTGCCACCAACTATTTTGGGGGTCTCATTTCTACAAAATATCTGGGAATTGTTCTAATCTTTGTGTTCTCACTGACACCAGCAATTGTGGGGGGCTCATTTATACAAAATATCTGGGAATTGTTCTAATCTTTGTGTTCTCATTGCCACCAGCAATTGTGGGGGTCTCATTTATACAAAATATCTGGGAATTGTTGTAATGTTTGTGTTCTCACTGCCACCAACTATTTTGGGGGTCTTATTTCTACAAAATATCTGGGAATTGTTCTAATCTTTGTGTTCTCACTGCCACCAGCAATTGTGGGGGTTTCATTTATACAAAATATCTGGGAATTGTTCTAATCTTTGTGTTCTCACTGCCTCCAGCAATTTTGGGGGTCAGTCATTTCTACAAAATATTTGGGAATTGTTGTAATCTTTGTGTTCTCACTGCCACCAGCAATTGTGGGGGTCTCATTTCTACAAAATATCTTGGAATTGTTCTAATCTTTGTGTTCTCACTGCCACCAACTATTTTGGGGGTCTCATTTCTACAAAATATCTGGGAATTGTTCTAATATTTGTGTACTCACTGCCACCAGCAATTGTGGGGGTCAGTCATTTCTACAAAATATCTGGGAATTGTTGTAATCTTTGTGTTCTCACTGCCACCAACTATTTTGGGGGTCTCATTTCTACAAAATATCTGGGAATTGTTGTAATCTTTGTGTTCTCACTGCCACCAACTATTTTGGGGGTCTCATTTATACAAAATATCTGGGAATTGTTCTAATCTTTGTGTTCTCATTGCACCAGCAATTGTGGGGGTCTCATTTATACAAAATATCTGGGAATTGTTCTAATCTTTGTGTTCTCATTGCCACCAGCAATTGTGGGGGTCTCATTTATACAAAATATCTGGGAATTGTCCTAATCTTTGTGTTCTCATTGCCACCAGCAATTGTGGGGGTCTCATTTCTACAAAATATCTGGGAATTGTTGTAATCTTTGTGTTCTCACTGCCACCAACTATTGTGGGAGTCTCATTTATACAAAATATCTGGGAATTGTTGTAATCTTTGTGTTCTCACTGCCACCAACTATTGTGGGAGTCTCATTTATACAAAATATTTGGGAATTGTTCTAATCTTTGTGTTCTCACTGCCACCAACTATTTTGGGGGTCTCATTTCTACAAAATATCTGGGAATTGTTCTGATCTTTGTGTTCTCACTGCCACCAACTATTGTGGGGGTCTCATTTATACAAAATATCTGGGAATTGTTGTAATCTTTGTGTTCTCACTGCCACCAGCAATTGTGGGGGTCTCATTTCTACAAAATATCTGGGAATTGTTCTAATCTTTGTGTTCTCACTGCCACCAGCAATTGTGGGGGTCTCATTTCTACAAAATATCTGGGAATTGTTCTAATCTTTGTGTTCTCACTGCCACACCAATTGTGGGGGGCTCATTATATACAAAATATCTGGGAATTGTTCTAATCTTTGTGTTCTCACTGCCACCAGCAATTGTGGGGGTCTCATTACACAAAATATCTGGGAATTGTTGTAATCTTTGTGTTCTCACTGCCACCAACTATTTTGGGGGTCTTATTTCTACAAAATATCTGGGAATTGTTGTAATCTTTGTGTTCTCACTGCCACCAACTATTTTGGGGGTCTCATTTCTACAAAATATCTGGGAATTGTTCTAATCTTTGTGTTCTCACTGCCACCAGCAATTTTGGGGTCTCATTTCTACAAAATATCTGGGAATTGTTGTAATCTTTGTGTTCTCACTGCCACCAGCAATTGTGGGGGTCTCATTTCTACAAAATATCTGGGAATTGTTCTAATCTTTGTTTTCTCACTGCCACCAGCAATTGTGGGGGTCTCATTTCTACAAAATATCTGGGAATTGTTCTAATCTTTGTTTTCTCATTGCCACCAGCAATTGTGGGGGTCTCATTTATACAAAATATCTGGGAATTGTTGTAATCTTTGTGTTCTCACTGCCACCAACTATTTTGGGGGTGTTATTTCTACAAAATATCTGGGAATTGTTCTAATCTTTGTGTTCTCACTGCCACCAGCAATTTTGGGGGTCAGTCATTTCTACAAAATATTTGGGAATTGTTCTAATCTTTGTGTTCTCACTGCCACCAACTATTTTGGGGGTCTCATTTCTACAAAATATCTGGGAATTGTTCTAATCTTTGTGTTCTCACTGCCACCAACTATTTTGGGGGTCTCATTTCTACAAAATATCTGGGAATTGTTCTAATCTTTGTGTTCTCACTGCCACCAACTATTTTGGGGTCTCATTTCTACAAAATATCTGGGAATTGTTGTAATCTTTGTGTTCTCACTGCCACCAGCAATTGTGGGGGTCTCATTTATACAAAATATCTGGGAATTGTTGTAATGTTTGTGTTCTCACTGCCACCAACTATTTTGGGGGTCTTATTTCTAAAATATCTGGGAATTGTTCTAATCTTTGTGTTCTCACTGCCACCAGCAATTGTGGGGGTTTCATTTATACAAAATATCTGGGAATTGTTCTAATCTTTGTGTTCTCACTGCCCTCCATTTTTGGGGGTCAGTCATTTCTACAAAATATTGGGAATTGTTGTAATCTTTGTGTTCTCACTGCCACCAGCAATTGTGGGGGTCTCAATTCTACAAAATATCTTGGAATTGTTCTAATCTTTGTGTTCTCACTGCCACCAACATATTTTGGGGGTCTCATTTCTACAAAATATCTGGGAATTGTTCTAATATTTGTGTACTCACTGCCACCAGCAATTGTGGGGGTCAGTCATTTCTACAAAATATCTGGGAATTGTTGTAATCTTTGTGTTCTCACTGCCACCAACTATTTTGGGGGTCTCATTTCTACAAAATATCTGGGAATTGTTGTAATCTTTGTGTTCTCACTGCCACCAACTATTTTGGGGGTCTCATTTATACAAAATATCTGGGAATTGTTCTAATCTTTGTGTTCTCATTGCCACCAGCAATTGTGGGGGTCTCATTTATACAAAATATCTGGGAATTGTTCTAATCTTTGTGTTCTCATTGCCACCAGCAATTGTGGGGGTCTCATTTATACAAAATATCTGGGAATTGTCCTAATCTTTGTGTTCTCACTGCCACCAGCAATTTTGGGGGTCAGTCATTTCTACAAAATATTTGGAAATTGTTCTAATCTTTGTGTTCTCACTGCCACCAACTATTTTGGGGGTCTCATTTCTACAAAATATCTGGGAATTGTCCTAATCTTTGTGTTCTCATTGCCACCAGCAATTGTGGGGGTCTCATTTCTACAAAATATCTGGGAATTGTTGTAATCTTTGTGTTCTCACTGCCACCAACTATTGTGGGAGTCTCATTTATACAAAATATCTGGGAATTGTTGTAATCTTTGTGTTCTCACTGCCACCAACTATTGTGGGAGTCTCATTTATACAAAATATTTGGGAATTGTTCTAATCTTTGTGTTCTCACTGCCACCAACTATTTTGGGGGTCTCATTTCTACAAAATATCTGGGAATTGTTCTGATCTTTGTGTTCTCACTGCCACCAACTATTGTGGGGGTCTCATTTATACAAAATATCTGGGAATTGTTGTAATCTTTGTGTTCTCACTGCCACCAGCAATTGTGGGGGTCTCATTTCTACAAAATATCTGGGAATTGTTCTAATCTTTGTGTTCTCACTGCCACCAGCAATTGTGGGGGTCTCATTTCTACAAAATATCTGGGAATTATTCTAATCTTTGTGTTCTCACTGCCACCAGCAATTGTGGGGGGCTCATATATACAAAATATCTGGGAATTGTTCTAATCTTTGTGTTCTCATTGCCACCAGCAATTGTGGGGGTCTCATTTACACAAAATATCTGGGAATTGTTGTAATCTTTGTGTTCTCACTGCCACCAACTATTTTGGGGGTCTTATTTCTACAAAATATCTGGGAATTGTTGTAATCTTTGTGTTCTCACTGCCACCAACTATTTTGGGGGTCTCATTTCTACAAAATATCTGGGAATTGTTCTAATCTTTGTGTTCTCACTGCCACCAGCAATTTTGGGGTCTCATTTCTACAAATTATCTGGGAATTGTTGTAATCTTTGTGTTCTCACTGCCACCAGCAATTGTGGGGGTCTCATTTCTACAAAATATCTGGGAATTGTTCTAATCTTTGTTTTCTCACTGCCACCAGCAATTGTGGGGGTCTCATTTCTACAAAATATCTGGGAATTGTTCTAATCTTTGTTTTCTCATTGCCACCAGCAATTGTGGGGGTCTCATTTATACAAAATATCTGGGAATTGTTGTAATCTTTGTGTTCTCACTGCCACCAACTATTTTGGGGGTGTTATTTCTACAAAATATCTGGGAATTGTTCTAATCTTTGTGTTCTCACTGCCACCAGCAATTTGGGGGTCAGTCATTTCTACAAAATATTGGGAATTGTTCTAATCTTTGTGTTCTCACTGCCACCAACTATTTTGGGGTCTCATTTCTACAAAATATCTGGGAATTGTTCTAATCTTTGTGTTCTCACTGCCACCAACTATTTTGGGGGTCTCATTTCTACAAAATATCTGGGAATTGTTCTAATCTTTGTGTTCTCACTGCCACCAACTATTTTGGGGTCTCATTTCTACAAAATATCTGGGAATTGTTGTAATCTTTGTGTTCTCACTGCCACCAGCAATTGTGGGGGTCTCATTTATACAAAATATCTGGGAATTGTTGTAATCTTTGTGTTCTCACTGCCACCAACTATTGTGGGGGTCTCATTTATACAAAATATCTGGGAATTGTTCTAATCTTTGTGTTCTCACTGCCACCAACTATTTTGGGGGTCTCATTTCTACAAAATATCTGGGAATTGTTGTAATCTTTGTGTTCTCACTGCCACCAACTATTTTGGGGGTCTCATTTCTACAAAATATCTGGGAATTGTTGTAATCTTTGTGTTCTCACTGCCACCAACTATTTTGGGGGTCTCATTTCTACAAAATATCTGGAAATTGTCCTAATCTTTGTGTTCTCACTGCCACCAACTATTTTGGGGGTCTCATTTCTACAAAATATCTGGGAATTGTTCTAATATTTGTGTTCTCATTGCCACCAGCAATTGTGGGGTTCTCATTTATACAAAATATCTGGGAATTGTTCTAATCTTTGTGTTCTCGCTGCCACCAACTATTTTGGGGGTCAGTCATTTATACAAAATATCTGGGAATTGTGGTAATCTGTGTGTTCTCACTGCCAGCAACAATTTAGACACTATGCTTTGCAGCTACTAGGTTGCCCTTCATCCAGCGTGCTTTCTGAAAGGGCTTTCAGTGCCGCAGGAGGTTTTGTCACAGACAAAAGAGTGCGTCTGTCCACCGACTCTGTAGACCGGGTGGCATTTATAAAAATGAATCAGTCCTGTATCAGCAGCTATAAATCCCCTGATGCTGACGTAACTGAATAGATCGGGGATCTCTTCTGCATTCACAAAACCTCCACTACTGCACTCTTCCACAATACCACAAAAGGGTTACGGTGTGAAGGCACTTGCTGCCACCAAAGGCACAATATTTGGCTGCACTGACACTGATGCCTATATAACCAGATTTATATCATTTAAATTTTTTGGACCGCACTCTTCCACAATACCACAGAGGGGTTACTTACGGTGTGAAGGCACTTGCTGCCACCAAAGGCACAATATTTGGCTGACACAGAACAGACAAGTATCTGGCGCCCCCTAATGGATATAGTTAAACAATGCTGTTTGTACACAAACTA
Source organism: Leptobrachium leishanense (assembly GCA_009667805.1). Classification (NCBI taxonomy): domain Eukaryota; kingdom Metazoa; phylum Chordata; class Amphibia; order Anura; family Megophryidae; genus Leptobrachium; species Leptobrachium leishanense. The sequence continues at coordinate 49,716,902 of CM019073.1, forward strand.
TTCTTAAGTCCAAAGGACATAGAGCATTAAATTGCAGTTTAAAAAGTCAGCAGCAGATGGTTCACACACTGATAGTTCACCTCCAACCACCAGAAAGAGTCAATAATGGAAAAATGTGGTGACAGTCCGCGCTTCCCTCTTTTTTTCCTTTCCTTTTCTCCCCCTAAAATCTTGGTCGAGGATCTTCTTTAAGCAGTTAATTGCTTTCTTTTATGCAGTCCTCAATTCCCAAGATATATGGGGATAGAAATGAGAAACATAGTGTGATCCATAAAAACACATCCAAGTCCCCAAAATATAATAATTCAACTCACATTTGGAGGTGTCATAAATTAGACACTAGATGTATCTCACAACCGATATTTTTAGGAGATATCGGGCTCCCCTTTTCCTCCTCTGTCCGATGATGTTGCTCCAAATGAAAAAATAAGGTTGCAGGATATCGATGAACAAAATTAAAATTTATTAAAATTTAAAATTTATTCCATAAAACAATAAATAGACAAACACCAATACGCGTTTCGCGATGCACTCGCTTCATCAGTTGGCATGTAAACCAATTCCTTCACAATCTCCTGCAACCTCCTTATATACCCTTTAAAATGTGTTGTGATTGAGTGGGAAACGCCCGTTCTCCCTTCCCTCAAAATTACAATTACTCATTCTGCACCTGCGTGTTACTCATTACAATTACAATTACTCATTCTGCACCTGCGTGGGGCATTCCAAATATCAGATCAACCCAAAAGATGGTGGTGATACATCTCGTAGTGCCCTCTTGCATGTTCCTTTTAAGATCTCTAGTGTTTAAACTCCTAAAGTTTCTGCTCCACCTTCTTTCTACCCACAAGGCTTATTATTATCTACCTTCATGTTCATCCCTAAATAGGTTATTCTGCAATTCCAGATACACATGTATTGCCACACTATTGGAAATCCAATAATGTGCTCTATATCAATATTTTACCGTGATGGAAAAAATCTCACACAAGGGGGGAGTGTGGAACTTTTTCCATCCTCTGAAATCCTCTGCGTGAGATGCTGATTTTTAAAGTGCTAAATTTATAGTGCCTTCTGCAAAATTTAATATGTTAATCTTAATTAAATGTATATGAATACTATTATCAGAACTGAAAATTTGATTCCTTATATGCGTAAAGAATTTATAATGTCATTCAATAAAGTGCTCTCTTTAAAGTGCTACTCTTACAATGTTGTATACCGAATTAAAACTAACCCATATGTTTCTATACCCCTATACAGAGTGCTAATGTGTAAACCGAAATAAAGTGCTTGTGCCTACCTAACAGTATGCCTATAGGGTGATGGTTAATTGATACATTAGTGTCAAACACATTATAACCTCCATATTCAATACATGTTTGGTTACAGTGTATCCTAGTTCATACAAACATCTTCAGTACACCCTTCTAAATGGATATTTTATGCATTCACAATTCTAATTAATATAATACAAACCTCATTTTGTAAAACCTTTCTACAATGATTTGTGTACTTCCTAATATGTAGTTTTGACCTATTCTAGAAAGTGGCAGACCTCAAAATCCTGATTCAAACCCCTAGGTGCTAGTGTTTTTAAATTATATATCCATCTCATCTCTGTCCTATTAATTTTATTGATGAAATCCCCTCCTCTCCATTCCTTTTCTACTTGCTGGATCGCCAGAAATTTTGTCCCATTAGGATCTTTATTATGTTTATCTTTATAATGTTGAGGTACAGTATGTGAATCTACGCCTTTTCTAATATTATTCAAATGTTCGCGAATGCGAACATTCAAACTTCTTGTTGTGCGACCAACATACATCTTCCCACACGGACAAATTAAAATATAAATAACATTTTTTGAAAAACAGGTGAGTGTGTCGTATATCTTGTATCCTTCGCCAGACATACTATTGAACTCTTTTATATGTCTTTTTTGGTTCCCTGTTGTTCTACATGCAAGACAATTCCCACATCCATAAAAACCATTCTCTAAACCGAAATGGTTTTTTTGTTTCCTGCTTCTCAAATGGCTGCTTACTACACGATTTTTGATGTTTTCAACCCCTCTAAAGATAATGGTAGGAGAATTCCCCAATATCTGGCGAAGGTCCTCATCCTTGCGAAGGATGGGCCAATACTTTCTAAGGATTCTTTTAACCTCCTTATGTTCACTGCTGTATTGACAAATAAAAGGAACCTTATTACTCAATCCTCCCTTCGATGTTTTTTTCTTATTGAGAATTTGTTTCTGATTTATTTGTGACACCTTTTTTCTCACTTCTTCCAGAACCTGACCATCATAGCCTTTTTCTTCAAATTGTATTTTCATCGTTTCAGATTGGGTGTGAAATTCCGCGTCCTCAGTACAATTTCTTTTTAACCTAAGGAATTGTCCCTTCGGTACACCTTCCAACCATTGCCAAAAGTGGCAACTTGTCTTCTCTATGTAGCTATTTACGTCTACATTTTTAAAATGGGTTCTAGTTTTAATCCGAAGGTCTTCAATATAGATCTCTAAATCTAGAAAGCTAATATCTGATTGACTAAAATGGCTATCAAGTCTGATTCCCCAATCATTTTGGTTTAAAAACTCCAAAAAACAAACGAGGTCTTCTTCCGATCCTTTCCAGATAAATATGATATCATCAATGTAGCGTTTGTAAATTAAAATGTTCTTATCCCACTCATGCTGATCTTTAATCCAAGTTTTTTCCCATAAGGCCATAAACAAATTGGCGTAACTGGGTGCTATTTTGCTCCCCATAGCGGTTCCCATTAGTTGTAAAAAATATTGGTCATCATACCAGAAAAAATTGTTCTCCAAAATGAGGGTAATTCCTTCCACAATATAATCTATTTGATCTTTCTTAATCTCCCCGTCTTCCAGGAGCATTGTTCTTGTTGCTTCACAACCCCTATTATGCGGAATGTTTGTGTACAGGGATCGTACATCACATGTAACGAGAAAGAATTTTTCTTCCCATACCACAGATTCCAGGCTTCTAATAATATCACCAGTATCTTTAAGATAGGAGGGGATCCTTTTAACAATTGGTTGGAGGAGGTGGTCCAAATATTCAGCTATCTTACTCGAAACGGAATTGATCCCCGATACAATTGGTCTTCCTGGGGGCCTCTCCATATTCTTATGGATCTTAGGTAAGTGATAAAAAACAGGTATCCTTGGATGTTTCACTGTGAGATAGTCCGTCTCCTTATCATTTAGGAATTCCCTTTCCTCCCCTTTTCGAATAAAATCATCAAATTTCTTTTTTATTCCTTCTAGGGGATAATAAAGATCCTAATGGGACAAAATTTCTGGCGATCCAGCAAGTAGAAAAGGAATGGAGAGGAGGGGATTTCATCAATAAAATTAATAGGACAGAGATGAGATGGATATATAATTTAAAAACACTAGCACCTAGGGGTTTGAATCAGGATTTTGAGGTCTGCCACTTTCTAGAATAGGTCAAAACTACATATTAGGAAGTACACAAATCATTGTAGAAAGGTTTTACAAAATGAGGTTTGTATTATATTAATTAGAATTGTGAATGCATAAAATATCCATTTAGAAGGGTGTACTGAAGATGTTTGTATGAACTAGGATACACTGTAACCAAACATGTATTGAATATGGAGGTTATAATGTGTTTGACACTAATGTATCAATTAACCATCACCCTATAGGCATACTGTTAGGTAGGCACAAGCACTTTATTTCGGTTTACACATTAGCACTCTGTATAGGGGTATAGAAACATATGGGTTAGTTTTAATTCGGTATACAACATTGTAAGAGTAGCACTTTAAAGAGAGCACTTTATTGAATGACATTATAAATTCTTTACGCATATAAGGAATCAAATTTTCAGTTCTGATAATAGTATTCATATACATTTAATTAAGATTAACATATTAAATTTTGCAGAAGGCACTATAAATTTAGCACTTTAAAAATCAGCATCTCACGCAGAGGATTTCAGAGGATGGAAAAAGTTCCACACTCCCCCCTTGTGTGAGATTTTTTCCATCACGGTAAAATATTGATATAGAGCACATTATTGGATTTCCAATAGTGTGGCAATACATGTGTATCTGGAATTGCAGAATAACCTATTTAGGGATGAACATGAAGGTAGATAATAATAAGCCTTGTGGGTAGAAAGAAGGTGGAGCAGAAACTTTAGGAGTTTAAACACTAGAGATCTTAAAAGGAACATGCAAGAGGGCACTACGAGATGTATCACCACCATCTTTTGGGTTGATCTGATATTTGGAATGCCCCACGCAGGTGCAGAATGAGTAATTGTAATTGTAATGAGTAACACGCAGGTGCAGAATGAGTAATTGTAATTTTGAGGGAAGGGAGAACGGGCGTTTCCCACTCAATCACAACACATTTTAAAGGGTATATAAGGAGGTTGCAGGAGATTGTGAAGGAATTGATTTACATGCCAACTGATGAAGCGAGTGCATCGCGAAATGCGTATTGGTGTTTGTCTATTTATTGTTTTATGGAATAAATTTTAAATTTTAATAAATTTTAATTTTGTTCATCGATATCCTGCAACCTTATTTTTTCATTTGGAGCAACATCATCGGACAGAGGAGGAAAAGGGGAGCCCGATATCTCCTAAAAATATCGGTTGTGAGATACATCTAGTGTCTGATTTATGACACCTCCAAATGTGAGTTGAATTATTATATTTTGGGGACTTGGATGTGTTTTTATGGATCACACTATGTTTCTCATTTCTATCCCCATATATCTTGGGAATTGAGGACTGCATAAAAGAAAGCAATTAACTGCTTAAAGAAGATCCTCGACCAAGATTTTAGGGGGAGAAAAGGAAAGGAAAAAAAGAGGGAAGCGCGGACTGTCACCACATTTTTCCACAATATTTGGCTGCACTGACACCTGTACCAGATTCATATAATTTTAATATTGGACTGCAGGGTCCAACCCTGCAGTCTTCCACAATACCACAGAGGGGTTACGGTGTGACAGCACTGTTGCCGACACTAAAGGCCCAATTTTAAAGCACATATTGTTACTTTCATCCAAAGCCTGCATAAGTTTCACCATAATTTAGCCAAAAAATCACTAAACTTGTTCTGCGTGTCCTAAAAGGTCTCCTCTTTTAATACAGACTGCCGCCCCAAGCAGTTGTTTATGAATAGATTAAAGGAAACCCGTTTACCGTCATTTCAAACGTCATTTTTTTTTGTTTTTAAATGTTTCTATACATCCTACAAATCTGCCACTTCACAGGCAGGTTATGGGGACCTCCAAGGCACGATATTTGAAGGAATTTTTGGTTTTTATTTTTAACCCTTATTTCATGGAAAACTTACTGTTCCTTTAAAAACTTTTTTTTTTAAAACTTTTTGTCCTTGTTTCCTGTCCCCCAGGGCACTACCCGGACCCCCATACACCTTTTATGGCAAATATCTTGCATATATGCCCTCTTGCAGGGCACTCTAAAAATCGAACTTTTGAGTCCCATTGACTTGCATTGAGTTCGGTTCGTGTTCACGTTCGAACTCGAACTTTTGAAATTGTTCGAGTTCGAATGCGAACTGAACACGGGGGTGTTCGGCTCATCCCTAGTCAGGGATCTGTTAGGAGCTCAGTCTTGGACATGTTAATCTTTAGGTGGTGAGAGGCCATCCAGGAGGAAATGCCAGATAAACAGAGGCTGACTTTGGAAAGGACAGAAGGAGAGAGATCGGGGTAGAGAGGTAGATCTGAGTATCATCAGCATAGAGGTGGTAATTGAAGCCAAAGCTGTTAATGATTTTGCCCAGGGAGAAGGTGTAGATAGAGAAGAGCAGAGGACCTAGAACAGAGCCTTGAGGTACACCAACAGATAAAGGCAATGAAGATTCTGCCCCTTATTTTGATTTGAATGCAGAGAGAAACTGTTTCAGTTTTTTTTTATTTAATTAATATTTTTAGTTTGCTCCAAAAATAAAAAAATTAAAAAGTCATTTAGGCATGTTTCTTTTTTTTTGTTTGGGGCAGGGGTGCTCTACATGTCGGAGCCTGCGGTCTCTTAAGATGCAAATCTGGCCCTGCCTCTAGGGTTGCCAGATTGGCCATATTTTCCTGGACACACATTACTAATTCATGCAGTGTGAGAGGTCAAGGATGGATCAGCCCTGTAATATGTACAATTCATATGCTGCAGGAGGAAAATCAGCTACCGAGTGAAGCCTTTCCACCTGGGATTCTTTTTTGATATTTTACCTCCACCATATGGATTGTACATACCTCAGGGTAGCATTCTTCATCCGATGCCCAGCAGCATGAATAAATGATATACGTCCAGGAAAACATGAAATACAGTAAAAACTTGTATCTGACACGGCGTACAAGGATGCTATACCAGTGAGTACACTTATATCACACATATGTGCTACAATTATTAATCTTTATTAAGAGCATGCAACAATGCAGAAAAAAGTCCAGATAATGGTGATGAAAGCATGTAACGAATAATGGTGTCCGAATCCCAAGAGTGATAGCAAAGTTCAGTGGAAAAAATTAAATAAATAAATATCCAGATAATCTCCCTAGCGTTCAGATTCTGACATATTTTATATGTCAGAATCTGAACAATTTATTCAGCGCCCTAGTGGTATTCGAGTGTGGCTCAGGGTTAGTTTCAGTGCTGAAAGCGGTAACCCTGAGCAACACTTGGGCTGCCACTGGATACATTACCTGTCCCTGTGCTCCCTCGCTGTCCCCATTCTCCTCCGGCGATCGCTACGTATTACTTCCTGGTTCCCTTCTCGCGAGACGGGAACCAGGAAGCAGAACGCCGTGATCGCCGGAGGAGAATGAGATCGCGGAGGTCAGTGAGCGAATGCAGGGACAGGTAATGTATCCAGCCCGAATGTGGCTCAGGGTTACCGCTTTCAGCACTGAAATTAACCCTGTGCCACACTTGGGAGACCCGCCAGGGAGGTTAAGGGATACTGGAGGGTGATCCTCCTGTCTTCTCAGCTTATTCCCTAGAGCCTGATATGTCCCGGTTCTGGAATGCAGGTGCCTATTGCCAAATAGTGGGTTGCGCTCCCCTTCTTTATTGGTGCAGGGTACTTGAAATAAAACAAAGAATACAGAGAGACGGCGCTCCCATTGTTAAGTACAGAAAGGCCTTTAAATCACATACACTGTTAATGGTTGCATTCACCAATTAGATGTTCCATATTAATACATCCTGAAATGCCATGAATCCGCTCTTGCAGTGAATGTAGAGCCTTGCCTTCTGCTGCTAGAGACGATGCGAATAAGGATATGAGCATCATATATAATGACTGGCCAATTAAAATTAAAATAAAATTTATTATGAATAACAACGGATAAAAGTGATCACTAAAAAACAGGAGCTGAGACGCGTTTTGGCTTCAAAAGCCTTCCTCAGTCAGCAATCCTTAGAGTCTATAAAGGTAGCTTTTAAAACATCCTAAATAGGGAATAAAGTATCCTGAAAGCAAAAGGATTGTCCAGGAAAATATGACTGATCTCGCAACCTTAGTTTCCTCTTGAGATTTTCCCAGGCGATCCCTATAACATTCCAATTTTCATTACAAAACATTCAAGAGATAGTTTTTCCAAAGTATGTCATGCATCGCTTTTCTTCTGCTTGTGATCATTATTCCTTTTCTTAAGGTCAGCACCTCTGATATACTAAAAATAATGTTTTAATTATTTAGATTTAATATCATTAGGTTTTAATGTTGTACAAACTACACTGTGGTTGACACCAGAAACATTTTAGTGGAGCCGCCCTACAGTCGAGAAAGTGAACTATTTAATCAGGGGCTGAACCTGAGCAGGACAGGTAAAGATGTATCTTACAGGAGCTAGAATGACAGTATACATGTCATTTTCCATCATCCCGCCGAACTGTACAATATCACTATGAGATAACAATATGGTTATTGTTAGGTAAGCAACAATGAACATTGTATTTTACTCTACCAGCTGCTCTATTATTGTATGTCAAGAAAATAGCTTAAGTGATGATAGGTAAAGGCTATGCAGCTTCTTCATTGATTTTGGGATTCCCAAGAGGAGTGTAGTGTCAACACTTTCCAGAGATCTGTGATTATAACCCTGTATTTTAATAGGTGTCGCTGACACTTGAGATATTGGTATCGCACCTCACAATTAGGTATTACAAAGGTATTCACTGCAGTCGAAGAAGAGAAGGACTTGTAATTTGCACTGCGGCCATTTGTAACAAGTCAGGAACATGGTAATTCCATCAATTTTGCAATAAATAAGTCACGGGAAGGTATTGCATGTCTGTAGTATGCAATATTGATTCATTTATTTGCTACATACACTGAAGTGAGCTGTGATTTATCTAACATTCAAAGTGGAGCCTATATCCCATTGATCAGTGTTGAGTTACACATATTAACAGGATCAAATCGCTTGACAACACTCGGCAGCCAATCTGAGGCTCATTTTACAGCTGGGAATCATTAAGCTTTGCTATCTTTAACTCGTTCGATAGAAGAAAACAGTGAACCTGGCTTTCAGATACTTCATTGCTTTGGCTAAATAGTTTCTGGTGGGAAGGGGTTAAATAGCTGATCCCGTACCTGCGTTGGAGAGGAAAAAGAGAAACAGACCATTCGTTTGAAAGAAGAACGCAAAATTGATAGTTTACGGAGCAATTTCAAGATTCCAGGCTTCTATTTCTTTCTTTTACAATGTTTGTCTCGGATCAGTTAAGGGGTTGATAGAAATATAGGATTCAACGTGGATTTGAAATAACATAAACTCTGCTGGTTTAGAACTGACAAAGGGTTATTCTATGAGCAGGGAATTAGGGGGAATTACATTGGGGGATTCTGAATTTTAGGTCAAAATGGCTAAATTTGAAAACTATTTAACACTGACATACCCATAGGTCGAACAGTATGACTGAAAACAGGGATCTCAAACTCCAGCTCCCCAGGTGTTTATTGCCTACAATTCCCAGAATTCTTTCAATACAACAAATTGACAGAGACTCATAGGAGGTGTAGCTCAGAAACATCCTGGGGGGACAGAGTTTGAGATCCCTGCCCTACAAAGTGCATGTAGTTCCCCATCGATTCACATCTTAGTAAACAACCCCTATGCTCTGCATACTAATATTCTGATAGACATTTCGAAAGGGTTGATTGTTGTCATCCCTTAAGGGAACCCCTGTATCTCCTCCATAGGAAATTCCCTACTGGGGGGTTCCACATCTGACGTCATCGCACCCATGCGCGATGATGCCGGTGGGCTGGGATAGGTCCCGCAAATGGGGCCGACATCCAAGATGTCAGCCCCCTACGGGAGAAGTCCGAGATCGGCGCCGATAAGCAGAACGTCCTCCATGGCCTACAGACATCCTCCGCATCCTATTGCGGAGGAGCCTCTGCTCTGCCTGTAGGTGCTGGTACTGAGTACCGGTGCGTACATGCAGAAATGAAGCCCTGGTATAGCCTTCTCTGAAAAGGCACCATTAATCTGAAACCTTGTGAGACCAGAGCAGCGACCCACTGTAGGGCAGGCCATCTATGCTGTTGCCCGTTCTGAGGACCCTCACAAACTTTGCTCATTTCCAGAATAAGGTTTATTGTTTATTCTGTTGTATACAATCATTTCATGTTTCCGTTTCCTCTACATCTTTAGCAAAAATAATAATCCACTGTGAGCAGGATGTAATAAAAAACATCACATGCATTGTTCTGTGTCTATGATGGCAAGCCTTGGAACCTTTGATGTTGGGGCTTATATTGCCCTGATAGAATGTTGGGTGCCATGGGAAATATTTTTCACAAAACACCTGGAATACCAACTATGTATCACAGTTAATACAGATATATTTTGTCTACATACGATGGTCCGGTATGAACAAAATAGCTAAATTATAGCTTCTAATTTTAGAAGAACAATATAATAAACAATAATAGGCTTTTTTTTCTGAACCTATTAATGGAAATCAAGGCTGAAATTCCCTCGGTTTAACAGAGCAATTTGCTGCCGTTTTCATAACAAGTGTTCATCAATTCTAATGAATTTTACTCAAAAGGAATTGAAACTCTACACAAACCACAGACTCAACCACGAAATGCTAATCAGTCTGCGGAATCTAAATCAAGCTTTAATAAATGCTGCAGGGTTTGAAAGAAATCTCAACACTGTGTTTCCTCAGCAGTAATCGGAAATATTTACTGTGCAGACCAGTTTCATACCTGTACATATGGCTGCCAAAGTCCTTAGAGATCTTTTTTTTTTTTATTAGTACATTATTTATATGTGGCATAGAGAAGTGTGCAGACCTGTCAAAGCTCACACTTTGAGCATAAAACCCAAAGACAACATCATTCAAAGAAGGAAGCTCTATACGTTTGTCCCTAAGGGGACCTGAATGTCAGGTGTCCATTAAGTCCTACTGCTACTGATTACAGATTTACCTTATTCTCTGCTGTTGCATTTAGCTAACTTATCTATTATTGATGTGGCCAAGAGGCCACTTTAGTGCAGGATACGTATAAATTTTCACAGGCTCTTGCATGACATTTAAAACATTTAGCAGTATGAAGAATTCATATGCATCGAAAGAAAACTTTGGTTCATTTCTCAGTGAGCCAAATTGAAATAATTCTTCTCAGGCCACTGTGGCTATTAACTCCTTCAATACCATGATCATGTATACACAATCATCAGCAGACATAGTTACAGTTACAAGTATCTATAAAGCGCCAACAAATTCCGTAGAGTTGTACAATGGATGTGACAGAACAACAAAAATACATTTCACAAACAGAACAGTAAGAGGGAGGACCCTGCTTGAGAGTTTACAATCTAAGAGGGTGACACTCTAGGGAAGGGTAGATAGCTGGGTATGGGAAGTAGTGAGTGCATGGAGACTGTGCGGGAAGATGGGCAAGAAATGCACACTGGGGGATTCTGGGGTGAGCCGATAGGCTTCTTTAAAGTAATGCATTTTCAGAGACTTCTTGAAGGACTGGAGTGGAGAGATGGGGAGAGTGTAATGTTGCGGGGGAGTGGAGATGATAACATTATATCATTGGCAGAGCGAAGTGGTCCAGATGGTATGTACCCGATAATAAGGGAGGAGATGTAGGTAGGGGCTCAGTTATGGAGAGCTTTGTACGTGAAGACCATTAATTTGTATTGGATTCTAAAGAAACAGGGAGCCAGTGTAGAGATTGACAAAGGGGTGAGGTGTGAGAGGGGCAGGAGGTGAGGTGGATGAGCCTGGCACAGGTGTTTATTACACACTGCAGAGGGAGATACCGGGATCTCTTCAGGACAGTGAGAAGGAGGTTACAGTAGCTAAGGCAGGAGATAATAAGAGCTTGGATGAGCATTTTAGCAGAATCTTGATTAAGATAAGGGTGAGCAAGCACGTGCAATGTTTTTTAAAGTGGAAGAAGCAAGATTTGGTTAGCGACTGAATGTGAGAAGCGGAGAGATCAGAGTCGAAGAGGACACCAAGGCAACAAGCCTGCAAGGTAGAAGTAATGGTGGCACAATTTACCTAAAGGGAAATGGGTGCAGGAATGTTAGCTTTAGAGGGAGGGAACACTAGAAGTTCAGTTTTAGAGAGGTTTAACTTTAGGAAACAGGAATTCAATTAGTTGGAGACCACTGATAGGCAGGCAATAACATGGCCCAACACAGGTGGAGCGAGATCAGGAGATGAGAGCAGCCTGATATCATCTTAACAAAATTGGGGGCTATGTTGCAAATTAAATTTGTTTTTTCCAAATGAATTTCATTTGCATTTGGGCTCCAGAACAAACCACCAAAAGTGTAGCAACCTGGGAACTCTACTAGAGTGTTTCCTGTGGAGGATTGGTTTGGACAGACAGGAAGTTCCCTGGGAGAGAAGCCTTTGTTTACAGCAGAGAGCTCAGTGCTGAAAGGAGGATCCAGGCGGCAGCTCCATCCCCTTTTCCTTTGTGTCCTGAGTCCTGTGAGGCCGCAGATCCACCTGGTGAATCCAGAGAGGAGATCCAGCCTGAGGGTCCTGGGAGTGAGCGGCCTTCTTTATTGTAGTATCTAACCACTGGAGGACCCGTGGACTACCCGGATTCTGAAGGGACACCAAGGCCACAAGACGAGTCAACCACTGAGGGCTATCGGGTGAGCCGTGTGAAACACCCGCAGGCGAGGTGATCGAGCCTAACGAGGCTCTGGAAAGTGTGAGTGGATCCATCCCCCCCCTTTCTTCTATTTTGTGAAAGCTGGACTTCACTATTATACAATTTTCTTCTCTTTTAGGAACACTCTGACGGACCATGAACTGTCCAATACAATAAACATCCATCCCTATGTTATAACGCATGTATTTTCTCTATACGTAAGAGATATTCTCTATACTGTGAGCGCGGGAGCGCCGAGCACCTGTTCTCTGTTATTTTTGTTGTACCTGGGAATGATGCCAGAGGTGCAAACACTTTTTAAAATCAGCTGAGACTGTGTCTGAATGACATCTCCACAGCTAATCATCTGTGGAGCTCAGAACCATATTAACTCAGTTTGGCCAGAAGATGGAGACATCTGCCTGTCAAGTAGGTTATTACAGTAAGAAATACATTGGGGATATTCCCAAAAATTACATATTGTATAATTAGCTAAAAACCAATAAAAAAAAAAGGTTCCAGGATTCTGAGTGTTTTTTTTTTAAAAATCACTTAATAGTGAAGCGGTTAATCTAGAGATATAACATATCCAGAAACTTTGCACCCATTGAAAAACACAAACTTTGGGCATCATTACAGTCATCGTGCTAAAACGGGAATGCAAAGGAGAAAAACCTGCGCCTGCAGGTTTCTCCTTTGCGCCCCCGTTTTAGCACGATATTACAATGCAGGCACTAAAAAACTGCCTGCATCGTTATCGTTATTGGGGGGGGGGGTCTGCTGGTGCTAATGGATTCTGCAGCAGCGGAATCTGTTAGCACCAAGTCCTGGCTGGGGTTAACTTTTCAGTAACCACAGCCGGAAAGTAATCAACGTTAGTATATTGTAATACTAACGCTAATTATCTCTTTGTGCTCCCCATGTTAAGCATAGGGAGCGCAATGTACAGTAACCTCGAACAGTACAGTGCAAGATCCCAATCGCTAACGTGTTTTTTAACCCGGTAGCGTTTGGATTGTAATATGGTGGGGCCACCAATGCTAACATTAATGCTCACGCAGCTGAGCGCTAACGTTAGCATTAAGAATGTATGGTGCGCTTTATGTCCTGTCCCCCCCCCCCCAGGAAATTGGAAATCGTTCGGAAATGTTAAATAGTCAGAGCCGAAAATACATTTTATATATTTTTTTCATGAGTCTTATTTACAATTATTTATAAAATGCCAACATTCCACAGCGCTTTTCAATGGGAAGGATAAAAAAATAACAACAAAATTAGCAAATAATTTTGACATACGGAGAACAATAGGAAATGAAGACATTGCTCAAGAGCTTACATTCGAAGAGGAGTGACACACAGAGGTGAAGTTAGATTACAGAGTATGAGATGTATTGGGATGCATGTGGGCTGTGTGGGAGATAGATCATGAAAGATGCAATGGGTAGTTATGGAGCGATATGAAAGTTTTCTCTAAAGTAATGCATTTTCAGAGATGTTTAGAAAACTGAAGGCACTAGAGAGTTGCAAGTTGCAAGGGAGGCAGTTCCATAAATATGGGGCAGGTTGGAAATATTCCTGAAGGAGACAGTGAGTGCGGTACAAGGAGATGATAATAACAGATCAAAGCAAAGCAACCAGGATGGAACATACCAGATAATAGGTGAGGACTGGAGATTTATTTATTTATTTATTTATAAAGGATTTTAGCAGGAAGGATACATAGAGATTTCTCTCGTTTTCAAGTATGTCCTGGGTTCAAGAACATTGAAGTGTTGCAGTTACAGAAATACAAAGTAATACAATGCAAGATATTAAAAAAACCAACACAAATATACAGATTAACAGAAAATAAATATGTAGGAAATATAGTCACTAGGTTACATGTTTACAGGTGCATTCCGTATTGAGGTATGTTAGTAAGGAGCTCTTGAGGGACTTTAGACTGGGGGAAGATTTGATGGTGTCTGGGAGGTTATTCCATAATTGTAGTGCTCTGTAGGAAAAGGAGGACCGAGCCACTGTCTTTTTGTATTGTGGTATTGCAAGTAAGGTGCAGGTCCTGGATCGGAGGTTATAGGATGAGGGAGCTGCTGGGGGAAGCAGTCTATTCAGGTAGGGTGGCAGCTTCCCAGAAATGCTCTTAAACACCAGGCTGGAAAGGTGAAGGGTGCTTTTAGACTCCAGCGATGGCCAGTTTAGCTCTTTTAACATGTCACAATGGTGGGTCATGTAGTTACATTGTAATGCAAAGCGACAGAATGAGTTATATAATGTAGTAAGTTTCTGAAGGTGTGTTTGTGGGGCCGCTGCATACACTACATCTCCGTAATCAATAGCCGGCATAAGCATTTGTTGTACAATCTGCTTTCTTACCGCGGGGCTCAGGCAGGATTTGTTTCGGTACAGGGCACCTAGTTTGGGGTAAAGTTTAGATGAGAGTTTTTTGATGTGGGGGCCAAAGGATAGATTAGGGTCCAACCACATACCTAGATATTTGAGAGAAGTGACTGTGGTCAGCGTGCCATTTGATTTTGTCCCAACACATAGATGGGGATTTTGCAATTTGTGTAGTTTAGGTGCTGTTCCAAAGAGCATCGTTACAGTTTTGTAATGTTGGCAGAGATGTTGGCAGGGGCATGGTTACGGAGACCTTAGTGCGTGAGGACTAGTCCTTTGAAAGAATTCTAAAAGAAAGAGGGAGCCAGTGTAGAGACTGACAAAGGGGTCAGGTGTGAGAGGTACGGAATGTGAGGTAGATGAGTCTGGCAGAGGTGCTCATTATAGTCAGTAGAAGGGTGAGAGGTACAGGATATGAAGTACCTGTAGATGAGTCTGGCAGAGACATTTGTGGGTAAATATAACTTTCAACAGGCAGTAATCACAGTAATTCCAATCCCCAGCCCCAAAAAATACCCCAAAGAATACAGAAAAATTATGAATGTAAAAACAAATATTGTTACAATGTGTTTTGAGTTTAGAACTAGGTTAGATGTCATCGGTGCACTTGGTAGTAATGATACTGTAATTAATATAAGAATTCTTTAAAATAGCTATTCCAGTTTAAAACGCGTCCTTTTTCCAATTTATATGTTTTTGGAGACTTGTTTTCCTATATCCATTGAGATAGTAAGTTGGAAAGACGCTATATTAGGGTAATAATTTTAAATTACGAGCCTGTAGATTTGCTCTTAGAGATTCCCAGCGCAACTTTTCAAATTCTTCTATGGGGGGGGGGGGCGTATAGGGACAGAGTTTATACCTTAGCATAGCAACGGTTCTCATTGTAGATTCTTTTTTGCCTTAGGTATCACATTAAATTCTAATCTTTTTTAAAGCCGGGATTCATCTACACGACCGCCTTTTGTTTCTTCTGCTGAGCCGCAAATCCGGAGGATCTCATAAAACACGAGGCATAAATAAAAAGCAGGCTTGATATTTTTATAATACACAAGCTACACGAATTGCACTTTGAAAGAACATATTAGGCAAAACAAGTCAGAAAACAGGCTAAACAAATCTCCCCTTTGCCTAGTTCAGTTGTTTTTCTTCTGTGTTTTTCTTTAATTTCATCAATATTGGACATTCCGTGTCGTTCTTACATAATTCCCACACCAATAATGGTTTACACTTTGGGTGCCATTAATTCTTAATTAACAAGAATTTAGTGTGGTATTAACTGCTTTTTCGGCCTCAGTCCTACTGCTTCTACTCAAAAAAAAGAAAACCCCGTTTGCCGCTTCAGCCGTCCTTGATAGTAAAACGTTGGCGTGTTACAGCCTTGCTTTCGCATGGGCTCCCCAATGTCTACTCATTCCAATTAAAACTGCTTTCTTTTACCACTTCCCATAATTATTCATTCCATTTTATTTACGTGCAGATGGCTGAAAACGTCCCATATCATCTTATTTTTTTTTTTATCTCCGTCGCGTATTTTTATAAAACACCTTTTCATTACAGAACAGCCTGCATGCTGAGGCAGCACCACTTCTGTCTGCAGACTTAATTGGTTCTAGTAGGTTCACATACCGGCGTCCTTATATTTAGAAAGGGTTCATTTTCATGTAAATTTCTACCTCACTGTTTTATTGCAAAATCTAATTAATTTAAATCTGGTGCCTAGGTTATTAAATTAGTATCTTCCTTTTTATATAGACTATTAAAATGGCGTAAAAAAAAAATTACTTAATAGAAACTCCGGGAAAAGGGTAGCAGGCTCTATGCGAGCAACGCTTAGTAAGGTTTAAATATCTCTACAATTGTAAGAACTTGAGTGCTTTTATCTCTTCCATGCTCTTTTGTCTCATACTGACTATTACCACTTTTTTTTTTATTTTTGTTAAGTTTTATAGCTATCGGTATTGTAAGAAAACATAACTATAAAATTTAGCTCTCACCATATGCTTTATGGACACATCAGAATTTGAACTTCCTTACAAGTGGGATTAAATTCTCTTGAAAACTTCAATAATTTTCTTTTCTCGTGGCACAATTTATATCCCTCCTTTTCAAATGTGGCAAGATTGGCTTATATATAAGTGCAGGGGATGAATAAAACAACACGGCCACTATATTTTTTATGGCAGTATGTCTGTAGCTTCATACATATCTCTCAAAGCAACGTAAAGAGAAGGGTAACTCTCTCATTTTTAAACTCAAAGACGCTTTTTCAGTTATCAATTTCAAACACAGGTTTCAATCAAAGCAATAAAATCAGAATAAAGCTGTTTAAGTAATGAAATGTTACCTTCGGATCCTGCGTCGTAAAAATGAAAAGGTGCTCTGATCATGAATTAACAAACAGAAAGCAGATATATATCCTTATGTTCTTATTCCTACAGTCGTATAACATTTTTATTGACGCCGAAGCAACCAAGACCGTAAAGTTATATTGTGAACCTCCTTAGGCCTAATTTTTTTTTTTCCAGCTAAAAATAGCTGCCTGCTTTAAGGAATATAATGAATACATTCAGAAGTTGTATTCATAAATTCTGGCAGGTTCTAGCATCGGAAATTGGCTACTTTATGGTTAAGAAAGTGAGATCTTCCCCTTTTAAAAGTCAGCTAGGTTGTAGTATAGGTTATAAGGCTAACTAAAAGTGATCATACAAAAACTGACATTTACTCGACTTGTGTGATTCGAGTCTAAGGCTGGGGTCAGACCAGCGCACTTTTAACGTGCGTTCTGGCGCACATAATTACGGCCGCACTAGCAGCAGATGACGGGCAATGACGGCCAATATACGATGTACGGCCGCACAAAAGTCCGGCCGTGCAACGCAAGTGGAATTTGAACGCATTTTTTTGAGAACGCTGAACCGCTAGTACTGACGTACTGAGTGCGCAGCTGCGGCATAGCGGCGTGTGTGCGTGATTAGGAGATGTCAGACGCTGCTAATGTCCAGCCTACATAACGTCCAGACGCAAAAAGAGTTTTATTGACGATCCGTACAAAATCACGCCCGAAAATGCGCGTCGTCTGACCGTTTTTGCGCATTCCGTGAAAAAATACGTCAATGCGTTCGGATGCACTTTTTCACGTTCGCGGGGAAAAATGCTTTCGTCTGACCCTAGCCTAAGTGAAAACGAATTCAGCCAAATAATGAGATTCCGGCAATTCGGAACCATCCGAATTCTGACATGCTTCGAAAATAAGTTTCCTGAAACAGACAGTCCTAAATAACTAGTATATAATCAGATCAATTCCGATTGATTTGGAATACTGAAAACAATTGCATCCATTGTGTTATACTAATTCCCTAATCCTAATTTTAACCCTGACCATAATAAAGCAGAAAAAAGTAATCCTAAACTTTCATAAAGCAAGCAGAATAGTAAATCTAGCACTAAAAGTAGCCATAACCATAAACCTAATAGTATAAATAGTTACCCTAACCCTAAAAGTAACCTTAACCTGATCATAAAAGAAGCAGAAATCGTAATTCTAACAGGGTTCTTCAAAGAGCTCCGAATTGCTGGCGAAAGGTAACCAAATGCTGAAATTCAGCGTTCGGTTACCTTTCCTGGCCATTCGGCTATTCAGAGAGCAGGCTGTTCACCAAATGTTGGCGAATTGCCTGCACATACGGTGGTTTAATTCGACAGGTTTATTCAGGCGAATCCCATAGACTTCAATGTTAAAAATATTCCCGTTTTAATTCAATATCTAATAAACCGTTTATGATAATATTCTGCAGTAAAAAGTTTTGTTACTTTTAGATTTTTTAGGATCTTTAAGGCATTTTTCGGGAGTTTTTTGTGAAATTTATTTTCAGTTTTTTTTTTTAATCGTTTTTTCTGTTTTCTGTAACAGCCCTTTTTATTATCATTCATTGGATCTTATATGTAAATTTCAGACATTTTCGTTCTGTAGTTTCTTTGCAAACAGCGTTTCACTTTTCAAACATTCAAGCAAACAGGTTTTTTTTTTCACTCCATTCGTCTGCGGTGTCGGGTTATTTCAGCGGCTGCTCTGCGCTCTGATCGGCGGCTGCTCGGGTTTCTCCAGTGTGTTCGGCGGGGTTAATCCAGATGTTTTTGCGGGTTCCGGTGTGCATTTGCCTGGGTTTTGCGGTGAGTGTTCGGCAGGTTTGCGGCAGCTTTTCCCTGCACTTCGACGGCCCTGTGGTGCTTGCTGAATACACCGCAGGGTGGCCGAAATGGGATTGCGAAATCGCACCGAATTGAAGAGAACAAAAAGTCACCGAACTTGCGGTGACTTTTTGATTCTCCTTGAATAACCCTGTATGATTTCAGACATGGTTTCCACAATACCGTTAGTATTAGAGAACAAAACATAATTTATCACTATTTTAAGAACCGGCTGGGTGGAGTAGAGGTAACATCACTGCTCTGTATGGAGAGAGCCTGAGGAGTCATGGGTTCAATCCCAGCGAGCAACCTTTCCAGTAAGTGTCCTTGGGCAAGACACCCAGGCATAGGTGACTCTACAGGGGGGCAAGGGGGGCTAGGTTATTCCTTGCCCCCCCGCCAAAAATCAGCTTCCAGCTTACCACACTTCTTCGGACCACTGTATCTCTGTCCCTGTGCATCGTATATCTTTGTGTCATTGGAAAGAGCAGATTCTGGCCTTTCCAATGATATCCAACATGACCATATTCCGTTTGAAATGAAAGTAAAAAAACATTAAATAATAACAGGCACTTAAACTTAGGCATTTTTCACAGGGTTGAAATGTCTCAGCAGTGAAGTGGTTAATGTTCAGACTATACATTACATTGTGTATTATGTTAGTTTTTGCCTTGGTTTAGTTGTATATTAAGGGTTAATGGGTAGGCTTAATCCCTCACAGTATACATTTTATTTTTTCCTTGATTAATGGCATTGTAGGGGTTAATAGGTAGCTACATGCCTCACAGTGTATTAATTTCATGTTTTACTTTGATTAATGGCATATTAGGGGTTAATGGGTAGGCTAAATGCCACATTGTTTATTATTTTTATTGTATTTCCCTGGGTTTATGGCATTTATGGGGTTATTATAAAAGATAGAATCTAAAGGGTCTAATCATCTTTAGATCCTCTGCTTTTCGTCACATTTCGGGGAATTCATTTCACCGAAAATATAGTGAATTCCTATTTAGCGAATGGTCACTATAATTTGCTAAAAGTGGAGTCGCTGAAGCAGCAATCAGACATTCAGCGAAAACTGCCGAATTGCGGCAAATAAAGTATCATGTTAGTACAATAAAAAGGCATCATTGCATCACATTACTCAACGCGTCACATTACTCTGGGGTTTTGGAATCTTATTTATATATACTTATTTAGGGCACTATTCCCTGGTGTGGGTTAACCCTTGCGTCGGCATGGTTTTGCACTAGCGCCAGGTTAATTGAGTCTAGCGCCTGACCAACAGATCGTTTGCCTCTCGCTACAAACGGGAAAAATCACTTAGTGCGTTGCTATTAGCGATTTTGTAGCGCAAGCTTACTGTACTTTCAGCGGCCTATACTTAACACGGGAAGCGCTAGAGATCTCTAGTGCTTTTGCAGCTAACAGATCACTTGGAGCCAGCGCTCATTTTTTGAGGGGCGCTAGTTGCAACATTTTACCTACTGCTCAACCCTGGTGCTAACTCCAAAAAAACAGATCTTCACCCAAAATTAACAGGCAATTGAAAGGAATGCAGCACAGGTGTTCTCTTGGCCCCATACACCATAGTAATGGATCTGGTCCGCATTGTCGTTGCTGTTGCAGTAGGCTCTATTATAAAAGTATCCTTTATCCACATATATCCTAATTCTAATATATTGCCTAATTTTAAACATTTTATGCTGGGGGTTATGCATAGTATGGAAGCGGTTGATTATTAGGGTGACTGTGTGGACCATGTTTAAAAGGACACGTGAATAAGTCCTGAAACATGTATTATTTATATGCTGCAGCAGGGAAATTTTTGTCACTCACCTGGCCTTCCTTTTGGATCTATTAAATGCAGTGTAAAGATTCTACATGCTGCTGGGTGGCATTTATCATGCAATTCCCATCAGCCTTAATTAATATATGTGTGCACAGAAACATAGATGATACAGCCACCTTGGAGGCTTTTAATAATGCAGGGGTGTGAGGTTATTGCCTGGATGTGTTCATATTCAAGCTTGTGAGGGTGGGGGATAGGTATGGCCCAGCACTCTGCGCTGGAAAAAAAACATTTTATCCTGTACACAACCGCATTAGCGCTGGGTCTCAGCCCGGGTCTTAGAGTTTTCCTAGCATGCGCCAAACGACCTTGTTCATGGACTACTGCAGACAAGGTGATCTGTTAGTAGGTCATCAGGCACTACGTTTTAGCGACTCGCGCTAAATTTTTCCTTTAGTGATGGTGTTTTAGCTCACACCAGGTGATAGGGCCCTTAGTTTTATTCAGTGGTATGATTTAATGGTGAAAATTATTAGTGCCCCCCCAGTTTTGACTGCGGTATCTTCTGTGCCCCCCCTAAATATTGTTCCTAGAGTCGCCACTGCACCCAGGGCTGGCCCGAGCCACTGTGCTGCCTGGAGCGATGATTGAAATGCTGCCCCCCCAACAAACCACGTGACATGTATGAGCGTATCACAGAGCTCCACAGCAATGAAATGCACAGTAACGGGCGGTATGTATGAGCATATCACAGAGCTCCACAGAAATAAAACTCACACACCACCTGTTACTGTGAGTTATATAGCTGTGGAGCTCTGTGATACACTCATACACACACTGCACATTACTGTGAGTTATATATCTGTGGAGCTCTGTGATACACTCATACACATACACTGCACATTACTGTGAGTTATATAGCTGTGGAGCCCTGTGATACACACACTGCACATTACTGTGAGTTATATAGCTGTGGAGCTCTGTGATACAGTAACAGGCGCTGTGGGAGCGTATCACAAAGTGCCACAGCAATGAAACTCAGTGTTTTTTATAATATTTTGCATTTTTTATTACTTTGTATTTCTGTAACAATTCAATGTTCTTGAACCCAGGAGATACTTGAAAACAAGAGAAATTTCAATGTATCCTTCCTGGTAAAATACCTTAAATAAATAAATTAATAAAATAAACAGTAATGGGTGGTGTGTATGAGCATATCACAGAGGTCCACATACCCCGGCCCACTGTCACACACATCCACTTCACATACAGTCAACCCCCCACCACACATCCACACAGTCACTCCCCCACACTCACGCAGTCACCCCCCCACACGCACACACACACGCAGTCACCCCCCCACACACACGCACGCAGTCACCCCCCACACACACGCACGCACGCAGTCACCCCCACACACAGTCACCCCCACACACACGCAGTCACCCCCCCACACACACAGTCACCCCCCCACACACACACACACAGTCACCCCCACACACCAGGGACGTGCAGTCAGGGGTGGCAGGGGAGGCAGAGCCATTCCAGTAAATTAATATGCTCATTGTGCTGTAATGACGTGTGTATATTTATACTGTAAATAAAATGTTAATTAATTGAAAAAAGTTCTCATACTCACCTGCTCCACGCTCCCTCACTGTGCTTTTCTGTCCTCAGCTTTTTTT
The DNA here is from genome assembly GCA_009667805.1 of Leptobrachium leishanense. Classification (NCBI taxonomy): domain Eukaryota; kingdom Metazoa; phylum Chordata; class Amphibia; order Anura; family Megophryidae; genus Leptobrachium; species Leptobrachium leishanense. The sequence goes on from CM019073.1 coordinate 49,739,147, forward strand.
TTTCTTCTGCACTTTCAGTTTGCCGGCTGCTGTGTGTGTGTGTGAGATTCACTACACAGACAGCAGGGGCAGCACTGAGACAGCCTAGCCTACGCAATTTGCGCAGCTGAATGCTACACTAATTGCATAGCTCAAGCTGACTTCCTGGTTCTACGCTTTTCAGTGCCTCCAGAGGCACTGATAGCAATTGAAAGCTTGAGCCAATGGGAAAGCTCCATTGGTCTTAAGCACTTCTTTTTTTAAGAAAAAAAAAATGCCCCCATGGGAGGCCGAGCTCCCCATGGATTGATTGACACAGGACAGTCATGTGACTGTCCTCGTCAGTCGTGGGGGGGAGGGCAGGCAGAGCTCAGCAATCAGCATGTGTGTAATAGCACCCTCTATTAGTCAGTATTGTAAGTGCATGCTCTGTCTATGAAAATTAAAAACCTATATGCAAACTTTATTTTACAGAGTTGTAATAGCGCCCTCTATTAGTCAGTATTGTAAGTGTATGCTCTTAAAACTGTAAAAAAAAATGCGAACTTTACTTTATAAGTAGTGAAACTCTATTCTCCTATATAACGATAATCAAATGCGTAAATTGCGACTGCGTAACCCTGTGTAGATCTGGCTCTGATACTAGCCAGTGCCTCACCAGCCACTGACCTCACCGCACGTCACTGCCGCACACAGTCACCCCCCACACACAGTCACCCCCACACACACACACACAGTCACCCCCGCACGCAGTCACCCCCACATACAGTCACACACCCACACACACACAGTCACACCCACACACAGTCACATACACATCCACACACAGTCACCCACACATCCACACACAGTCACCCACACATCTACACACAGTCACCAACACATCCACACACAGTCACCCACACACATCCACCCACATCCACCCACACACAGTCACCCACACATCCACACACAGTCACCCACACATCCAGACACAGTCACCCACACAGTCACCCACACAGATCCACCCACACAGATCCACCCACACACAGTCACCCACACATCCACACACAGTCATCCACACATCCAGACACAGTCACCCACACAGATCCACCCACACAGATCCACCCACACACAGTCACCCACACACAGTCACACACACATACACCCACAGTCACACACACAAATCCACACAAACTTACCAACTCAGCCCTTGTTGAGGCCTAGCTGGAAAGGATTTGGGCCTGGTCTCCGGGCCCGGTCTCCAGGCTTCAGGCCTGGTCTCCGGGCCCAGTCTCCAGCGAATCTGGGCCCAGTCTCAAGCGGATCCGGGCCCGGTCTCCAGCGGATCCGGTCTCGGTCTCCAGGCTTCAGGCCTGGACGCCTAGTCTGCGGGCCTAGCCTTCAGGCCCTGGGGGGAATTTCTGGTGGTAAAGGGGGCAGGCCACTTAGGTGATGGGGGTGGGTGCCAGGCCGCTAAGTTGAAGGGGTGGTCGCTGGCCTGCCGAGAGGGACGGGAGCAGCCTGGTTTTGCGGCGTGCATCACAGGGCCATGCCTTGTCCATGCCACAGGCGCAGCCTTTGACAGGGCAGCAAATAGCTGCTCCTGACAAAGGGCCGCCTGGAGCGGTTGCTCCACCCTGCTCCATGGACGGGCCGGCCCTGAAGACACCTAACGGTACATACTCGCCACCCAGGACATACTTGAAAATGAGAGAAATCTCAATGTATCCTTCCTGGTAAAATCCTTTCTCAAAAAAAAAAAAGTTGTTTTTAGCATTCAACTGTGTAATCAACCACAAACATAGATCTAAAATGTAGTAAAAATATAAACGTTAGCTGTGCTACTGACATCAGTTAAGGTAACCATTGGAGAGAAAAGTTACTTGAAAACTCGAAGGGATTTATTGACTACAGTGTAAGTTGTGTTTGTTGACAAGCAATTTGCAAAATCTAAGCTAAAGCAGAATACTTGGAAAAAAAAATTAAGTAATTCAGGCGTAATTGGCGGGGTTTTTTTCTTTGCTTCTTTCTTTGGTCCTACATTTCGTAAAAGTGTTTTGCTAAAAACAAAAAGTAAGAAAAAGTCAATCTGAAAGTATGCAAATCTGGGATCGAACCATACATTCTCTTTCTTATCCATGGCATTTGACGGCCCTATCGGTCTCACCAATGTTTACAGAATTGCAACACTGGTCTATGTACCATCTCTACCTAAAAATAAAAAGTTGAAAAGTAAACTTTTGCATCTGTCAATGTTACTGTCAATGCCAGAAATTTGCATAAATAAATTTATTGATTCGATTCTGAAACTTATTCGGATTAAGAAATTTTCAATTCGGACTGTTTTAAATATATTGGGCCAAACCAATATTTCATTGGTTTGGAATATTTGGGCGATTTATATTTGAAACGTAGGGTTAGGTTTACTTTTAGGTTTAGGCTAGGGTTAGGATTAGGTTTAGGGTTACGGTTACTATTTCTACTTGTTTTATGATTTGGTTTATGATTAAGGTTACTTTTAGGATTAGATGTACTATTACAGCTTGTTTTATAATTAGGGTTAGACTTACTATTACTGCTTGTTTTTTAATTAGGGACAGGGTTGCTATTTTGGCTTGTCTTATATCAAAATTCCCCACCCTGCGATGAATTCAGCATTCACCACTGGGTCCCTGGAGTGCAGGGAAAACCTGCCACAAGCCCACTGAACACCTACCTAAATCCCACCGAAAACCCGCCTATACTGTTGCAAAAAACACACCGAACACGTCACAAAAAGCCACCGAGTCGCCGATCACAGCACAGACCAGCCACCGGAAAAAGCCAACAAGCTGATGAACGGGGTAAAAGAAAAAAAAGGAATACGATTGAAAGTGTCAAAATTGAAATGCTGTTTGCAAAAAAAACTACTGAATGAAAACGTCTGGAAATTACATATAAGACCCAATGAATGATAATTAAAAGGTCTGTTACAGAAAAAAGAAAAATTGCTTTTAAAAAAAAAGGAAAAAAAATTTTGCTGAAAAAAAAAATCCTGAAAAGTGCCTCAAAGATCTTAAAAAATCTATAAATAAAGAGACTTTTTACGGCAGATTAAAATTATAGACGGTTTATTAGATACTGGGTAAAAACGGGAATATTTTTACATTGAAGCCTATGGGGTTCGCCTGAATTTATTTATTTATAAAGGAGTTTTACCAGGAAGGATACATTGAGATTTCTCTCGTTTTCAAGTATGGCCTGGGTTCAAGAACATTGAAGTGTTACAGTTACAGAAATACAAAGTAATACAATGCAAGATATTAAAAAAACAACACGAATACACAGATTAACAGAAAATAAATATGTAGGAAATATAGTCACTAGGTTACATGTTTACAGGTGCATTCTGTATTGAGGTATGTTAGTAAGGAGCTCTTGAGTGACTTAAGACTGGGGGAAGATTTGATGGTGTCTGGGAGGTTATTCCATAATTGTGGTGCTCTGTAGGAAAAGGAGGACCGAGCCACTGTCTTTTTGTATTGTGGTATTGCAAGTAAGGTGCTGGTCCTGGATCGGAGGTTATAGGATGAGGGAGCTGCTGGGGGAAACAGTCTATTCAGGTAGGGTGGCAGCTTCCCAGAAATGCTCTTAAACACCAGGCTGGAAAGGTGAAGGGTGCGTTTAGCCTCCAGCGATGGCCAGTTTAGCTCTTTTAACATGTCACAATGGTGGGTCATGTAGTTACATTGTAACGCAAAGCGGCAGAAGGAGTTATACAATGTAGTAAGTTTCTGAAGGTGTGTTTGTGGGGCCGCTGCATACACTACATCTCCGTAATCAATAGCCGGCATAAGCATTTGTTGTACAATCTGCTTTCTTACCGCTGGGCTCAGCAGGATTTGTTTCTGTACAGGGCACCTAGTTTGGGGTAATGTTTAGATGAGAGTTTTTAGATGTGGGGGCCAAAGGATAGATTAGGGTCCAACCACATACCTAGATATTTGAGAGAAGTGACTGTGGTCAGCGTGCCATTTGATTTTGTCCCAACACATAGATGGGGATTTTGCAATTTGCGTAGTTTAGGTGCGGTTCCAAAGAGAGTTACAGTTTTGTCAGTATTTAAAAAAAGTTTGTTGTGTTTGATCCACTTTTCTACCTCTGTGAATTGTTCTTGCAGCACGGCCTCCAGCTGCGGGAGATTTGGTTTGCTGGTATAGATTACGGTGTCGTCTGCATACATATGTACAGTTCAGGCTTTGCAGACGTTGGGCAGATCATTTATGAATATTGTGAATAGCAGGGGGCCTAGTATTGAGCCTTGGGGTACACCGCACGTGACTGGGAGCGGGAGGGAGGAGCTGCCAGAAATTGACGCATATTGTGATCGGTCGGATACATATGATTGAAACCAGGTTAGCGTGCGATTACCAATGCCAGAGTTTTTACGTTTTTCTAACAAGATGCCATGGTCTACCGTGTCAAAGGCCTTGGCAAAATCAAGGAAGATGGCTCCAGTTAGGTTTCCTTGTTCCATCCCAGCTTGGATATCATTGCAGACTTTTAAAAGGGCGGTTGTAGTTGAGTGATTTGGACGAAAGCCTGATTGATCCGGGGTTAAGTAGTTCCAATATTGATAATAATCACGTAATTGTGTGTCGACGCATTTTTTCCAAGACTTTTGACATTACAGGGAGTAATGATATCAGACGGTAGTTGGATACCAAAGTACTGTCACCACTTTTATGGATAGGTACCACTCTTGCAGTCTTCCAGAGCTTGGGTATGTATCCAGTCGACAGTGATTAATTTATTAGGGTTGCAACAGGATTTGCAATTGCTGGCGCACTGATTTTCAGCAGCATTGCTGGTATTTGATCAGGTTCAGACTGGTATTTCATTTTTTGCTTACGGAGAAGTTTAGTAACGACACTGACAGGCACTGGTCTAAAACTGAATTCCTGTCTGATTCAGGGACTTTGCACAGTTGGAGGGGCCTGACCTGCATGAGGCCTTTCTGATTGCATGTCATTTCCTAGCTTGGCAATCAAAGTGGTGGCGCATCCAACAAAATAATCATTAACCCCTTAAGGGCCGCTGACGTACCCTGTACGTCTTGTCCTCGGGTCTCCCTTAGACCCGCGGACGTACAGGGTACGTCAGCGGCGACTAATCCCCCTCCCGCCTGATACTCACCTCCCTCGCCGGATCCCACGGCGATCTGGCAGGGAGGAAGCCTGCCCATGTGATTTACATGGGCAGGCGAGGCTGATGACGTTGCCACGCTGCGTGGTGACGTCATCAGCAGGCGTCCCCATGCATTTTAATGGAGGGGGGGGCTCCTTCGGAGCCCTCTATCTCCCCAACCATTGAAGCTAGGGAGATGCCGTTTGCACCGCTGGAGAGGGGAGAGCCTCCCCTTTCCAGCGGTGTATGGTATTAACCGTTTCGCCGCCGGATCACGTTGCGGCGCCAATTGGCGCCAAAACGCGGTTCAAACCTGGAGGGGGCTGACATCTTGGATGTCAGCCAAGCCTCCAGGTCCCCCCCCACCCACTGACAACCTCACCATATGTGTGAGGATGTCAGTGAGCCAGTTAACCCTCTAGCTGCCATGTAGAGATAAGGGGTTCCTAAGGATCCCTTTATCTCCCGATCCATGGCAGCTAGATGGTCATATTTGCCATCATTTGAAAGGCCTGATTATGGCCTTTCAAATGATACCAGGTTTGGTTTTACATGACCAGGTTTGGTTTTAAAACAAAATTAAAAAAAAAATTAAATAAAAAAAAAAAAAAAAAAAAGTTTTTTTTTTAAAAGTTTTTTTTTGTCTGGGGGGAGTTTAATTAAATAGGACCTAGGCTGTCATCTAAAAATAATTAGCACAAAATGGTCAGAATGAGCGCAGCGCACATAGGTGAACTGTCTCAGCAGTGAAGGGGTTAAAAAGCAAATGCATGTAAAAATTGGGTATTTCTAGTCTCGGGACAAAATTTTGAACCTATTTAGCCGGGGTCGTTTTGGGTGGTTTTAGATTTTGGGGATTAAATTACAAAAAAGTGTGTTTTTACCATTTTTTTTCCCTCATATTTCATTTTTTTTTATAGTAAATTATTCGATATGATGGAAATAATGGTATTTCTAGAAAGTCCATTTAATGGCGGGAAAAAGGGTGTATAATATGTGTGGGTTGAATAAACGAGTAAGAGGAAAATTTGACCTAAACACTAACAGCGCAGAAACGTAAAAACAGCAGCGGTCACTAAAACACGGATTTGTGTAAAACCGCCCGGTCACTAAGGGGTTAAAGGCATTTGCTACATCTAGGGGGTGTTGCAGGGTTTGGTTGTTTACTTTGACAGCAGCTGGCTGGGAGTGGACTGGGGGTGCTTGTATGTTGCTTATGGTTCTCCAAAAGTTTCTAGGGTTTGATATGTTATTGTTTAGATTTTCATTGAAGTAATGGGCTTTGGCCATTTTTGTTTGTTTTCTGCGTTCATTCCGGCATTTTCGGTATTCGTAGTGATCGTTCATGGAACCAGTACTTGTAATGCAGGGTTTGAGTCCCCCGTGAAGTGTGAGTATGGAACCCAATGGCAAGCTGTGGATAAGGAAATCAGGAGACGATGGAGAGTAAAGCAATCTTTAGTGAATCATGAATAGTAACTGAAGTCCAGAAAATAATGCAGTCAAAGGTTGGAATGGAATTCGTAGGCAAGTCCCAGAAAGAACAACGGGTAATAACGGAGATGATGGCGTGGTCAATGGTACAATCCGAGTCGAAGGGTTGTAGAAGGCGGCGTAGTTGGTGGCACAATCCAGGTCGAAGGGTTGAAGAAGGCAGTGTAGTCGGTGGCACAATCCGGGTCGAAGGGTTGAAGAAGGCAGCGTAGTCGGTGGCACAATCCGGGTCGAGGGGTTGAAGAAGGCAGCGTAGTCGGTGGCACAATCCGGGTCGAAGGGTTGAAGAAGGCAGCGTAGTCAGTGACACAATTCGGGTCGAAGGGTTGAAGAAGGCGGCGTAGTCGGTGGCACAATCCGGGTCGAAGGGTTGAAGATAACGTGGTCAAGGGATACGAGGAGCACTAGGAAACTGAGGCGGAAGGCACAGTTGAACCTGGTTAATGTGCTGGGAAGGAAGGCGGAATTAAATAGGGTTCATGGGATCATGGAAATACCTTTCACCTGGGTATTGTAGGTGGAGTTGAGGTACCTGGAATTTTGGTAGGTCAATGGGAGGCATTCGAGGATCTCCAGAGCAGGTGTCATGCAGTACCCCTAATCGGCCATCCGAGGGCGCCAGAGTACCCGGTTTTATACTACTTAGGAGAGTTTGTTCTCGCGCGTGCGCACTTTCCTCTTCAGGACTCGGATTCAGTCGGTGGCGTGGGGCGTCTCCTGGCTCTCCCTCTCCATCCTGCGGACCAGGAACTTGTAGCGATGCGCCACGAGGGCTCTGGGTGTGTATTGTGGAGCAGGTCTTCGGTTACGGTCTGCATACTTTTTTTGGTTGTCTTGAGCCAGTTGTAGTTGTTGGCGTAACGTTCGCAACTGGAGACGTAGGGGTCTTAGTCGGTTTGATACTTCAGGAACCGGAGTGTTCAGAGGTATGTTGGGTAGAATATCGGGATAATATCCATAGTTGGCATAAAAAGGAGAAAGGCGAGTTGACGAATGTACCTGGTTGTTATAGGCGAACTCAGCGAGTGGCAAGATGTCCAGCCAGTCGTCTTGGAGATGTGTGGTGTAACAGCGAAGGTACTGTTCCAACGTCTGGTTCGTCCGTTCGGTTTGACCGTTGCTCTGGGGATGAAATGCAGAAGAGAGATATCTAGTAATTTTTAGGCTACGACACATCTGAGACCAGAAGCGAGAAGTGAATTGGGATCCCCTGTCTGAGACGATGGAATGAGGGATGCCATGTAGTCGGAATATTTCTCTGATAAAGAGGGTAGCCGTGTGGGCAGCGGTAGGGAGACCTGTCGCTTTTATGAAGTGGGCCATCTTCATACAACGGTCTACCACTACAAAGATAGTTGTGTGTTGACGTGAGGGAGGCAGGTCCACGATGAAATCCATCGAGAGGTCTTTCCATGGATGCAGTGGAAGCGCTAGGGGTTGTAGAAGACTGGCAGGACGAGCTCGTGGTTGTTTGTTTTGTGCACAGACAGGACAGGAAAGGACAAAGGCGGCAACGTCCTTCTTGACGGATGGCCACCAAAAGTATCGTTGTACGGTGTTTATGGTCTTCTTGACACCCCCATGTCCGGAAGCTGGGATATCGTGCGCATGTTGTAGAACTTGTAGACGGGCCTCAGGAGGCGCATATATCTGTTTCTCGTGGTATAGGAATCCTTCGATGGGAATGAGTCCCTGGATGTTAGTTGGTGGATTTCGACTGTGTCTTCGTATGTGTTCCATTAGAGTGTCTTTTGTGGCACAAAAGAAGCCACCAGGCAGGATAGTGTCGTTAGGAATTGTGGTAGTGGGGGTTCTGGAATCATACTGACGGGAGAGGACATCCGCCTTTCCATTTCTTGTTCCAGGTCGGTAGGTAATGAGCAGTGAGAAACGAGAGAAGAAAAGTGCCCACCTGGCCTGTCGGGGTCGGAGTCGTTTGGCGGTACGGAGATATTCAAAGTTGCGATGGTCGGTGAAAACTGTCACAGGATGTGTTGCTCCTTCAAGAAGGTGTCTCCATTCTTCGAGAGCATTTTTAATCGCCAGCAACTCTTTCTCACCTATGTTGTAGTTTCGTTCGGCAGAATTGAGGCGTCTGGAGTAAAAGGCTACCGGATGCAGGAGTTTCTTGTCCCCGAACTTCTGGGATAAGATTGCTCCTAAAGCAATGTCAGAGGCATCTGTTTCTAAGTAGTATGGGAGGTGAATCTCAGGTTGTTTTAGAACGGGTGCTTGGGTGAAGCTCTCCTTAAGTCTTTCGAAGGCCTGCTGAGCCTCCGTAGACCATTGAAATCGCACGTCCTTTTTGGTTAGCGATGTAATAGGTGCGCTAAGGTGTGAGAAGGATCGGATGAAGCGTCGGTAGAAGTTGGCAAATCCCATGACTTGTTGTACCGCCTTTTTGTCTTTGGGTGTTGGCCAATCGAGGATGGCCTTGACTTTGGTTTTATCCATCTCGACGTGCCCCGGTGACAGGATGTATCCCAGAAACTCGATGGATGGAGTCTCGAAGGTGCTTTTTTCGATCTTTCCATACAATTTGTGTTGACGGAGGCGAGACAGGACGAGTCGGACGTGTTGTTCGTGCTCTTGGAGAGAACGGGAGAATATCAGTAGATCATCCAAGTAAATCACCAGGAAGGTATCCAGGATGTCACAAAAGATGTCATTCAGAAAGTGTTGAAAGGCGGCTGGGGCGTTGCACAAGCCGAACGGCATGACGCGATACTCAAAGTGACCGTATCGAGAACGGAAAGTGGTCTTCCACTTGTCCCCCTGTCTCATGCGCACCAAATTATAGGCTCCTCGAAGATCAATTTTAGTGAAGATACAAGCATCCTTCACTCGATCCAGTAGTTCGGGGATCAGTGGTAACGGGTAACGGTTACGTACCGTGATTGCGTTCAATGCTTTGTAGTCGACGCATGGTTGGAGCCCACCATCTCTTTTCCCGACAAAGAAGATACCGGCCCCGGCAGGTGAAGTGGAGTGACGTATGAATCCTTTTTGGAGCCCGTCCTCAATATACTCCTTCACGGATTGGGATTCAGGAACGGACAAGTTGTAAATGCGTCCATGGGGTATGGGTGCTCCTGGAAGGAGGTCGATGGGGCAATCGTATTCTCTGTGTGGAGGTAGTGTGTCCGCCCCTTGTGCGATCGCCGGAAAACCGTTCAGGTGCGTTGGCTCTGGGTTCTGGAGTAAGGAGTCCAGCTTGTTGGATTATGGAGCCGGAGGGTGAAGGAGGCAGTGCCATGGCTTCGGCGCGACTCCTCTCTCTGTGGAGTAAAGTCTCTTGGCTGGTCTGTAGGTTCTGTACCATTTTAGCTAGGGCGGCCATCTGCTCAGTGAGAATAGCAAGAACTTGAGCTGTGCTTGCGGGTTCTTCTGTAATGCAGGGTTTGAGTCCCCCGTGAAGTGTGAGTATGGAACCCAATGGCAAGCTGTGGATAAGGAAATCAGGAGACGATGGAGAGTAAAGCAATCTTTAGTGAATCATGAATAGTAACTGAAGTCCAGAAAATAATACAGTCAAAGGTTGGAATGGAATTCGTAGGCAAGTCCCAGAAAGAACAACGGGTAATAACGGAGATGATGGCGTGGTCAATGGTACAATCCGAGTCGAAGGGTTGTAGAAGGCGGCGTAGTCGGTGGCACAATCCGGGTCGAAGGGTTGAAGAAGGCAGCGTAGTCGGTGGCACAATCCGGGTCGAGGGGTTGAAGAAGGCAGCGTAGTCGGTGGCACAATCCGGGTCGAAGGGTTGAAGAAGGCAGCGAAGTTGGTGGCACAATTCGGGTCGAAGGGTTGAAGAAGGCGGCGTAGTCGGTGGCACAATCCGGGTCGAAGGGTTGAAGATAACGTGGTCAACTAGGGAACTACGAGGAGCACTAGGAAACTGAGGCGGAAGGTACAGTTGAACCTGGTTAATGTGCTGGGAAGGAAGGCGGAATTAAATAGGGTTCATGGGATCATGGAAATACCTTTCACCTGGGTATTGTAGGTGGAGTTGAGGTACCTGGAATTTTGGTAGGTCAATGGGAGGCATTCGAGGATCTCCAGAGCAGGTGTCATGCAGTACCCCTAATCGGCCAGCCGAGGGCGCCAGAGTACCCGGTTTTATACTACTTAGGAGAGTTTGTTCTCGCGCGTGCGCACTTTCCTCTTCAGGACTCGGATTCAGTCGGCGGCGTGGGGCGTCTCCTGGCTCTCCCTCTCCATCCTGCAGATCAGGAACTTGGAGCGACGCACCACGAGGGCTCTCGGGTGAGTAGAGCACCTCTCCCAGCATGGCGGTCTGGACCGGGAGTGGGCCGCAGAGCGGGGCATGACAGGACTCTTGAAATTTGACCATAGTGAATCTCTAAGCTGGTACATTAGTGTAAGATCAGCTGTAACCCAGGGGAGATGGATCCCTTTTACTCGCACTTTACGCAGCGGGGCATGGGAATTCCAGACTTGTAGGAGCTCAGACTGAAAGTATTCAACTGCACAGTCCAGGTCTGGGATTAGGTTTAGCCTGTACCAGGGGAGCTGTTTGAGATCACTTAGGAAGGATTCAAGGATAAATTTCTTGAAAGACCTGGTGGTTATTACCTTTGGGGGAGATTTCAAGGCCTTTATTTTGCGCACGCAGTACACTAGACAATGGTCACTAAAGCTATTAGCAAGAACGCCTGCCTCCTGTATTCTATCAGGAGATGAGGAGAGAATCCAGTCCAGCAAGGTATGGTTAGGGCTTTTCATATCAATGTGAGTGGGGGAGGAGATTAATTGAGTTAGCTGCAAAGTTTTAAACAGTGAGCAGTGTTTATTGTTTTTAGGATTTAGCCAATCTGTATTAAAATCGCCGAGGACCAGCAGTTCACTTTTTTGGTTTTGGGCAAGTAGGTTATTAAGGATTTGAGATATGTCAGAGAGGGAGTGCACTGGAGAGCTCGGTGGACGATAGAACCCAGCAACAATGATTGATTTACTGAATGGGATCTCAATTATACCAGAGAGGAAAATCAAAGGTGACAGGAGAGCTAGAAGTCTGTAAGGGGGTGAACTTTATGGACTCCTCAACATAAATAACAATTCCCCCTCCTCTCTTTGCTCTGTCTTTTCTATAACATGAATACCCCTGTACTGATATGGCAGAGTCTGGTACTTTTGGGATTAACCATGACTCTGTGAGCACAATGATTTTGGGTTTGTAATAGCAGCACCAAGCCTGAAGCTCATCCAATTTAGGGAGTAAACTTCGGATGTTACAGTGCACAAATGAGAGGCCTTTTTTAGTGGGGAGGCTAAAGGTTGTGTCACGTATAGGACCAGGGTTAGTTTCCACATCATTTGCCAGGGAAAGTAGCAGAATAAATAGGAATTTGGACAGAGTTTTCTTTTGGTAATGTGGTTGCAGAGTTTTAAATCTTTGTGTAGGGGTAGAAGGGCTGGATTTTAACACTCTCCACCAGCACTCATCTAATAGGTTAAAAGAACTGAGCAGGCTGTGGTTTATTGGCACTGGTTTTCCATCCTGGGGCAGTTGGAAAGGTGTATAGAAGGAGAGAGTAGTTTTAGAGAGAAGGGATGATAAAGAAAAGAGAAGCAATAGTGGGATAAACATAGTGAAAGGTGTTGGAGGGGAGTAAACAGGAAATAGAGAGGTACCAGAGTAAATGGTGTAGGTTGCTGCGATAGAATAAACCTGCCGAATGAAAACACCGAACAGCAGGGCACTTTGTCACTTTCACTGCTGTTCGGTGTTCTCTGAATAGATTAACCATTGCGTCTCTATGGGGGATTTCACTGCCTTCAAACAGGCACCATACTGACTGGCAGTTCGCCAAAAGTTGGCGAACTGCCTTCTCTCTGTATGGCCAAATGGCCCCGAACTGTCATCGTACGGGGAAATTCCCTGTTCGGTGACATTTCGGTACAGATTGGCTCTCTCTGAATAACCCCTTTTTGTTTTTTTGCAAAATACTTTTGCGTAATGTAGGAACAAAGAAATGAACTGTATAAAAAAGCAAATTACTCAACTTCAAACTACTTAACTTTTTTTTCCATTTATTCTGCTTTAGCTTAGATTTTGCAAATTGCTTGTCAACAAACACAACTTACTTTGTAGTCAATAAACCCCTTTGAGTGTTTAAGTAGCTTTTCTCTCCAATGGTTACCTTAACTGATGTCAATAGCACAGCTAACGTTTACATTTTTACTACATTTTAGATCTATTTTTGTGGTTGGTTACACAGTGGAATGCTAAAAACAACTTAAAAATAATGATAATGCAATGAAGATAGAGAACAAAATATAATTTAATACTCGTGGTATTGCGCAAACCATGTCTAAAATCTTGAAATCCTTTATTCAAAGTATTGGGGAGGTTAATAAGACATGTCGAACACCAATACTAGATATTATGATGTTATGAATATATTCCTGCAACACTTTTTGATGTAAGACATATTGTGTATGTAACAATATTCTCGAAGCAAGTATATGTTTGATTTTTGTCAAGCCATTATCAATATAATATCAAAAAAGCAATTTTTTCCAAAATACAAAGAAAAGAGTTGAAAATTTAAAATGTATGGGTATTGCACAGCAAAAAACAAAGTTTTCCCTCCACTTTGAGCTAGCGCCTATTCTTGAGGCTGAAGATCAGTGACCAATGAAATGCTTCTCTCGAGGCCATACATATAAACCATGCACAAAAAAACATAAGTACACACTGTGATAATGTGCGTGACAAGGTCTGTGACAAAATTTCGATTTCACTTTATTCTGTTGCCTAAACAAGTAGCATGAATGGACCAAAATGTTAGGGTTAGGATTAATACTATCCTGAAAAGTAATTCTAACCCTAAAACAAGCACATGTAGTAGCCACACGCTAACCCTAAACTAATCATATGTAGTAGCCACACGCTAACCCTGAAACAATCATATGTAGTAGCCTAGCCACACGCTAACCCTGAAGCAATCATATGTAGTAGCCTAGCCACACACTAACCCTGAAACAATCATATGTAGTAGCCACACGCTAACCCTGAAACAATCATATGTAGTAGCCTAGCCACACGCTAACCCTGAAACAATCATATGTAGTAGCCACACGCTAACCCTGAAACAATCATATGTAGTAGCCACATGCTAACCCTGAAACAATCATATGTAGTAGCCACACGCTAACCCTGAAACAATCATATGTAGTAGCCACACGCTAACCCTGAAACAATCATATGTAGTAGCCAGTACCACACGCTAACCCTGAAACAATGATATGTAGTAGCCACACGCTAACCCTGAAACAATCATATGTAGTAGCCACACGCTAACCCTGAAACAATCATATGTAGTAGCCACATGCTAACCCTGAAACAATCATATGTAGTAGCCACACGCTAACCCTGAAACAATCATATGTAGTAGCCACACGCTAACCCTGAAACAATCATATGTAGTAGCCAGTACCACACGCTAACCCTGAAACAATGATATGTAGTAGCCACACACTAACCCTGAAACAAACACATGTCGAAATCATACGTTAACCCTAAAACAGTTACATGTATTAACAGCACGCTAACCCTAAAAGAAGCACATATGTTAAATAACCACACACTAACCCTAAAACAAGCACATGTCGTAACCAGACGTTAATCCTAAAACAAGCGCATTTAGTAACCACACGCTAACTAGAGGTGTACATTTGTTTCGTAACGAATTTTAATTCATTTGAAAATTCTTTAATTTGCATTTTGGAAGTACTTCCAAATTAACGAATTGGTTTCATCCGAATTGAAACAAAACAAAATGGTATATAACGAAATTGATTCTTTATACTGTTTCAGAAGAGAACCATTGATTGAATGATTGATTTTATTCTTTTTTTTTAGTGGTCTGAATGGATTTCGAATTGATACCAAATTACAAACGAAATTATGAAAATGAATCAGTTTCGTTTTACTGTTTCACAAAGCACTCGTCTCTGTCAGTTGGCTGTGGTGCTGAATGTGTTGTATTCAACACCACAGGCCAATAGAGAGCTCAACCTTAGCTTGCCATTTAACCCTCATGTTTAACCGTCAACAAGTCGAATTGTGTAGGATAGCGTCACTGACACACACACCAAAGTATGTTCAGCTGCTTACACTAACATATTTTGTCATGCTATGTCAGTTACAGAAACAAAATAAACCAAAGTATGCAAACACACACACAGTTACACTTTCACTTGCCCCAAATACACAGCCACACTATGCCACTAAGACAAATACACTTCAGAAGACTGTGTTCCTTACAGAAACACACAAAGACATACTATTTCACTCACAAAAACATACAGGGTAATTCAAAGAGAATAGTAAAGCCACCGCACGTTCGGTGACTTTTCGTTCTCTTCAATTCGGTTTGATTTGGGGATTCCCATTTTGGCAACCCTGCTGTGTATTCAGCAAGCACCACAGTGTCCCCGATTTGCAGGGAAAGGTGGCCGCAAACCCACCGAAAACTCACCACAAAACCCGGCAAACGCACACCGAAACCCTCAAAAATATCTGGATTAACCCACCGAAAACGCAGGAAAAACCCGAACAGGCGTCGATCACATGCATCACAGCCGCCGGAAAAATCCGACACCGCAGACGAAGGCAGTCAGGGTTATCCAAAGAGATCCGAATTGCTTGAGAAAGGTAACCGAACGCTGAAAATCAGCGTTCGGTTACCTTTCTTGGCCATTCAGCTATCCAGAGAGCAGGCAATTCGCCAAATCCTAGCGAATTGCCTGCACATACGGTGCCTGTTCGAGGGCAGTGAAATCCCCATGAAAAAGCACTGCTTCGGCTATTGATAGAACGAAAACCAGCAGTGAAAGGTTCCCGAAATGCCCTGCCATTCAGTGGTTTAATTTGGCAAGTTAATTCAGGAGAATCCCATAGGCTTCAATGTTAAAAATATTCCCGTTTTAATTCAATATCTAATAAACCGTTCATTATAAAATTCTGCAGTAAAGAGTCTCTTATCTATAGATTTTTTAGGATACTTTAAGCATTTTTCTGAATTTTTTTTTCTTAAGTTTACTTATTTTTTCTGTAACAGCCCTCTTTATTATCATTCCCTGGACCTCATATTCAAATTTCAGACATTTTTGCTCAGTAGTTTCTTTGCAAACAGCTTTTCACTTTCATACATTCATACAAACTGTTTTGCTAATTTATTCACCTCCCTCTGTCTGCGGTGTCGGCTTTCTCCGGAAGCTTCGCTGCGTGTGATCGGCTCCTGCTCGGGTTTTTCCGACGTCTTCGGCGGGTTAATCCAGATGTTTTTGCGGATTTTCGGCGTGCATTCAGCAGGTTTTGCGGTTAGTTTTCATCAGGTTTGCTTTAGCTTTTCCCTGCAATTCGGGGACCCTGTGGTGCTTGCTGAATACACCGCAGGGTCACCGAAATGGGATCGGCAACATGAACCGAATTGAAGAGAAAGAAAAGTCACCGAACGTGCGGTGACTTTTCGAATCTCTTTGGATAACCCTGAGTGAATAAATTAGAAAAACAGTTTGCTTGAATGTTTGAAAAGTGAAACGCTGTTTGCAAAGAAACTACAGAGCGAAAATGGCTGAAATTTACATATGAGGTCCAATGAATGATAATAAAAAGGGCTGTTACAGAAAAAAATAAGTAAAGTTAAACAAATTTAAAAAAAATTGGAATTTAAAAAAAAGAAAATCCCGAAAAATGCTTAAAATATCCTATAAAATCTAGAAATAAAGAGACTCTTTACTGCAGAACATTATATTGAACGGTTTATTAGATATTGCATTAAAACGGGAATATTTTTAACATTGAAGCCTATGAGATTCGCCTGAATAAACCTGTCGAATGAAACCACTGAATGGCAGGGCATTTAGGGAACCTTTCACTGCTGGTTTTTGTTCTCTGAGTAGCCGATGCATTGCTTCTCTATGGGGATTTCACTGCCCTCGAACAGGCACCGAACAGGCACTGTATGTGCAGGCAATTCGCCAAGATTTGGCAAATTGCCTGCTCTCTGGATAGCTGAATGGCCAAGAAAGGTAACCGAATGCAGATTTTCAGCGTTCAGTTCCCTTTCGGCAGCCATTCGGATTTCTTTAAATAAGCCTGATATTCTTTCAAATTATGTCACCAACAGAAACAAAATGTTTCACAATAACACACAAATTTACACACCCATATTCGCATATTTGCATGCTGACCACAGTCACTTCTCTCAAATATCTAGGTATGTGGTTAGACCCAAATCTATCCTTTGGCCCCCACATCGAAAAACTTTCATCTAAAATTTACCCCAAACTAGGCGCCCTGTACAGAAACAAATCCTGCCTGAGCCCCGCGGTAAGAAAGCAGATTGTACAACAAATGCTTATGCCAGCTTTTGAATACGGAGATGTAGTGTATGCAGCTGCCCCGCAAATACACCTCCAGAAACTCACTACATTGTATAACTCATTCTGTCGCTTTGTGCTACAATGTAACTACATGACCCACCATTGTGACATGTTAAAAGAACTAAACTGGCCATCGCTGGAATCTAGACGCACTCTTCACCTTTCCAGCCTGGTGTTTAAGAGCTTTTCTGGGAAGCTGCCATCCTACCTGAATAGACTGCTTCCCCCAGCAGTTCCCTCATCCTATAACCTCCGATCCAGGACCTGCACCTTACTTGCAATACCACAATACAAAAAGAAAGGGTCTCGATCCTCATTTTCCTACAGAGCACCGCAATTATGGAATAACCTCCCAGATGCCATCAAATCTTCCCCCAGTCTAAAGTCCCTTAAGAGCTCCCTATTAGCATACCTCAATACAGAATGCACCTGTAAACATGCAACATAGTGACTATATTTCCTACATATTTATTTTCCGTTAATCTGTGTATTTTGTTTTGTGTTAATTTCTTGCATTTTACTACTTTGTATTTCTGTAACCATTCAATGTTCTTGAACCCAGGACATACTTGAAAACGAGATAAATCTCAATGTATCTTTCCTTGTAAAATCCTTTATAAATAAATAAAATATACACATTCAGCCTCACTTTGTGACATAGAAACACTCTGGTATACTATGTGACTTGCACAACACACTCAGGTAACTATGTCGCTTATGCAAACACACTCAGACATACTAAGTCACTCACATAAAAACATTAGACACACATTGTGTCTATATCACACAAACACTCTATGGGTTATTTAATAAGCCCCGAACTTGCCACTGAATTGCACCGAACGGGGAATTTCACAGTACGGTGCAATTTTGCAGCAGGTCGTTTATTCGCTAAACTGTCAATTCGCCAAATACTGGTAAATTGACAGCGAAATACAGAGCAGTTCGCCGCAGAAAGCCTTCAGTGGCAGTAAAATTGTCCCATAGAGAAGTAATGATTAAAATATTCACAGCACGCCAAACTGCACCGAAGTGTCAGTGAAATGCCCTGATTTTCAGTGATTCGGTCAGACAGGTTTAAACAGGCGAATCCCATAGGATTCAATGTAAAAACGCAATATCTTTTTTTTTTTTAAAAAAATATTAAAGACCTTTTTTATAGGATTCAATGTAAAAAAATATTTCCTTTGCATTTTCAGCAAACCGTCTTTTTATTTATTGGAACATCTTTTTGTATTTTACTTAAATTTTTAGGTGAAATTTTTGATTCACGATTTCTTTTTAATATTCTTTTTTATTTTTGTAGACCGTTTATTATTTTTTGTAGGACCCTTTATTATTTAGACAAATTTTTATTAGTAGAATAGCAGAGTTTTGTTTTTTTGTTGCAGTTCAGCAGCGTTCAGCAGACATTTCAGCGGTAAGTTCGGTGGCATTTGGCGGGCAGTTCGGCACTCTTTGGTAGCAGTCGGAGATCAGTTCAGAGACCTTCGGTATCGTTTGGTGGTCAGTTCGGAGGCTCCACGTTCGGCCACACTTCGGGGGCCCTGTGGTAAATAGTGAATTCACTGCAGGGTCTGCAAAATGGAATCGCCGAATCGCACCGAAGTGCGCTGAACCAGTAAGCGCCGTAATTTCAATGAAATTTCAGTGCTTTTTGTATAACCTCTTATGACATTGCGATTAAGACTTACATGTTTAATCAAATGAGTTAAATAATTGTTTGTGCAGATATCAGAAAGACCTCATAAAAATGAGATTTATATTAAAAACGTTCATTGCATATAGCTGTCCTGTGGGTTTTCCAGACTACTGAAAAGAGTGATCACTAAGCCAACTTATTAGCATGAAATCATTCTGAACAATCCTCTGTACAGGTCATACTTTTCATAACACAAGTTCATTGTATAATTCTAAACGTTAACAGTGGCAAATGCGTCTTAAGTGGGGATATAATATAATGTGTTGATGTGTTGTCTCCAGGGAGATTGAGGGATAGTAATTACTCATCACATCAATTACGTCTGACTCTAGCAGTGTAAGGGCTAGGAAACTGAAATATTGTCTAAAACAAACAAACTTAAATTGTTTCAAAGAAAGCATGCAACATGTAGACAGGTTTTTTTTCTCTTTTGACAAATGTAAAGTTTTTGGGCGAAAACTCCACTCTAAAACATGTTTAACAAATGTCCTAGAATAAGTTGTTTTAGGTCCATGGCATGCTTGATATTTTTCATATAGATACTGATCTGTGCCATCACAGGGTCTGTTCACGACAAAAGTTATTATCTCAGGGCTTTGGACAAAGTACATGAAAACTGTGTGCGTGTATAAATATATATACACACTGTAGTTTGATATTGCTACGAACTGGAAACTGTGAACAGAATAAAACCTTTGCTATCGTCATGAAATTCATTCATCCTTGTATGTGTGATTAAGCCTTAGGTCCTTCAGTATCACATATTGATTTATTACATCATAATAATCCAATACGGGAAACATATATGTTCAAAGAGTAGTTCTTTTTAAAGCAGGTAAAATGGGTAAGGATATCCATCACTGGAGGTGTATGCAAACTAATTTCATTATGGGTTTTGTTAATGACATATATGTGAAACGTTAGGAGTATGTATAGGGATCAAGGTTGGACTGACCAATAGGGCACTGCCCTTGGGCAGTGGCCTAAGAGGAACTGGCCCCCCCCCTAAGGCTTGGTCAGGCCTGCCCTTTCTGCCACCACCAATAAAATCCTATAGAAATATTGTCAGCATCCAGCTTTAATGTAGTTAAGCAGTGAAGAGCGATGCAGGGGCTGCAGCGCTACACCCCCACACTTGCAATGCGTGTGAATGCATAGGAATTAAAGGTCTGGAGGGGTGCTTGGCAGCTTCCCAACTATGCTGCCAGAGCTGCAGTGAGTGAGTGATGGCGGCTGCAGCAAAACATTAGCTATTTTATTCATTTTGGGAATAATGTAGAGAATTCTGTATACATACAAACAGAAAAAAATGGCGTCGCGCCCATACTCACCAGAGCGGCTGCTACAGCCAGGAGTAACTACAAAGTTCATGTATAAAACATAACAGGAAAAAAAGATGTCATCTGTGGTAATTTCTATACAATTCTATGTGCAACAAAACACAATTAGAGGTTTTAGTTTGCTCGAATGGCCATTGAAGCGTAAGCTCACTCATCCCATCAAGGCACCTCTTTGTAGAGTGAGTAACTAACCAATGTGACCAAAAGACGCTCCTCTGAGTAGCTGCATGCTCTCTTGCTGCTTTTTTAGCTAAGAGGCAGAAAAATGGTGGGTTACATTTACACACTCACCAAGCACTTCCCATTTGGGGTTGAAAACAAAAACATTGGAAAAGGAACAGCAGCAAAAATCTGGTGTTACTATATTGTAGGTACTTACTCTACGAAGAGGTGCCTTGATGGCTTGAGTGAGCTTACGCTTCAATGGCCATTTGAGCAAACTAAATCCTCTAATTGTGTTTTGTTGCACATGGTATTGTATAGACACAAGCGCAGATTACATCTTTTCTTTCTTGTTATGTTTACATGAACTGGGTTGTTACTCCTGGCTGTTGCAGCCGCACTGGTGAGCATGGGCGCAATGCCATTTTTTCTGTATGTATGTATATTATATTGTTGTAACACCAATTAAGTCATATTTGCTGCTGTTCCTTTTTCCATGTTTTTATTTTCAACCCCAAATGGGAAGTGTTTGGTGAATGTATAAATGAAACCCAACATTTTTCTGCCTCTTAGCTGAAAAGCATCAAGAGAGCATGCAGCTGCTCAGAGGAGCGTTTTTTGGTCACATTGGTTAGGTACTCACTCTATGAAGAGGTGCCTTGATGGGGCGAGTGAGCTTACACTTCAATGGCCATTTGAGCAATCTAAAACCTCTTATTGTGTTTTGTTGCACATGGAGTTGTATAGAAACGAGCGCAGATTACATCTTTTTTTCTTGTTAGAGAATTCTGTAATTTACGTGCATGCATTACGTGTATTTGGGCAGTGCTTGAATGTGGGTGCGCCTTGAATACGGATGAGGCACATTGGAGCCCCATGATCTCCTATTGCTCTGGGCCCTGTCAATTGTCAATCTTCGCTGAAGTGGTATATTTAATTGTGCACACTGTCAGGGCAGCCATCAGGGGGTGCCAGCCTGTCATATGTTCAGGGTCCCAGTGGCTCCAGGGGGCCCTGTCCAAACCCTGTGCACTTTGTCTAAGTGACACAGACATAAGGATACCCCATGCCACCCAGGACTGGCCCATGAAGATATCAACAAATTTTCTGGTGGGCTGCGGCATCTGGGGATGGTAAAAGCTCTCTGAATTAGTATGGTCTGTGCAAGGCTGAGGTGCAGATCAAAGCTCTCCCACAATGGAACACTTTATCCCCTATATACTGAAATGGAAGAGTTTATTGAAATGGGCAGCTGAAGGAAGGGGGCCCAGTTCAATGATTTAGTAAGGGGGCTCATAAAATCTGATGGCAGCCCTGCTTACTGTCTTTGTTTAGGTGGACCATAGATCATAGTCTATGGATGGATACAAAGTGACGGCAAGTTAAAACAGGACTTCATCCATCAATCGAATTATGCATTTTCTATATATACACCCCATAAGTGAGTTAGCAGAGTTTTGACAAATATATATCTGTAGTTTTTGCAAAATAGTCCCATATACAGTACATTTGAAAGGGTGCTCAAAAGTTTTTTATTACCAAATTACAATCCGCCTTTTCCAATGTCCATGAGTACATAACTTGTGAAATTAATTTTGCTCTACAAATTTGTGGATCCTAAAACAGTTCATAATTATTTACTAAAATGTTTCAGGAAACGAGAGTTGAAATCAGTTTATCTGCTTTAAAACATAAAAAAAATATTTTCCTTAGAAACTAAGAAATATAGTGAACAGTAAGGAGAGCAGAAACATCTGAGGATGATCCAGGCCATACTCTCTGGGTGATGGCATGTCTCATGGGTTGGGTGGGAGAAAATGGTTCAATAGTGTGAATTTATTCATGACCCGTCAATGCCAACATAAATGATGCTTTGTGTAAGCTAATTTGTAGCAGCGTACATGTCTACTATTCATTAATAACTTCAAACTATTGATTCAGTAAATTTGCACGGTAAGCAGTAACGGCTGTATTTCCTCGGTAATGTTTTAGATTCTGTTGTATAAATGTTTAAAAGTCTTAATCCCCCATCAAGCATTAATTATGATTTCATTTTACAGCTATCCCATCTCAATCTTTGTTCTGACAATAATTTTTGTAGATTATCGGACACGAAAATGTGTCCTGACTAACTGCTCCTGACTATTAGGACTACACCTTGTCTGAAAGGCCCGGCAACCCGTTCTATTTTTAAGAATACATGTTTTTACTTTTACTCACTATTGGTTAACGTCTTTCTCTTCCCAGTCACTTTGTGATAGAGTGGTTTAAACAGGGCAAAATGTTAACTCCTTAAACAGCATGGAATTTTCCAGAAAACCATTGGCATGGCTTTTTGGAAATAATTTTTTTTATATATATATATTTAAAAGTTTTATTTTGAAATCAAGCCAGCAATGTAACATACAGAAGGTATAAGAACAGCCAAAAAGGGTCATCATTGGGAACAAAGCTATAAAGGGAAAGGGAAAAGGACACTTAGACTGATAAATGATGGCGGAACCATGGAGGTGGTTGAGACTGCAGGTAATAAACGAGTAGGGCATCAGGAGGAGAATAAATAATAATAATAAAGAAAAAATAATCCACCTCTGGGGAGGGTGGAGAAAAGGTGGGGAACTACCAGAAAGAGCAGCATTCCTGGCTCGCCCCAGGAACCCCACAGGGAACAGGGGGCCATGGAAGAGGTCACACGGCCGGGCAGCCTGGGGCCAGAGGAAATGGACAGGGCCATGGGACCCATGCCAATGGCTCACCCAGGGCAACCCAACGTCCCACACACCTGAAAAATAAATAAAAATATTTTTTTTTCCCGAAAAAATAAAAAGGGAAGGGGGGGGAAGGGCAAATGCCCGTTCTGTCACAGAGAACCACATCTTGGGTACGGTAGACAAAGTCTGCAAAAGGAGTGTCCAAAGCAGGGGAGAGTGGGTGGGGGGGTCCTCATACAAAGAGCCCCATCCCAGAAGGGCAAAATAGAGTCCTCTAGAAGAGTGTCCAGGGGGTTGGGGTGTCATCAGGGGGTAGAGGGGGCTAGGCAGCGGCCACAAAGTCTGAGGTAAGGGACACAGACGTTCGCCTGGTCGGGGATTCTTAACCAGTGTCCAGAAACAGGGGGACATACAGAGCACCGACACCGAAAACCTCAGGAGCCAGACACCGCCACAGAGCCTCAACTGGGAAGGCAAGCCACCATCCAGGAGAAGGGACAGGACACGGAAGGTGTTCATCCCCACAGGACCAGAGGCACCGCCACAGAGCAGGACCTCCAGCAGAGTCACAGCAGTGGCAGATTGACCCTCGACAACTGGGACCAGCCGGCGATCGTCATGGGATTCCAGATTCCAGGTAAGCGCCACCAGCCGAACTGTGGGCAGCACCGCCGGCATCCGTTCCACCTCATTACTAGGGATGAGCCGTACACCCCCGAGTTCGGTTCGGGGCTGAACCCGAACTTCCCATATGTTCGGGTCCGAACCCGAACCCGAACTCCATGCAAGTCAATGGGGCTGAAAATTAGGTTTTTAGAGTGCCCTCCAAGAGGGCATATAGGCTACATATTTGCCATAAAAGGTGTATGGGGGTCCGGGTAGTGCCCTGGGGGACAGGAAACAAGGACAAAAAGTTTAAAAAAAATGTTTTTAAAGGGACAGTGAGTTCTCCATGAAATAAAGGTTAAAAATAAAAACCAAAAATGCCTTCAAATATCGTGCCTAGGAGGTCCCCATAACCTGCCCGTGAAGTGGCGGATTTCTAGGGTGAATAGAAACACTTAAAAACCAAAAAATGACGTTTCATATGACGGTAAATGCTTTTCCTTTAATCTATCCATAAACAACTGCTTGGGGCGGCAGTCTGTATGAAAAGAGGAGACATTTTCGTACACGCAGAAAAAGTTTACTGATTTTTTTGGCTAAATTATTGTGAAACTTATGCAGGCTTTGGATGAAAGTAACAATAGGTGCTTCAAAATTGGTCCTTTAGCGTCCCCAACAGTGCCGTCACACCGTAACCCCTCTGAGGATATGAATCTGATACAGGCGTCAGTGGCAGTGCACCCAAATATTGTGCTTTTGGTGCCAGGCCTGCAAGTACTATCATACAGTAACCCCTCTGTTGCATTGTGGAAGAATGCAGGGGTGAACCTTGCGGTCCTATATTAAAAAGATATGCATCTGGTTAAGGCCTCAGTGCACCCAGATATTCTGCCTTTGGTGCAAGACTGCCAGGCCAGCAAATATCATCATACAGTAACCCCTCTGTGGTATTGTGGAAGAATGCAGGGGTGGACCATGTGGTCCTATATTGAAAAGTTTTTTATCTGGTAATGGGCGTCAGTGCACCCAGATATTGTGCCTTTGGTGCCAGGCCAGCAAGTATCATCATACAGTAACCCCTCGGTGGTATTGTGGAAGAATGCAGGGGTGGACCATGTGGTCCTATATTGAAAAGATATGATTCTGGTCAAGGCGTCAGTGCACCCAGATATTGTGCTTTTGGTGCCAGGCCTGCAAGTGCCATCATAATACAGTAACCCCTCTGTGGTATTGTGGAAGAGTGCAGGGTTGGACCCTGCTGTTCAAAAAATTAAAATGATATAAATCTAGCACAGGCGTCATTGCAGCCAAATATTGTGCCTTTCATGGCAGCAAGTGCCTTCACACTTTAACCCTTTTGTGGTATTGTGGAAGAGTTCAGTGCTGGAGGTTTTGTGAATGCAGAAGAGGACATCCCCGATCTATTCCATTACTTCAGCATCAGGGGATTGATAGCTGCTGATTCAGGACTGATTCATTTTTCGAAATGTCAGCCGGTATACAGAGTCGGTGGACAGATGCACTCTTTTGTCTGTGACAAAACCTCCAGCGGCACAGAACGTCCTTTCGGAAAGCACGCTAGATGAAGGGCAACCTAGTAGCTGCATAGCATATTGGCTAAATTCTGGCCAGTGATCCAATCTCAACACCCAGTAAGCCAGTGGATCATCTGCTGGAAAGGTATCCAGGACTGCCCTTGCCCCTAGGTAGTCCTGCACCATATGGTGAAAACGCTGTCAATGGGTGCCTACATTTGACGTCCCTGGGCGTCGAGGACTAAAAAAATTAAAAAATGCATCAGTTAAGCAGCCCTGGCCTTCACCACTATTCCTTTGATCATCCGCAGCCTCAGAAGCACGTGTGTCAGCACTTGGTAATCTACCAGTGCCTGGAAAGGTGTTACACAAGTGTCGCTTTAGAGCGTTCTCAAGTTTTTTCATCCTGTGCTCCCTATGTGCGGGCAGGATGAGCTCTGCAACTTTACCCTTGTATTGTGGATCAAGAAGGGTTGCCAACCAGTAATGATCCCTCTCCTTGATAGCACGAATCCTGGGGTCCTTTAGCAGGCTTTGCATCATTAGGGAGCCCATGCAGCGTAGGTTGGAGGTGGCATTAGCTTCCGAGTCTTCCTGGTCAATGAGGATGACCGTATCGTGCGCTTCCTCCTCCCAGCCACGCACTAGCCCTTGTGTTTCTGGGCACACAATACCCTCCCTTGAGGAATCCCCACCTTCAATGCCCCCACTACTTATATATTCTGCCTCCTCCTCATCCTCCTCCTGTCTGATCTGAGTAGGACCCGCTGGAATGCTGTCTGCGGAAAGACTGGGGCCTTGAGAGCTAGGGAAGGCCTCCTCTTCCTCCCGCTGCTCTGCCTCTAGAGCCACATCTATAATTCCCTGCAGAGTGTGCTCCAGCAGGAACACTAAAGGAATTGTGTCACTGATGCATGCACTGTCCCTGCTCACCATCCTCATTGCCTCCTCAAATGGTGACAGTACAGTGCATGCATCCTTGATCATCAGCCACTGCGGGGGGGGGGAAACCAAGCTGACCTGAACCTGTCCTTGTGCCATACTCACACAGGTACTCGTTGATGGCCCTCTGCTGCTTGTGCAGACGCTGCAGCATTGCTAATGTCGAGTTCCACCTGGTGGGCATGTCACAGATCAGACGGTTTGTGGGAAGGTGGAATTCTCTTTGAATTTCTGCCAGGCAAACGCTTGCTGGGAATGACCGTCTGAAGTGGCTGCAGACTTTTCTGGCCAGGATGAGAAGCTCTGGCAGCCCTGGGTACTTGGTTAGGAAACGCTGTACCACCAGATTTAGGACGTGTGCTAGGCATGGTACATGCGTCAATTTACCCTTGCGTAGGGCGGAGAGAAGGTTGCTGCCATTATCACAGACGATCATTCCCAGCTGAAGCTGGCGTGGTGTTAACCATCTCTGCACCTGCCCCTGCAGAGCTGACAGAATTTCTGGCCCGGTGTGGCTCCTGTCCCCTAAACAAACCAGCTCAAGCACAGTATGGCTTCTTTTTGCTTGAGCCATTGCGTAGACCCTGTCAGGCGTCGGTTTAACTGCCACTTCGCCAGAGACAGAGAAGGAGAAGGAGGAGGAGGAGGAGGAGGAGGAAGAGGGAGAGGTGGTGGTGGTGGAGCACACAGACCTCATACAAGCAGCTTTCTGGAGGCGTGGTGGCTGAACAAGCTCCAGCACAGAGCCCCGTCTTGGATCCCTCCCAGCTGCAATCAGAGTTACCCAGTGTGCCTTGAAGGAAATGTAACGACCCTGTCCATGCTTGCTGGACCACGTGTCTAAAGTCACATGCACCTTGTTGCTGACTGCCTTTCCCAATGACTGGATAACATTGTCTTCCACGTGCTGGTATAGTGCTGGAATGGCCTTGCGTGAAAAGTAATGGCGTTTTGGAACCTGCCACTGTGGTACAGCACATTCAGCAAATTCACGGCAGGGAGCAGAGTCCACCAGCTGGAAAGGCAGCAGCTGCAATGCGAGTAATTTTGCTAAGCTGGCATTTAGACGCTGTGCTTGGGGATGGTTGGGACTATATTTTTTCTTTCGCTGCAGCAGCTGCGGCAACATAATCTGACTGCGTAAATCTTCAGCTGCTGGGATGATGTCACATTGTGAGGAAGGACCTGGTACATCCATTACTGTAGCATCATTCCTGTCGGTGGAGGTTGTAGGCAATGACATGGCAGGACATACAGTGGGGGTAGAGACAGATGAGGAGGAGGAGGACCTACGCAAAGTTTTGCGCCAACGGGATGTGTGGCAGTTGTTCATATGTCGCCTCAAGCACGTGGTACCCAAGTGTCCGGTATCTTTCCCACGCTTAAGCCTCATCTGACATAGATTACAAATAGCAACGCTGTGCTCTACTGCACATTTCTTAAAGAACTCCCAGACAGCAGAGTTTCTGCATGTGTTCTTTGAGACAACAGCGCTCTGCACTGGAGCAGCTCTGACATGTGATGCCTTGGACTGGCTAGTGCTACGGTTGGTCACAGAGGATGTTGTGCCTCGTGTTTGCTGTGCCTCCTCCTCCCCCTCTTCCTCACTTAATTCCTCTGTTCGATCAGGCACCCAGGTGGAGTCAGTGACCTCATCATCATTGTCATCATCACCCCGTCACTGGAGCCAACTTGGAAAGTATGCTGCAGCTGCTGGGGCAACATGAGTGCCAGTTATTTGTGTGTCATCACTGGCACCCCCTTCCTCTACGTTGATTATACTCCCTTCCTCAACCTCAGAGATTGAATCAGAGCACTGTACTTGCTGCGCATCCTCAAGCAGCATGTCACTCTCATTGTAGTCAAACAATTCAGCTGACTCCTCCGTGTGTGATAGCGAGGCTACGGCAGGCGTAGCTGTGGACATGTAGGCTGCATTAGATGCTTTGGCAGCTGAGGTGGACTGTAAAGCACTAGAAGCCTAGCTGGCAGAGGACTCGGAGGATGAGGAAGGCCTGGTTAGCCAATCCACCAAGTCCTCTGTATGTTGCTGCTGCTTAAGACGGCCAGCACCAGTTAGAAAGAACAAGCGTGCCCCTGCAGAGGATGCATCACGTCCACCATGACCAGAGACACAGCCTCCCGACACAGGGGCTGCTTCCCCTCTTATCTGTGTCTGGGAGCGTCTGCCTGTCCTTTTTGTTCTTTCAGACATGGTGAGTGATATATAGATTAATATATACAGAACTCTGATTCAACTCTGGTATAAAGATTTAAAGAACTCTGGTATAACTCAGTGAGACACCCTGATAGCTGGCAGCCAGTGACAAGACACAGATTACAAGTCTCAGACACCTCCTATAAATCAGTGAGACCCCTTGATGGGTGGCAGTGAAACCTCCTATAAATCAGTGAGACCCCTTGATGGGTGGCAGCCACTGAGAACACACGGATTATAACAATTCCCAAATGTTTTTAAGAAATTAGTGAGCCCCAAAATACTGCGTGGTACTGGCTGTGTGACAAAAGACAGATCACCTCAATTCACAAATGTTTTAACCCTTTCGCTGCTGAGGCTTTTCCCGCCCCTGTGCTGAGGTCATTTTTTACCTGTTTTGCGCATCATGTTTAAACGTGTTTTGAAGGCTTATTTTAGTATATGACACCGACATATTATATATCGTTCTTTCCGTCAGACTCGGTAGATTCATAATATGTCATTATTATATGTATACGTTATGTCATGTCTGTATATTATAACAAAAAATGCAATAAAATATGTATTTTCAATAATTTACAACGTGTAAAGTGTTTTTTTCCACATTTTAACATGCGAGCAATTGCGGTTATATTTTGTATGGGGTGCGCTTGTTAAAAAAATTAGAGATGGGGTCTCGTTACATTTTTTTTTGGGGAAAATGACACTATTTTTAACAAACGCACCGCATACAAAAATCGTTAGTGCAGCATCATTGTTCACATTATAATTGAAATGGGAACAATATTGCTGCATTAACAAACCCAAAAAAATAAAAAAAAAGTGTTTATTTTTTTTTTTTTTATTTTTTTTTTAATTTTTTTTTAAATTTTTTTACAAATTTTTTAACTTTCATGTTTGGTATCGTTGGAACGGCCATGCTCTGGCCGATCCAACGATATCAAAATTTAACCCCTAGCTGCCACGGATCGGGAGATAGGGAGTTCATTGGAACTCCCTATCTCCACACTTGGTGGCAGTTAGGGGTTAATGCTAGGACTGGCGTCATCGTGCTACGCACGATGACGCCAGTCCTCTGGGGGAGTTCCCGGAAGCTTGGCCGACATCCAAGATGTCGGCCAGCTCCCGGGAAGGATCGCGAATCGGCGCTTTTCAGCGCCGATTTGCGATCCAGCTCCCCAGGGGTTAATGCCAGGCATCATTTGGAAGGGCAGGCTGTGCCCTTCCAAATGATGCCTGGGTTAAGCCCCTGTGTGCCACCGATCGGGAGGGAGAGAGGTCCGAAGGACCTCCCCCCCCTCCCTTTCAGGCGCCTCCTCCGCACATGCTCAGCGCGTCCTCAGCACACCAGCGGTAATGCTGAGGACGCGCTGAGCGCGTCCTTAGCATTGAAGTGGTTAAAGAAATTCGTGAGCCCCAAAATACTGCATGGTACTGGTTGTGTGACAAGACACAGATCACCTCAATTCACAAATGTTTTAAAGAAATTAGTGACACCCAAAATACTGCGTGGTATTGGTTGTGTGACAAGACACAGATCACCTCAATTCACAAATGTTTTAAAGAAATTAGTGAGCCCCAAAATACTGCGTGGTACTGGTTGTGTGACAAGACACAGATCACCTCAATTCACAAATGTTTTAAAAAAATTAGTGAGCCCCAAAATACTGCGTGGTACTGGTTGTGTGACAAGACACAGATCACCTCAATTCACAAATGTTTTAAAGAAATTAGTGAGCCCCAAAATACTGCGTGGTACTGGCTGTGTGACAAGACACAGAAGATCACCTCAATTTGCAAATGTTTTAAAGAAATTTTTAACCCCCAAAAAGACTTGCTGGCTGTGTGACAAGACACAGAAGATCACCTCAATTCACAAATGTTTTAAAGAAATTTGTAAACCCCAAAAAAATCTTGCTGGCACAGTGACAAGACACACATCACCTAAATTCCATGATATTTGGTAGAAATGAGACCCCCCCAAACCCCCCCAGTAGCGTGGCAGACCGGCAGTAACAACACACAACTATCTCCTCTGAAATTTCCTCTGAAATGCGTGCAGAATCGGCACGTGGAAACGTTAAATAGTGTGCTGCGGGACTTAGCTCTGTGAGCCCATGATTGGGCAAAATTTGCCCAATCAGGACTCTGAGCCGTGATTGGCATACTGTTGAACCTGTCTTGCACCAGACCTGTGGTCAGGTGCAAGGCTGTAGCCAATTACGAGCTTCAGGCCAGTGGGAAAATGCATTGTGGTCCATTGTGGTCGAACATGCGGCGAACACCCGGAAATGTTCGGTGTTCGCGATCTAATCGAACAGGCTAAATTCGGGTCGAACTCCGAACCGTCCGAACCGAACAGCTCATCCCTACTCTTTACCAGCCCAAGTCTCAGGACCCGTCGGCTCCATTACTGCTGCAGGATCAGGTTGCCCTGCATCAGGCCATCCACTCGAGACGCGCTCTCCGGTGTCCCCAACGACCGGCATATCCTCTCCGGATCGCAGCACCAGAACCTCAGAGCACCAGATCTTCCGCAGCTCCCCGAAGAGGCGCCAAAGGTCCCCCCTAGTAGCAGGTTGATCATCTGCAGGCCTGCCATAAATCAGCTGCAGGCAGCTTCCAGTGCTCCCACCCGACGCTCCCGCTTGGTCAGAGGAACCCCTCCTCCCAGAGTCATCCAGGTTCGGCAGCAAGAGATCCACAGCAGCCAGCATGTCCATCCGGGGTCCAGGAGCTACCCTGGAGTAGCGTTTATTTGGATCCTTTAGGACAGATTCTTGAATACAGACAGCAGGAAAGGCTGTAATACCTTAATTCCCACACCAGGGAGGTACTACAAGAAACCTAATAATCACCTCAGCTCCAAATGACTTTGTGGCCAGGAGGTCGCTGGGTGGAAACACATTAACTATCTGTGTACAGATACATAGACATGACGTGATACATGAACAGACGTGAACAAGATTGCTGATGCAAGACTTACTTATGAGACATACAGAGAGGGAACACTTGTGTTCATTAGCCTGCAGGGAAGGCCTACAATCTAAGATTGGATTCTGTATAGCAAACATATACTAGACATGATACATAAAACTGGGAACTCAGGAACATAAACTAGAAAGTAATATACATGAACTAGAAATAACCAGGACAAGAACTAGACAGAAAACAAACCAATACGGCAAAACCATAAACTTGAAGCTGACACACACTCAGGCAAAAGTACAATAGGGATATGCGAGAGAATGGTCAATAGGGAAAGCCAGGTAAAAACGTAACAGGTCCTCAGCCAGAAACAGGTCAATATCAGATCGGACAGAATGAGATCAGCAATAAATCAGGAACTAGACTCCACTCCAATATACTCCCACGACAGTTCAAGGAGCACCTTCTCTCAGCCTCTTTTAAAGGCTGATGGCTCCTTGAACTTATGCTTAGCTCCGCCCCCTCAGATGCCGTTTTGCCAGCCCTTACTACTGGCAACAGGCTAGCCAGCGATGCCACCAGGCGCCCTGACCCCCCAGGAAGCGCTGTGGGGGCCAAGGATGTAACAACCCGATGTCCAGTAACAGCTCGAAAGTCGGCCAAAGGACCCGGAACCTGTCCCAATGCTCGGTCCTCACTACCTAGGCACGAGATCCTCCAAATAGGGCTCACAAAGCTGACAGAGAGACGCTTAACCATAGGGTTTAGAAAATATCATCTAGAGAGCTCAGCATGGAGCGTCTTCTCCCGTCAGTAGTCAGCTCCGCCCCCCTGGAAATAATTTTTTAATGAATTATACAGTAATAAATATTTGAGAATATTACCAAAGTATTTCTTACTGTAATAACCTATTCGGGAAACAGATGTCTCCATCTGCTGGCCAAATGGGGTTATTATAGTTCTGTGCACTGTGCAGGATCAGCTGGGGAGATGTCAATCAGACACAAAAACGAATATCGATTAAACAGCATTAGATTCCTTTTTAAGATGACAGTGTGACAAATTCAAATACAAGGTATTGTGATGGTTGTAGTTTTGGATGTTTTTCTCCTTTATGATTATACGGAATTGTACACTATATACAAGTATGCAAAGAGAGGGCTTGCAAAGATTAGCCCAAGGTTCTAAGGTATTATTTAAGTTTTAACACTGTAAAAATATATTATATATATGACTCCTGAAATGTCACTGAGATTTCGGTGCTCTCTTGTTCAACACACTTCGAGGAGTTCAGTCCGCCAACCCTGCGGTGAATTCAACATTCACCGCAGGGTCCCCAAAGAGCCTGGAACAGGATCTGCCGAACACCACCGATAAACCCGCTGAACACAGCCGACGATCTGCTGAATGCCGCCAAACAGATCGTTGAACACAGCCAACGATCTGCCGAACACAGCCGCCGATCTGACCACTGAACGCCACTGAAAAAAAACAATCAGCCGCAGAACTGGGGATACAGCCTCAATTTTTAAAAGGTGTTTAAAACAATAAAAAAATGCATGAAAATACATGGAAATAGTAAAAAAAGGTTCTATGAATAATAATAAAAGGTCTGTTACAGAGTAAAAAAAATTCCATTAACCACTTGGCTGCTATGGACGCGCTGAGCGCGTCCAGCCAAGTGGTTCTCCTGTGCTATGGACGCGCTGAGCGCGTCCAGGCACAGGAGGCAGCAATCCGCCGGATTCCGGCGGATTGCTGCGCTCCCCCGGTGCTTGGATGTTGGATGTCAGCCCAGCACTCTGGGACCCCGGCGGGGCCATTAGATGTCATTGCGGCGGTGCGATGATATCTAATTCAGGTGCCCCCCGCGTGTGCGCAGGAGGCGCCTGAAAGGGAGGGGGCGAGGTCCTTCGGATCTCTCTCCCTCCCGATCGCCGGGGGGCACAGAGTTAAGACAGGCATCGTTTGGAAGGGCACAGCCTGCCCTTCCAAATGGTGGCTGTCATTAACCCCTGGGGAACCGGATCACGATTCGGCGCTGAAAAGCGCCGGATCGTGATCCTCTCCCGGAGCTGGCCGACATCTTGGATGTCGGCCAAGCCTCCGGGAACTCCCCCTGAGGACTGGCGTCATCGTGCATAGCGCGATGACGCCAGTCCTGGAGTTAACCCCTAGCTGCCAGCAATGGTGGAGATAGGGGGTTCCAATGAACCCCCTATATCCCAATCCGTGACAGCTAGTGGTTAATGTTTGATATTGTTGGATCGGCCAGAGCATGGCCTTTCCAACGATACCAAACATGACCATGAAAAAAAAAATTTTCAAAAAATTTAAATTAAAAATAAAAATATATTTTTAAAAAAATTCTAAAAAAAATAAATAAACAAGTTTTTTTTTGTTTTTGTTTTGTTAATGCAGCAATATTGTTCCCATTTCAGTTATAATGTGAACAATGATGCTGCACTAACGATTTTTGTATGCGGTGCGTTTGTTAAAAATAGCGACATTTTCCCCCAAAAAAAATGTAACGAGTCCCCATTTCTAATTTTTTTAACAAGCGCACCCCATAGAAAATATAACTGCAAATGCTCGCATGTTAAAATGTGAAAAAAAACACTTTACACATAGTAAATTATTGAAAATTCATATTTTATTGCATTTTTTGTTATAATATACAGACAGGACAATAATGACATATTATGAATCTGTCAAGTCTGCCGGAAAGAACGATATATAATATGTCCGGGTCATATATCAAAATATGGCTACAAAACGCGGTTAAACATGATGAGCGGAAGTGGTAAAAATGACCTCAGCACAGAGGTGTGAAAAGCCTCAGCAGTGAAAGGGTTAATCAAAGTTTCGCCAAAAAATTAAAATGTTTTAAAAAATAAAATAAATAAACAACAATACTGTTTGCTGCAAATGAAAAAAGAAACAAAATAATAAAAACAGTGTTTTTTCCCGTTGAAACCTATAGGATTCATGTGTTTAAACCTGTCGAACGGAAGCACCAAAATCTGGGCATTTTCACCAACTCTTTGGTGCAGTTTGGCGTTCACTTCATAGATTAACTATTACTTCTCTATGGGACAAATTCCCTGCTGCTAAAGGTGGCCAAATTGTGGCGATCTAAGGCGAATTGCACCATATTTCGCTGGCAATTGGCCAATATTTGGCCAATTGCCAGCTTTCGGAATAGCCAAACTGCCATGAAATTACTCCTTACGGTGAAACTCACCGTTCGGTGCAATTTGGTGGCAAGTCCGGCTCTTATTGAATAACCCCTTATATTTTCTGCCATCTTGGCCCTAACCTGGTACTTACTGTCTATTAATTTCTTCTAAGCAGCATTCCTGCTCTTCGCATTTCCATCCTTCACATCTCCACCTCTGCCCCTTCCAACTTCACTTTCTCTTTCGATTCATCACTTCTCCAACTCTTTCCTCCCCAGTCCCTCTCCCTACTTCCCCTTGCCATGTATGTGTATGTATCTCAAAACTACAATGAAAACCATAGGGCTCTATTCCATAGTTGGTGCTAATGTAGCTCCACTTTTCCTCCCCTTGCCATCTACCCATGTATGTATGTTCTCTTTCACAAGTAATGGCGTCCACAGAAGCTGCTCACCCATATAGTAGCTGGTATAGGTCCTCACTCCGAGACCTCAGTACACACATCCCAGCCAAGTAAGGCTTGTTCTTATCTGAAACTTGACAAAGACCAAGTGTGGTTGAAAAGTTGTTTGTCTCTTGCACTGGGAGACTAAATCCATGATTTAAGAATATTACATTATGCTGTGATATATTTTCATATTGATATTCGGGATGTACGTATGTTCTCTTTCAGCCATCTCAACATCACTTTCAGCAGTTGGCCGAGCTATGTTTTTTCTTTATTAAAAAATAATACCAATAATAATAATTCTCTTGCAAACCTCCGAAAATCTCATCATTAAATTGGGGCAATAGCACTGACCATTATATAATATGATGTATGCCTCATGGTTAATTCAACCTCAGTATAATGCTATGACTTGGGTGACTGTATGTATAGTGATAAATCTGGTTTCACAGATTTTTATAAGATGTAATTGTAACACCCACCAATAAAACACTATAGTACAAATTAGTACAAAGAGTTAGTTTCAATGAAAGGCACTTGGCATGTATAGACGAATCAACATAAATGGCTAAGCCTGAAAGGAAGGAGGCGTTGATGGCGACTTAAAGCAATATTGACATAGTAATAGGCACTTCTTATATAAATTTATATCTTCATAAAGGTCTGGACTGCAATAAAATTGGAAGTGAACAAAAGCTTCCCTTTTAAAGGGGAGACAGACAGAAGAGGAGATTATATATTCCTTTCTGATTGAAACTCAGCAGCGTTGTACCTGTAATGGGCTTACGATATTGGAATCTCATAATCAAATCACATTTTTCATTCAGCTATTCCCAGCACTGAGCAAATCCCTTCACCCATCCAGACTGATGAGGATATGCAAATTAATTTTAAAACCTATAAAAATCCTGATTTTGTGATGTGCACTGAAGTGAGTGAAGGAACTTATAATAGCAGCAGCCTGGAAACAATATTGCAAAAATTTCAAGTTTATTAGGAATATATAGAACAAAAAGAAAATTAAATCAAGAAGGAAAATGTAGACATCAATAGA
Source organism: Leptobrachium leishanense (assembly GCA_009667805.1). Lineage (NCBI taxonomy): Eukaryota > Metazoa > Chordata > Amphibia > Anura > Megophryidae > Leptobrachium > Leptobrachium leishanense. Next base: position 49,775,007 of record CM019073.1, read on the forward strand.
ACACGTTTTATGTTCCCACTTCTATCCATTTAGAATATAGAATTCCACGAAGTTGAGCTTTCTCTATTGCCACTTGTATCGCTAGCAACTAGGTTTGGCTTGTGAGTTTAGGTGGCTCTTATTATTCTTTCCTTATGTAGACTAAGGTGTTACAACAGGAGTGCTCATAAGTTAAGTTTAGAACTATATTGGCTGGAATTCCTTGCCTTGTAATAAGTATTATTATCATCATCCGGTCCCTAATTTCAGCTCCCCTTTCCAGCTGTCTCCACTTCTCTCATTAATTACCCTTACTAAGCCCAAACATTTGGTCCTTTTCATGCAATCCCTACGATATTCTACTGGCGACCAGTTTCACCTTCCCTCTGCTCCCATTTGTTTCAGTTACTCTAGTCCCTTAGAGTGTAAGCGCATGGGATGTCTGCCTGAGCTCTTGGTTTAAAGTGATGTATTACCTGGACAGTTATGCTACGACCAGGGTTGTATTTCCTCTTGTATCCTGTAAGTCTGCTCTTTGTGCTTCCCCATTGTAAAGCGCTACGGAATCTGGTGGTGCTGTATAAGCACTTGTAACTGTAACTTTGTATTTCTGTAACAACTGTAACAATTCAATGTTCTTGAACCCAGGGCATACTTGAAAATGAGAGAAATCTCAATGTATCCTTCCTGGTAAAATCTTTTATAAATAAATAAACTTACAGTCCAGAGAAGTTGGGGTAGAGGAAGACTAGAGGCGCTTTTATAGATCCATCAAGATAACTAGCACTAGAGTTAGTGGGGACAAGAAAAGGGTCTCAATCATGATGTTGAGGTAGGCAAAAGGATCGGTCAGCATCAGTAATGTGGTATACTAAGGCTGGGGTCAGACGAACGCAGTAATCGCGTCCGTGTTGCCGCACATTAGTACGTCCGTGGTAGCAGAGAATCATGACCGATGAAGCCCCACACACGAAGTACGTCCGCACGGAAGTGTGGATGCACAACGGACGCGGCAAACGGTCAAGTTATCAAGAACGTAAAACCGCTAGAACGGATGTGCGGAGTGCGCTGCGTCCGCAATGTCTGCATAGCTTTGTGTGTGAGTGATGGAACGTGGTCAGACGGACTGCATTTATACGTCCAGCATTTTTGACGGACAAAATGTTTTTTCATTTTAAATTATTTTCCCTGCTACATTCGTCAAAAATAATGTCAGTCTCAAAAACGGACCGTGTGGCCACTACTGCGTCTTCTGTCAAAAAGTGCATGCGTACTGCACGGGCGCATAGTCCATAGAAAACACACTCGTCTGACCCTAGCCCTATCTGAACAAAGAGGTTTTAAGGGATTTACTAAAGGCCTGAAGATTAGGGGAGAGTCTGATAGGGTGAGGAGAGTCATTCCACAGGACCGGAGCTGCTCTTAAGAAGTCTTGCAGGTGAGAGTTGGCAGTGTGGGTGGAGACAGAGGACACACGGAGGTCGCCTGCTGACCGGAGTGATCTAGAAGGGACGTGCTTGTGGAGTAAAAAAGACATGTACAGAGGGGTCGCGTTGTTGAGCACCTTTGTGGTATCTTGTGTCAGAAAAGAGCAGGTATGGGTAATGTTTTTAAGTTGATAAAAACGGGATTTGGTCACCGTCTGGATGTGGGAGAGAAAGTAAGGTCAGAGTCGAAAATGACACCAAAGCAACGAGCTTGCGGTGTGGTGCTGATGAGGGTTCTGTAGGATTCTGAGCACATATCGTATAACACAAAATTTGCTCTTTTGTAAGAGTTGGCCTGATAGCGGTGCGTTGCCCCTTCCGAGAGTGATGGGAGTTGAGCATGCGGCATACTGTGTTTCTATGATAAGCTGGACTGATATAAGTAGTCAATCAAAAAGTTAAATAATGGGTGGTTTATCATCATATATAAAAGATCTTTGGGAATAGGAACTGCATCCCCAGGGGAAGTGATAATTGCAGACTAGCAGAGCAAGGGAGGCTTTCAGGAATGATATGGTTTACAAATATTTTCTTTTTATTTCTTTAAATTAGTGCAAAAATGTCCCAATATTATAGAGCAGACATTCAAAATCATATCACATTGTATAACTTTATAAATTATAATCGAGGGATATATTATTATTATATTTATTAGTATATTATATATTCTCAGTTTGTTTACAGAAAAACTTCAGATTATGCTCGTTCTTCAGTGACATGTCTTCATCCAGATAGCATGTAAAATTCTCATAGCTGTGTTTGCGGAAACTTGTACCCTGGCTGCTGGAGTACTTTTATGTAATTTTGGATAATAACAGTATGAAAGCATTGGGCATCAGGAAGTTCAAAGCTGCATGAACAGAGGCTCAGGGAAAAGTCCTATTATAGAACATAAAGTTCCTCTATGTAATGGTAGGAGATGTGAAGACACGTTGTCCTTATCCATGATGTTGTGCATATATCATAAATATTTCATGCTAAATATGTAATGATTTTTTTTCCCTGATGAACAATCAGGGGCGTAACTACCAGAGGGTGTAGTGAGTGTCAATGCACCTGGGCCCCTGAGCCCAGGGGGGGGTCTACAATCGTCCGTGCCTGGGCCACATGGCTAGGGTCGAGCCTTCGGCTAGTTTCTTCCACTGGACGAAGAGGAATTCATCCCCCTCCCTGCAAAAAGAGTTAGGAAAAGTAACAAGAATATATTTTTTTTAATCTAAATTATGTTAATATAATAATTTTTATATTTATCTTACATGTGCTTAAGTAAATTAAAAATTATTTTAATGTTTATTTATTTTAATAATATTTTACTTGTGAGTTTTAATTTGGAGCTCTGTGACATGCTCATACACATTGCACATTACTGATATATATATATTGCTGTGGAGAGCTGTGATACGCTCATACACCCACCGCAAATTATTGTGAGTTTTAATTTGTGGCTCTGGGATACGCTCATACACACACCGCGCATTGCTGTGAGTTTTAATTTGCAGCTCTGTGATACGCTCATACACACCACACATTACTGTGATATATATTGCTGCGGAGCACTGTGATACGCTCATACACACTGCACATTACTGTGCATGTTATTGCTGTGCAGCTCTTTGAGAGAGATCTACATAGCACATCACATTAAAAATGTGACAGACTGAGGTGGTTAAAGTGGACCTGGAAAACAATGGGACACTGATTGTCTGGAGTCGACTGTGTGGACCTGGAGGGGTCCAGTGCATGGGGAGGGGAAAACATGTTTTTGGCGGGGGGCTTCATGGATTTCTACATGGGCCCTGAGGTCTTTAGTTACGCCTCTGTGAGCAATCACATGTTTTCTACTACCTTTCGTGTTTAAATTTTCCCTTTAAATCCTGTAAAAACTCTCTGAAACTTGTATGTGCTCTGATTCTTTTATTTTATTACCCTCTGTAGTTCATAACTCACCACCGACAAGATATTCTTTTCTTCTGCTGTTTCTTGCACAAGTGTCTTATTGATCAGTATAGGATCATTGACTTTGCTTTTTCTCCCTCTACCCTTTGCTTTTGATAAACTGCTCTCATATATATCTCCATTAGGAAAGGTGCTAAACTGTTGTCTATTTATCACAAAACAAATTTTCAGGCATGCATAGTTGCATTCAACAAAAAAAAAAATGGGATCTATATCCCAAGTTAGTCAGACTACAGCTACACGATTTCACAGCAGATTTCAAGCTTCTCTGTTCATGGGTCTCCTAATTTCTCATATTATTGGTGCATAGCTCTATTGGTTTTCCACGATCATTAATGATATCAGTTTTGTTTCTCTATCAAATTCTTTCCATAATTCCTTTTTTTTGCTCTCTTTTTCTAGTAGAAGGCCTTAGAGCTAAAACGTTTGAGTTGTATATCCCTGGGGAGACCCCTTGTCCCACTGAGGAATATTATGCATTCCTGTTGTTCTGGTCTGTTGATATTTATGGTTTCTCTGACAGTGTCCGAGTATGTCTTTGAAAATATGTGTTTATGTCAGCGTTTGTGAGCTTCTGCGCTGTCGCGCAGTATCACCTACTAAGCTGTGAGCCCTGAGCGATCTCGCTCTGGCGGAATCGTGCAGTGCCATGGAGTGATCACAGAGGGAGACTGGGAACCATTTATATAGCTAAACTGGACACAGATTATAAAAATAGGACTTAAAGTGCACAAAAGGCAAAATATTCACAATTACCATGCAAACACAAAATTAAAACATTCCATGGTTCTCGATGAGTGGTACAGGAGGTTGAACCAGGAAGCCCCGAGGTACCCAATCCCGGCCAACCACCACTGGGTAAGAGCTTGGTTATTGAAGACCACCGAAAGATTGACTCCTTGTCATCAAGTTGTATCCTTGCCTCTAACGGGACTTTGGTACGTAAAGAGGTTCTTGAAAGATTTCAGCAGACCCTGCTTCAAAGAAAGGCTGCAGATGTACCTGCAGAATCAATTCTGGCATTAACCGCTGCAATGCCTATCACACTAAGCCAGCAATCAGCTCCTCACTACAAACCAGAGCTGGACTTTATTCCCCTGGAATCCAGTGAGGAGGAAACTGTTGACCCTGCTACCAAAGAGCCTGTAAATGTACAGACAGCCTATACTGTAATGGCACTGGACCCTACCAAAGTTAAGCGACTTTTAAAGCCATCCCATTCCCTCCCCTCCGAGGGGACAGTTATATAGACAGAAGACCTCCCCGCTTATGAAGCAACCTTGGCCACCCGGAGGGTGTCCTTTGAGGGCGGACTGTCAGGTTCCTCACTGCCGCCGGCAGAAGAAAGGCAGGTCTGGTGCGGCACCATCTTGATCACCCCAGGCAGCACCTTTCATGCCATGTCTCGCGGAAATATTCCACTGTGAAACACACACTTGCAGAATCAGCAGGTGCATCTAATTAGGACCTGTATTTAGCAGAGGCACGCCTGTCCCAGGATGCTTCTGCATTTGGTTTGCAAACTACCAACACTTTCAGTCTGATTTCAAGCCTACCCAGAAGCAGGGCCGGATTTGCACCTCAGGATCTTGTAGGCACAGAAATGCGGAGTGCCCCTACCCTCCCCAAAACTGAAACTGTTTTTCTCCATGTTCAAATCAAAAGAAGGGGCAGAATCTGTTGCCTTAGTTGAATTACCTGTTTGTGTTGTTGTTTGTGTTGTGTCACCAAATTCCTTAGCGCTGTACAATGGGAGAAACAGAATAACAAATATACATATATGTTACACACACAGAACAGAAGAATGGAGGACCCTGCTCAAGAGCTTACAATCTAAGAGGAGAGGGGTGACCCATTAGGTGAGGATGAATAGGGTATTTGAAGTAGCGGGTTGCATGAGGACTGAATGGGAAGATGGAGCAGGAAATGACAGTGGGGATCATGGAGTGAGCTGATAGGCTTCTCTATAGTAATGCTTTTCAGAGACTTCTTGAAGGACTAGAGAGACGGGTGAGTCTGATGTTGCGGGGGAGGGAGTGCCATAGAAAGGGTGCAGCTCGGGAGAAGTCCTGAAGGCGAAAGTTGGGGGGTGCGGGTACGAGGATCTGATAGCATCAGATCATTGGCTGAGCAAAGTGGTGGGGAAGGGATATACCTGCTAATAAGGGAGGAGATGTAGGCAGTGGCGTGGTTATGGAGAGCTTTGTATGTGAGCACCAGTATAATGAATTGGATTCTAAAGGAAACAGATGTCACGTCTCGGCCTTGCCCCCTGGTGATGAAGGGTCTTCATGTTTGTTTTTCCCCTATGGTGTGTCTGGCTGTGCTGTTTAGTGCTGATCTGGGCTCTGTTGTGATCTCCTGGTCTGGGCTCACATGGCCCAATCACACAGACCCACTCCCTATATATTCCCAGCAGCACAGAGCCTCATTGACTGTTTGTGGAGTTTGATGGTGGTTCTGTCTGGTTCGTGTTTCCTGAGTTGCTGCAAAGCATTCCTGGTCAAGTGTTTTCTGGTTCTGACCTCGGCTTTATTTTTGACTATCCCTTCTACTCCCCCCTGGTACCGTATATTTCGGATCTGTTGCCAACCTCTGCCTGATTGACGATTCTTGTATGTTTCATGTTTTATGTACCTTGTCTGTCTTAGTTTAGTATATTATTCAGAGGCCGCTTATAAGGACCTCTTTTAGTATAGTCTGTTTTGTTTACTGTCCTTCAGCCTGCTCACTTCACGGATTGTCAAGTGTATCTTTGTGTTTCTCCGACTGCCCTGCAGCCTGCTCAATTCACGGATTGGCAGGCGTATCATTGTGTTTCTGAGTGTCCTAAGTTGTCTGTCGGTCTTGAAGCCTTCGGAGCTTAGTGGCAATTCTGTTGTTTTTTGGTGCTCCTTGGTTTTGGAGAAATCCGTCTGTCCTTGTGTCCAGTCAGTTACTCACCTGCCTTAAGGGCTTCATCTCCTGTTCCAAGCCACCACGATGGCCCAAGCAGGGGCTAACCGTTACAACAGAGAGCCAGTGTAGAGATTGACAGAGAGGTGAGGTGTATGAGTCTGGCACAGGCGTTCATTACAGACTGCAGAGGCAGAATTTGGGATCTCTTTAGGCCAGAGAAAAGGAGGTTACAGTAGTCAAGGCAGGTGATAACAAGAGCTTGGATGAGCAATTTAGTAGAGTCTGGATTAAGAAAGGGACGGATGCGTGCAATGTTTTTTAGGTGTAAGTAGCAAGATTTGGTTAGAGACTGAATGTGAGGAGTAAAGGATAGATTGGAGTCCAAGAGGACCCTGAGGCAATGGAGCTTGAGAGGTATAAGTAATGGTGGCACCATTCACCTGAAGAGAAATTGGTGCAGGAATGGAGGTTTTAGAGGGAGGGAAGATGAGAATTTCAGTTTCAGAGAGGTTGAGCTTTAGGAAACGGGAAGTCATCCAGTCGAAGGCAGGCTGTAACACGGTCCAACACCGGAGGAGAGAGATCGAGAGAGGAAAGGTAAGTTTGGGTGTCATCAGCATAGAGGTGATATTGGAATCCATAGGAAGAGATGAGGTTGTCCAAAGAGGCAGTATAGATCGAGAAGAGTAGGGGACCCAGAACAGAGCCTTGAGGTACCCCAACTGAAAGAGGAACTTGTGGTGAAGAGACAACAGGGAAGGAGACACTAAAGGAGCGAAAAGAGAGACAGGAAGAGGACCAGGAGAGAGTGATGTCACAGAGGCCAAGTTGACGCAGCGTGAGGAGCAGGAGAGGGTGATCACCAGTGTTGAATGCAGTGGAAATGTCAAGAAGAATAAGGAGAGAGAAGTGACCTTTGGTTTCAGCGGCAGCTAAATCATTAGTCACCTTGGTCAGAGCAGTCTCAGTAGATTGTTGGGAGCGAAAGCCGGACTGGTGTGGATCGAGTGGAGGGTTAGCAGCAAGAAAACTGGTTAGCTGGTTATAGACCAAACGTTCTAAGATTTTGGAGGCAAAGGGGAGGAGAGAGATGGGACAGTAGTTCAAGCGGGAGGTAGGATCAAGATCAAGAGATGGCTTTTTTAAAATGGGGTGATCAAAGCACGTTTGAATACAGAGGGGAAGATTCCAGAGAAGAGGGAGGGGTTAAAAATATGAGTCAAAGCAGGGACAGTAACTGATAGGACAGGCTGAATAAGGTGTGAGGGGATGGGATCAAGTGGGCAGGTGGTGGGGTAGGAGGACATAAGAAGTTCTGTTACATCCTCCTCCGAGACTGTAGAAAAGGAAGACATAGTAGAAGAGGGGGCAGGGAGTGAGGGAGTCAGTGGGGTAGAATGGTTAAAGGAGGAGGAGGGCAGTGAATGCAGCAGCATTGATTGTTTTATATGTAAAAGCATATATTGCCTCTGCTGTGGAACAGAAAAAAAATATTTTGCATTTACTTTTTCATTTTTTTTATTTTTACACATTACATGGTCATGTTTCGTATCATAGTAAAGACTAGACTCTGACCTTTCCAATGACACTTCACTTAACCTTGTGCAGTGTACAATTCAGGGATGCAGGTTCCAAAGTCCCTCCTCACTGCAGTGCCACTGTCTAGGTTGTGAATTAAACATTGCGTTGCTTCACCACATACACACTTGCTGGCAGATGGTAAATGAGGTGAGTTAGTGCAGCATCACTGTTCACTTTATAATTGTAAACTCAATTATAGTGCCGTGTTAGAAAAAAAATTGAAAAATATTGTTATTATTTAATAGATATTTTATTGTTACATAAATCTAGCCTGGTTATATTTGGTATCACTGGAAAGGCTATACGCTGAGCCCTTAGGGCTCCAGAGATACAGTGGTTTAAATTATTGCAAATTGTAAAATAAAACAAAATTTTTTTTTACACAGAGTGCAATTTGGCGGCAGTGAAATCCCCCAGAGAAGTCGTGGCTAATCACTTCAGAGAACGCCGAACAGCCCCAAAAAGTTGGCGAAATGCCCAAATTTTTGGTACTTTTGCTCAACAGGTTTAAACAGGCAAATCCCAATGTAAAAAAAATTCCCCATTTTTATAAAATTTTGATTGAACCATTTATTCTTTTTATTTGCAGTAAAAAGTAATTTTATTCATTTATTTTTTAAAAAAATTTTAGGCATTTTTTGGTGAAATTTTTGATTCTGATTTTTTTTTAATTGTGTTTTTTTTATTCTGTAACAGACCTTTTTATTGTTATTCATAGGACCTCCTATATTATTTCCATGCATTAGTTTTTTTAAAAAAACACTTTTAAAAATTGCCGTGTTTATCTATTTGTTTTTATTACCCCTATTCGAAGGATGGTCGGCTTTTTTTGGTGGCGTTTGGCAGTCTGTTCAGCTGATTGTCAGCTGCGTTTGGCGGTTTTATCGATGGCGTTCAGTGGTTTGCGGCTGCGTTTAACACGCTGTATTGGTGTCGTTCGGTGGATCGATTCGGCACTCTACGGGGACCCTGCCGTGAATGCTGAATTCACCGCAGGGTTGCGAATTGAGCTCGTCGAAGTGCGCCGAATGAAAAAGCACAGAATTTTCAGTGCTCTTTGAATAACCCCTTATATTTGAAAAGGTGAATTAAAAACCATGGGCCCTATTCTAAATGCACAGTTAACAAGTGTGTTGCTAAGTGTAATAGTCCCACTTGTTAATAATAACAGTTTATGTCCTATTCCAGTTGCAAACGTCACATTGCAGCTGCCTACTGTACGTGGACAAGTCCTATACTGTGTATAGAAAGTTCTAATGAGTAGACAGGCAGAGAATTACAAGTGATTCTAACGTCCTTTGTTATTCTCACTGGCAGTCAGTAAAGATAAAAAAAAAAAATTCAGCTGCAAGAAATTGGTGTTAAGTAATATTTTAGATGCAAAATCACTTAACACAAAAAACGATATTGAAAAAATTCATGCTCACCCCTGGTCCCATGATGCAGAGGGCAGTGCAATCCAGTGCCATCTCTTGCTGCAAGCTGTACTCTGAGAACAAACAGTTTCCACTTAAGCAAGCTCACTGTTTATTTTATAACATAGTGCAAAAATACGAGGCAATACAACTATATCAGGAGAGGAGTCATCGGGCAGACGAGATCCGGCAGGTCATGTGACCGCCGGCGTCTGGCTCAATGGAGTCCTATGGACTCCATTGAGTGGATTCTTGCGGCGGCGCTAGCGCGGTATCAATGCAGGCAGCTTTTTAAGCTCCTGCATTGTAATCCCACGTTAAAACGGGGGCGGTAGGGAGAAAACCGCAGGTGCTCTTTTTTCTCCCTACCGCTCCCGTTTTAACGTCAGGAATGTAATGTGGCCCTAGGTTTCTTTCTGGATCTCGTGATTTGTCTGTGTCTTCGGCTTGGCTATTGTCATTCTATTACTTATTAGCCAGCGATTACAAGGACCAGCAGAATGGGTTGCTTTTGGTTTCTGTGTGTTGGGGGTCATTTTGGATGCATCACTGTGACAGGCAGTAGAGAGAGGGGAAAAAAGGGGGGAGCAGGAGGATACAGTGTATAAAGATGGTATGGCTAAAAGGGCAGTGAGAGAGGGATGGCAGGCCCCATAATGTTTCTAGGAATAGAATAAAGCTATTAGGATTCTGGGATTCATCCAGTCTTCACCCCCAAACTGCATATGTAAGAAGCCGGTGAGAGATATTTGACCTAATAGAACCATTGCTGAAGGTGTGTGTTAACATTTCCCTCAGAAGTGACAACTACATCCTCCAGTGTCAGCAAGTCCTCAACCCAATTGTTCTTTTTCTTATACATGGGGGAAATTGCCATTGTTCATATGGAGGCTGTCACGCCCCATGTCTGCAATCATACCCTGAAACCCCTGGCAGCACTTTTCAAGTACTGCGTAGCTCTGGAATCAGTAGTGGGTTTTCTGTACACACACAGTTAACCACAAAACCACATGACCCACTGACCTGAATAAAGGGCTACGCCCCCCTGATCATGGACACTTCATCATTGTTGCTCATACCCTGGCAGAGTAAAGTCCTGTTGCTCTGCAATCTTCATTGAAGCCCTAACCTGCTGTTATACCTCAGCTTTACCGTGAACCCTTATTCAACTACTCGCTCCAGTGTCTGTCTCCGCTGAATGTACGTACCAAGAACTCACCATTTCGTCTGGTTCCTGCTACTGCTCCAGCATCTACCTTTCCCATTATCCTCCACATCCTCTGGTTAGTCTCAATCTGCTCACCCTCCTCCATCCATATCTGTGTGTGTTTGTGTGTGTGGAGATCACTGCACCCTGGGCTCATACTCCCCACCCCGGTACTGAACATCCCCTCATCCAGGAAGATAAAACAGCAGAAATGTGGTGGGTAGAATGCTAAAGACTGCTGAAGAAACTAAACGAATTCTGTCCAAGCAGAAAATAAGTAGGTAGTTTCAATCACTGAAATGCATCTTTCAAGTGTCTAGATTTATTAAGACTTATTATATAAACAACTAGATGACATATAAATCTCAGCAATAGTTAGTAAGCTGGTCAGGCACAGATCTTTTTATATATATATATATATAATAGGTTCAGCACCCCAAGCATTCCAGATTTTGGATTCTTCCTGTATTCAGAATAAAGGAGAATTTTATGTCAGGGCAGCCGCAGCATGCGTACACACTGGCAATGCTGTACAGGGTTTCTCTGCAGATGGACATGCTGCTCAACGCCAACGTGACTCAGAGCAGCATGTCACGGACTGGGGTTGCCCAGAGATTCCCAGAGATTCCCAGCATGTGCCGCAGTCAGCTGCAGCACTCGGGAGCCGTGTTCCCAAATGGCAGGACCTGTCAAAAGCATTCCTAATCCATAATTACTAAAATCCAGAAGGATCTGAAAATTCTGGGTTTCAGAGTCTTTTGGATTTTAGATTTCAAGATTGGGGTGCCCAACCTGTATATCATGCAGACTAGTGGCCCTCTTGTGAGACATTTCATGGTCCTTATGAGAACTTTGTGAGGTCTTGCCTTTTTCTGTGCTTGACCTGGGGTAAGATAACTAAAAAGTTTTATGATTTTAAAATATTAAGGGCAGTATTACAAAGCTGGTGCTAACTTAACCAGAAACTTAACCTTCTCACGCGCAGCCCCCATCCTCTGGAACGCTCTCCCTCGTACGGTCAGACTTTCCCCTAGTTTTCCTTCCTTCAAACGCTCCCTTAAGACATTCCTGTTTAGGGAAGCCTACCACCCGACTCACCTACCATCATTCCCACCTTGCAGTTCATCACTCTCACCTTGCAGTCCATGACTCTCACCTTGCAGTCCTCTCCTCCTGTTTCCACCCCTAACCCTTCTAGATTGTGAGTTCCCACAGGAATAGGGCCCTCGTTTCCTATTGTACCGGTTTGTCAATTGTTGTTCAATGTATTGTAACCCTGTCTATATTGTGCCCATTGTACAGCGCTGCGGAATATGCTGTCGCTTTATAAATAAAGAATAATAATAATAACTCCTCGATAGACTATAATGGCTCTGGTAAGTTTACAACAGCTCTGGTTAAGTTAGCACCAACTATGTAATACTGCCCTAAGAATTTAACATTTTCAATACAAAATCATGGATCAAAATTCCTTCTACATGAATTGAAGCACATGTACAAAGAGGCATCTATAGCCATTGTTGGTACAACCACCTTACGTCTAGGGAGCCGATTGAACTAGGCACTGGTTGGGTATATTGGCAGCTACATTTTTATTTCTGTGTCATTTTCATTATCAGATTCTCCAAAGAATACCAAGAAGTTTACATTTTTAGTTAAACTAATACACAAATACACGAACTGTTAAAATACTATTTGATATAAATATATATATATATAAAATCACATTATATTTTTCATTATGCTTAGTTGAACTGTGCTTAATAAATCATTCTTATTGCCCTGTCATACTGCATACACGCTACATCAAAATGTGTATAATTAATATAGAATTCTTAATAAATAACATTACAACTGAATTACAGCTTACTCGTGAGATGCTGCAGAATCCATTATCATCTGACAAAGTAAAAACACTTAAAACAGAGAATTTCATATTTTGAAAATATAAAAATAAATATATGAGAATTTATTTTTCCTGCTCAAATGTTTACCACTTGTTTTTTTTTTTTCTCTCCAAAGCTTTTGACACATTTGCTCTGTATATAAGGGCCCTATTGATACATTTGTCCTTTCATGTCTCTCCTGGTCATATAATTTTCGAATTTGATTGCTTCCTTAGAATTTGATACGTTGAGTCATTGAAGAGCACAGTATCAGAAAAGTAGAAGTGCCAGGACACATATTAATTTCACATTTCTTTCTAAGGGAGACAGGTCATTCGTTTCTTCCCGTTGAAGAAACTCATAGTGTGCGGGTAAAACTAATAGAAACACAGAAGAAATACACTTTTATATAACACAATAACCCTCACACCAAAAAAAATTTTGACACAAAGTAAGATCAATATTTCAGCTTAGAGAATTACAGATTTTATATTTCCTACCTCTCAGATACAGCCGCAAAACAATTTATATCAACTGAACAAAGTAAAATACGCATTCTCTTACCAATTTCCTTTATCTCAAGGAGAAAACAATAGTAAAATGCATGCCCTCAAGTTAAATAATTCTTACAGATGGGTAAATATAAATTAATAATAAAAAAACAATAGGTGAAGATGAAAAAGCTTTGCAAGTTTTGTGTATATGACTTTGTGACTTATTTAACGTAAATTTTATGTAATTGCTTATTTAATTTAATGCATAATTATGAACTTAATTAAAATACTCAGGAAGGTGAAAATATTATAAGTCCAATGCAACTGTTGAGGTTTTTAGCATTTGATGTTCTGCAATGTGCTTTTGGAGATCTATATCATTAAATATGTGGGAGTTCTCAGAATTTCATATGTGTTATATTGAATATATTTTTAGTATAGCATATTTTACATATTCTTCATCAAAATTTGTTTGCTATATATTATTAATTATTAAATTTAGGACCTTTAAGAATATCAATTGTTAGGCCCAGACAGGCGAAGGAGTCCAGTGTGCAGGGTAGAACGCCTGTATGGGTTGTCCACAATATGCAGGGCTGGTATTGTATAGAAACACGGCATTCATGATAGTGACCAGAATGCAGGACAATGTTCATAGTAGTGTGTCGCCAGAGATCAGGGGGAGGTGGCAAAAAAATGGCTTGGTCACAGGCAGGCGTTGTAGACAGGTGGCAAGCAATGGCATGGTCGAGGTCACAGGCAAGAGTCGTAGACCGGCAGCAAGCAATAAGAGGCATCAGGGTTAAAGCAGGGGTCAGCAACAGGTAGACAACACTTGAGATAGCTTACATCCCTAAAGCAATAATCGTGCAATGCACTCACTGAGATGCCAGCTATTTATGGTATGCTTCCGTGATGACCTGGGCATGTCTAGAATCATTGCTCGCATCATCATTCTGCATCTTGTTTTGCGAGTGAAAATGGAATCGCTCGTTATTCTCCAGTTGCCTGCAAACTAGCTGCCGGCTGGGTAGAGTAAAGGTAACATCAATGCTCTAAAACTGTGGAGACTGTGGAGATGCAGGTTCAAATCCAGGCAAGAGCACCTCTCCAGTAAGTGTCCTTGGGCAAGACACCTAATGGTACATACTTGCCACCCAGGACATACTTGAAGACGAGAGAAATCTCAATGTATCCTTCCAGGTAAAATACTTTCTCAAAAAAAAAAGAAGAGTATATGCTATATAAAGAGTAAGAATCATTAACTTACAATAAACTGTCACACCCAAGTCAAAAGCACGTGAGGCTGAAGGAAGAAGAACAAGGAAAAAAACTGTTGGAATCCCATTATGACAAAGCACAATTACAGAATCACAAAATAATGCTAAGTATCTTTTGTATATCATTAGCAAGTCATGGAGATCACCACCACTCATAGGTTTTTATGGTGTGTTGTATTTTTGCCATTAGTTCATCTATTAATCATCCTCGATTTTATGAAAAATTCTTAAAATAGGAGGTGGGCCTGTTGTGCCCAACCTTTCTGCCAGCAACGCCTAGCGGTTAAGAAAAATTTACACAATAACTTCTTCTGTCTCATGATCAGTAGGTTTTGAGGTTTCACCAACATAAAAATATCTGGAGCTAGGGAGGATTGGGTGGACAAAGATCTCGGGGAAAAAAATCCTTCTCTTCCACACATCTGACAAGAATGTGAGAAAAAAAAATGTCAAGCCATTTCCAATTGTGCCACAAAAAGGAAATTAAATCCTTTCTTTGCTCGAAAATGACCTTAAAATGTATCCTTGGTGTTAGCAATTTGTTACTGCTCGAAGAAAGGATGACGGGCTCCATGACATTCACCACTTGAACTTTAATATGCAGTCTGGGATTGGAGGATGATTTGACCCAGGAGAGATGAATTTGCTGTGCTGCCATAATGGTGAAACTCTTAACATGACGGCAGCTCCGTGGATTATAAACCTACAAATACACACTTGAAATAGCAATGCAATTAGGTGTAATACCTGCCATATGTGGTAACAGTACCTGCTTTTGCTGGGAAATTCCTCTCACGTGCGGTGGTGGAAAACAACATGCCCCAGGGTAAAGCAATTCAGCAGAGTGTTTGCCAAGGAGCTCTACGTGGATAAAACTTGCACACTCAGATACAAGCTATCATATTCCAAGAAAACAACAGCTATAAAAATAGAGTTTTACGCAAACTGGCATACAGTATATGGGGGAAAAATTTGCTGCACTTTTTGAAGTTTACATTTTTTTTTATTGTCAGAGAAAGCATTGCACAGTTACAAGCTACAAGTATCGTAGCATACATATAGTTCAAATGCACTTTGGGCATTGACAATATCATGACATAGACGATTGACCGTAAAAATACCATAGTGCAACTCGTGTTGGGATTATTCTCTGAAATAAGAGAACATCTTAAATTTGAGAAAACAGAGGCAAGATAAACTAAACATAAACCTAAATAAATAAAATAAAAGCTGGAAAACCAAAATATCGAACATGCTCTTCTTCATCATACAAGAATTAATAATACAGGAAGTATATGCAACAGGCTGACCAATATGGGCAAGAAACAGGAAATGGTCAAGGCCTGGGTTAAAAAAAAGTGAGGCAGGGAGGGCAGGCCTATCTGGTGGTACCAACAAGGTGAATGCAAAAATATACAGAGTTATTCAGAGAGCGCTGAAAATCAGGAGAATGACTGGAGAATGGAAAATTCTTAGTCAAAATAGCCGATTTGGAAAGTGAGATGAATGAGAGAATGTTTCTGGTTTGGCTATTTTTACCTAGAATTTTCACTTCTCCAGTCATTCTCCTGCTTTTCACCTCTCTCTGAATAACCCTGATAGATATTTTGTAGCCTTAGGGCAGCTAAAGGATCTAAATAGGCTTGCCAGGATTGAATTTATTTTTTTGTTAAGGTGATTTTGTTTAGGGAGGAGTCAATCTAGGCAATAGTGTAAGTGTGGTGCTCGTCTTAATATGTGAAATGTGGGAGGACATACTCAATATAGGCAGGTGCTGCAGGCCAGAATACTTGATTTTACAACCTCAAAAACACTGTTAAAATGGAAAATAGAAAAAACTAATCCGGGTGCAAATTAACAATTCAAACACTGCCAAAGTCTTACCAGCATATATATGTGCAATATATAATGCAATGACAATATAATTTGTATCTCACGGTGAATTATTGACAAATAAAACAGTGTGACGTGTTATGATGTAATGAAAATAAATAAATAAATAAAAAAGCACTGAGGATACTTATATTTGAGTGATGGTCCGTTCCTTCCTCTCTGCCCAGGGTCCTGCGGTATGGTCATCGTGCGTGATGTCCCAGGGAAGGGGGGCTTACAGCCCAGCGTGGTGGAGAATAAAAAGTAAAGCAGTAAGCAATTTTAAAATATTTATTAATAATTAAAAATAATTAAAAAAAAGAACCAGTCTTGAGCTGGTTAAAAACAATATAAAGGGATATATTTTATGGATTAAAAAGGATCACAAAAATGCATTTTCGTCATAGGCTTCATCAGTTGGAATCCTTTAAAAAAAATGACAGTCCATGCAAAGTGCAAAAAGAGTCCAACTTTTGGTGGAGACTAGAGATGCTGGTAAGACTTTGACAGTGTCTGAATTGTTAAGGTGCGCCCGGATTTTTTTTTTCTATTGTCCAGGAGTCAATCTAGTCCATTTTGCACAGAAAGGATAATTTGCTGTGTAGTAAAGTCAACAGAGGAAGGGAGGTAGGATGGATCCACTGGTGAAGGATACTTTTAAGAGCTGTAGCTAAGAGCATACGTGTTTATTTATGAATTGGGTGAGAATTTTCTGCCTGCACCCCTAAAATTGCGGTAAGATAGTTTAGGATTTGTGCTCAGAACTCTTTAATTTTAGCACATACCCAAAAGCAATTCTAAAAGTTTGCCCATCACCTGCACACTTTGGGCACTGAGCTGTGAGAGGAAATTGTTTTAGTGGTTAAAAATAAGCATTTCCAAATGCATCTCTTGTTATGAGGTAACAGGGAACATTGCAAGTAGCTTAACAGCAGCAGAAGGAAGGTCTTCTAGGGACAACAAGGAGAACGACAAACCAAGCCCCGGGGTAAGTTGCACGGTCAAGGCAAGGCTTAATCAGGGAATAAAGAAAGTTAGTCTACTAGGTAGGGGGGTAGAGGTGATTGATGGAATAATTAGCCACCAAATTCAAATGCGGTATTTTTTTAAATGGATAAAGCTGTGAATTTATTTATTTATTAATTAATAAAGTATTTTACCAGGAAGGATACATTGTTTAAAGGTAAACAAGAAAAGGAACATCACGGTCTAGAAAGTTCTCATGAAATTGTTGGAGGCTAAGCATTTTCTTGTTAGGGCAATCTAGCTTTAATTTTTAAATCTCAGTTTAACCATAAATATAATTGTGTATATAAAAAAAATGATGATGGCTTGCTTCTCTTTAAATAGTTTAATGCACTTTTCTGTTTTGTGTTGATGCCAACATGTCTAAAATTTTATATTTTTGACTGCCGTACCCTTTGGATCAATTTTGCATTTATTACATTTGATGTTTCTTCCCCTGCCCTTAGAAAAACATTATCAGGGTTATTCAAAGAGATCCGAATTGCTTGAGAAAGGTAACCGAACGCTGAAAATCAGCGTTCGGTTACCTTTCTTGGCCATTTGGCTATCCAAAGAGCAGGCAATTCGCCAAATCCTGGCGAATTGCCTGAACATACGGTGTCTGTTCGAGGACAGTGAAAACCCCATGAAAAACCACTGCTTCGGCAATTCAGAGAACACAAACCAGCAGTGAAAGGTTCCTGAAATGCCCTGCCATTCGGTGGTTTAATTCGGCAAGTTTATTCAGGAGAATCCCATAGGCTTCAATGTTAAAAATATTCCCGTTTTAATTCAATGTCTAATAAACCGTTCATTCTAAAATCCTGCAGTAAAGAGTCTCTTTATTTCTAGATTTTTTAGGATATTTTAAGCATTTTTCAGATTTTTTTTTTTAAAAGTCCGATTTTTTTTTTTTTAAGTTTACTTATTTTTTCTGTAACAGTCCTCTTTATTATCATTCCCTGGACCTCATATGTAAATTTCAGACATTTTCGCTCAGTAGTTTCTTTGCAAACAGCGTTTCACTTTTCAAACATTCATGCCTACCTTTTTACCTAATTTATTCACTTCACTCTGTCTGCGGTCTCGGCTTTCTCGACTTTTTCCGGCGGCTTCGCTGCGTGTGATCGGCTCCTGCTCGGGTTTTTCCGTGATTTTCGGCAGGTTAATCCAGATGTTTTTGAGGGTTTTCGGCGTGCATTCGCTGGGTTTTGCGGTTCGTTTTCGTCGGGTTTGCGGTAGCTTTTCCCTGCAATTGGGGGACCCTGTGGTGCTTGCTGAATACACCGCAGGGTCACCGAAATGGGATCGGCAAAAGGAACCGAATTGAAGAGAACGAAAAGTCACCGAACGTGCGGTGACTTTTCGAATCTCTTTGAATTACCCTGTATATGATCATTTAGTTTGCAGCATACCCTGGGATCTCCAATTAGGTGTCTAAATGACAGCAAAAAAAGCAGGTTTTGTATTACACCATATGTTAATGCAAAATCTCTAATTATGACCACTGGATAAAGGTGAATACAGAATCAATTTAGAACTTTACAGTATGGCTAAAGGAGAATAAATGTATGTATTTATATATCGAACGCATGAATATATATATATATATATATATATATACTGTATATACAGTATAGATACATAGATACACCCTAATCCCTTCAATATCAAAATGACAAATCTTTTTGTAATTTTTTTATGTAAAATGTAGAAAATTAAGCAATAATTTTAGTGTTCTGTAGTTAGATAGACAAATGCAGCTCTGAGGCATTATTATTGTTATATAAATGCACAGTTTGGCTACCAAGACTATGCAAGTTAATTAAGACGTCATGGTGGCATGAGTATCTATCCCATCCTTCACCTAGGCTGTCCCTGACTTTCAAAGTTTTGGCCGGGGTTACATGAGCACAGTAAGAGTGTCTGTAGTGACCTCTCCTCTAAGCGCCCATCGTAGCGTTATGACAGCTCGAATGGAAGGGCCATACAGTGTAACGTGCGTACTAGTATCGCACATTATAACAGGCGTGCATTTTTCCTACCCATCGACCTGTAATAGAAGTAGGCCAGAAATATGCCACCATCTTGTCTACCGCAGCCATCTTGAGTAAGGCTAAGGGCGGCTCACGAAACTGTAAATAGCGAGAAATAGTTGTTTTAGAAGAGTTTGCATAAAATTCAGGCATTCCAGATATTTTCAGGCAGAGCAATTATATAAGCAAGATCCGGCCAACATAAGCAGATGTGTCCGAGAACTGATTTAGCTATATCAAGGCCAGAGACCCATCAGGCGAGAACAAAAGCACTCATTAAACCATCTGTGGTCTTATCAGTTCCTACAGTAAACAAGCCTTATGGAGTCAGATAGTGACAGGATCTGGCTGGATGTTAAATTATCCAATTATTATTATTATTATACTTTATTTATAAAGCGCCATCATAATCCGCAGCGCTGAACAATGGGTATGATACAGACAGGGTTACAATACATTGAACAACATTTGATAAACTGATACATGAGGAAACGAGGGCCCTATTTCCGTGGAAACTCACAATCTAGAAGGGTTGGGGTAGAAACAAGAGGAGAGGACTGCAATTGTCATAACTGCATATAAAAGCTGCCAATTTACTGACAATTTGTGGAATATCTTTGTATCTCAAATAAGGTGATGGCACGAATTGTCTTAGGGTGGGCAAATCGCCCCTGGGTGGGTTGTTGGGATGTACCTTTTTGTGTATTCATGTATAAAACTTTGAACCTATGCTTATCGCATCTCTCAGTCTTTGCGATTCAATCCTGGCTGAGACTTGACATCAAATAAAGTACGCCTTTCCTGCAATTGACTCGTGTTCGGATTGTCATTGACTGCACCGGGCCAACCATTCTCTCGACAGAACTGAGTGGATTCCATTAACATTTTTGGGGGCTCGTCCGGGATTGGTCGGCAGGGGCTACCGGACAGTAGTGGTTGACTGCAAGCGCGAGTGGTCCCGGAGGTTGGGCGTCCGTTGAAGGTGAGCTGACATCTGCAGGTGCCAAGCGGGAAACTGGGACACCTTCGAGTCTGAGGAAACAGCGTCTGGCACAGCGTTTGGATAAGGTAAAACCAGTATTGTTTGTTTGATACGCCGGGCCATAGTTGGGTAAGGGGACCCCCGTACACGGTTCCATTGGTATCTCGGTTCTGTCACCATAAGCACGGGGACTAGTTAGCTTAACAGCTGCTAGTTGACACGGAGCTGTACTCGGCAGACCGGATGCCAATTTGATATTGGATTGAGGCACTGATTCCATAGGGAATTCATTCCACGTGGAGCAGTGTTTGTGATTTTGTAAACTACACGTGAGCAGAGAGGAGGAGAAATTGAGGGAAGGCTGAGAGCCCCCTGTAGTGATTGTTACGTGTCCCACATAGATTAAAAGGGGTTTTGGTGGGCTGATAGCCCCAGACCAGTGGCAGCTGCAGAATAAGGGTGCTTTGGTGGGCTGATAGCCCCGGGCAATAGTATGAGCAGATGTATTGCTAGTAGCGGGATACATAGCACTAGATAGATAGGATACTCGTGAAATTGTACTGATTTGTGTTGTGAGTGATCGTGCACCTACTTGGATAACAGGGAAGCAAATTTGAGAGTGGACTCTCGAAATGCGTTTCCGCGCCTGGGGCGACTCAGCAGGCCACTGACAAAGGAAGCGAATACGTCACGAATGAATTGTTGACTGAAATACCAGACTGTCGGATATAAACTGTTTTGGGTTCTATTAAATCGTGTTGAATAGAGTTACAATGGGTAGCGGAACATCACGCCCTAAGAAAGCTAAGGTGGGAGAGACACTTTAAGAATATTTGATCAGCAATTTTAAGGATTTGTACAAGGCGCACCAGTATGGTGTTGAGCTGAATAAAAAGAAATTACAGACCCTATGTACTTTAGACTGGCCTGTATTAGTTTCCGAATGGCCGGAGCAAGGATCTATGGATCCTCTACTCATTCAAAAGTACATTCCCAGGTTACGGGGAAGGCCGAACATCCAGATCAGTACCCGTATATAGACATCTGGAGGTATTGTGTTAAAGATAATAGTCATTTTGTTATGCTGGAAGGGCAGAAGAAGAATAAGGTGTCCCTAGCTAAAGTTGAGAGTCCCCCTGTCTTAGTAGGACATCCAGAGGACACTGATCTCCCTCCTCTGTCTTATCCATCCTGAAACGCAGCAGCCCGGCGCGCGTTGGATGCCATGGTTGCACAACCGGGGGAGGGGAGCAGGCTGCTGCTATTTCCCTGCCTGTGCCCTCGGCCCCGATTGAAAGTGGTGGGGCGAATGGGGTGATGGGAGCACAGATCATTATTTCTGCCGATAAGATTGAGACGTCAGATGGTGCGATATACACGTTAGAGACCCCAAGGCGGGGTCCCCTGGAGGAGGCTATGGCAGATCCCAAAGCCGGGACTCGTGCTGACAATAATATTGTTAAAACCCGTGTAGTGTACCAACACAATCCTGGAAAACTCCAGCTCCCACTGCTGACAGTACCCGGCCCAATTACAGATGGTGTCCCCGGGCCAGTGGTGTACACATATATCCCGTTCACCACCACAGATTTGTTTAATTGGAAAACCCAAACCCCACCTTTTTCTGAGAAGCCCGCTGTCATGACCAGCCTAATAGAGTCCATTATGGCAACGCATAATCCCACTTGGGCTGTCAGCAGTTGTTGCTGACAATGTTCACAACCGAAGAAAGGGCACACATTAATAATAATGCCCGAAAATATTTATTAGCCCTAGCAGTAGATGAAAGCCAAGCATATCCAGAAGCTTGGGCTGAGCAGCATTACCCTAAGGTTGATCCCCAATGGCCGTATACTGAAGCGGGCATGGCCCATCTCCAGAGTTACCGAGCAGCTGTGTTAATAGGGATAAGAGTGGGAGGGAAGAAACCTGTGAATATGGGTAAAATAGGTGAGGTGATGCAAGACGCGAAAGAATCCCCCAGTGCGTATTTAGAAAGATTAATGGAGGTGTTTTGGCTATACAGCGCTATAGACCCAGAGGCAGTGGAAAATTGCCATTTGATAAATTCATCCTTTGTAAGCCAAACACAGAGAGATATACGCAAAAAGTTACAAAGACAAGAGGGGTTTTATGGGATGTGTATTAGTCAGTTAGTGAAAATTGCTAATAAAGTGTATTACAATAGAGATCTGGAAGAGAAGCAGGAGGAATCACGAAAGCAGAAAGCAAATGCAGGCATGATAGCTGTAGCTCTGGGTGACAGAGGGGGAACGGGAGGAGTAAATAGAGGAGATCTGAATGGTGAGCATGGCCTTGGAAGGGGGTCAAGGGGAAGAGGTGGTGACAGAACCGATCTGGTTCAGAACCATTGCGCATTCTGCAAGGCTGAGGGTCATTGGCGTAACAATTGTCTCAAACTAATTGAGAAAAATGGGGGGCAGAATGATAATTCAGTAGTGAGTCAGTTTGGGTTTCGCTAACATTTGGTAATCATACAGGAGCTCGTGTAGGGGTGATCTATAGACCCCCTGGACAAGTAGAAGAGCTAGATAATCTGCTGTTTGAGGAAATAGCCAAAATGACAATGAAGGGGGAAGTTATTATCATGGGGGACTTTAATCTTCCTGATGTGAAATGGAAAACCAAAATAGCTGGGTGCACCAGGACAAATATTCGAAACTCCCTACTGGGATTATCTCTAACACTAGTAGTTGAGGAGCCGACCTGTAAAGAGGCCATATTGGATTTAATACTCACAAATGGAGGTTTGGTATCAGACGTTGCTGTAGGTGAAAATTTGGGATCTAGTGATCACCAGTCAGTGTGGTTTAAAATAAGAACAGGGATGGAGCCGCACGACACAAAAACAAAAGTTTTAGACTTTAAAAAAACAGATTTTTCTAAAATGAGATTTTGTGTGAATGAGTCATTATCAGACTGGAGGAGTTTAAAGGGAGTCCAGGAGAAATAGGATTATTTAAAGGAGGCATTATTGAAGGCCACATGAAATTGCATTCGGCTTGTTAGCAAAAACAAAAAAGGGAAGAAACCACTGTGGTACTCTACAGAAGTGGCCAAAATAGTGAAGAACAAAAAGATAGCATTCAAAAATTATAAAAAAAACTCAGAGTGAAGAAGATAGGAAAACCTAGAAGATTAGGCAGAAAGAGGCCAAGCAATTTATAGCAGCTTCCAAAGCACAGACAGAAGAGAAAATAGCTCAGTCAGTAAAAAAGGGGGACAAAACATATTTTAGATACATAAACGAGAAAAGAAAAGTAAAACAAGCATTAGTTAGATTAAAAACAAAGGAAGGAAGGTATGTAGAAGAGGATAAAAGTCTCGCTGACTGCCTCAGTGAATATTTTTGTTCAGTCTTTGCAGAAGAAAAGGAAGGAAAGGGACCTCAGTTAGGAGGAAACACTAAAGAGACATTTACATAAGAGTTTACAGAGGAGGAGGTTCTACAGCAGCTGTCTAAAGTAAAGACAAATAAGTCAATGGGGCCTGATGGGATCCACCCTAAGTTATTAAAAGAGCTCAGTGGTGTAATAGCAAAACCGTTAACAGATTTATTTAACCAATCCATAGTTAACGGGAGTCGTCCCAGAAGACTGGAAATTAGCAAATGTTGTGCCCATTTACAAGAAGGGTAGTAGGGAGGAATCGGGGAACTATAGGTCAGTAAGTCTTACGTCAGTAGTGGGGAAATTAATGGAAACCATGTTAAAGGAAAGGATTGTTGAACATCTAAAAACACATAGATTACAGGATCAGAAACAACATGGCTTTACCTCAAGGAGATCATGCCAAACCGATCTTATTGATTTTTTTGATTGGGTAACAAAAATAATAGACAAAGGTGGTGCAGTAGACATTGCTTATTTAGATTTCGGTAAGGCTTTTGATACTCTTCCACTTAGAAGGCTTATCAATAAATTGCAATCTTTGAGCTTGGATTCCAATATTGTTGAATGGATTAGGCAGTGGCTGAGTGACAGGCAACAGAGGGTTGTGGTAAACTGAGTTTATTCGGCGCAAGGTCTTGTTACCAGTGGGGTACCTCAGGGGTCAGTACTTGGACCCATTCTCTTTAATATTTTTATTAGTGATATTGCAGAAGGTATTATTGGTAAAGTATGTATTTTTGCTGATGACACAAAGATTTGCAACAGGGTTGACGTTCCTGGAGGGATCAGCCAAATGACAAATGATTTAGGTAAACTAAAAAAATGGTCGGAGCTGTGGCAATTGAGTTTTAATGTGGATAAGTGCAAGGGCTTAAAAACCCAAGGGCTGAATATAGAATATGTGATACAGTCCTAACCTCAACATCTGAGGAAAGGAATTTAGGGGTTATTATTGCAGAGGATCTAAGGGTAAGTAGTCAATGTAATAGAGCAACAGGAAATGCTAGCAGAATGCTTGGTTGTGTAGGGAGAGGTATTAGCAGTAGGAAAAGGGAAGTGCTCATGCCACTGTACAGAGCACTGGTGAGACCTCACTTGGAGTACTGTGTGCAGTACTGGAGACCGTATCTCCAGAAGGATATAGACATCTTAGAGAGAGTTCAGAGAAGGGCTACTAAAATGGTGTACGGCTTGAAGGAGAAAAGTTACCAGGAATGGCTTAATGATCTTAACATGTATAGCTTGGAAAAAAGACGAGACAGAGGAGATAAAATATTTAAATACGTAAAGGGAATCCACAAGGTAGAGGAAGGGAGTATATTTAAAAGGAAATAAAGTAGCAAAACAAGAGGACATAGTCTTAGATTAGAGGGACAAAGGTTTAAAAGTAACATCAGGAAGCATTATTTTACTGAGAAGGTGGTGAATACATGGAACAGTCTTCCAGTAGAAGTGGTAGAGGCCAAAACAGTGATTGAATTTAAGCATGCATGGGATAGGCATAAGGCTATCCTAAATAAAGGATAAATCCAGGTAAAGTATCCATGTAATTGGGCAGACTAGATGGGCCGAAAGAAAATGTTTTATGACAAGAACCTATGTTTCTATGTTTCTAAGTGCTACCGATAGTCTTGTTGCATATTAGATGCAGGGCAACCCCACAATTGAACCTAAGTCCGTACGAACTCCTGTTCGGGCGGCCTACCCCTCTGATTAATGGGATAAGGGGGGACCTTCGGGCATTAGGGGAAACGAAGCTGAATGAACAAGTGTTGTTGTTGGGTCAGTCAATGCAGAAACTGAACACCTGGGTGGGTGATAATCTACCTCATTTTTTGTATCCTCCGTTGCATAAGTACTGCCCAGGTGATTCAGTTTGGGTGAAGGAGTGGAAGGTTGATCCACTAGGTCCAAAGTGGAGAGGTCCTTACCTTGTTCTATTATCCACTCCCACAGCAGTGAAGGTGGCTGAGGTGGTTCCGTGGATACACCATTCGAGAATAAAGATAGCTGCAGCTCTTCCTGAACCAGGGTGGAAGACTGTCCCTAACGAGCCCAATCCAATAAAGCTGAAGCTAATAAAAGCTGCTGTTGCACCTGTCTAAAAGACCAGCAAGTAGGTGTATTGACGGCCATAATAAAGCCTGACCACCTGCCAGCGATGGAAAGCCGGGAAGCCCCAAGGGAAACCCGTGAAGAAGTACCCCTTCCCTTGCCCCGTGAAGGGGCACCCCTGTCTTTCATTGTTGTTGAGAGGAGGGGTGAGATGGATAAAGTTATTAAATGGGGTTTTCAGGCATCTTTTACAGTGGGAGCAATTCTGATGTTAATATTGTTCATAGCAACATATATTAGTGTCCTCCTTGATGGCAGAAAATGCCAAGAGACAACTGTGGGACTAAATATATCTCACTTATTGAATGGGACAAGTCTTCAGTTATGGAACCAGACAAACGGGAGGAACAAACATGATTTGGGACCCGTGTCCTCCCCAAGAGATCATTTGCTAATAAAATTCAAGTATGCTTATGCCCAAAAGTTTGGACAGACCTCATGCTGGGTGTGCAGCAGATTGCACCCAGAGACAACCTACATTCCATTCGCCACAGTCCCTATGAACTTGAGCATGTTTTCTTTTGGGAACATCACAATCCAGCCTTTGAATGACACCCAAATGAGGCAGGCTGGAGCTCTGCCAGTCTATCCAATCACTGGACCAATATACCCTCCTGACTGGTGTTTCCAAATAGGAGAAGATGATTCGAATATTGAAAATAACCCATGCCAGTCCAGCCGTTTTAATTTGACAGTAAACACATCCCTGGCAGGGACAGGCGTGGGGAGGCTTGTAGTTAGACCAGTAAATCTGACCACGGGACAGAGATTAATAATAGCTAATGTCACAACCACCCGACAAAATGCAAAGTGCCTCTTACATCAGTTGATAAAGATGATGATTGAAGTCCACAAGGGAGTATACTATATGTCCCCATTCTTGCTTACAGGAGAATATCATGTATGCTGTGGGAATGCATGCTACATATGGGTACCACCTACTCTCGCTGGGATGTGCTATATAGCCAAATTGATCCCTATCCAAAGGGTACAGGGGGATGACACACTGCCTGACACTACATTACACCCTAGGTATCCCTTAGTTTTTGACAGACAGAGACGGGAATTGTTTTTGAAAGGGGATCAAGTATGGCATGGTTTCCGGCATGGACTGGCTGGGGAATAGAGTTGATGAAAAGGCTGAACATCTATTCTGTGTTGATGGGTGAAATTCTAAACCTCACTAGCAAGGATATCCAACTGTTAAATATTGAATTGCGTGAAATTCGAAAGCTGCAAATGATACATGATATGGCATTAGAACAAATAAGTGCAGCATTGAATGGGTTATGTGAAATGACAATGCATTATGAATGTTGTACTTTTATCCAAAACTTAACTGAAGAAGTCCCAGATTATTACCAGGTAATTCAGGATCACCAAGAGAAGGTATCACAGCTACAGAATAAGGCCAGGCAGATAGCAGCAGAAGGGTTCAGGATGTTCAGAGATTGGTTTGGATCAGTCCTGGGTTTCATTTCTCGGGTTGGATCTATGATTATGATGATCATTGTCATCTTGGTGATAGGAGCTGTGCTCTATCAGATAGAACTGTGCCTGTGGCCTTTGTGTAAGAAAGCCTTGAATCCCACAAAGAAGATACCGTTAATGATTACTCCTGATTTGTTTCCAATGAAGGAGCCTCCCCCAGATTACAAGGCTTTGATAATATAATAACATAACAAGGTAAAAAAGTGTCATCTGCGCTCGTTTCTATGTGTTCCATGTACAACAAAACACTATGAGGTTTTTGTTTGTTTCAATGGCCATTGCAACGTAAGCTCACTCGCCACTTCAAGGCATCTCTTTACAGAGTGAGTACCTAACAAATGTAACCAAAAGGCCGCTCTACTGAGCAGCTCCAAGCCCCTCCTGCTGCTTTTCAGCTAAGGAGAGGCAGAGATATGGTGGGTTTTATTTATACACGCACCAAACACTTTCCATTTAGGATTAAAAACAAAAACATGGAAAGAGGAACAGCTGCAGAATGACGGACTGGTATTACAAGCATGATATACATAAATACAGAAAAAATTGCATCGCGCCCATACTCACCGGAGCGGCAGCAACTGCCAGGAGTAACAGCCCAGTTAATGTATGAAACATAACAAGGAAAAAAGTGTCATCTGCGCTCGTTGATAATATAATAGTTGGAGTATAGTGGCTAAGGGTCTCAGGAGAGGAGAACCTGAAACCCTAGCCAAGGGGGGAATGTAATAGAAGTAGGCCAGAAATATGCCACCATCTTGTCTACAGCAGCCATCTTGAGTAAAGCTAAGGCTCACGAAACTGTAAATAGCGAGAAATAGTTGTTTTAGAATAGTTGTTTCAGGCATTCCAGATATTTTCAGGCAGAGCAATTAAATAAGCAAGATCCGGCCAACATAAGCAGGAGTGTCAGAGAACTGATTTAGCTACATCAAGGCCAGAGAGCCACAGGCGAGAACAAAAGCCCTCATTAAACCATCTGTGGTCTTATCAGTTCCTACAGTAAACAAGCCTTATGGAGTCAGATAGTGACAGGATCTGGCTGGATGTTAAATTATCCAATTGTCATAACTGTATATGAAAGCTGCCAATTTACTGCCAATTTGTGGAATGTCTTTGTATCTCAAATAAGGGGATGGCACGAATTGTCTTAGGGTAGGCAAATTGCCCTTGGGTGGGTTGTTGGGATGTATCTTTTTGTGTATTCATGTATAAAACTTTGAATCTATGCTGATCGCGTCTCTCAGTCTTTGCGATTCAATCCTGGCTGAGACTTGACGTCAAATAAAGTACGCCTTTCCTGCAATTGACTCGTGTCCGGATTGTTATTGACTGCACCGGGCCGACCTTTCTCCTTACAGAACTGAGTGGATTCCGGTAACAGACCCACTACAGCAGACATTGAACGGGTCTTTAAATAGCGCAATCCTCCATAAGAGGCCCACACTTTGTAGGTCTGAATGCACTGATTTTCACTCAGCAAGGTTGTCACATGGGCGTCCGAACAGAAATAACGTCCGTTCTCACGGATGTTCCCTCCACGTTCGTGTGACCCCGGCCTAAGACGTTCCGTCCACTCTATAGACTTTTTATTAGAGGAACAGCAGTGAAGGAGATCACACTGGAAGAGACCATGGACATCACATTCTGTGGGAGCCCATTGGTCCCCCCCTGTCCTGCCCTCTGGTGGTTCCACTCTTCTCACACAGTGGCCAGTGGTGTTCCTTGTCTGCTCCTCTCCTGTCCTAGCTAATAGGGTTCCCAGTCAGAGTTTATAAGGACTTCCTCTTCCCTTTGTGTCAGGACTATTGCCCAAGAGCACATGGGGGCCAGAAGTGGACCCATGCTAGAGCTGCTCCAGCTATAACAAAACTTGGTAACAACTTTCCTGTCCTGCCCCTGCTTTGCATTCTGGAGAATGCAAAGTGAAGAAAGCGCAGCTATTCTCTATGCAGCCTGTCAGCCAATGACTTCCTACTTAAAGGGACACTACCATCAAAAAAATGAAATGTCCTTATTGGGCTTATTTTATGCTGCTGATACCTTACATGTGCTTTGTTTTTCTTTTTTATGCTTAGTTAAGAAAATATTTTACTCTATATGTGTCAATGGGTTCATCCATTGTGTGATCTATTTTGTTGTAAACTGCCCCCCACAGTATCACTTGGTCCTCACTCTGTGGCAGTAGCCACAGAAGGGAGTCTATGGGTCATCCACTGACTCAAAGCATTGCGTTGTGTGGGATGTGTTCAAGGGACAACACCAGGGGGTAGATTAGAAGTTTTTAAAGCTCCATGTCATGTTTCAGCTGCCAGCTCTTATCTCGGGTAGCAGAAGCAGGACAGTAGCCCCCCCCCCACCGCTGCCTTATTTAAGCAATGACTCCTCCACCTCATTAACTGTAAAACTCACCATACGATTTTGATAAATGTTGCATTATGGGAAAAATACACAAAATGGAATCAGATAGAAAAACCTAATTTTGTTTTTCCTTTTTACATGCAAGTACTTCAGAAAAAGAAAAACAAACAGCAGCATGTGTTTTATAAGGTAGTTTTGTTTGTAATGCACAAATAATAGTTACAGCTTAGGTAAGTGGTAGTGTCCCTTTAAGGGAGATGCCTTCTTATGTACTTGCCTTGTTATTGATCTTCAGTATATGGTGAAATCTGCATTCTGTTTCCTTTCAGTATGTAGAACCCATTCATGTACCCTTTCCTGGTCATCTCCTATAATATGTCAAAGTCACTGACCATTTGATGATAGCCAAAAGTGAACTGTGCTAGGTGGTGAATTGATTAGTTTGCAAAATCTTGTGCAAAACAGCCGACATATTTAACAACTGTATGCACAAAATACACAAATCAGCCACGGCATTTTAAATACTGAGAGGTGAAGTGAATAATATTGAATATATCTTTACAATGGCACCTGTCAAGGAATGGGTTATATTAGGCAGAAAGTGAACAGTCAGTTCTTGAATTTTCATGTGTTGGACGCAAGAAAAAATAGACAAGAGAAAGATCTGAGTGACTTTGAGAAGGGCCAAATAGTGACTGCATCAGAACATCTTCAAAACAGCAAGTCGTGTGGAGTATTCTTGGAGTGCAGTAGTGAGTACCTACCAAAAGTGTAAGGACTACCAGTGCATGGTTGTGGGTGCCCAAGGCTCAATGATGCATAAGGGAAGCAAAGTCTAACCCGTCTGTTCCGTTAACACAGAATAGCTACTGTAGCTCACATTGCTGAAAAATAAAATGTTGGCCATGATAGAAAGCTGTCCGAACACACTCAACACGTACCAACTACCTAGAGATTGTGGCAGACCCTTCATGGCCATGTTTCCTAATGACAGGGACCTGTTTCTGCAGTATAAGGCACCCTACCAAACTCCACACTTTGTTCAGGAAATGTTTGAGGAACATGACAAATATTTCAAGGTATTGCCTTGGCCTCCAAGTTCCCCAGTTCTCAGTGAACATCTGTGGGATGTGCTGGACAAATCCGCCTAATGCAGAACCCCCCTCACAACCTGCAAGGCTGAAAGGATCTGCTGCTAATGTCATGGTGCCTGATACCACAGGACACAGTCAGAGGTCTTGTGGAGTCCATGCTGTGGCACATTTGTTTTGTCAGATTGAGAGGGATGTAATCAATATTAGACAATGGTATTAATGTAATTAATCAGTGTATATATGTCTGAACACAGGCATTTTATAGCAACATTTTGTCAGTTATCATAACTGAACTCACTGTTTGAAAAGGAGAGGGTTAAAAATGCAAAAAAACAACGAAACCCCCAAAAGAACTAATCAAAACTAAAAGAACTTAAATTGTAAACGCATGATTCCCACTTTAAATTAAAAATGAAGTCCAGGAAATACTTAAGTCATTTTGGTTCCATTCTCTGAGAATACCGTGAAACCTGCTACTTTAAAATCAATTTTCTTATTCATTTAGACACGCAAGAATAAGATTTTTTTTGGTTCTATTCCCCGATGTAACTTTCCCATGCTAATACTTCTAATGCTGTGACATCTGAGCGATGCCTTCAGGGCTTCTGTAAATATTACTAGCTAGGGGCGCTGCCCTTTGGCAATGATGTATTCTCTGGAAATTGGCATAGTACATATGTTTCTTAAATGATAGATTTCTTCGCTTGTCACTTGTAATTCTGTAAAGGCAGAAATTGTTCGCATTTTTCACTTGGTTATATCGAAATGATTATGAATACACTTTCAGCAGTGCATATAAAATCGTGGCATAGTTAGCTTAGCATAATTCCAATTCTGAAAAAGAGGGTACCTGACCTGTGAAAATACATTCCTAGACTTTGTCTTATTTTTTTTTAACAGGCATCTTTTTTTTTTTTTAAAGATTTTTTTCCTTATTCTGTTATTCCACTGTCATAAACATTATCTACACACTGTGCTTTAGTATATTCATTAAAATGACTGCACCGGAATATAAATGATACTTCTATTAATATGTGAATTACCTCATGATCTATTCACCAAAGAATGATCTTTGCAAAGTGACATGATGAAAACCGTTGTGTATCTAGTCCTGAAAAAGCTGAATTAATAAAAAAAATATATGTTTTTATACCTTTATTTGAGCTCACCTTCGTTATTCTTGTAATACAGCAACCACTCGGGATACTTGGTTCCAGCCAAACAACACGGTCCTCTAGGGTATAAACAGCTGCAGACTTGAAGTTCTGGAAAATGAGAGGTCTTTTTAGTCAAGCATAAATAAACGCCACACTTGGCTCTGAATCACTACTGCAGGTGATTAAAAACATCACAAACAAAATCCTAGCCCTATTAGAGCACTTACTAAACATACAGCAATCCTGACTATCCAGGTAACATAATCTAATAAAAAAAGAAAATCACAGCTTTTCCTAGATGTGTTGCTGCTCCCTGCCCTGCACTCAGCAGTCTGATTAAGGCTAGGGTCAGAGTGGGGCAGTCGGAACGCGCGTGCAGACGCACTAAATCACGGCGGCAGTAGCAGCACATAACGGCCAATGACGGCCAATATACGAAGTACGTGCGTACGAAAGTGCGCCGACACCACGCAACCAGCAAATGAACGCATTTTTCTCAGAACGTGAAACCGCTGCTACTGACGTACAGAGTGCGCGGCGGCCGCATGGCAGCGTGTGTGCGTGATTAGGAGACGTCAGACGCTGCTAGTGTGCGGCCTACATAACGTTCGAACAGCCAGATTTCCCTAGAATTGCGTTGGTGAGTACCTGCGACTGTGAATGATGTCTGGACCAGAGATGGACGTCGAGAGGCTCATCAGCGCTGTGGGGGAGCATCCAGGGATCTGGGATACGGCCTGCGAGCGTTATAAGGACAAGGGGAAGAAGGCGAGCGCATGGGTCGAGGTGTCCCGTCAGGTGTACCCGGAGTACGATACGTGGTCCGAGAAGGAGCAGCACATACAGAGTGAGTATAATATTATTTAATTCATAATCCCATAAATGTAAATCACAATAATAATAATAAACAAACAAATTAAATCATTGATGTGAAACTCAAATGCTCCCCAGCTGCCAGGGCACCTCACCTGCATCACTGATGAAATAATTAGATAGAGCATCGCGATACCTGTTGCTGTATCTATTCACAGCTATGATGTCATAGTTCACATCATCCTCAAGACCGACAACTGTGAGGGTATCGTCAAAATTAAAACCATCCCTGGCCCGCACATAGTTATGTAGAATGCAACAGCATTTCACTATGTCCACACAGAAGTCCACATTGACATCCAGCGGTCTATGTAGAATCCTCCACTTGTTGGTCAGTATGCCAAAGGTACACTCCACATACCGTCTCGCCCGCGACAGCCTATAATTAAACACCCGCTTCTTCACAGTCAGGTGTGTCCCTGAGTAGGGCCTTAGGAGGTGTGTGGATAGTCCGAATGCTTCGTCACCCACGAAGGCATAGGGGACTGTCACGTCACTGCCAGGCAATGGTGCGGCTCTGGGGATGTTCAGGGTCCCACTCTCAATTTCATTCCACAGTGTGGAGTTCCTGAACAGTGTGGAGTCAGAGTCCTTGCCGTATGAACCGACATCCACATACACGAAACTATAGTTGGCATCTGACACCGCCAGTAGGCCAATAGAAAAGTAATGTTTATAATTCTGATACAGTGAGCCACTGTGCGGTGGCTTCACTATGCGGACATGTTTGCCATCCACGGCTCCCAGGCAGTTTGGAAAGTTGGCTCTCTCCCAGAATCCTGCTGCAATTTCCAGACATGCCGTATGTGTCGGTCTTGGCAAACATTCGCCCTTCATGGTCTCCCATATTGTTTGGCACACCTTGCGGACGATCTCACCAGCTGTTGATCTGCCAACGCGGAAGCTATAATGCAGATCCTTCAAACTGCACCCACTAGCGAGATACCTAGAAGACAAAACAAAAATGTTTGAATATGATCACATACCATGAACACAAGCTAATGTCACTCTCATCATGTTTTGCAGCACAAGAGGCGATGAACAAATGGCGCACAGTACGCGACAACTACATGCGCGTCCAGAAGAAGCAGGCCATGGCTGCGCGCTCTGGAGCTGGTGCGAAAAAGGTCCGTGGCTACATATATGCAGAGCAGCTATCGTTCCTCCGCAGGACCCAGGAGCCGCGCAGGAGTGTCAGCAGCATGGACCAGCCATCGACCTCCGGCACCCAGGCACAACAAATGGTGCCAGGAGATTATGCCAGCTGCCAGGAGGAGGAGAACCAGGGTGGTGCTGAGTCGCAGATGGAGGAGGATTTGGCGACACCACAGGTGGCAGGTACCGCGACAACGGTCAGCACCAGACCTGGCCAGAAGAGAAGGGCACAAGCTGCAGACCTCGAGCAGGCCATGCTCACCTTCGTGGAGGCACAGACCACCCATGCACACCAACGCTGCATGCTTGCGGACTCCGTGGACATGTCTTTCTCCAATGCATGTACGCTCCTCCTGAACAAGATGAGCGAGGCAGAGAAAATGGAGTATCGCCACAGATCTCTGGCAATATTGGAGGACATCCTTTCACGTCCCCATCACGCAGCCGCCTACCATGCTGTGCCACAATCTGCCAGTGGATCTTCCGTCTCCAGTGAGGTGCTGTCCACCCACCCAGCCATGCCCCCTGGAGCCAGGCCACACACGGAGTCGGGGTCCAGCTGTAGCCACACCACCGGCCCTCATGACCCAGATGCTCTGCGGTATCAGCAACTTTGATACATGAGCTAAATATGTTTTATTATTTGTTTGTTATGTGTTATTGTTTTGATTTTGTATATATACTGACCTTCAGTTTACGAGTTGTAATATATGTCCATAATATATTACAGTTTCTTTTCATATTATAGTATTATTTTTCAACATTGTTGTCGGAGTCATTTATGATTATGTACGTGTGATGTGATGCCCGTGTGTGTGTGTGTGTGCATGTAACAGTGGGCATGTGACTACAGACATGATGCACTCATGTCAGGTGACTGGCAGCGATGTCATGTATACAGGTGTGTGACAGTACGTACCTCAAAGTGATGACTATCATCTCCTCCGGTGGTATGGCGGGCCGCATGTTGGTGTCCCTCTTGGTCAGTGGCTCCCGTACCCGCGACAACAGTTCATCAAAGGAGGCAATGGACATCCGCATGTAGTTGAAGAACTTCACGGGGTCCCTCTCTCGCAGTGGCCTGTACAGCGTCACAAAGTGTCCATGCGTGGGTCTGGCAGCGTTGATTTCATGAACCCAGGTTCGCCGCTTTCTCTTCCTCTTTAGGTACAGGTACCCCATCACACCAAACACAAAGACGTGTGCAGGATCCATCTTTCAAAAACGCCACCATCCCCAAAATGGCTTTTTATAACCCTTGCCCTTATTATTTCATTTCTCAAGTGATTAGATTCATCTGATTTTTACTCTTTTTTCACCCCACCGTCATGGAATACGTCCAGAATTGAGCATCGTCCGACCACTCAAGCGTATTCCGTGAAAAAATGCGTGCGCACGCATCGACGTACATTTTGACGGTGGCCGCAGAAAATGCGCTCATCTGTCCCTAGCCTAAACCAACTCTCTCCAGGAGTCAGCAGCCTGTCAGGATCCCTGGCTGTAGCCATCCTGAAACCCCCCCTGGTGGTACACTTCTATGTCCTGTTCCTGCCCTGCAGCCAGCAACCAGCATCCAGCAGTGCAAACGTTAACACAAACACGTGACACACGAAATAAAGGGCTCAGCCCCACACACACTCACTGCTGGTTCATTACAGCTCTTGAATGCCTAGAGTGAAGTTCTGTTACCTGTTGCTCTGCAAAAACCTATCCCTTTTGTTTTCCTGGTTCCTGCATTTGTTTCCGCCTCGCTTCCCATCATCCTGCAGAATTCATCTGGTCAGTTTCCATATTTCATCCCCTTCCAAACCTTACCCACCCGGTCATCTGTGCAGGAAACTGCATCCTGGGCTCATACCCCTGCCATCCAGGTGCCACCCAGGTACCATCCCCACGTTCCTGACAGAATGAACCAGCCTAATACTAATGAGCCCGCAGTGCTGCACTTAATGGTGGAGCTACTGAAAACCACCTTCCAGGAGCTATTCAAGAACCTGGCTGATACCCTGATGCAAATGCTGCAAACTTTTCTGGGCACCTCAACTAAGGTGTGCGCTCCTCCAAATAAACACCGTGATCCCCTGTCTCCTGAAGAGCGTGTCAGGAGACAAAATAGTAATTTGTGCCTGTACTGCGGGGCAGGATCGCACTGGATATCGAATTGCCCAGAAAAACCCCCCAGATCAGCGTTTGTCAAACCAGCACCGGTTTCCAAACCAGCTGCAACTTCCAAGCACGCTCAGGTGCGTAGATCTCCGAAGCAGTCCCAGGCTTCCAGGCCTGCTACAGCCACTGTGTATACACCTGCTTCTATGAGACCTGCCGTTCCTAAGCCGGTACCCTACCCAGACCGGCCCCCAAGAGATTTCCTGAACCCAGACCTGCACCTCGAACAATTCATGCACCTATACCTGTCCCCAGACAAACTGTACCCAGGCATGTGACGTCTTTAGAGGTCAGCGACACCCCCATGGACATTGAAAGTACATCTGTGGAACCAGAAGCAATGGACATTATGCTTACACAGGTTACAGGTGAAACTACAACTCCCATCACTCCCAGCCAGCACGATCCGCCGCTGTCTTCCTGGGTTTCTTCCTGTCTGAATATGACCCAGAGGACATCGCTGTCTCTGAGGAGAGCCCACCGAGACAGACAGCCCGACGCTCAAAGGGACCCCCAGGTCAACACCAGGGGTCTGACACCCCTATAAAGGCATGGCGAGGCTTCTGTTCTTCATCCAGCGATGGATCTGTATCAGAAAGGGATTATGGCTGGGAAGAGCAAGAAGAAGAGGACGAGGGCATTAAGTCCTGGCTGTGCGACTATCCTTCCCTTAGTGATGGATCAGGTTTAGAAGGGGAACCGGGAGAAATGGAGAAGAGGCCTACTCCGATGCCTTCTTCCTATGTGGGCACCAGGTTCGAAGGTGACTCTGCCTCCTACTTGTCTCCTTCTGTCGCCAAGGCCAGACGCTCCAAGGACACTCCTGTTCATCAAGACCCCTTACCCGAGGATACATGTCCCTATACGGTACAGGGATGTTTTGCTCTACCTACCTTGGTACCACCTGGATACATGGGCACCCTCATTCCTAATGCATCATTTGACCCATCACCGGAGGACCGAGTCACTGCTTCTAACGGGACTGTGGTTCGTCGCAAAGATCTCGACATCTTCGAAAAGGGGTTACTCCGGCGTAAGGAGATTGAAGATGCTGAAGGGGGAACGCCATCTGGGTACACGGGTATTCTCATTCCTGTCATGTCTGCTGACCACAAGAAGACCAAGGCACGGCAGCGTCAGAGGAAGGCACGTGCCCAACCCTGTACCACCACTCCTGACCACCGTTCTGCCCTCCAGTGGTGTGACGAGTACTGGTCCCAGCACCCACCAGAGTGACCCGTGCCTGGTCATGGGCAGTCCTGCTGCCATCCTTGGTCACTCGGAGCGTGACCTGAAGGGGGAGGTACTGTCAGGATCCCTGGCTGTAGCCATCCTGAAACCCCCCCTGGTGGTACACTTCTATGTCCTGTTCCTGCCCTGCAGCCAGCAACCAGCATCCAGCAGTGCAAAAGTTAACACAAACACGTGACACACGAAATAAAGGGCTCAGCCCCACACACACTGTTGGTTCATTACAGCTCTTGAATGCCTAGAGTGAAGTTCTGTTACCTGTTGCTCTGCAAAAACCTATCCCTTTTGTTTTCCTGGTTCCTGCATTTGTTTCCGCCTCGCTTCCCATCATCCTGCAGAATTCATCTGGTCAGTTTCCATATTTCATCCCCTTCCAAACCTTACCCACCCGGTCATCTGTGCAGGAAACTGCATCCTGGGCTCATACCCCTGCCATCCAGGTGCCACCCAGGTACCATCCCCACGTTCCTGACACAGCCTGAGAATTTACCTGTTGCTTAATTAATTAATTGGCAACAAGTGTGCAAGAGGATAGAGGCCATGCAGGACTCTGGGTCCTAAATATCTTCCCTCGATTACACTCCCAGACTTTCTGTTACCCAATCCAAGCATTCTGTCACATTCTATATAAACACATTTTTACTCAAATAGTTGAGTAAATATGTTCTAAATCAGGGGGAATCAACAACGTTCAAACCTTTAATTCTTTTGATCTCTACCATCAGTGAATTTACAAGTCATTCTGTCCAATATTTACAATAATCAAAAACTGAACTAAAGAGTTAATAGCAACTTTCAAAGGTTAGTCTACAACATACCGTAAACTCCATTAATATAAACAATTTCGAAGTCTGTGAAAAAAGCAAAAAAGTACAATTTTCTTCAAAAAATACCAACAACTAAAAACAAGTTTCTTCAGATTTTTTTTCATTCTCGTGCAATCAATTTGTGCAGTGTGCGGACTTTGTAAATGACTGACTAATTTTATTGCACCATTAAACTACATTTGCTGTGGTCTCTGTATTTACATGTTAATTAGAAAACACTGGAAATATGCAGACAAAATCAAACTCAAGAAGACGGTGCATTTATATGATTAACACAATCTGCAGCGGCATAAAAAAACAAGAACAATATACTGTAAATGTGAAGCCCAGAAGATTATTACGCAGCACCCACAGTGATTTTTAATAATTTGTCAACTGAATTTAACACATTTAAGCCGAATAATTCAGTTTAAAAATAAATCCTGAATTGTATCGCGATTTTATCCACAATTACAATTTTAGGTCTAAATTTTGAAAGTCATTTGTCAATTACACATCAACTCACAGTTAAAGTGAAAAAAAATCTCCAATTTTATTAAACCAATAATTTCTCAGAATTATAATACCACATGTCTTTGGATCGTTACTAATGAAAATAAACTATACTATTATTGGAATGACATTTTCCTTTCTCGACAAATGTTATCTTAATGTATTCCAATTTGTAACTTGCTAAAGGGTAAGGATTCCTAACTGGAAAAGACAGAAACTTGACGGCGGAAACCTCCTCCTGGCAGGGAAATTAGAATTAATATTATCTCTTGGTAGGAGATGCAATAATCCACAGGTATTATCAAGTAGGATCGATATTTTTTTTTCCATTCTTAAGTTCACATATTTATTCAGCAGTTATGTACCACATAGCAGTACATTAATATAGAAGTATATTTGTTTGGTAATCATTTAAAAATTAAGGAGGTCAACAGTGTTTTATAAACAATGTAAATGTAGCAAGCTTATGGCAATTCCTACTAGAATGCGATTGCAAATGTGTCAAGTTTCAAAAGGAGAATGGTCTATTATGGCAGCTTGTGATAAAAATTGAAGGACGATAAACCAGAGCCATCAGGCAATCATGAAATACCAAGTTAATGGAACAATAAGGTTTACACAGAAAGTGTGTACCCCTAATTGTCATGGACTTAACAGGAGTTGGAACCCAGGATGCAGTAGTTGGCGCACACCCTTGTAGATCTTCACTACGTAGAATGACCCCGAGGGTGCTGGCCTCTGCATAATGGGAATAGGCACAGGTGCAAATCTGGGCTTGTGGTGCAGAGCATGGGTGATCCAAAGTTGTGGCCAGAGGGTGCAGAGGTCAGGAAGGCAAAACAGCATCATACACAGTAAAACAGGCAGAGGTCAAGACCAGAAGAGCAGATACAAGCGCAGGCAGATACGTCCCAACACAACTAAGTGTATGCAGACAACAGAGTCCAAAAGTGTGGGGAAGGCTGGATTATATAGGCAGGGGAGTGTAAACAGGTGAGTGTTAATTAGTCCACGGGCCGCAGGTGGGATTCCAGGAGCAATGTTTTCATGATAGATATTGCTCATACATATTAAGGTCTATTTTAAGGACCATAGTTCCATCCAAAGCACATGCAAAGTCAGGGGACAACTCTTCCTTGACACTGCAGGTTTCTGTAGGTACCTCTGCAGCAGCAGCAGTGGTGAGGATCTTAAATGTGGATACAGAAATAGGTAAAACTGAATCTGCTGAAACTTCTGGTGTATTACTTGCCATAGCTGTAGCGGTAGGAAACTTAGGAGCCGTGGGATAGATTTTCCAGGGAACAGTTTGTTACAGTACAGAGATCAATTTGGGTGGTGGCTGTGTCAGTGAAATGGGACTTGGGTTTAGCCTTTTGCCGGAACTCAGTGGAACAGAGGCAAGTGGTCCAGTGTCCCAGGTTCTGGGTAATGTTATACAGTGTGACACCAGGACGTGAAATGTTGTCCCTACATAACATACTGTAGGTCTTGCAGGATGGATAGAACAGCAGGCAATATAGTGACCTCTTGCACCACAATCAAATAGCACAATCTCTGCACTTTCCTTCTTGCTTTCTCCTCTGACGGCAACAAAGTATGTGTTACCGCAATCTGCATTGACTTGGAAAGGTCATCGTAGGTAGATGTGGTATCAGGTGAGAACTGCAGCACATCCTGTGTATAGGGAAATGAACTGATGTATTCCATTAGGAATTAATCTCTCTGTGGCATTCACGCAACCGTCTGTCAATTTATATGGACAGGTTGATGGGCTGTTCTAGTTTCTTTGGCACGCCAACCCGGGCAAGATCATCTTTTACTTGATTGCTGAGTCCTTGGTGGTATTGGAATAGTAATGCGGCTTAATTCCTGCTGGTCTCTCCACCCAGTGGCGAAACTCAGCAGTATATTGCTCCACAGTGTGCCTTTGTTGCTTGAGGGCATAAAGTACTGATGTCGCTGTCGCGACCTTCTGCAGAAATTCATACAACACTGATAGGGCGTGTAGAAAAGAGGACAGGCCATTCAGTGCAGGGCTATCTGACTTCAGGAGGCTGTGAGCGAACAATTTACAGGGTTATTCAGAGAGCGTGAAAAGCAGGAGAATGACTGGAGAATGATTGGAGAATGAAAAATTCTAGGTCAAAATAGCCAAACCAGAAAAATTCTCCCTTTCATCTCACTTTCCAAAGCGGCTATTTTAACCTAGAATTTTTCATTCTCCAGTCATTCTCCAGTCATTCTCCTGCTTTTCACGCTCTCTGAATAACCCTGATAGTCTCCCTATGTATAATGGATCGGATTTTTACAAAGTCTTTGGCATAGGTCTGTGGTTTCAGGGCGAAGAGCAAATGGCAGGAGTGGACAAAGTCTTTGAACTGCAGCGAATCACCAGAGTAAAAGTCAGGCAATGGTATCTTTGGTTCTAGGTATACAGGTTCAAGGGGAGCAAGGGAAGTTACTGTAATCCTGCAGGTACAAGTTATTTGCTCATTCAGCTCAGAATATCCACGCTGTAGGTTTTTCACAGTCTGAGACAAATAGTACATCTGCAGCAACAGGCTATTTATGGCTTCTCCCATCTCTGCGGGCTCCATGGTATAACTTTGTTGTTCTTTCAGGGACTTACTAGGAGTTGGAGCCCAGAATCCAAAAGATGGCGCACACACTTTCCGAACCTCATTAGGTAGAGTGATCAGGCGGGTGCAGGCCTCTGCGCAGTGGAAGTAGGTATGGGGCAAATCCGGGTACTCAGTACATAGCAGATGTGATCCAAGGACATGGTCAAATGGTAGGAATCCTTACACTAGTAGGTCTATGACAAAGAACTTTGCATCAACAGGAGATTTATTAAAGTAGCAGCAACATTTTGGTCTTAATCCTAGTGGCTTGAGAAAGGTCCTAGGATTAGGACC
The DNA here is from genome assembly GCA_009667805.1 of Leptobrachium leishanense. Lineage (NCBI taxonomy): Eukaryota > Metazoa > Chordata > Amphibia > Anura > Megophryidae > Leptobrachium > Leptobrachium leishanense. The sequence goes on from CM019073.1 coordinate 49,816,395, forward strand.
GAAACGTCACTACTCCTTCGATAACCCTCCTGTTAATGAAGAGCCTCATGTGACCCTTCCTTCTTGCCCTTTTGTAGTCTTTCAGAACATCCTTCTGGCTTGTCAGCATCCCTAGGGATCTACTGTACATGTGTGGATTGCATGTAAGTCCCACCTCCATACAAATTTCTGTTTTTGTGTACTCTAAAGTTGTATAACACAGAAGGATGGATGGGTTGTTGTGTGTTGTGTTGTCATGGACGTTATGAATGCAGCATAACCATCTACCAAGCATAAATATAGATGCTGGAAAAAAAGTGTCTGGTTAAAACATTGCTGGGATAAACCATTATTTCTGTTATAAAATGGAAAACATACTTAAAGAAAAGGAAGGCAGGATATTCTGGAGGCCATCCACTATAATATGAAAAATACAATAAAATATATAATATGTGTAGCAGATCTCAGCACCCCAAATGCGTTACATCTGCTAATGCAGCTCTCTTGCAGGACATCCATTCCCTCACTAGTGATCGTTCATGCCTTCTCCAGCTCTTAACTGAAATTTAAGGACGAGAACAATGAAATAACAGTTATAGCATTCCCCAGACATGAGGCACCACTCGTTGCTGGGATAAAACAAACAGACAGACGGGGCCCTTTCACCCCCCTTTCGCATCAACAACGGCACGAGACAAGGCTGCCCCCTTTCCCCACTACTGTTTGCCCTCCCCCTTGAGCCCTTCCTGCAGGCGATTCGATCGCACCCACAACTACACGGAGTGTCGGCGGCGGGGAAGGAACACCGTGTGGCAGCATACGCCGACGACATGTTATTCTTCGTCAGTAAACCGGCGGAGTCATTGCAGTACTTAAATAAACTTTTCCAGGATTATGGCTCCATTAGCAACCTCCGTATTAATATGGAAAAATCGGAAATCCTACCCATATATGTCCCTGCTCACCTACAGGTAACCCTTAAGCACTTGTTCCCTTTCCGATGGTGTACCAATGGCCTTAAATACCTGGGGATCACCCTCACAGCGGCCTGTAAAGACTTATACAATGCAAACTACAAACCTTTGCTTGCGGCCCTATTGGTAGATTTACAACACTGGTCCTTCCCACATATCTCATGGTTCGGCCGTGTTAATGTAGTTAAGATGAACATCTTGCCCCGCGTCCTTTATCTCTTTCAGACACTCCCTATCCTCTTGCCGACCGCCTTTTTTGCGCAGCTCCGCACAATGATCTCCACTTATGTTTGGAATTCTAAGAAACCGCGCATCAGCTTGGCCTTGTTGATGGCCCCTAAACAGCTAGGGGGCGTTGCACTCCCGCACTTCCGGCACTACTATGTGGCCTCACACCTACAACGCATAGTGGAATGGTCCACCAGCTCGCTAACTAGGTCATGGGTTACAATAGAACAGGAAGCGGCGCGGTGTCCCCTGCCCTGCCTCCCCTGGTTGCCAATTTCCACACAAAAGACCATGGTAGAACCACATCCCCTAATACACGCCACCTTGAAAGCCTGGCGCTCCTTGAAGTGCTCTGCCGGCATTGCTCCCTTTCTTTCACCTCTCCTGCCCCTACAGTGGTTGCCGGCTTTCTCAAGGTTCCTATCCCCAACGATCCCGGACGGCCAACCTACCCCTCCACGACCTAAACACTTCCTGAACGAGTCGGGCACAATCCCTTATGACCAATTACCCATACCGAATGCGGACTCATTCCTAACACGGTTCCATCATCACCGACTCATTCAGTCATTACGATCCATTGCCCCACTTCCAGAGTACAATAGACCGCTAACACAATATGAGATGTTGATAGAAAGGGGCAGATACCCATCGCACTGCCTCTCTTTAATGTATGATATGCTCCAGGCCACATCTTCTCAGAACAGTTCCGCTCGCGCTAGCTGGGAACGTGAATTAAATTTTGCTTTTGAAGACCATCAATGGTGCGCAATATGCCAACTAACACATTCCAGTTCCACAGCAGTGAGGGTTCAGGAGGCCAACTATAAAGTGCTCATGAGGTGGCACAAGACACCCCAAGTTCTGGGCCACTACACTGATAGGGAAGCCAGCAAATGCTGGAGATGTGACATACCTGATGCATCAACACTCCATATATGGTGGGACTGCCCTGCTCTTTCTGAGTTTTGGCGCTCCGTCCATAACTGTCTTTGCGACGTCACGGAACCACCACCCCCATTTACCCCAGAATACTGCCTACTTAAACACACTGAGGCCCCGCCCGAAATATTTCGGAAATCGATCGCCATCAGACTTTTACACGCCGCGCGCCTGGTTATACCAATGTTCTGGCGTAAGCCCACTGCTCCACCCCTCACTGTATGGCTACATGAAGTGGAAAGTATTCGATCGGCGGAGGAAAGGGTCGCTCTGTCCCTAGGTAGGGCCACTGAGCACTATCACTCCTGGTACTACTGGTTGCACACATGCTTGCCCGTATAGGAAAGACCACCCCCCGACCTTGTTAGGTTTCCTTCACCTAGTGAGTTCTCTTCGTACGGTCCCCGTCCCCTCTCGGGACTCCATGTAGTTCATGCCACCCGCACACGGGCGTTTGCCTGCTGCTCACGCCTCCGGGTATTGTATTGTATTGTATTTACAGCAACTGCCGTGTTCTATGCAATGTTTTTTGCTTTCTGCCTTCTTTATGGATATGTTATGCTCTGATGATATTGCTTCTGTATGACTTTTTCAATTTCTCAATAAAGCACAATATGTAAAAAAAAAAAAAACAAACAGACAGACTTTAATGAAACATGAAGCAAATATATACAGTGCAAAGAGGGACCTGGAGACCAATGGAAGAAGACACCCTGGTGTCCCCCTCCTTCACTTCCTCTGGTGATCCACAGTCCCCACCCCTAACCCAATCTATTCTTTCAACATGTAGCAAGAATAGACCTGTGAATTTCGAAAAGTTTACCATTTCATTTTTCGGAAGTGCTTCTGAAAAACGAATCGGCTCCATCCAAAACTGTTTCGAAATGGTCCGAAAAACTAATCGATCAGTCCGAAACGGTCTGACATTCCGACCAAAACAGAACGGAAACGAAACGTTAGAAGACAAATTGATTTCTTTTTACAGATCAATTCATTATGCTGTTCCCTTACACTCGTTTCCCCATAGACAAGTAGTGGTTAGTTAATTTATTCAGAGAATGCTGAACAGCACTGAAATGTCAGTGAAATGCCCGGATTTTCGGTGGTTCAGTTCGACAGGTTGGACAGCGCAATTGTGCCGTTCGGTGCAGTTTCGACGGCAGTGAAATTCCCCATAGAGAAGTCATGGTTAATCTATTCAGATAACACCAAACAGCGCTGAAATGTCAGTGAAATGTCTTGATTTTCGGTGCTTCAGTTCCACAGGTTTAAAAAGGCAAATCCCATAGGTTTCAATGTAAAAAATATTCCCCATTTTTCTTAAATATTTATTCAGCTGTTTACATTTATTCTTTTCATTTGAAGCAAAAAGTCTCTTTATTTATTGATTTTTTTAGGATTTTTTAGGCATTTTTCTGTATCTAAAAATACAAGCCGGTAACAAAATAAAATAACAGCCGCTGCTACAGTAAAAATACCAGCCAGTACCAAAATAAAATACCAGCCGTACAAAATAATTAATTCAGAGAACGCCTAACTCCACTGAAATGTCAGTGAAATGCCCTGATTTTCGGTTGTTCAGTTAAACAGGTTGGACAGCACCATGGTGCTGTTCGGAGCCGTTTCGGCGGCAGTCAAATTCCCCATAGAGAAGTCATGATTAATCTATTCAAAGACCACTGAATAGCACCGAAATGTCAGAGAAATGCCTTGATTTTCAGTGGTTCAGTTCGACAGGTTTAAACAGGTGAATCCCATAGATTTCAATGTAAAAAATAATCCCGTTTTTATTAAATATTTATTCCACTGTTTATTCTTTTCACTTGCAGCAAAAAGTCTATTTATTTATTATTTAGGTTTTTTGCAGGATTTTTTGTGAAACTCTTTGATTGCTAATTTATTTTAAAACGAGGCTTTTCTTTTCTTTGCCGAACACAATGTTTTTTTTTCTTTAATGAGAGAAAGGGGGGGGGTGTGAGGATCCAGACGAGCAACAGCACTAGTGGCCTGCTCTACGGTGGGGCCCGCTCAGGTCTCATAAGGTTTTAGCTTGCTTGTGCCATTACAGGAATAAATGCTTCATATGCAAATCAGCCTGCTCTCACCCAAAAAGGGTGGCCAGTACTGACTGCCTAGGACGTCATCCCTGCACATGAGGTGCAGCAACCCCCGACGATCGTTTCGGTCTTGTTAGGCCTCGTCAGGAGGGTAAAGCTGACACCCCTCTAGGCACATCAAGCAAGTTTTGTTTTCCTTTCCTTCAGTTTGGCTGCACTCGGTAGGGGCTGTCTATGGTCCTGAAACATATTCAGAACCATGGACAGCAGATATTCTTGGTGCTTCGTAGTCCCACAGAGCTGCTCTCCATGGTGCTGAAAGCTATTCACTACCAAGGACAGCAGCTATTCTTAGTGCTGAAACCGGAAAAGCACAAGCTCTGAATCGCTATCGGGTTTTTTAAACCGTTAGGGCCACTTTACAATCTTGGTGCTAACGTTAACGCTCACCTACGTGAGCATTAACGTTAGCCGCGGTGGCTACCGCATATCACAATCCAAATGCTACTGGGTTAAGTAACCCGTTTGTGTTTGGAATCTTGTGCTTTTCAGTGCGAGGTTACTGGACTTTGCGATCCCTATACTTAACATGGGGAGCGCAAAGTGTTAATCAGCGTATGGATTACAATCTACTAGCGCTGATTAACGTCCAGCCGCAGTTAACAGAAAGTTAACAACAGCCAGGTCTTGGTGCTAACGGATTCCGCTTCTGCAGAATCCATTATCACCATCCAAAAAAATTAAAAAAACAATCGTATACTCACCTCCTATCCCGCGGGGTGGGCCGAGCTCAAACTGCCTCCTCCACCCGGCGGGAGCAGGAAGAGACTGGGGGAAAAAGTTCCACAGTCTCCCCCTGCGTATCACTACGCCGACCGGCCGGATCTCGCGAGGCGAGATCCGGCAGGTCATGTGACCGCCGGTGTCTGGCTCAATGGAGTCCTATGAACTTCATTGAGTGGATGCTCGCAGGGGAGCTCAGCGCTGCCATGAGCATCCCGGGGCGTAGCGCCCACTAACAAAGCTGGCAGCTTTTTAAGCACCTGCATTGTAATCCTACGTTAAATGGGGGCAGTAGGGAGAAAACTGCGGGCGCAGATTTTTCTCCCTAGTGCCCCCGTTTTAGCCCTTAAGTGCCCTTAATGTTCAGAATGTAATATGTTCTGCCTGCGGTAGGGCCACTTAAGCTAACATTAACGCTCTGACAGTTGAGCGCTAATGTTAGCGTTAAGTATGTAATAGGGCCCCTAGTTTGCTCTTTTTGTAAAGATTGTCCCTTTTTTTTCTCTTTTTTTCCAATTTTCACTTTGTTGGCATTGGACATATTAGGGATCATTGGAGGGGAATAATTAGGCTATCCCTGACAAGAAGCATGACTTGGAGTATCACGTGGCCAAAGCAGGTCACCTTTCCTGTTTTTTTAACTAAAGTCTTTCAATTATATGATATTAAAACACTAAATAAAGAGTATCTCTAAATATAAAAAAATAAATGCAACATTGTTTATGTTTGAACTCTGCACATTAAAATGTACAGTTCATTAGAATGCATAATTAAAGCATTAAATATTTGGACAAACTCAATTTAATATGCATATGATTGGAATGTTTTAAAGCTTCTTATTTCCATGCGGAACCATGCAAGGCGTACCATGGGAAAATACATGAGGTGCTTGAATCTTAGTATCTCCTAATCCTGCAGCTTAGTAAATATACACCATAGAATCATTTAGAAATGTAACAACTCCACATTAAGCTTCCTTTCAGCATTTAACAGAATTGCATATTTTGTTGGGGATGTACACATGTTTATCTAGTTTTTTCTTTCTTTTTGTCTGTCTATTATTCTGTCTTTCTATTTGTTCCCTATTTATTTCTCTCATTTATTTCTAACCTCCGTTTCTATCACCATATCTATCTTTTCTCCTCTCTGCTTTCCTGCTTGCAAATAAAAATACGTGCGTATATCCAGTTATAAATATTTTGTTGTATTGACAGGAAGGTTATAAATAATAAACACGATATTGAATACCTACAAATATGATTACTGAATGACGTGATTTTTATTTTCACCAAAAATCCTTTTAATTTCTTCTTGTTTGCTTAGTCCCCGCACAGCCTCTGCATATTATTGTATGTAGCTGTGATACAAGTTTCTCCATTTGTATTTTATTTAAAGAATCAGGTAACGCAATCTCTTAGAGAAGACTTAGGACAGTCATAGAAGCACAATAACATTTGTTCATCATAGTGAATTTAGCTGCTGTTTATTGTTTATTGTGTATACATATATATTTTTTATTATTATTTATTTTTTTCCTGAAAGCTAAGAACAGGTAATAGCAACCAATGCGTCTTGCCAGGGAGGGTTCAGTAAAAATAATTCACCGATTGAGTTGGAAAAATAATCTAGATGATAAATATAGCTTTTCTATCATCATTTTCACTTCTGGATAAAACCACTCTTTCACCTTGTCACCTTTACACAATTTTCTGCCCTTGTCTGTGCAATCTTTAATTAAATATCCAATCTTTTCCTGTGGTTCATTTCAGGATAGGTCAAAAGTCAAACAGACACTCTGTTGGTTTGTTCATAGACGTACATACTTGTTAGAAAGCATAAGTCTGCCTCGTAGCATTTAAGATATTCTTTATTTATTTTTGTAAATGAAATACACCCATCACAAAAAAAAATCAAATTTAGACCTTAATAAGTTATTTTCATACCTTTTTGATTCAGGAATCAGAAAATATTTCTTGTATCTTTACTGGGAAATATAGGAAACTGAATAACTTGAAAGGAACAATTCTAGATGGATGGTTATACACATAAAATACATGTTTTTAAGAAAAAGCAAAACCTCTAAGGGTTATTTACTATGCAGTGAATTTGTGAAAAAATCTCTAGGAAATTGCTATTTTAGGTCAAAATAGTTGAGGTGAAAGAATAACAGTTTTTTCTTAACTGCCAAAAAGTAAAACCTCAACTGGCTCAATAGACCCTCCACCCAAGCCACTGCCAGATACAGAAAACAAATAAGAGAGCCTGCTCCTCGGTAGGTACTAGCAAAATATGATTTATTCCAAAAACAACAAAACAGAGCAACGTTTTGGTCCTTTAGACCTTAATAATGCATCATCAGGTCTAAGGACCAGAACATCTCGTTCTATATCTGGCACTGTGGAGATTTCTGAAAAATCTTGATTACTATTATTAGATTCCGGGGTGAGATTAAGAGCTTAATGGACTCATAGTTAGAAATTTTGGAGCATCTCATCCATCATACTCCCCTGACATTTTGTGTGTATTTCATTCCTCTCCTCTTCATTGTACCATTGACCTATCTGTACTCACTAACCATTGACTTATTGTCCTTTCTTTACTCACCCACTGGGAAAAGGCAAGGTTGCCCTCTCTCACCTCTTCTTTCTGTGTGTTGCATAGAGCTGTTCACCATGCGTGTCACAATTCCCTGATCCAAACATGCAGTACAAATCATAATCTATAATGCTGGTCCTTAGAATGGCTGGTATATAACTACCTTTAGATGTCAAACATGATCAAGAGCCAGAAAAGGCAGTAATACAGGAGTAGGTAAGCAACAAGAAAGGTACTAATATAAGCCAGAGTCGTGGGGACATAAGCAATCAGGATGGTCAATAAGAAAAGTCAAGATAAGCAACAAAGAGGATTCTCATACAAGCCAGTGTCAAATAAATACAGAGAAGCAGGATGGTCAATGGAAAAAGCTAAGGTCAGCAACTAACAGACATTCTGAACTATAGAATGCACTCTTGGTCAACGGAACCCATGATAGGGCACCTGATTAAAGGGAATTCCAGCATTTAAACTGGTGGGCGCATCTGATTGGGCCACTTCATAGCGCTGCGCCCCTGATTGGTGCACTGCATCACTATTCCGCACTTATTAGAGATGGCAATACAAACTGGATGGCGGCGAGCGCCTAGTGATCAAGATGCGGAGAGCCCCAAGGTTACAATGTTTTTTAGACAGAATAGTAAGATCAGAGGATTCCATCAGCCAGACACATGGAAGAGGTGATGTGCTCAATCTACATGGACAATGTCACCATCTTCTGCACAGACTCAGCGAGGGAACTGAACCAGACCTGCAATGACTCTGGCAGAGCTTCAGGTGTTTGGAACCATGTCCTTCAGGAGCTGGGTATAGACCCTATTGCCTTCACAATCAAAATGAGTCTCTTCAAAATCCTGGGAATCTGGTTTGCTGGTGAGAGTGCAACCCTGGATAGCTGACAGGAGCAGATGTTAAAAGAAAACCAGAAGTTTGGACTGTGGTGCTTCAATGACCTGAACATTGAAGGGAAGAGGCTGGTGCTGCAGAACAAAATCCTCTTAGTGATGCAGCAAGTGGTGAAGGCTTACCCTCCACTGGCTAAGGGCAGCAAGGCGATCTTCAGGGCTGCCTTCCTCTGGGGATCCATAATTGATAGACTGAAGTGATCGGTGATGCATAAGAAGCCTCTCGAGGGAGGCAAGAGTATCCTAGAAATTTCCGCCCAACTGAAAATTTTATTTGCAAATAACTGTATGCAGAGGACAATTACCTTCCAAGGGAAAGGTAACTTCATGTCCAACTTTTACCTTCTACCGCTGTGGTGAGGGCCCAGTTGGCCAAGATGGGATGGCAGGACCACTCCAAGCTTTTACTTGGATGTTTGGAACTTTGCTCGATAGAATCATCAAGAGGTAGTGAAAACCCTACTTGTGGACGGTCTCCTTTGACTATCCACAAGATGATCATAGTCAACAACATCCTATTCCAAGGCTGCCTGAGACCACATGCCCGATCTGTTTGGGAGAATGTGGCATAAAGCAGACTGACTAATATACGCAAACAATTGGCTTGGATTGCCAATGTGGGAGACCTCCCACTCAGGGCAATTTTGCAGGCAAGGGGGCTGAACAGATATTAGCATTGCCCGCAGTGAGTATTAGAGGACGAGACTGCCTTGCTCCTGGTTTCACATTGCTTTGTGCACAGGCTCTTTTCGCTGCCCTGGAGATGAAGTTCAGAGACTCTGTCATATACTAACCCTTTTCATACAACTGTACGCAATGGACTTTTCCCTGTCACACACACTGTGGATGCTATTGCTGAGACCTGCCATAATGTGCTTTGTGAAGGACTCTTTGCCAGGAACTGCATTGTGGATATTTGGGAGAACATCATCAGGAACTGCCAAAGACTGATTCATACAGGGTTATTCAGAGAGCGTGAAAAGCAGGAGAATGACTGGAGAATGACTGGAGAATGAAAAATTCTAGGTCAAAATAGCCAAACCAGAAAAATTCTCCCTTTCATCTCACTTTCCAAATCGGCTATTTTGACCTAGAATTTTTCATTCTCCAGTCATTCTCCTGCTTTTCACGCTCTCTGAATAACCCTGATAGTATGCTATGTGACTTTACTATTATGGACATTCTCTGCAGAATGAAGAAGAAGAGGAAGAAGATGACTAATACTCCACTGCCATTTTCCACTGCCATGTCCTTCTTTTAGCTTTCTTATTTTTTGTTTTCCCCTTTTCTCACTTCTCGCATCCCCCTGCAAACAAAAAGTAAAAATGATCGGTTCCTAAAAAGTTGTGTTCAGTGATTTTGCATCTGCACAAAAAAAAGGAAAACCACAAAAAAAATCCAATATTTTTTACTGGTCTTTTCATCAAGAGAAAAGTTCACGAAAATGCACGATATCTCCCTACTCGGGAGAGCTCTATTGAACAGTGGGATACTCCAGTGCAATGCTGCAGAGGTCTGCCCGTCCCTCCAATACACTGAATCAATAGACACAGCATGCCACACGGATGTAGTTCCCACGGAAATGGTTTATTGAACGTCAGCAGATAATATATAGAATCTAACAAGAAGGGCGTGACCCCACTCCTCCTGTACTAAATATATAGAATCTGCTGACATTCAATAAACCATTTCTGGGGGAACTACATCCGTGTTGCATGCTGTGTCTATTGTTTCCCTTCATCAAGAGTAGGGATGAGCTGTTCGGTTTGATCTGTTCGGAGTTCGCATCGAACATCGGCCGTTCGACAGTTCGCGAACTTCGAACTTTTTGGGACGTTCGTCAAAAGTTCGAAAAAAGTTTTTTTTTAAAAAAAGTATAAAAAATGCTTAAAAAAATACAAAAAAATCTAGAAATAAAGAGACTCTTTACTGCAGAATATTATAAGCAACGGTTTATTAGATATTGAATTAAAACGGGAATATTTTTAGCATTGAAGCCTATGGTATAAAACATTCTTGTTACTAAAATATCAGGCAGACACGGCCCTCTAATCAGGCACTGTAGAGGGCAGCCTGCTGGGGCCTCCCAAGGATCCCCTTGAGGAGCATGCGGCCGCCAGATGACAGAGCTACGACTGTGCGGGCTAGCCGCCCGGGTGCATGTGGCAGAGACAGGCCACTGCACCTACGGCCATGGCAGACCCCCCACAACCAGGATCCAGGGAGCCCCCACTGACCACCAGGCTAAGGTAAGGCGACACATTTCTAAAAAAAATAAAATCCGAGGACATTTTTAAATGTCCCCGGGAACATAAAATAAAACTTTTCTACTTTCTTTCTCTACCTGGCTGAATGTATTTAATTATATATATTAGATACATTCAGCCAGGTAGAGGCGGGTGGCATGTGGTCTGTGCGGCGTCTCAGGCAGTGGTTTGTTTTTTTGTGTATATTTTTAGCAAATTTATAGGGGAAGGTAAGGGCAGGTATGATATATATATATATATATGCAGGGCTCAAAATTTCCACTCGCCTACTAGCATTTGGCGAGTGGAAATTAAGTGAGGGCGAGTGGAAATGCACACACAGGCAGCACAATAAATTATTTTGGGTTGCATATTCCAGCAGTGCCACCATGCAGCCCCCCTTTCCCAGGCTGCATGGTGGCAGGAAACCGCTGCCTAACCTGACCCAGCTCCTCTCTGTCACTGGCATGGGGAGGAGAGGAGCTTGCCTGCCTCCTCGCTCTGCTCACACTGGGGTCTGATGACTGGCTATACATGTATCTGGGGTATGATGTCTGGGTATTAATGTTATTTTTGTAACTTTATTCTAAATAAAACCTTTAACAGTGTAATTTCATAAGATAATTTAAGGGGGTGTGTTTAGGGGCGGAGTTAACGGCTGGGTAGGGGTTAGGTGGAGCAATTAGTGGCGAGTAACTCTTATGGACTGGTTAGTAGCTTGGGACATGAAATGTTGAGCCATGTATATATATATATATATATATGATCTATATCTATATTCTAATAAATATATATAATCAGACTTGTATTACACACACATTTTGGCAACTAATTCCCCCCCCCATTTGGCTGATCCCTCCAGAAGAAATGTTGAACCCGATAGAGCAGAGAATAATATATATATTCTCTGCTCTGTTGGGTTCAACATTTCTTCTGGAGGGATCAGCCAAATGGGGGGGGGGCGTATTTAGTTGAGATTGCCCATATGCCACCCCCCCGTGCGTATGTGTGTATGTGTATATATGGTCTGAGGTCTGTGGGTGGGTGTATATATACAGTGGCAAGAAAAAGTATGTGAACCCTTTGGGATCACGTGGAGTTTTGCATGAATTGGTCATAAAATGTGCACTGATCTTCATCTAAGTCACAACAATTTGAAAAACACAGTCTGCTTAAAATAATACAACACAAACATTATATGTTTTCATGTTTTTATTGAACAGAACATGTAAACATTCACAGTGCAGGGTGGAAAAAGTATGTGAACCTTTGGACTTAATAACTGGTTGACCCTCCTTTGGCAGCAATAACCTCAACCAAACGTTTCCTTTAGTTGCAGATCAGACCCGCACAACGATCTGGAGTAATTTTGGACCACTCCTCTTCACAAAACTGTTTCAGTGTAGCACTATTCTTGGGATGTCTGGTGTGAATCGCTCTCTTAAGGTCATGCCACAGCATTTCAATCGGGTAGAGGTCAGGACTCTGACTGGGCCACTCCAGAAGGCGTATTTTGTTTTGTTGAAGCCATTCTTTTGTTGAATTACTTGTATGCTTTGGGTCATTGTCCTGTTGCATCACCCATCCTCTGCAGAGCTTCAGTTGGCGGACAGCTGGTCTTACGTTTTCTTGCAAAATGTCTTGATAAACTCTGGAATTCATTTTTCCATCAATGACAACAGGCCCCGAGGCAGCAATAGGAATAGTATAAAAATATAAAAAGACGGTAACCCCTGATCATATATATTATAGGGACACGGAGCGCTGTGTATAGAGTAGGGATGCATTGATACCACACACAGACATATACGTATATATCAACATGCAGACCTATATACTGTAGACGTCCAGGCCCTGAGGCAGCAAAGCAGCCCCAAACCATGATGCTCCCTCCGCCATGTTTTACAGTGGGGATGAGGTTTTAATGTTGGTGTGCTGTGCCTTTTTTTGTCCACACATAGTGTTGTGTGTTTTTTCCAAACAACTCAATTTTGGTTTCATCTGTTCACAGAATATTTTGCCAGTAGTGCTCTTTTGCAAACTTCATATGTGCCGCAATATTCTTTTTGGACAGCAATGGCTTCCTCTGTGGTGTCCTCCCATGTACTCCATTCTTGTTTAGTGTTTTCCTTATTGTAGATGTGTCAACAAAAATGTTAGCATGTGCCAGAGATTTCTGTAAGTCTTTAGCTGACACTCTAGGATTCTTCTTTACCTCATTAAGCATTCTGCGCTGTGCTCTTGCAGTCATCTTTACAGGACGACCACGCCTAGGAAGAGTAGCAACAGTGCTGAACTTTCTCCATTTGTAGACCGTCTGTCTTACCATGGACACATGAACATCAAGGCTTTTGGAGATACTTTTGTAACCTTTTCCAGCTACAGGCAAGTCAACAATTCTTGATCGTAGGTCTTCTGAGAGCTCTTTTCTGCAAATGCCTCGCCATGCTGGTTCACATCAGGCAGTGCTTCTTGAAACCAGTAAACCCAAAACTGGTGTGTGTTTTTAAAGGGCAGGACAGCTTTCAGCAACACATCCAATAATATCACACTGATTGGACTCAAGGTTGGCTCACTCTTGGCTCCAATTAGCTCTTGGAGACGTCATTATGCTAGGGGTTCACATACTTTTCCACCCTGCACTGTGAATGTTTACATGTTATGTTCAATAAATACATGAAAACATATAATGTTTATGTTGAATTATTTTAAGCAGACTATGTTTTTCAAATTGTTGTGACTTAGATGAAGATCAGAGCACATTTTATGACCAATTCATGCAAAACTCCACTCCAAAGGGTTCACATACTTTTTCTTGCCACTGTATATCTGCGTGTTGATATATACGTCTATATAGGTCTGCGTGTTGATATATACGAATATGTCTGTGTGTGGTATCAATGCATCCCTACTCTATATACAGCGCTCCGTGTCCCTATAATATATATGATACGAATCGCTAGCTTACCGAAACAGTTTGTATACTTGTTACTGACCCTGCTTGTTCTGAGGACCTGATCTGTTGCCGACTTTGCCTGCCATTTGACTATTCTCTCTGTGTATTCCCTGCCTGTTCTGTTTGCTTCCTGTTGCTACTGGTGTGCACCGATTCTCACCATATACAGTAGCGCAGTACAAGTGCCTAAACATTGCTAACCCGGTTTTGTTATAGCTGCTGATGTAACTGAATAGATCGGGGATCTCTTCTGCTTTACCAAAACTTCCACCACTGCACTCTTCCACAATACCTCAGAGGGGTTACGATGTGAAGGCACTTGCTGCCACCAAAGGCACAATATTTGGGTGCACTGCCACTGACGCCTATACCAGATTCATATCATTTTAATATTGGAACGCAGGGTCCAACCTTGCACTCTTCCACAATACCACAGAGGGGTTACGGCGTGACGGCACTATTGCCTACAATAAAGGTCCAATTTTAAAGCACCTATTGTTACTTTCATCCAAAGCCTGCATAAGTTTCACCATAATTTAGCCCAAAATATCACTAAACTTGTTCTGCGTGTCCTAAAATGTCTCCTCTTTTCATACAGGCTGCCGCCCCAAGCAGTTGCTTATGAATAGATTAAAGGAAAACCATTTACCGTCATTGGAAATGTCATTTTTTTGTTTTAAATGTTTCTATACATCCTACAAATCCGCCACTTCACGGGCAGGTTATGGGGTCCTCCTAGGCATTATATTTAAAGGAATTTTTCATTTTTATTCTTAACCTTTATCTCATGGAAAACTCACTGTTCCTTTAAAAATGTTTTTTTTAAACTTTTTGTCCTTGTTTCCTGTCCCCCAGGGCACTACCCGGACCCCCATACACCTTTTATGCCAAATATCTTGCATATATGCCCTCTTGGAGGGCACTCTAAAAATCGAACTTTCGAGTCCCATTGACTTGCATTGAGTTCGGTTCGTGTTCGAGTTCGAACTCGAACTTTTGAAATTGTTCGAGTTCGAATGCGAACTGAACACGGGGGTGTTCAGCTCATCACTAATCAAGAAAAGCGGCAATCCGCTGTTACCTCTTGTCATAAAATGAAGGACATGGAGAACAAACAGTTCTGCATTTTCAATGCACTGGAAGATGGTAATCTCACATATGTCTTCAGAAAGTCTTGTGCTCCCACACTACAGAAGATATGCATTTTGGGCATGTCTCATGTGTCTCATGTTTGGAAATCCCTACCGTTTCACCATTTTCTTTATTCCAGAATATATTTCATACATTTTATTACATTGGCTTGGCCAGAAACTGCACATAAAGAATTTCACACATCATAATCTATACAGAGTGTATTACTGTGGTATTCTTCTTTCACCATGACTACTTAACTACATTAGTGGTCATGGTTCTTTAAATGCACCTTTAAAACTTGTAGCCCACTAAATAATATATTTTGCCATTTTTAGCTGAAGCAAAGTGCAGTGTAAGTGTCTGCTATGCTGTACAGTACAGCATTTCCTCTCACCTGCCCCTGAAGCTGACAACATCATGAGAATGTGAGACAGAAAAATTCCTTTCAGTTCATATTCCCCCTAGCTCAGGCAGTGCACACTACACTGTGTTGTACGTGAGACAGCATACTTCCCTTCAGTATTTCTCATCTCACACTGCAGGTAGTGCACATGGCACCCAGAGAATCAGACAGCAAATCCCCCCTCCATGCACATATGTTTATAACAATCTAACTTCTATACAATATTATATTCATTGCCAGGTTTGTTTTTATTAACCCCTTCACACCCCAAATCGAGTTATCTCAATTTGCATTGTAATGCATTGGAAAGCACTCCTTAGCATATCAAAAGACCATTTTCACACCTTTTTAAAGCAAGATCAGTGTGCCACCTGTGGAGAAACAAAATCCTTTGTTTTCTGTATCTCCAAGCACCCTGGAGAGACATAAAACCAGCTGCAAATAGCAGCCCTAAACCTCATTGTAACAAAAGTTCAAATAGATTACTGCTGCAAGGCAGAATACAGGAAGAGCTCTGGGGTCACTCACTGCTGTACTTGAATAAGATTCAGGGAGTTATAGTGACTGAAAATCTCTCTAGAGTACAGATACAAGGTGTTACTGTAATTTCCATATACAGGCATTATGTCACATACAGATATTATCTTTTTATTCTGTTGGTATTTTTTGGAGGCTGCATTGCTTATAATCTCATTAGGATCACTACAAACCCCCATAAACAGGAGTTCTGGCCATTTTTGTTATTTATCGTTACCACAGTTGCTGTATCTAACAAAAAGGTATTTTCTGCCTGTATGATAATAATGCAGACCGCGTTTGAAATTGTGTAAGATAAGGAACACCATCTAGAGCTCAGAATCTTACATTTCAACAATATTTCTGTAAAGGCTAAACAAATACATTATAAATTAAAAATGAGCATTTTAACATTATTTTAATATTTTAACTATCTCAGAATAACAATTTCTGTATGAAACTTCAATTTTACCCTGTATTTAATTGTTAACTTCACATCCCATGTTTCAAATAAATGTGATGATACAATTTTTTTCACCAAAAATCGCTTGAGGGCTAAATGTCAGGAGTTTGGCCTCAAAACTTGGAAAATTATGATATAATGCAAATTAATATGCTTTGGAAGTTATTTTAATAGCAGAAATGAATGTCCTGTTTTATTCCATCACAATTGTTTTTTTGCCTTTTTTTCAGTGGCTACTTGCTTAGCATTTAGCAGCATTTAGCATTTAGTTAGTGATTCGATAACCAATGGTTTGCTGTAATCCTATGCAAATCTTGTTTCACTGCACACAGATATTCTTTTTCCTTTATTTCTGTGTTAGTCTTCTTTTTTCGTCTGTGTCCTCTCCCCGGAATCCTCATTTCAGTGAGTCATTTACCAAGGAGAAGGAAGAAGATATAGAATTCAAAATGACATTCTGCTCCTCTGATGTTCTACCTACTAGTTCATAGTATATATCCCTCTTGGAGCATAAATCCTGTCTGACTCTTGGATATCTGTCTAAAAATGGAGAGCAAGCAGGAGGCTATACATCATTTAGGCTTTTATCACCCTCAAACAGAACCAGTATTTGCTAATGCTTCTGTACGGAATGAGGAGTTTCTCTGCAAGGAAACAATTTTACTTTTGTGGGGGACAGCTCATGAAATAATGGCGCACATTGGCTAATATATGTGCCATTCCAGTGTGTGCACTAGCGAATGGTATTTTTACTCTCCTACCTTTTTTTTTTCTAAGAAGGAACTTTAGCTTAAATCACAGACGTCTTCTCACATGGACATCTGTAAATCCCCAGAGTACATTTATGCAGAAATATCTGTACTATTAGAAAGACTACAAATAGATCTCTGGAGTATTCCTACAAAGTCCTGTTCTTAAACTGCTGAAATGAAGAAAGAAAAAAAAAACGAAATCAGTGGCAAAGATAGTTAAAAAGAATGTAAAACGAATGTACAGAAAGCGTTTAAAAATAATCGCCAGTTTTATTTCAAATGTATATGCTTACTGGAGACACAAGTATAATGCACTGAGAACTTTGCCACCATTTTTTTGGATCCACAGACTACACAGGTCTCTTTTCAATCAACTTTATAAAGATGATTTTATTACAGTAGAAGTATTTCTAAATAACCAAAAAAAGATGGACAATATCTTTGATACTTGTTAAGAAGAGAATCAATTAAGTGAAAAAAATCCTCAAAATGGAGATCCGATGCGTTACCAGTCTCCACAGTCAGAGTAACATTTTCATAGATTCACTAAAACTCCCTACTTGTGGCCCTATTGCACTCGAGTCATTAGCAGTAGCAAGTGAGTTGTTATACCGGTGCAACTCATTGATGCTAACAGCAACCCTACTATACCAGCCGAGCTGCAAACTCCTCCAGGGACTTGGCTGTTACAGCAGCCTTAGAGTAAATTAGGGTTTCCTATACTTTGCTGTCTGCAATTTGAACAATGGAAGTGATAGGCTGGTCCTGGATGGTTACAGAAGAGTCAATGCACAAGATCTCACAAGAAAAAAAATGGAGGCGAAATGAAGACACAGGGCAAAAGAATAGAGGTGAAGTGAGGGCTTTTAGTAGCATGGAGGAGAAGGCTCCCAAGCAGGGCCCTTATTCTGATCATTTAACAGCGTCACTCTTCTCACTCTGACAGTTTCATCTTTTTAAGTTTGTGAGAATGAGTAGAGTATGTCTGTTCCCCCACTCGGATTAGCTTTTTAAAGCTGTGTGAAGCAAAAGAGCTTCCTCCACCCTCACAGTTCCCACTCAGCAGATAGGGTATCAAGCATGACGGTCACCAAATCAATCACTGATGCTGTCAACAGCATCTGCCCAATTTTTTAAAAGGAAATCATTTTTTAATAGAGTGTCCCATTAAGGTACATATCAGTGCAAGATGATATCACTTCATGGCTCCCTGTTACCAGCTCTATTATTTCCGAAATGCTTGTTTAGCAGGTCAAGCCTTACAATAAGGAGCCAATAAGGATCCAGTAACAAAGCTTGCGGTTGTAGTCAATAAGTTAGAGAGCTGGGCTGTTACATATCATGCCATGACACATTAAAATAATGGCTTAGTTTGAGTAGGGCACCTGGTGTCTGCAAAATAACTAAGCTGCTAAAACCGTAAGGCTCACGCTGAATTTTCTTCTTAACGGCTCAGATGTAATAGGGGACAAACAATAACCACCAGGAGGTAACATAATGGCCTGTATTACAAAGTTGGTGCTAACTTAACTGTTGTAACTTAACCATTTGGCTGCTATGGATGCGCTCAGCGCGTCTAGCCAAGTGGTTCTCCTGTGCTATGGACGCGCTGAGCACGTCCATGCACAGGAGGCAGCAATCCACCGGATTCCGGCGGATTGCTGCACCCCCCGGTGCGGGCTGACATCTTGGATGTCAGCCCAGCACTCCGGGACGCCGGCGGGGCCATTAGATGTCCTTGCGGCGGCGCGATGACATCTAATTCAGGCGCCCCCCCGCGTGTGCGGAGGAGGCGCCTGAAAGGGAGGGGGGGAGAGACCCTTCGGACCTCTCTCCCTCCCGATTGCCGGGGGGCACAAAGTTAAGGCAGGCACCGTTTGGAAGGGCACAGCCTGCCCTTCCAAACGGTGGCTGTCATTAACCCCTGGGGAGACGGATCACGATTCGGCGCTGAAAAGCGCCGGATCATGATCCTCTCCCGGAGCTGGCCAACATCTTGGATGTCAGCCAAGCCTCCGGGAACTCCCCCTGAGGACTGGCGTCATCGTGCATAGCACGATGACGCCAGTCCTGGAGTTAACCCCTTGCAGCCAGCAATGGTGGAGATAGGGGGTTCCAATGAACCCCCTATCTCCCGATCCGTGGCAGCTAGGGGTTAATGTTTGATATTGTTGGATCGGCCAGAGCATGACCTTTCCAACGATACCAAACATGACCATGAAAAAAGTTTTTTAAAAAAAATAAAAAATAAAAATAAAAATAAAAAAATATTTTAAAAAAAATCTAAAAAAATAAATAAACAGGTTTTGTTCTTGTTTTGTTAATGCAGCAATATTGTTCCCATTTCAGTTATAATGTGAACAAAATGATGCTGCACTAATGATTTTTGTATGCGGTGCGTTTGTTAAAAATAGCGACATTTTCCCCAAAAAAAATGTAACGAGACCCCATTTCTATTTTTTTTAACACGCGCACCCCATAGAAAATATAACCGCAAATGATCGCATGTTAAAATGTGAAAAAAAACACTTTACACATAGTAAATTATTGAAAATTCATATTTTATTGCATTTTTTGTTATAATATACAGACAGGACATGACGTATACATATAATAATGACATATTATGAATCTGCCAAGTCTGCCGGAAAGAACGATATTTAATATGTCTGGGTCATATATCAAAATATGGCTTCAAAACGCGGTTAAACATGATGAGCGAAAGCGGTAAAAATGACCTCAGCACAGAGGTGTGAAAAGCCTCAGCAGCGAAAGGGTTAAACATTGTAGGGCTACATTACATACTTGGTGCTAACGTTAGTGCTAGTTCCCCAGTCTCCCTCTGCGGATCACTACGCCGACCTGCCGGATCTAGCGAGGCGTGATCCAGCAGGTCATGTGACTGCCAGAGTAGAAACTCAATGGAGTCCTATGAAATGTAATGTAGCCTGTAAACTTACCAGAGCCAATACAGGGCTACATTACTTTCCTCCTGCTAAAACGGGGGTGCTAGGGAGAAAAAACTGCGCCCACAGTTTTCTCCCTAGCGCCCCCATTTTAGCACTATATTACAATGCAGGCGTTTAAAAAGCATTGTTACCCACTGCACCCACCGATGAAACCAGGGGCAGACTGACAAGTAATCGGGCCCCCGGGCAATAGGAGGTCATGGGGCCCCCCTTGTTCCGCACCCACAGGAGGCCACACCCATAACAAAACACTCCCTACAGCGCAACACCCACATGTACATTATTGTGCTAAAGAATTTATTTCTGAACTCCTAAAAATAACCTTTTTGAAAATCCACTTGGACCCAGCAGCGAATTGTGCCCCCCTCTATACCTACAGATGGCCACCGCACTGCTGCAGCAGCCTTCACCCACTCACTGCAGCTAAGGCTGCGCCACAGCACATAGTCCCACAGTCACAACACAGCACAAAGTCCCTGTGGAAAATGTGGGAAACTGTCCATCACTTTAAAAGATACTGTACAATCCTGACACACTGCACATTACAGAGCTCCACAGAAATAAACCTCACTGGAATGTGCAGTGTGTATGAGCATATCACAGAATCCACAGCAATAAAACCCACAGTAAGGTACAGTGTGTACGAGAGTATCACAAAGCTCCACAGCAATAAAACTCACAGTAATGTGCAGTTTGTATGAGCGAATCAGAATCCACAGCAATAAAACCCACAGTAATGTGCAGCTCACACATGGATATATATTGCCCCCAGCAGCTCACACATGGATATATATTGCCCCCAGAAGCTCACACATGGATATATATTGCCCCCAGCAACTCAAACATGGATATATTGCCCCAGCAGCTCACACATGGATATATATTGCCCCCAGCAGCTCACACATGGATATATATTGCCCCATCAGATATATTGCCCCCAGCAGATCACTCATGGATATATATTGCCCCCATCGGATATATATAGCCCCCAGCAGATCACTCATGGATATATATTGCCCCATCAGATATATATTGCCCCATCAGACATATTGCCCCCATCAGATATATATGGCCGCAGCAGATATATATTGCCCCATCAGATATATATTGCCCCCAGCAGATATATATTGCCCACCCCCTGGGTTCTCACCGGCTCTGTCTGCGGGCCCGTAGGTCAATAGGGGCCCGGTTTGGGGTGACACTGTGGGCCCCCGCCAGTTTCCTCCGATGATCGTAGGGAGAAATTAAAATGCAGCCAGCGGCGCACTCGGAAAATGCCGTGGTGGCGCCTGCAGCGTGCCTGCAACCCAGTCAACTGGAGGAAGCACGTTGCACTGGTGCCGCCCCCTCACGTGACACATCACGTGAGGGGGCGGCACCAGTGCAACGTGCCTCCTCCAGTTGACTGGGTTGCAGGCACGCTGCAGGCACCACTGCAGTGTTTTCCGAGTGCGCCGCTGGCTGCATTTTAATTTCTCCCTACAATCATCGGAAGAAACTGGCGGGGGCACACATTGTCGCCCCAAACCGGGCCCCTACTGACCCGCGAGCCCTCGGGCAGTGCCCGAGTGCCCGATGGGTCAGTCCGCCCCTGGTTGAAACTGACCACAGTAAAACGCTGGATGAATCACCACCACTATCACCACTGAGGACCATATCAACCAAGAAGGGGGTCCGGTGCCCCTTGGAATCAACGGCTGCTTGAGATTTGGTGCCTCTTTAACAATAGGCACCATTAAACGTGAGTAGACTTTTTATATTCTACTTCTAAATGGTCTGCACATTGCATTTTATTTGTTTTTACAGAGGAACATCCCACGGAGTAAAGACCTAATTTTCCAGTGTAATACTGAAAATTGGATGAATTGATCACCAGCGCGAGCGCTGATATCCACTACATCCTACATATCTCTCTATTGGTGAACTTTTGGGGATTTAACACCCATTGTGAAAACAAAGCAGCTGCACACCAGGATCATCATCACAATCAACAAGAACTTTTTTCCCCCTCCTATTATGTTACTGTTGCTCCTATTTAATTATTGATGCATTTATCTTCTAAAAGCATAATTGATGTACTGTTGACCTATCACAAAATCTCACAGATAATTAAAATAATTGCTGCATTTTATGTATTTATAAAAACATAATATTATTAGGTCTAATATTAGAGATCACTTTGCTGCTACTATTTGAGCACATTTTGCACATTGATTATTTTGCACATGACTGGTGAGATTTGTTTATTGAGAATTTACAAAATTCACAATATTGCACTTTAAGTGTATATACACCTTACAGAAAAAACACTAGACCACCAGGTGGCGCCAGAGATATACTTCACATTTATTCTGCTCAGAGACTTCCTTCTCTCCTTTCCTTGGCTGCAAGAATTCAGTCATAAAGTTTAACCTAAAATAGTTGCCGGCAAGGCTGTCGCCTTGCCTATTTAACTTACATCATGAGAAAGGTGGGGCTAGATGAATCAAAAGTTGGAATTAAGATTGCCTGGAGAAATATCAAGAACCTCAGATACGCAGATGATACCACTCTAATGAAGAAGGTGAGGAAGAACTAAAGAGCCTCTTGATGCAGGTGAAGGAGAGTGCAAAAGTTGGCTTGAAACTCAACATTAAGAAAACTTAGATCATGGCATCCAGCCTTCTCAATTCATGGCAAGTAGATGGGGAAGAGATGGAGGTAGTGACAGATTTTATTTTCCTGGGCTCCAAAATTACCGCAGATGGGGACTGCAGCCAAGAAATTAAAAGACGCTTGCTGCTGGGGAGGAAAATCTATAGCAAATCTAGAGAGCATACTAAAAAGCAGAGACATCACCCTGCCAACAAAAGTGTGTGTAGTCAAGGCTATGGTTCTCCCAGTTGCAATGTATGGGTGTGAAAGTTGGACCATAGGAAAGGCTGAGCGCCAAAGAATTGAGGCCTTTGAACTATGGTGCTGGAGAAGACTCCTATGAGTCCCTTGGACTGCAAGGCGATAAAACCGGTCAGTCCTAGAGGAGATTACGTTAGTCCAATAAAAATGGTATCACTACAGACTGCTATACTTGTGATATTGGCATCTGGACTAACACGGCCTACCTAATCTATATATATATATATATATATATATATATACTTGAAAGGGTTGTAGTGGAGGACAAAAAGTGAGATAAAAAGCCTTCACACTATAACTAATTGTGTTTATTATTGCAGAAGCCATTTGCACATCACAGCAATTCAAAGAACTGCATCCCAGAGCTCCTGTGCTACATTCCCCATATGCAGTAAGGAATTCTGGGTACAACATGCAAATAACATCTGCCTCACTTTTTTGCATCCAGGATCTGTTTTACACAGAACCCTTCAATCAATGCCATGTCATACTAGATGGCTTTTTTTTCAGCAGAGATCAGGTTTATGCAAGTGGCTTTGATCAGTTGCATAAACCTGATCTCTGCTTAAAAAAAAAGCCATCTTTTGTGGCCTATTCAGTGATACCTCACATGACCCTCTTGTGACCATGGGTCTGAAGATACAAGGATCCAAAGGATCTCTGTATTGTCTCCATAGGGAATTCCCTGCCCATTAGGGTGACAGGAAGTCCCTTTCTGACATCATTACGCCCATTCATGATGACGTCAGTGGGCGGGAGGTTCAGCAAGTTGGGCTTACATTCAAGATGTCAGCCATCTACGGGGGAAGTTTGTGATCGGCGCCAGGTTGGTGCCAATCCGCAAACCTTCAATGATGGGCTGGAGATGTCTTCGGCATCCTAGCGTAGGAGTGTCAGCTCTGCCGATGGGTGCCATTATTGAGTAACTGCGTGTACCGTCAGAAAAAATGTCCTGTATTTATACCGTATATATAGTATTTATTTTCTAGTTGAGTGTCAGGCAAGTGTTTAATGAATATATCATAACGTCAAAAAATGCCAATAACCTTTGCAGGGTGATGAGTGGGAGGATATTTGGGAACAGGTGGCTAAATCTTCCATTTGCGTTGCCCATCAGGAACAGTCTTATAAAAAATATTATTCAGATGGTATGTCACCCTGGTGTCCCTTTGACATATGGGAGCTACCACTACTGATTGCTGCTGGCGGTTTAAGGGTACGTATATCCACATGTGGTGGGACTGTCCGGTGGTCCAGCACTTTTGGTCGATTATACATACCCATTTTGTAGACATTTTCCAAAGCCCATTGTCTAAAGAGGGTTTATCTTGTTTCCCACCGTTTTCCCAAATTTGAGCTCACGGAAACAGGTCCTTTTCAATCGTATTGCACTAGTAGCCTGAGGTGCCCTGGCGGGGACGTGGCGTCAGAGTTCCTCTCTGCAATGGAGTGTTGTGGTTGTGAAGGTTACAGATATGTGTCTCACGGCTTACCGCTAAAGTGCAAGACACCATGCCAACCTTCCATAAGACGTGGGCCCTATGGGATGAGTACGTTGCGGGCCATAGAGGTTTTTTATTGACCTCCCCTTCATTTTGACAGATTTTTCTGCCAGGTTTTAAATATTTCGTTTGAACTCTCCCCGGTAACGTCATTGTTGCTTTTTGTCGCTTTGTTTTTTTACTTTTTTAAATTTATTTTTCTTTTTCTACACCCTGGGTTTTATGGGGACCTATTTTTTAAAATATTGAAAATATATGATATTGTATTTTTTTATTTTATTCAACCACGGCTGTATTTGATGCTTGTGTTTTCTCTTGGAAGTGTACTGTCTTAAATAAAGAATTATACATTATTTAAAAAAAAATGCCAGTAGGGTAATTATTATTCGAGGCCATCATTTTTTTTTATTATTTTTTTATTTTGAGAAAGGATTTTACCAGGAAGGATACATTGAGATTTCACTCGTTTTCAAGTATGTCCTGGGTGGCGAGTATGTACCGTTAAGTGTCTTAATTAATTAGAGGCCAATCATTAATAGAATGCACTTTTAATCAGGATCCCCAAACAGCTCTTTACGTAGAAATAGTTAAAACACAGGCAAACGTGGCACAAATAAAACACAGTAAATTGATTCACGGCTCTGTTACTCTCTGAAAACGCTATAAAATGCAAATATTTTTAGTTCACATACATGTCTCATATTCAGTCTATATTACTTCCCAAACAAGCTTTGCATCTATATAGTAAACTTAATGAACTCTGCTGCTTCTACATTATAAGCTTCCAAAAGCTTCTACACAGATATTTATTTAACAGCATTCTTTGCACGGCCAAAAACCTGGGGCTCAATAAATATTTTTAATGTTTCTGTGGAAAAAAATGTTTTATTTAAATGCTACCTCCCAGCTATAAATGTAATCATTTTATACCCATATGAGTCAGATAAGAGATTTCAAACCCTTAATAAGGTTTAAGGAGGTTCAGATTAACAGAGGGGTTTCAATTCTCGATATGTTTAATGCTATGTAACCAAATGACCTGCATTCTACGCTGTGTAGATGATCTAATTCTGCCAACTCTGGCCTCCGGTGGATTAACTCTAGCGGCTTTTTTCCTCCTGTTTTACAGAAATATGTTGGGGAGGGTTTCTCAAGCATGAAAAAGGCTGGAATGATGTTGTACACCGTGGTTTAAGGTTGTGCCGTGCGCAATAAAAACGGAAGATGTTTATTTAAATAATTTTCTGCGGAATTTGCAATCGGCTATGGAGGAAATGTTAATACGATGATTCAATTTTATTCCAGACAGTGAGTTAATCATGGAAGAAGATGCATGAAATATATAATAGAGAACTGGACCATTAGTCTCCCATCTGCCTGTTCGATTGTCAGTGCTGGTTTTTGGGAACCCTTTACATTGTGTTTGAAGTGCAATCCACATGAGTGTTGCTGAGAGTGAGGGGTCGCCATAACCATTTTTATTTTACCTTTTTATCAGTTGTGGATAAGGTTTTTGTGGCTGGGAAAGTTAACACTATGGTGTGTGGCTTATCTTTGTAACAAACAAAAATAGAAGAAGCATGCTGGCTCTGCCAGATCTTGACTCTTTTCCACCCAATATGCTTGGGTCACTCCCCCCTGCCTTTCTAGGTTGCTTATCTGGAAACCGCTCCATGTGACCTCCAATCCTGATCTTGCATGTACTCTAAGAGAGCCACAGGTAGGGTTGCCACCTTTTCATCAAGCCAAACCCGAACACTCTAGTGTTGGGTTCGGGCGACCATTTTTTTTGTTTTTTTGTAGAGTATAAATTATGGCACGTGGTATGCATGGCATGTCAAACTGGTATTATGCATGGCAGACTGGTATTATGGCACACTGGTAGTATGGGTGGCAGATTGGTATTATGCATGGCACACTGGTATTATGGCAGACTGGAATTATGCATGGCACACTGGTATGGCACACTGATATTATGGCTGCCAGGCTGGTATTATGGCACACCTGATATTATGGCAGGCACACTGGTGTAGCACACTGATATTATGGCTGGCACACTGGTATTATGGCTGGCACACTGGTATGGCACACTGGTATTATGGCTGGCACACTGGTATGGCACACTGGTATGGCAGAGTCAGACTGGTATTATGCATGGCATTGGCAGAGGCAGACTGGTATTATGGCTGGCACACTGGTCTGGCACACTGGTATTATGGCAGAGGCAGACTGGTATTATGGTTGGCAGAGGTAGACTGGTATTATGCATGGCAGAGGCAAACTGTTATTATAGCTGGCAGAGGCAGACTGGTATTATGCATGGCAGAGGTAGACTGGTTTTATGCATGGCAGAGGCAGACTGGTATTATGGCTGGCAGAGGCAGACTGGTATTATGGCTGGCACACTGGTATGGCACACTGGTATTATGGCAGAGGCAGACTGGTATTATGGCTGGCAGAGGCAGACTGGTATTATGCATGGCAGAGGCTGACTGGTATTATGCATCGCACAAGACAATGGTATTTATATAGGAGATAGGGGGGATTTTACTATCAATTGTTTTTCACCTTTAATACTTGCTGATGACCGGCGGCTGAGGAATGGAAGGATGATGCAGCTGGGCTGATAGACTGATGCTGTGCTCACAGAGTCGGAGTGGAGACCACTTGATATGTCGGGACGGAGCCAGGAAAGCGACACAAATGCCACTCGCAAACACATGAACTCCGCCACGCGAGTTGTTGCACCTGCGCCTTGTGATGACAGCAGTTTATGGGAGGAGGCGGGGTGGATGAATCGTCACCGGCAGGTCAACCACAACACTCCCAAACTGCCAGTGATTGGCAGAGTGGGCGGTACAAAGCTGCATCTCCAGGATAAGGAAAACGTAACAGAGGAGAGGACCGTGGCACCGGGGGCACGCATGATATGTGAGTATGGGGTGGAGACTTGTGCCGGCACCTTGGAGTCATGTGTCCGGGTGGCAGAGGGTGTCAAACCCATACACACAACTCCAAAACCGGACAGTCCGGGTCAAAACTGGACAGGTGGGAACCCTAGCCACAGGTGGGACCACATTTCCTGCTGAGGAACCAGGTCCTCCTACTTATGGGGTGCAGGCCCTATCCACAAGGCCATTGCATTGTTGGGACTCCGTGGTGTATCCTGAGCTTCCTCGGTTTCATGTTACTGTACTTTGGCACCCTACTATTAAGCGTACTCTAAGTGCCAAGCTACGCCAAGAACCCTGCTCTGTGCCCTGCAATGAGACCTCTACATTGTGCCCTGCTACAAGGTCCCTATAGTGAGCCTTTTTACAAGACCCCCTGCCTTTCCTGCTGATCTATGACCAGCCCTGTCTCCTACTGATCCACGACCAGCCCTGTCCCCTGCTAATCCATGACCAACTCTCCTGCTGATCCATGACCAGCCCTGTCTCCTGTTGATCCATGACCAGCCCTGTCTCCTGCTGATCCAGGCAAAGCACTGTCTCCTCTTGATCCACACCATGCCCCTTTCCTATGCCTCCTGTGTTACCCAGAGTACCTACAGATTCCTCAACCCCTGTATTCTGAACCTCTTGCTACCTGTGTATCGTCTGCATGCTGTAATAAACCATTGTTCATTTGCATCTGTCACTTCAAATCGCCTCTTATTGCTGCATCCTGAGTGTGGGAGCAAATCAATGGGTGAGGGAGTCTTGCTCTCACAATTGCAGAGATGGCTAATATTCAGTTCCTCAGTTTCCCCAGTCTGAGGTCCTGAGCATGCACAAGGTTTCACGTGCACAGCTTGTGCTAGTTCATGTGAAACCTTTCATGGGTGGAGTAGTGGGCGTGGAAAATACAGGAAGTAAGAACTGAAGAAACACCCCTACCTGAGGGGCATGGCCATAAAAGATGAAATTACAGAGTTTTTAATGCAAGGAAATAAAAAAATTTACACATTTTTAAAATTTATTGATTTATTATAGTTTATTGTTATAAAAGTTTTTCTCTGTCAATTTAAGTAAAACATTTCTTGACATGCATGTCTCTTTAAGTTTGTAATTTTGGATAACATCCCACTTTTAACCCACTTATTGTAAAGTCCTTCCAAAGCTGGTGGTGCTATGTAAATGATGATAATATTGTACATGCATACCTGGCGGTGTCTGTGTGTTTATTTGTCAGTGTAAGCGTGTGAGTAGGTGTGTATATGTCCTCTCAAAATGTGCGATTTCGGGAGAGGGCAGAGTCAGCACTAATTGTGGGTGTAGCCCACGTGAGTGGACGGTAACCACAGAACAGAGGAAGGCGCACATACTGCAGTGCTCATTCAGCCATAGTTGGGTAAAAGGTGGCAACCTTGTTGCAGTGACATGGCTGGTAAATAATGCACATGTGTTTAGTTCACAGGGGAGAAGTTTGTGGATTTTTCTTTTAAATAGGAATAAATTAAAGGTAGGAAATAAATAACTAAATAAATAAATATGGATTTAAATTAAGAAACTGTTAGGAAATAAATGTAGGTACACACAAGTGTCTGTTCTTGAATTGACCAACAGGGTCTAAAGCAGCAAATTGGAGGGGGCAGTATGTGTTTAATACTTTTAGAGGTCTTATATACAGCTTTTAAGGTGCGCAGATACAAGTCATAAAACTCCCCACAATGAGTCTCAAAACCCTAATAAGGGCCCAATTACATTCCTATCGCTAAAACGGTAATGCTAGGGAGAAAAACCTGCGCCTGCAGGTTTTTCCTTTGCGTCCCCATTTTAGTGTGATATTGTGATGCAGGCGCTAGAAAAGCTGCCTGCATCGTAATCCGGCGCTAAACCCCAGGCTGCGCACAGCAGCTCTAAGCACCACCGCGAGCATCCACTCCATGGAGTGGCCATCGCTGTGGGATGGAAGGTGAGTATGTGATTAATTTGGGGGTATTTTCTGCTGGTGCTGACGGATTCTACAGCAGCGGAATCCGTTAGCACCAGGTCCAGGCTGTGGTTAACTGTCGAGCTAACCGCAGCAGAAAGGTAATTAGCGTTAGTATATTGTAATTCCAGAGGTTTTTTTGAGCCGGTACGCGCCGGTATGGCGTACCAGCACCTCTCGGCGCGTATTGGCACCTCTTGGCAGGACCTAATTTTTACCGGCGCCGTCGCGCCAGCACTTGCCGGAGGCAGAGGCGTTCTGCCACTGCAGCGTGTCTCGCACAATGCGAGCACGCTGCATTAGGCACACCCCCACATGCGATGCGCAGCTCAGAGTGCACATCGCAAGAGGAGAATGTGGAGTACTCTTGAACATTTGCGGTGAGAGCACCGCTGCACCGTCCACCGCGCTGTGTTGGCGTCGACCCCTCACCTGAGGCTGCCTAAAGATAAGCGGTGAGCGACCCGGGGCCCAGGGGGGCTTAATAAATGCTCTGCCATGGCTCATAGCTGCTGGGTGGGTTAATAAATGCTCTGCCAAATATTTTCCTCACTCTAAAGGGATAAAATAGTAAGGGGGTATCCCATAACAGAGTAAAAAGTGGAAGCGGTAACCCCGAGCAACACTCGGGATGCCGCTGGATACATCACCTCTCCCTGTGCTCCCTCGATGTCCCCAGCTGCCTCCTCCGGTGACAAAGACATACTTCCTGATTTCCTCCATGCGAGAAGGAATCCAGGAAGTAAAAGGTCGCGATCGCTGGGGGAGGCTGCAGAGATCATCGAGGGAGCGCATGGAGAGGTAATGTATCCAGCCAAGTGTGTCTCGGGGTTACCGCTCTCAGCGGTGAAATTTAACCCCGGGACACACTCGGGATCACCTCCAGGGAGGTTAATTACATTTTGACCAACTTATTTGATGCCACAGGGAAGAGAGCAGGATTTGGAGTGCCTATGGCAGCGCCAAGCCTAAATAAACCTCAGGGTGCAGTTCAAAAACCACTACAATTTCCCGTTAACATATTTTTTATGCTATTATGGTCCTTCCTGTTTATTGCACCTTTTTATAGCCTGATACCAAATGTACACATATGTTTCCTAGAAGGTGACCTTCTGTGATGGCCCTTTGTTATTGTAAAGTTATTTTTATTCTGCATGTAGCAAGGGTTTCAAACCTTCGCGTAAAACAATTACACTGAATTGTTTGGCCTAAACTGCACATTTTGTGGTTTTTTAGGATGCAATTATGATTTAAACCTAATCTACTCATGCCTAGTTCTTGTATAATGTGGCCAGAGAAAAATTTTGATGTACCTCACAAATCCCTGAGATAATTCTTTAATGCTGTCTTGGCTAGCGTCTCATACAATTAGATTTTTGCTGCACGCTTTTGAATATTTGTATTTTGTTATTATATAATATTTTTAAAAATTTTAATAAATAGAAGTAATATACTTTATATATAGAAAACCAAGGATTGGGGTCCCCCAGTGGCGGCATGAAAATAGATTTACTGTATATATTCTATTATGATTAGAACGCTAAAGGTCCTAGGTACGCATAATCATACTGGTATTTTGATTTTTTTTTCTTCATTAAAACAAGTATATTTATCTTAGGAAACAATATTGCGTAGATGGTTGACACCATAGGTAGCTGCATGAGTTTTCCCCATGGGCAAACCAGACCCATAAAATGGACATTGATTGATAAGATAACTCAGTGGGTTAAGGCACCTGCTGTACTAGTATATATAAAACCTGAAAGTAACAGATTTAAACCATGTAAGGTCCCCTAAGCATCTTGCATTCCCAAGGACAAAAAAAAATAGGTACAAGGTCTCTTGAGATACAATAACAATGTTATTTACTGTAAAGTGCTTTGGTGCCCCTACAAGGGTAAATTACTGCTTAAGGGCGACACAAGATCAGAATATTATGACTTTCATATTTTGTATTAAAGGGACACTCTCATAAAATAGAGTTCCCTTTTCTTTTGCCCTTAATTATTTAGAGGCTGCTGACAACCTTTGCCCAATTATTACTGTTCTTTTCTTTTTTGGGGTGATTTTACACCCCTTTTGTCCCTCGGCATGTGCAGCTCCTCCTTTTCAGCTCAGGGACTCCGAAGTCTACGCTTTAAGAGCACCTAGGCACTACAGTGGCTGCCTCGTTGAGACTGCTCGCTACAGCAGGTGGTCTCAGAGAGGGTGACATCAGCTCTCTGTGTGCTGACATCACTAGGGACTGATCAGGTGACCAGGAGCCGGGAAATTCATAATTCTCAGCTGCTGGTGAGGAAACTCCTCCACTTCAGCCAGCCATTCTGTCAGGTCGGGTGGGGGGGGGGTAGAAGGGAGGGGGGCAGTCCTCACATCCTGACCTCTTCAAAACATTATAGTGGTCCGGATGAGTAGAGTTTCCCTTTTAGATGGCCTTCTGTATTACTGTTTGTATTGACTTGTTGTGTAAAGTACAGTATATCTTAGACTACTCATGAAATGCTAAAAATTCCCCAATATTTGGTTAATACAGCAAGGGCAGTATGTAATACTGTCCGCTAAATCGGGGACGCCAAGGAAGAAAACCTGCACCTGCAGGTTTCTCCTTGTCAGGATCAGCACCGGAGGGTTACTGCCCTTGCAGGTATGAGCCCGGTATGCAGTGATCTTGATACTGAATTAACACTAGAGGGAAAGGGTGGAGCTAGGAGCAGGAGAGTCAATAAGCACTGATGACACGCAGGGGTTGCAGAGGGTCGATCAGGATGGATGACAGGAAAGGATACCAGGAAACTGAATACAGCAGGGTCTTGTGTGTACTTGAGGGTGAACATGCTGAAGCCACAGGTACCTTAGATGCTTGGAAGACACTATGACCTTGGAGGGTATTAAGGAGGAATGTACACAGGAGTGCTGGAGACAGGATAGGGGACAAAAGGAGGGATCATTTCGGGGTACACAGGGATATTCCAGAGAGCAGTAGTCAAATGGGTAAGCCGGGTCTGTTTCATAGGTATGTCAGGAGCAATATATAGGTACTCTTAATGCAGAGGTCCTGATGGAAGGGGGGAGTGGACCTTTATTCAGGCAGGGGTGTGGTGTGTGTGTGTGCACTGTGATTAACCGTTTCTAGTCTATACAGCCAGTACTGAGGCTGAGCAGCGCTCTTCATGTGCTGCCCAGTGCTGACTGGTGAATGGAGGGCATTAAACTGTCAGCGGCGGGGAGCCTGACACTCCTTAGTGTCCCTAGCTCCATATTACGAGGAAGGAGCTAATCCAGCAGCCTGCCCGGTAATGCAACACTAAGCCCCAGGAGCATTCCCTCCATGGAGTCCATAGGAATCCATTGAGGCTTTGACTGCTGGTCACATAGCCTGCAGGACCTCGCCTCTCACGAGATCCTGTAGGTCGGCGGAGTGATTCACAGAGGGAGACTGGGGACTTTTTTCCTCCAGTCTCTTTCTGCTCCCGGTGGCCAGAAGAGGCGGATCGAGCCGATGTTCTCGCTGCGGGACGAGAGGTGAGTATCTGATTTTTTGGGGTAATTTTTACCTGGTGATAACTGATTCTGCAGAAGCGTTATCAGTTAGCAGCAGCTCCTACCTGTGGTTAACTTTTGAGTTAACTGCAGTGGGGTAATTAGCGTTAGGATTTTGTAATCCTAATGCTATTTAACTCTTTGAGTTCACCGTGTTAAGCATAGGGAGCACAAAGTACAGTAAGCTCACGCTGTAGAGTGCAATCTCCGAATCACTAACAGGCTTTTATAAGCCGACTGGATGGAGTAGAGGTAACATCGTTGCTCTGTAACCGTGAAAACACAGCTTCGAATCCCGGCCAGAGCACCTCTCCAGTAAGTGTCTTTGGGCAAGACACCTAACGGTACATACTCGCCACCCAGGACATACTTGAAAAGGAGAGAAATCTCAGTGTATCCTTCCTGGTAAAATACTTTCTCAAAAAAAACCATTAGCGTTCAGAATGTAATCTGGTCGGCCCGCGCTAGGGCCACTTAAGATAACATTAAAGCTCACATGGCTGAGCGCTAACATTAGCGTTAAGTATCTAATAGGGTCCCAAGTGTTTTATAGTAATAGTATAGTAATAAAGTTCTTAAATCATAAAATGAATAGATCACTGGGTACACCGGTAAGTCATGCTTTAGATATTAATAAAAAGGTTGTAGATTCACGGTGAACATTAAGATAAAAATACACAATTCTCTTCTTAAAGATTTGTTTTACACAATTCAGTGGATTGCTTTAAAAAAGGTCTGGATGCTTTCCTGGTATAACATGATATAAACAGGTATACTAATTAAAATTGCAATGCATTGCTTGTTGTTCCATGGAGAAATCTGATTGCCAATATGGAATCAAGAAGGTTTTTTTTCTCCTTTTGTGCACAGTTGGAAAATGCACCAAAAGGTTTTTTTTGCTTCTTCTGAATCAACAGAAGACATAGGGATATGGGGAAGGTTGGAGAAAATAATTGGCTGTGAGATTGTCGAGATCAGAAAAAAGAATATATATAAAACATAACTTTTAATGTATTCACTAAATGCTCGCAATGACAAGCAGGGATACAAAACAACGCAAACAAAGGATTCAACGTCCATAAAAAATGACCACTGCCACTGCAGGGTTACATATTGATGTTTACATATACGAATACATATTTTATTATTTTACCTGCAACGGCGCAGTTCCGGTAGATAGTTAGATTCAATTAGTCTCCACATGCAAGCAAGCCAATTGATTACAACGGATTGGTGAGTTTATCTGGTACTCTTTGTATTTATATGCATTGGTCATTTGTAAATGTAACCTTGAAAATGGCTCACGCACGAGTCGAAACGTTGGTTCAATTTTAATTTGATTTAATAAAAGTTTATTTTTTAATACATGTGTGCGGCCTCTACAACGCTGGATATACTATTGATTTTTGGCAAGCACCGTGGCTACTTTCAAATGAATGCTGGAAAGGTTGTTGCTGGGATCTAGCTTATCTATATATATATATATATATATATAAAAAATTCTCAAAGACTCTTTCTTACTCTTACTCTTTCGTTGGCTCTATACACCACCACAATGGAGTTGGAATGAAACAAACACAATGTGCTTTAACTGCAGACTGACTAAGCTGATGGTATGTACATCCAACTCAGGTGAACGGTGTAGGACTTACAGCAGTTTGCAGATGTGCCTCCCACTTGTTAAGGGACCAAAAGTAATGGGACAATTGGCTTCTCAGCTGTTCCATGGCCAGGTGTGTGATATTCCCTCATTACCCCAATTACAATGTGCAGATAAAAGGCCCAGAGTTCATTTCAAGTGTGCTATTTGCATTTGGAATCTGTTGCTGTCAACTCTCAAGATGAGATCCAAAGAGCTGTCACTATCAGTGAAGCAAGCCATCATTAGGCTAAAGAAACAAAACAAATCCATCAGAGAGATAGCAAGAACATTAGGCGTGGCCAAAACAACTGTTTGGAACATTCTCAAACAGAAGGAACGCACCGGTGAGCTCAGCAACACCAAAAGACCCGGGAGACCACGGAAAACAACTGTGGTGGATGACCGAAGAATTCTTTCCCTGGTGAAGAAAACACCCACCCTTCACAACAGTTGGCCAGATCAAGAACACTCTCCAGGAGGTAGGTGTATGTGTGTCAAAGTCGACAATCAAGAGAAGACTTCACCAGAGTGAATACAGAGTGATCACCACAAGATGTAAACCATTGGTGAGCCTCAAAAACAGGAAGGCCAGATTAGAGTTTGCCAAACAACACATAACAAAGCCTTCACAGTTCTGGAACAAGATCCTATGGACAGATGAGACCAAGATCAACTTGTACCAGAGTGATGGGAAGAGAAGAGCATGGAGAAGGAAAGGAACTGCTCATGATCCTAATCATACCACCTCATCAGTGAAGAATGGTGGTGGTAGTGTCATGGCGTGGGCATGTATGGCTGCCAATGGAACTGGTTCTCTTGTATTTATTGATGATGTGACTGCTGACAAAAGCAGCAGGATGAATTCTGAAGTGTTTCGGGCAATATTATCTGCTCACATTCAGCCAAATGCTGCAGAACTCATTGGACGGCGCTTCACAGTACAGGTGGACAATGACCCAAAGCATACTGCAAAAGCAACCAAAGAGTTTTTGAAGGGACAGAAGTGGAATGTTATGCAATGGCCAAGTCAATCACCTGACCTGAATCCCATTGAGCATGCATTTCACTTTCTGAAGACAAAACTGAAGGGAAAAGGACCCAAGAACAAGCAGGAACTGAAGACAGTTGCAGTAAAGGCCTGGCAGAGCATCACCAGGGATGAAACCCAGTGTCTGGTGATGTCTATGCGTTCCAGACTTCAGGCTGTGATTGACTGCAAAGGATTTGCAACCAAGTATTAAGAAGGGAAAGTTTGATTTATGATTATTATTCTGTCCCATTACCTTTGGTCCCTTAACAAGTGGGAGGCACATCTGCAAACTGCTGTAAGTCCTACACCATTCACCTGAGTTGGATGTACATACCCTCAAATTAAAGCTGACAGTCTGCAGTTAAAGCACATTGTGTTTGTTTCATTCCAACTCCATTGTGGTGGTGTATAGAGCCAAAGTTGTTAGAATTGTGTCGATGTCCCAATTTTTCTGGACCTGACTGTATGTATTAAGTTTTTTTCCTGTTTCCTATAAAACCATATTCTCCTAATACCATTCTTATATTGTTCTCTCTCCTTATTACAGTTTAGTATTATCCTTTTTGTGTACTCTTGTCTCATCTTGCCTTCAGTTAATCTTATTACGGTTTATTATTTATGTAGTGTCTTCTCTTCCTCTCAGTTTTACCCAGCTTCTTGATATTTATTTATTGTCCTTGTTATATTCCTGATACTCTTAATAAACCCTCTTGTTTATATATACCTTTCTCAGTCTTAATCATTGCACATTGGGCCCAAACCTACCACCTCGGAATCAGCTCCTTACAGGCACTCTCAACATGGGATTAGATGTTGGGTAGATAGTGAGGCTGCCCTTTTGTATCCAGACCATCCTTCTTGTTGTATGTTGCCTCCAAACAAACAACAACATCTCTTTTGCGCACTCCGACACTCCAGAACTCTCTGAGAATATGGGATAAATTTGCAGTTCGATGTGAATCATCCAAATATCCTTCACCGCTGCTCTCAGTGTATCTTAATCCTGACCCCCCCCCCCTTGGGAATGGATCCTTATATTTTTCAGCGACATGCAGTGGGAGGGATATTAAGAATTCAGCATTTATTTGTGGATGGAATCTTTGTGTCTTATGACCTTTTAAAAGATAAACGTTCCCTGCTTACAAAAGACTATTTTCGCTATCTTCAATTGCGCAGCTATGCAGGGACGCCTAATGTTTTAAAGGCAGGAACGTTTTCAATGACTTTTTTGAAAACATGTGCTATACAGAAGCGTACCCTGCTGGTTTTATTTTGCAACTTTATTCACATATTATTTCTAGGTTGGACTGGAAGAGTATGTCTTATATACAGGCGTGGGAGCATGATTTACATGAGGAATTGGACCCTATGGATTAGGCACATATCAGGGAGACAACTAAAAAGGTCTCACCTTGTATCCAATTTCAGGAACACTAAACAAGAAAACAAAAAATGAGGGACCCCAGACTAAGGGATACACCTCAAGGAACAGGAGTGCCGGAAAAAAAATCAGTAAATACTTTATTGGTATAAATAAGAGACATTCATCGTGAACACCAGAAAATTATAAAATCAAAAGGACAAAAGACACATGGGAAAATTCTTGATCAATCTTGATAGGAGAGATCGGTCATAATATTAACCTCGTTCAAAAAGTGACTAAGGCACAAGGTACGCCATCACAGAAGCACATCATTAATACAAAGCCATTGCCATAATTGCTGCTATGCCACCGCATATACAGGCGTGCATCCAGTGATCCAAAGCACGAGAAAATAAACCAAGACTGACTCTTATAGTCTCGAGTTTTCTGCACTTTCCCTACAAGAATACAAAGACCCACACATAATTAAAAACAAGAATAGCTCACGCTCGACACGTGTTTCGCTGGCTTTCTGCCAGCTTCAACAGGAGCAAAATTGTGACTGAGTGACTGAGTGACAATTTTGCTCCTGTTGAAGCTGGCAGCACAACTAGATGTTCACGATACACAACTAGATGTTCAACATCAATCTTGCCTCCATGTAGTCCAATGGACTGCAGGAGCTGCTACCAGCGAGTACGTGCTGCACCCCTGCCGGTATCTATGAGCGACTTCCAAATATTCCGACTCAGTCAATCGGTGATACAACGGCTCGGTCAGCAATTGGAAAATGCCAGGATTTTTCCATTTGAGAACCACTTTGTAAACAGGCTGTCAGTGATTTTACCTGCTCTGCAAGCAACAATTCTGCATTTTATTTTGCCCATACTGCAATATATGATATTAGCCACTAGCCAGGTCAAAACATTTCCTACCATTATTGTCTCGACTCCTGTCTATCAAATCAGCAGCACTGGGATAATACCTACCAGAGGACGTGTGGCAAAGGTTGCCAAGATGGCAATGCATATTGGGGTACTAGTTGCAGGTTGCAAACTCCCACTCTTATTTGCAATGTGAGAGGCACCGGGCTGTCTGTAAACACAGCATTGCATGGCAGAGGCTTCCACAGTAACAAAGTTTAAAAAAATAATATTATATGCCAGAACAACACATTCAGGGAGAAATAAAAACACTCAAAGAGGATGACGGCATTACTATGCCACTACTAGCTAGATCTATAATTGCTGTTTTAGCACTAACAACATAGAAAGACACACATGCAACAAAAAACGTAAATGCTGTAAGAATGTATCATTATTTTACTGCACTTCCATATTTGTTTGCAAGTGTGATGCTTCTTCTACGTCACATATTTGTGTAAAGACAATGAACTTGCAGTAAACATATTTCATTTGGAATGCTTTCATTCATACGTGTTCGATTCCTGGTGTATGGATGCATAATGTTTACACTTGCATTGACGTGGCAAGCCAAAGAGTTAACATAAACACGCTGACCCTATGCATGACTAATTATTACAGAAATCTGAGCTATATTTCATGTTGCCATAATCCTGTCCAAGCAAAGATCACACATTTAATGAATTATGGGGATTAGGCTCCAGTGTTTATGTGTTTACAGCAAACATGAAAGATTATGCAGAATCACTTAAGGACTCTGCTCTGCGAAGTGATTGCCATGTTATGCAACATTACTCCTGACACGGTAACAAATTATTCTCTATAAAGATACAATCTCAGTTTAAAGTGTGCGCAAAGAAAAATATTAAACAAACTGCACAGAGAAAAAATAGATATGATGCGGAAAGTAGAAATAGCAAATTGCTTTATCAATTTTAGCAAACCGGACATAATGGTAATTACAGGACAGTTACAAATCTTACATCAGAGCTTTAGTGTAGCAGGAGTACTGAAGTCCAGCGTCAGACAGGGCTCAATCAACATAGAGGTATTCAGGGCAGCCATCAGAAATGATGGGCCCCCTTACTAAACCTCACGATGGGGCCCCCCTCGTAAACTTCCTCAACCTTTAACAGCTTTTCGCCCCCTTCCAAAACAATAAAGGACATAACACAGTTCCTCAGCAATAAAACTCACAGTAATGTGCGGTGTGCATGAGCGTATCTGTCACGTCTGGGACTCAGAGGGGGCCCCGGCACCCAGCGACGCCATCGACAAGCTGGGTGCCAGGAGTTGTGCCAGCTTCCGGAGCTCGCAGGGCTGGCCAGGAGGCGGGGCGCGACATGATGACGCACCCGCCTGCTGGGTTTAAATACAGACAGCGCAATCCAGCTCATCGCGCTGTCGTGGAGTTTGCTTCCCTCAGTGCTGAGCGTCTCCTGGCGATTCACTATTTTGTTGTTTTTTCAGTCTCTGTTATTACTTGGCTTGTATTAGAACCACCCCCGTGTATCAGTCCTTGGCTATTCCTTGACCACTCTAACTCTGATTGATTTTGGCTTATATGATAGATACCCCTTGTGTACCGTTTTGACTATCCCTGACCACTCTAACACTGATCGATTTGGGCTTGTGTTAGAATACATCCTTATATACCGTCTGGCCTATTTCAGGTATGCCCTGTCCTGTGTGTTGGTAAAACATTTGCCACTCACTGTTGGTAAAACATTTCCCACTCATTGTTGGTAAAACATTTCCCACTCGTTGTTAATAAAACATTTCCCACTCATTGTTGGTAAAACACTTCCCACTCAATGTTTTTTTTTTTCTTTTTTTTTCGAGAAAGAATTTTACCAGGAAGGATACATTGAGATTTCTCTCGTTTTCAAGTAGGTCCTGGGAGGCGAGTATGTACCGTTAGGTGTCTTGCCCAAGGACACTTACTAGAGATGAGCTCTGGCCGGTATCGAACCCATGTCTCCACAGGCTCTCTCCACACAGAGCAGTGATGTTACCTCTACTCCACCCAGCCGGTATTGTTGGTAAAACATTTCCCACTCGTTGTTGGTAAAACATTTCCCTGGGTTCTGGCTGGGCCCTGGGGTCTGGCTGGGCCTGGGTCTGGCTGGGCCTGGGGTCTGACTGTGCCTGGGGTCTAGCTGGGCCTGGCTTAGCCCTGGGGTCTGGCTGGACCTTGGGGTCTGGCTGGGCCCTGGGGTCTGGCTGGCCTTGGCTCACCACTCTACCGGTCTTCTCCTTCTGCATCTTCTTTTCCTTCTGCTTCTCCAACTTCTTTTCCTTCTATTTATCCATCTTCTTTTCCTTCTGCTTCTCCGACTCCTTCTTCTCTACATCTTCTCTGTCTCTGTCACACATGTGACTGGTGGGCAGAGCCAAAGCAATGTGCCATGGAGTCACATGCACACTGCTTGGCCCACCCAGCCAGCCTGTGCTGGCTGTAGTAAACAGCA
Organism: Leptobrachium leishanense; assembly: GCA_009667805.1. Classification (NCBI taxonomy): domain Eukaryota; kingdom Metazoa; phylum Chordata; class Amphibia; order Anura; family Megophryidae; genus Leptobrachium; species Leptobrachium leishanense. The sequence continues at coordinate 49,856,577 of CM019073.1, forward strand.
GTTAAGAACTGTCCCCTTAACCCTTTCACTGCTGAGGACGTGTGGGGATCGTCCTTACTGACTTCTAAGGAAAGATAGGGGGTGGAGATAGGGGGTTGCTTTGAATCCCGATATCTTCCGACTTTTGGCAGCTAGCAGGGTCATATGTGGTATCATTAGAAAGGCCAGAGCATGGCCTTTCCAGTGATATCAAACATGACCATGTTTAAAGTAAAGAATAAAAATAATAATAAAAAAAACAAAAATGTGTTTCTTTAAGACGTGAAATGGCTCAGCAGTGAAGGGGTTAAGGGATTGCATTCTGGAAAAAGTAGTTTATTCCACATGGTCACATCAGCATCTCTGATTGGTCAGGTGTTGTTTTCATTGGTGATTGATCAGGGGTTATTTTTAGTATAATCTAAAATGGAGCTGAGTTTATGCTCTCTAATCTAATCTAACCTAAAGAACAGTACTTAGTTTCCCACTACAAGAAAGGGACTGACTTTTTCCTCAGAAGAATCTCTTCAGTAATCGTGAGTTGTTGCTTTGAGAATGCCTGAAGAATAAAATTTATAAAGTGACTAGAAAACCCCTCTCTGTGGAGTTTATCTGTCTGTCATTAAGCAGCCTATGCTTCTGGAACAGAACAACAGAACAGAACAGAACAGAACACATGTGACTGGTGGGCAGAGCCAAAGCAACGTGCTATGGAGTCACATGCACGCTGCTTGGCCCGCCCAGCCAGCCAGGAAGTGGCCGGCCAGTACACAGCTCCGGATTCAGACTCCTAAAGTCCAATACCGGAGCTGATTAAAAGTAAGGGCGCCGTCAGGGCCCCGGCGGGCCGAACACCCTGGGCCCCTTACTACAGCATGGGGCGTAATGCCCTGATGGCGGCCCTGGAGGTATTGGAGCTACAGGCCTATAACAAGCCCATTAAATAACTAACTATTATGGCACCAAATCAAACTCTCTATATTGTACCTGGTTTTCTGCACTGCGGAATATATTGGCGCTATATAAATAAAGAATAATGATAAAATGCCTCCAGTTTGGAGAACTATAGGAATATGGCCCCATAGGGGGTGAATGAGGGTAGGACAAAGGCACATTAAATTTTGACAGGGATCAGAAAAAGTTCCACCGACCTCGTTAGTTCCTATAAACTCATGGGACAGTATTACAAACTTCCAGCTAAAATGGGGACAATAACGTGGAGAACCTGTGCCTGCAGGTTTTCCCTTAGCATCCCTGTTTTAGCTCCATATTACAAGGCAGGTGCTGATTCAGCAGCCTGCCCCGTAATCTAGAAATAAGCGCTTGGATACCCAAGGCAGCGCCTCTTGCGGGATCCTATAGGTCCGGGGAGTGGTCGTGGAGGGAGACTGGGGACTTTTTTCCCAGTCTCACTATGCTCCAGCCAGCCAAAAGCTGCGGATTGGGCTGCCGTTCTCACCACGGGATGAGAGGTGAGTATGTGATTTTTGAGGGGGTTTACAGCTGGTGCTGACTGATTATGCTGAAGTGGAATAAGTTAGCACCAACTTCTAGCTGTGGTTATTTTTTTAGTTAACCGCAGCAGGATGTAAGGCCAGTTTCAGACAAGCTCACTACATGCGCCTGTACTGATGTGCCTCCCGATCCGCAGCATTGTGAGGTTTCGACAGGGCTGGCCACATGCTGTAGGGTATCATTTGAAAGGCCTGAGCATAGCCTTTCGAATGATACCAAAGATGACCAAGTTTGAACTAAAATAAAAATAATAAAAATATATATATTTTTTTAAAAAACGTGTTTTTTGATTTGTGCGTTGTTTTTATTAATGCGGCAATATTGTTCCCATTTCAATAATAATGTGAACAATGATGCTGCACTAATGATTTTTTTCTATGGGGTGCGTTTTCTAAAAATCACGTAATTCCCCCCAAAAAAATGTAACGGTCCCCATTTCTAATTTTTTAACAAGCGCAGCCCATAGAAAATATAAACACAAAAACCCGTATGATAAAATGTGAAAAAAAAACTTTACACGCTGTAGATGATTAAAAATTCGAATTTTATTGCATTTTTTTGTTATAATATACAGGCAGGGCAGAATGTATACATATAATAATGATATATTATGAATCTGCGGAGTCTGCCGGAAAGAAGGATATATAATTTGTCTGGGTGGTATAAAAAAAACGTGGCTTCAAATCGCGTTTAAACATGATGAGCAAAATCGGTAAAAATGAGCTCAGCACACAGGGGTGAAATGGCTCAGCAGCAACGGGGTTAAATATTACAAGAGAACTTTTCTCGGTAAGAGGACAATAACGAGGAAACCCAAGGCGAAATGCATTTTAGTGGTCCTCTTTTAACTTTTTTTTTTTTATAATTCTTTATTTTGAAAAAGATTTAAATACAGAAAAAACAGGTAAACAGCCACCCGCAACATCGCCACGCAGGGCAAGGAGGGCAAGCCGGGTAAAGCCTGACCTAGCACCAGGGCCGGATTAACGTAGGGGCGGATGGAGCGGCCGCTCCAGGCCCCGTTCTGAAAATAGGCCCACAGCAGCCAAAACGAGCTGCTGGCAACCAGTAGGCATGCCACACACTGAGACAGCCGCCGGGTCCAGATAATGCGGCCCAGCCGTCAAGTGTGACGGCAGCTTTGAGGGGTCATGGTGCACGGAGAGGAGAACAACACGTGACATGTCACGTGCACTGCCTGCACGTGCTGGGCGGCTCATTTACTTACAAAGGGCGAGGCAGGAAACAGACAGCCACCAGCGGCAGCGCAGCAGGAGGATGACAAGGGATTGGAGAGAGCTGCAGACATCCCAAGGTGTGCCGGGCTGGCCGGGGCTGAGCGGAAGTTCGTGCACAGGGAGCACACTGTCACAGCTCCCCAGGGATCTCACCCTGCCTGCACACACACTTTCACTCACAGGAGACAGGCGCCTGTGCTGTGACACGTGATGACCCTTTAACTTCCGGCTGGCGGGCTCTGGACTGTGTGAGTGTGATCATGCAGAGGAGCTGGGAGGACGGAGGAGGGAGGTGGACAAGACACTCAACAGGGGGAGCCTTGACTGCAACGTGAAACAGGACAGCCTAGCCTGAATAAGCTCTTCCTGAAGGTATGATGGGGGGGGGGGTAGGCTGTGCTTGGATCAATATGCCCCCTGCAGGGAGGACTGGTGCCATGGCATGGAGGAAGGCACATACTGTAATTAAGAAATAAAAAAGACAGGCTTCTTATGCAACATGCAGTGGGCCATAGCAAGCTCATTAGTATCAGTGGAGCTATGCCCTGGCTGAGCATCATGGGAGTTGCAGTCCACTGGAGAATGGAGGCTCTGCGCAAGGGTCCTCTATGTAATCCTAGTCCTCCATCAATCCTATTTAAAATCCACCCCATCTTTGTTTTACTGGTGTAATTATTTTTCAACTCTTAGATTGCAAGCTTAGATGGGGTCATTTTTTCCCATAAATGTTTTTTTTACTTCTGCCTATTGAAACCCATCGAGAAAAAATGTTTTTGCAGCTTGGGATGTCTGGAGCTGGAGCCAGCAGGCACTGCCACCAGCCAGTCTGCCACTCCAGTCTGTCACCACTCACCATTCTGTACCCGTCATGTTTAAACGTGTTTTCAAGTCATGTTTGATTGTAGGCCCAGACATATTATATAAACTTTTTTTCAGCAGATTCTAAATATATAATTTTTATGTCATGTTGTATTGCTAAGCTATAACTAAAATGACTAACTACGTGTAACTATCTATTCGAATTTCAATCATAGGGGAGCCCTTGCTCTATTTGATCTGAGGGCCCACTGCCCCAAGTATTGTCAGTCTGCCACCAGGCAGAGATTGACTCCTATATGGGCCACGCATGCTAATCGAGCAGGAGGCTTGTGACCCGGCGCACTGTAAGTCACGTTATGCATCATAGCACACACCATGTCAGAGTCACCAGCCAGGTTTCCCAGTCGCTCTGACTTTGGCATAGTGTGACATATGCCCAGTGCGATGCCAGACTCTCTAAATAAGAAAGCAGCGCGGACTGATTGTTGCCTCAGTATCTATAAAAAGGCCCACAAAACTCCTCAGCACCAGGCCCATGATACTCTTAATCCGGCCCTGCCTAGCACAACTTTCAGATTCAAGGTGTAGACAAATTATCAGATCAGTCGAGCTAGGATAACGTAATGCAGATGAGCCCTGATGCCCAGCACGTGGCATGCCGCGCAGCCAGCCCGGACGGGACAAACATTGAACCACATAAAACAAAAGAGGGAAAAGAAAAGAGAAGGAAAGGAAAGAAAAAGGACAGGGAAAATAGAAAGGGGGAACCTCACTCAGCTAACCCACCTCAGGTACTAATAGGTTTCTTCCCAACGACTCCAGGTTTTGTAAAACGAGGGAAGCGAGTTGTGAATTACTGCCGACAGCTTATCCATGTGGTGCGCCTCGGCTATATAAGCCCGGGCCACCTCTACGGGAGGCACATCTCCATCTCGCCAGTGCTTAGCGAGCGCTCTCCTAGCACCCAACACCATCCTGTGAAAGAGTTTCCAATCCGGCCCCTGAAGGGATGCGGCGGACCTGTGGAGCAGGAAGGCCCACGGATCAAGTTGGAAAGGCTGTTGGAACACCTCCTCTAATAGGTTGCCTATCTGGTCCCAGAATGTACGCACCTTCGGGCAAAGCCACCACATGTGAAACAAGGTACCCCGAGCCCCACAGCCCTTCCAGCAAACATCAGGGGTACCCGGCTGCAGATGCGACAGCAAGACCGGGGTAGTATACCATCTGTACATCGTTTTATATGCTTGTTCTTTCAGCGTAACACATATAGACACTTTTGCAACATTTTCCCACATATCTTGCCATTCCTCACCCTCCAACTCCTCCCCGATATCCGCCTCCCAACGGGCAATGAATCCTGGGGTCAGCCAGGAGACATCCTCGCATGAAAAGTGGTTATATAAAGTGGAAATCAGAGCTTTCGGAGCCCTGCTAGAATCACACATGAATTCAAAAAACGTAAGTTTCTGTCTCGCTGCCTGTGAAATGTTATGTTGAGATAGAAAGTCCCGGATCTGTAAAAATCAGAAATAGTCAAAGGTCCGAAGGTCTTCCTTCGATTTTAGGTCCGAGAAAGAGAGCCAGCCATCTCCAAGTGAAGATCTGAAATGCCGTACCCTCTGCAGGTTGATATTTTCAAAAGCTGCAAAGGCGGAGGGGGATAATCCCGGAGCAAAAGCTCTGTTGCGTAGATATGGCATTAGAGGTGAGTAACAAGAGCAGAGGTGGAATTTGTCCCGGACTGAGTCCCATACCCTCAATGAGGTCAGAGTCGCTGTACAAGTGGACCGTAATAACGGGCGGAACTCCTTGGGTAGCCAAAAATAAAATTGTGGGTGGTCTGGTGCAAAGAGGTCAGATTCCAAATCGGCCCAACGTTGGGAGTGTTGGGGCAAATGATACATCGCAAACTGTGCAACCTGAGCAGCCTGAAAATATTTATACAAGTGTGGAAGGCCCAAACCCCCCCGTTCCTTAGGACGGTAAAGGACATATTTGGAAACCCTTTTTCTGCCCCCCGCCCAAACAAAACCTTCAATTTGAGACTGCAGCTGTCGAAGAGATCGGAGGCACACCCAGGTCGGCAGGGCTTGGAATAGATATAATAATCTAGGGAGCAGGTTCATCTTTACACAATTGATCCTGCCAATCCAGGAGACCCCCTCTCTCCCCCTCCTCTCCAAGTCCTCCCCCAGGAGCTTAAACATTGCCTCGTAGTTTAAGGAGTGCAAACCATTCACATCAGGTGTTAGCCACACTCCCAGGTATTTCAAAGAGGATTGAGTAAAACGGAACCCCGAAGACCGGCCAATATCCTGACAGGTCGAGTCCGAGAGAGAAAAAGGCATAGCTACTGACTTTTCTAGGTTAACCTTATAACTCGAGACTGCTGAAAAATCGCGCAGGAGGGATAGCAAGTGAGGAATGGAGGTGGAGGGATGGCTAAGTGTAAGCAAGACATCATCGGCATACGCCGATACCTTGTATTCTTCTTTTCCAACATTCACTCCTGTGATGTGGGGGGAGTGACGAATGGCTGATAAAAGGGGCTTGAGGGATAGGGCAAAAAGGAGAGGAGATAGGGGGCATCCCTGTCGCGTCCCATTTCCTATAGAGAAACCCATGGGGACAGTACCCGGGGTAATGACAGCAGAGGTAGGGGAATTATATAGGGTTCGGAGGACCGAAAGAAAAGTCATTGGGAAGCCCCACGTGGTCAGTAGTCGAAACAAAAAAGGCCATTCTAGACGGTCAAACGCCTTCTCCGCATCGAGGGAAATGAGCAGAGAAGGCAGTCGGGTGCCAGCCATTCGCTCCATCAGCACCACAGCATGTCTGGTATTAGCAAATGCATGTCTGCCCGGGATAAACCCTACTTGTTCCGGGTGGATAATAGAGGCCAAGAAGGAATTCAGTCTATTTGCAAGTATTTTCGTGAATATTTTATAATCAACACTCAAAAGGGAAATAAGCCTATTATTTTGTGGGTAGGATGGGTCCTTTCCTTCCTTTGGAATTAAAATAATTTCAGAGCGGAGAAAATCAGCTGGGGCTGGGGCACCCTCCCACAGAGACAGATAAGCGCTGCGGAATATGCTGGCGCTTTATAAATAAAGAATAATAATAATAATAAAATTTGTGTAAATGCGGTGACAAAGTTTGTGCAAAGGTTTTATAATAAAAGGCAGAGAACCCATCCGGTCCAGGGGCCTTGTGAGGTTTGAATGATTTAAGGACCTCTGCGATCTCCTCTTCAGAAGGAGGGTGTCTTAGCGTCTGTCTCTGTGTGGGGGTTAGCCGGGAAAGGGGGCATTCGACAAGAAACGGTTTATAGAGTGGCCCAATGGTATAGAGTCAGAGACGTGGGTCGGGGAATGGTTGTATAAAGTCTGGAAGTATGAGGTAAACAGTTTATTAACTGTAGCTGGGGTCGTGTGCAGGACTCCCTCCGCGTCTCTGGCTCCTGTTATATGTTTGGACCTAGTCTTATTGCGAAGTTTAGATGCTAGAAGGGTGTGAGGCTTATTGGCGAATTCGAAATAGGTCCGCTTGGACCAGGCCAGTGAGCAGGCCGCATCCTCCTAAAGCAGTTGACGGATTGCGGTCCTGACTGTTTTAATCTGGGCGGTCAAGACGTCAGAGGGCGAAAGTTTGTTCAGTGCTTCCCATTTAGACAGGTCCGTAGTCAAAGAAACAAGGGATGCTAGCTTTTGTTTTTTGAGTCTACTACCTAATTGTATTAGATGGCCTCTTATCACTGGGTTTATGGGCCAGCCACAGGGTGGTAGGGGAAAGGGTGGGTGTGTCATTTTCCATAAAATAATCTCTAAACTGTTGCCGTAATTCTATAACATGTTCGGGTTTGTGTAGCAATGAGGAATTCAGTCTCCACGACCACGCCGGTTTGTAGGACGGTATGGACAATGTTATGGAGATCGTAGCGTGGTCTGACCACGTGATGTCGCCTATGCTGGAGGTCAGAATTAAAGGCATTGTAGTCAGGGACACCAGGAAAAGATCTATTCGGGAGTAAGAGCGGTGGGGGTTGGAAAAAAAGGTAAAGTCCCTATCACCTGGGTGGTGAAGGCGCCATGCGTCCACCAGGGAATGGTCAAGCATAAAGGACTCAAGGGAAGTATCCTGGGGGAAGCCCGGAGGCACCTCCGAGGAGTCCCCCGAAGCCTGTCTGTCCAGAGTAGGCTGGGGGCGGCATTAAAGTCCCCGCCAAGGATAACACGACCGTCAGCTTTAGTTGTCAGTAAAGAAGATATTTCTGTCCAGAAGTCGGGGTTATAGCCATTAGGGGCATATATGTTAAATAGGGTTAGGGTAGTGGAAGCTATCTGTCCTACTAGCATTAAATATCGTCCAGCCGGATCCGTTACTTGTAGGTGAATTTTAAAGGGACAGGAGGAGTGGATCAGAGTAGCTACTCCTTTTTTTTTTGTGGAGCTGACGCCATGTATGTGGTAGGGAAGGCTTTGTCTCTCAGTGAAAATTGGCGGGAAGAGGCAAAATGGGTCTCCTGAATCATTTCTATATGACACGCGGATCTTTTAAGCTCCCTTAACAACAGATGTCTTTTTTGGGGTGTGTTTAATCCCTTAACGTTAAGGGACAGAATCTTTAGGCCCTTATCCCCCATACAGAGTCAACAGGGAGGAGGTTAAAAGGGAGTAGAGCACCAAAGATGCCCCCCCATCCTTGTCTGAGGGCAGGAGAGGGAAACTGGAGTCTGGGGCAGGAGAGGAGGTGGAGAGAGAGAGGTGAATGAAGTCAGAAAAGAAAAGAGAAGAGCATAGGAGCGGGTGGCACGCCCAAGAAGCAAAGATCCACCGACAACGTAAGACAAAAACACGACATAACACAAACAGCGCCTGGACTTATGGAGTGCCAGGCCGACCCTGGAGGGGAGGGCAAGGGAGACCAAAATACTCCCCAAACTCCAGTCACCCACACACCCGACCCAAGTTGGGAAACACGAGCAATACCTGGATATGACATTATAAACAATGGGGGGAATTCCGGGAGGGAGGTCCCCCCGACTCGTCCCGAATAGAACGGCCGAGGCGAACCCCCTCCAGGGAGCCCCTGCGAGACAGTAGAAACTCAATTAGGCATACTAGAAGCTTCAAATCTAATAACATATAAACAGTATAGGCATCATTAAATGGCCCTGAGCCAAGGGCAAATAAAGCAAAAGGGAAACTGGAAAGCAACTGCACTCAGATCTCCCGTACGGCCCACATGGTGGTCCACCACCATCAGGTCCCTTGAGAGGTAACCCTCCAAGGAGGGAAAAATAGAGAGAGAAGAGAAGCGGGCCTCCAGGCCCCATCATCATCAGCCCTCCCCGATCGTGGTACCAACTCGAATCCAGCGCTGCTGTAGATGAGGGAGGGAAGGAAGATGGCGGGAGCAAGGGGGCGACAAAATCCTCCAGAGGTGGGCGTTTCACTGCGGGCCAGAAGGAGGCAAGATCCAAGGAGGGGGTGAGGGCCACCTGTCGGCCTGCCACCGACACCTGCAGGCGAAAGGGAAATCCCCACGTATAGGTGATATCATGAGCAGACAGGTGTTCTGTAATGGGGCGCCAAGCCCTGCGTCGGCGGAGGGTCGCGGGATCCAAATCCTGGAACAGCTGTAGGGGTTTATCCTCGTAATCCACTTGGAGGTTGCGTGCAGCTTGAAGGATCTGATGTTTCGTCGTGAAATAATGCATGCGGAATATCACGTCCCGTGGGATAAGAGACGAAAGATTTGGGGGTCTTTGGGCCTTGTGAATCCGATCCATTAACAGATGGGCCTCTGTTATGTCCGGCGCAAGACGACGCAGTATACCCTGCACCGTCACATTGAGATCCTTAAGTGACACAGATTCCGGGAGACCTCTTAACCTTATATTATTTCTTCTGGAACGGTTGGACAAGTCCTCCATCTTAGACTCCAAGAAGGAGACTCTTTTGGCCAGATCCCCGGTTCCCTCCACCAATTCGTTATGGGCCTGTGTTATCTCTGCGGCCTGGTCTTCTAATTCAGCCGTGCGTGCTCCCAGCGAATCGATCTCCCCCCGCAGTTCTGTCCCCAATTTCGCCACCTCACCCGCCAGAAAGGTCTGCATCTGGGACATCTTGGTAAAGAGGCGCTCCACATCTCCTCTGGAGGCCGGAACCGCTAGGTCAGCTGAAGTAGGTAACTCTTCCTCCGGGTACAGCATATCGCATTGGCCGCCATCTTGGGAGGCTTCGGCCTGTCTTTTGGCCAGGACGAAATGGTGGGCTACGGATGGGTCCTGCGGCCGTGGTTTCTTTAGCGGTTTTGGGGCTGGCATGTTGCTGGAGCTAGATGAGGGGAGTTGAGGTGAAAAAACGGCTATGGGGTACTCTGAAACAAGGGTCTTGGCGCTAGGTGTGCGGGAGCCTCGGGTTCACGCAGCCATCTTGGAAGGGCGCTAGCTCCGCCCCCTCTTTTAACTTTTTTGATGCATCCAGTTGTTCATATATATATACACTATATTGCCAAAAGTATTCGCACACCCATCCAAATAATCAGAATCAGGTGTTCCAGGGCCCGAGTCCAGCAGGAACGCGTGGGAACGGCGTTCCCGCACTTCTCCCACAGCGAGAACGCAGGTTCCCGCTGTGGCCCGAGCCCGAAATGATTGAGCAGGCCACCGCACATTGCCGGCAGCCACGTGCTTCCTGCTAGAACGGCCGCTGACAGGAAGTGCAGCTGCTCGCCTGGGATCTAACAGCCAGCCGCGATCTCGCGAGATTGCGGCAGGCTGTTTCATCGATCCAGGCGAGCGGCTGCACTTCCTGTCAGCGGCCGTTCTAGCAGGAAGCACGCGGCTGCCGGCAATGTGCGGCAGCGGTGGTGGCGGCGGCTGTGAGCTGGGGGCATTATCCATGATACCTGGGGCTTATCCATGAGAGCTGGGGCATTATCCATGAGAGCTGGGGCATATCGAGCTGGGGCAATATCCATGAGAGCTGGGGGGCATATCCATGAGCTGGGGCATATCCATGTGAACTGGGGCAATATATACCCATATGAGCTGGGGTCAATAATATCCATATGAGCTGGGGTCAATAATATCCATGTGAACTGGGGGCAATTATATCCATGTGAACTGGGGAAAATATATCCATGTGAACTGGGGAAAATATATCCATGTGAACTGGGGAAAATATATCCATGTGAGCTGGGGGCAAATATATCCATATGAGCTGGGGCAAATATATCCATGTGAGCTGGGGGCAAATATAACCAGTGCTGTGCATATTATTCTTGGGGCTCAGTGCTGTGCATATTATTCTGGGGGCTCAGTGCTGTGTATATTATTCTGGGGGTTCAGTATTATCCATGATACCTGGGGCTTATCCATGAGAGCTGGGGGTCATTATCCATGAGACCTGGGGCATTATACATGAGAGCTTGGGCATTATCCATTAGACCTGGGGGGCATTATCCATGAGAGCTGGGGGGCATTATCCATGAGACCTGGGGCGTTATCCATGAGACCTGGGGCGTTATCCATGAGAGCTGGGGGGCATTATCCATGAGACCTGGGGCATTATCCATGAGAGCTGGGGGGCATTATCCATGAGACCTGGGGGCATTATCCATGCGAGCTGGTGGGCATTATCCATGAGAGCTGGGGGGCATATCCATGAGAGCTGGGGCATATCCATGAGACCTGGGACATTATCCATGAGAGCTGGGGGCATATCCATGAGAGCTGGGGCATTATCCATGAGACCTGGGGCATTATCCATGAGACCTGTGGCATATCCATGAGAGTTGGGGCATTATCAATGAGACCTGGGGCATTATCCATGACAGCTGGGGCATATCCATGAGACCTGGGGCATTATCCATGAGAGCTGGGGGGCATATCCATGAGACCTGGGGCATTATCCATGAGACCTGGGGCATATCCATGAGTGCTGGGGCATTATCCATGAGAGCTGGGGCATATCCATGAGACCTGGAGCATTATCCATGAGAGCTGGGGGCGGGCATATCCATGAGACCTGGGGCATAACCATGAGAGCTGGGGAATTATCCATGAGACCTGGCGCATTATCCATGAGACCTGGGGCATATCCATGAGACCTGGGGCATATCCATGAGACCTGGGGCATTATCCATGAGAGCTGGGGCATTATCCATGAGAGCTGGGGCATTATCCATGAGACCTGGGGCATATCCATGAGAGCTGGGGCATTATCCATGAGAGCTGGGGCATATCGAGCTGGGGCAATATCCATGAGAGCTGGGGGGCATATCCATGAGCTGGGGCATATCCATGTGAACTGGGGCAATATATACCCATATGAGCTGGGGTCAATAATATCCATGTGAACTGGGGGCAATTATATCCATGTGAACTGGGGAAAATATATCCATGTGAGCTGGGGGCAAATATATCCATATGAGCTGGGGCAAATATATCCATGTGAGCTGGGGGCAAATATATCCATATAACCAGTGCTGTGCATATTATTCTTGGGGCTCAGTGCTGTGCATATTATTCTGGGGGCTCAGTGCTGTGTATATTATTCTGGGGGTTCAGTGCTGTGTATATTATTCTGGGGGCTCAGTGCTGTGTATATTATTCTGGGGGTTCAGTGCTGTACATATTATTCTGGGGGTCCAGTGCCTGTGTATGTAATTCTGGGGGGTCTGTGCCTGTGTATATAATTCTGGGGGGGTCTGTGCCTGGATAGATATATATGTATGTGATATATATATTATATATAAAACGCGTTAGTCCAGTTGCCAAAATCACAAGTATACCTGTACGGAGTGATACCTTTCACTGATCAGTATAGTTTCCAGTTTACACTCTTGAAAGCTTGTCTTTTAAATGTAAAGTTAACCCAATAAAAATGGTATCACACGTCCTGCTATACTCGTGATATATATATTTTTTCTTCAGGTAATAGGGGTTGTAGAATTCGTGGGTGAGTTCCCTCGCTTTTGTTCCCAGGACTTGACCCCTGTGTTCCAATCACTTCCATGGTCACAGCAGGTATATAAAATCAAGCACCTAGGCATGCAGACTGTTTTTACAAACATTTGTGAAAGAATGGGTCGCTCTCAGTAGCTCAGTGAATTCCAGTGTGGAACTGTGATAGGATGCCACCTGTGCAACAAATCCAGTCGTGAAATTTCCTCGCTCCTAAATATTACACAGTTAACTGTCAGCTGTATTATAAGAATGTGGAAGTGTTTGGGAACGACAGCAACTCAGCCACAAAGTGGTAGGCCACGTAAACTGATGGAGCGGGGTCAGCGGATGCTGAGGCGCATAGTGCGAAGAGGTAAAGCACACCGCCACTGGACTCTAGAGCAGTGGAGTCACGTTCTCTGGAGTGATGAATCGCGCTTCTCCATCTGGCAATCTGATGGACGAGTCTGGGTTTGGCGGTTGCCAGGAGAACAGTACTTGTCTGACTGCATTGTGCCAAGTGTAAAGTTTGGTGGAGGGGGGATTATGGTGTGGGTTGTTTTTCAGGAGCTGGGCTTGGCCCCTTAGTTCCAGTGAAAGGAACTCTGAATGCTTCAGCATACCAAGACATTTTGGACAATTCCATGCTCCCAAACCTGTGGGAACAGTTTGGAGCTGGCCCCTTCCTCTTCCAACATGACTGTGCACCAGTGCACAAAGCAAGGTCCATAAAGGCATGGAAGACAGAGTCTGGTATGGATGAACTTGACTGGCCTGCACAGAGTCCTGGCCTCAACCCGATAGAACACCTTTGGGATGAATTAGAGCGGGGACTGAGAGCCAGGCCTTCTCGTCCAACATCAGTGTGTGACCTCACAAATCCACTTCTGGAAGAATGGTCAAAAATTCCCATTTAAACACACTCCTAAACCTTGTGGACAGCCTTCCCAGAAGAGTTGAAGCTGTTATAGCTGCAAAGGGTGGACCGATATCATATTGAACCCTATGGATTAGGAATGGGATGTCACTTCAGTTCATATGCGAGTCAAGGCAGGCGAGCGAATACTTTTGGCAATATAGTGTATATTATTGATTATAATAAATATATTTATATTTTACTAAATATCGGTCTTGCTGCCATTTAATAAAGCCCCTGAAGGGAGAACTTCCCCCAGGCATAAAGAAACCGCTGGACTGTACCCAGGAACCGGGACGGAGAATAAGGAAGACGTTTGCACACATATAAGTATCCATTTCCTTTTTTAATGCATATATGGAATGTGGAAATTATCTACAGATATGGGCAAACATTTTTTATATGATGTTTTAATCACAGTGATACTAATTAATACATACTGTAGGTGCGCTGTGAATATCCAATTTTTTCTAGATATTATTGTGTCAAATTTGAGGTTCGTAGACACCTCCATATTCCATTATTAGCAGCTCCAAGCCCGTTTGGGCACTTTCTGATAAGAACATTAAATAATTAATAGCGCTGTTCTCACACTGTTCTTTCTATCTATGATTCTCAGCCAACTTTATGCGTGACAAAGCATCATGGGACATGTATTTTGGAAACATCCGGGCTGCCGAGGTTCGCTGTCACCCCATAATCCCTCAAAATGGGAATTAAATAATTTAAGACAATTTTTACAACATAAACAAAAGAGTGAAGGGAAAGAGACGGAAATAAAACGAGACCTTTATTTAGACTATAGTTCAAAATCCTAGACATAATCCTGCTAGAAAAAACAACAGGAAAGAAAAGAAAGGGTAATAAATGTATAATAGCCCCCTAATCCACATCTCCCACAATAGATTAATTTGATATGTGGAAAAGGGAAACCTCCCTGCAGAGAGAATATCGTAGAAGAAATATCTCATTAATATTACTATTGTTATACTTTATTTATATAGTGCTAGCAGATTCTGCAACACTGTAGAAGATAAGTGGGTGAAACATTTGAAAATAGATACATTTGTACCTCAAGTGTGCCTCGGGAATTTGCTTTGCAATGGCAGAATGACGTGTGTGAGTAACAGGGCAGTTACAAAATGTGAGTATAACGGAGCAATGTGACAAAAGGGAGATGTGTCATTGAACAGAACTTTAAATAGAACCTTTAGCATCCAAATATTCTTCAAAAACTGCTGTGTTGTCTTGGCAATTTTTATTGCACCTTATGAGTGTGCCACTAGATGAAAAGGTTTTCAAATCACTGGGCTAGAACATATGGAGGTAAAGCCAAACAAGTCAATGTTTTTGTTGTTGATCACGAAATTCGAATCAGATAAGAAACATCCACTGTACAAAAAGTGTAGATGGGGAACTAAAGAATGGACAAGCTGGACCAATTCACCCAGCCGACACCTCTTTGTTCATGCCTAAACTCCAGTGGTGGCTAGCTCATAAAGCACCCAAGGAGCCCAACTAGGGCATACTTCAAACACATTTTGGGGCCCCGCTGCTATATGGCCCGTGAGGGGCCATCTGTATTGTGACGCACGTTAGTCCTTCCCAGGGCCGGCCCAAGCCGATGGATGAATGGAGCGATGGATGAATTGCTGCCCCCCCAAAAAAAAAGTGACATGTATGAGCAGATCATACCCGACAGCAATAAAACTCACAGTAATGTGCGGTGTGTATGAATGTTTCACCACTTTAAAAATCTGCAACAGGCGCACACGGGGCTACAAAGCGCGATCCTCTTATGGAGGCGGCCAGACAGGCGTCAGAGATGAAGGAACGTCCATTCTCCCTTCCGCTCTGAAAAACGCTTGTGTGACCGCAGCTTAAAATATATATATTTTTTTAATTTTTTTTTTTTTACCTGTTCGGCGGCTGGTCAGCTTTTTCTGGCGGCATTCGGCAGTCTGTTCGAGCGAGTCATCGGCTGCTTCCGGGCTTGTGGGTGCATTCAGTGGATTGACGGCTGCGTTTGGCGACTTGCAGCTGCGTTTGGGGGCGAATTTTGTTTTTTATTTGGGGTGGGACAAATCTTTCTTTTGGAGGGGCAAATTATTTTATTTAATGGGCCATGGATAGGGGGAAGCACTTTTTAGGGGGTAGATAAGGAGGGGTGCTTTATATGGGGGTAGATAAGGGGGGCATTTTATTTAGGGGTAGAAAAGGGGGACACTTTATCCAGAGGGGTAGATAAGGGGGTCACTTTATTGGAGGGTAGATAAGGGGGTGCACTTAACTTGGGTGGGTAGATAAGGGGTGCACTTTATTCAGGGGGTAGATAAGGGGGCACTTTATTTGGGGGAAGATAAGGGGGTGCACTTAATTTGGGGGTAGATAAGGGGGTCACTTTATTGGGGTAGATAAGGGGGTGCACTTTATTGGGAGTAGATAAGACAGTGCACTTCATTAGGGGGGTAGATAAGGGGGTGCACTTTATTCAGGGGGGCAGCTGAACTTAGGAGTCACTTTACTAGAGAGGTGACCCCTGATCAGCGCCACCACCATCTTCGCCTGTCTTCTTCCTGCGGGCCTACGTCCTGCCTGGGGATGCCACCTGCACGTGGGAACTGCTCATATCAGGCGACTGGCGCACTTCTGTGAAGTCCCTCGATATGAGCGGTACCCTCATGTGCCTGCCAGATCATCGGCCGGCGCGTCCTATGACATAATCAGAGGGAGCCGGCACTCTGGCCGACCGCTGCTGATTATGTCACTGGGCGCGCCGCGTGACATTTGGAGGAGGGGGCTGACCGGATGTTCCGCCGGCCGCCATCTTTATTTCCCCTCTGGCAGCCGGCGCTGTAGGCCGCACTACAAGACAGCGGCTGTTGGAGCCGGGCTCAAGAGCTGCTTCATGCCTGGTTGAAAGGGGCAAATTCCACCCCGCTCAGGTGAAGAGGCAGGCTCCGCCTGCTCAAGTGAAGTGGGCGGGCGCCGGCCCGCCATGAGGGGTGGGCGCAGCCTGGCTCCACAGCCTGCTGGAGGACCGTGCCTTGTACAGGCCAGGCGCTCCACGCTGTGGCCCATGACAGGGCGGCAAAGTGCCGCCCCTGACAAAGGGCAGCCTGGCGCCGCTGCTCCACCCTGCTCCATGGACAGGCCAGCCCTGGTCCTTCCACTATTGAGGAAAGGAAGGAGGTCAGAGGGCACTGGTCTAAAGGAGCTCCGCAAGCCAACTGGCCACCAGCAGTTGTCGGATTTTTAATTTGAAGGTTCCAACAGCCATGAAGCTACTGTGCCATCACATGCGGCCACGCTGCGTTAGATCACCCATGACCCACCCAAGTGCTTCAGCACCAATGGTTTGAACAAGGGTGTCTCCCCCTCTTGCTGATGCCAACTGGACCTAAGGCCAAGCAGAGAGACACCCCGCAACAACCACAGTAGGCACACAATCGCGGCATGTGTTTGTGAATTCAAGGTTTCCTTGTGTGTTAGAGGACAGTGTGTGTGAGGCCAGTGTGCGTGAGTGTGAGGTCATTGTGAGTGAGGTCAGTTTGCGTGGGGGTTAGTGTGCATTTGAAGTCTGTGTGTCATCAGTATTTGTGTGAAGTCAGTGAGTGTGAGGTTGTTAAGTGTATGCGTGAGGTCAATAAGTGTGCGAGGTCAGTGTATGTGCGACATCAGTGTGTGTGTGAGAGATCATTGTGTGTGAGAGGTCAGTGTGTGTGAGAGATCAGTGTGTGTGAGAGATCAGTGTATGTGAGAGGTTAGTGTGTGTGAGTTTAGTGTGCATTTGGTGAGGGGGCCCAAAATGGTAATCTCTCCCGGTGGTAACTTAATCCGGCTCTGCTAAACTATAAAAAAGTGGTCCCCAACCCTGTCCTTAAGTACCCCTAACAGGCCAGGTTTTAAGGCTAACCTTTGGGGAAATGCAGACTGAATACTGCAAAATAGCAGCAAATCATATCATCCATGCTGCATATATCTGGCAAACCTGGTCAGTTAAAGATACCAGAGGACAGGGTTACGATTAAGAAACACTTTAGAACATTCTAAGCTGTAAACTAACCATCTTGCTCATATTCTAATGACTTTGAAGAAGATAGAACGCTGAACATAAGAAGCACAGCACAGGGATCCTTTGCAGAGTGCATCTATGTATTCTATGTATTAAAAATGGCAATGGCGAGCCCAAACACCATGAGTGTCGGCACCTCTACTGAAAAGATGGATTAGCATAGGGACATTTCGAGTTGCAGTTGCAGGTCAATACCCTCAAATTAAACCTGTCTCCAATTTGAAGAACATTAAATTACGGCAACCTTGGGGGAAGCCGGTGGTGGCACAGGATGGTTGCACAATAAAGAGTTTTTGGGGTAGGACAATGGAACAATGGAACAATGGAGTGTATGATGGATTGGGCACAAGCACAAACAGTGAGATGAGAAGGATGGGGTAAAGGACAACCAAAACATTTACACTCGGGTTGAATAAACTCTTAATCCAGCACTGCTCCCCTGTTGCTCTACAGACAGGGCAAAGGTATAATAGCAAGCATTGTGAAACATTGCTGAGCATCTAAAAATCTTTTATGAATGATTTGAGTAACCGGGCTCCAGATGTTAAAATGGAACTTTGATCATAACCGCCCTGTCAGCAGTAAAAACAAGCAGCGAACACATGAAAATATAAAGCAGCAAAGAAAGATAGAAGAAAGAAAAAGCAGGAAAGATGATGTAAACTGGCCAAATTATTATAATTCTTTATAATGAAAAACATACTTTATAAATTGAGTCTTGGCACCAAGAGACACAGAAGCCTAAAAATACACTTGTCACCTTCATTGGTTGTTTACATCTATATGCCATTTCACCAATAAGTCATACTATCAGCTATAAATAATCACAGAACATGTAGCCAAATTAAATTAATAGTCATCTTTATTAATGCAGTCATTGGAGCGACCTCGTTGAAGAACTGATGGTACATTTAAGGTGACTTGCCATCGCTGACAGTATACATACTTCAAGAAACTCCATTTGGCACTATTATCCAGCCGTCACATGGTTTCTGGGACATGCTGAAATTTCATCCTATTGTTTAATTGTTGGCCTGATACTTGCTCTCATCTGCTGTATCTTTGGAATATGAATTTATGAAAATGTATTTTCTGGCACGTCAAGCTACCATCAGACTTGGCTGAAGCTCGGTTGTCTCCTTAGGGCGTGATATATCTGTCTGTAAATTATATGGTCTAGAAGGGGTTAAAAGCACATTAAGCGTATTTATATAGAAGCACAACGAATCTGGTGTTTTCCAAAAAGAAGGAAAAAGTTATACTTTATGCACAAAACACTAGAGATAAATGTGCTCTTGTCTGCAATTGCAAAGTGAATCGGTACACGTAGAGTGCTCACTTAAAGGGATTTATTTTGAAGGTATTTGACGTTCAGATGTAAAAGTGAGAGGGAGTTATAAAAGTGAAGGTCACCATGTAAACCAAAGGAATCACTGCTACGTGGTTTACCCGTGTACTATTGTTAACAATTTGTGTCCCTTTTCTAATGGTGACACATCTGTAAATATTTACCAAAGTATCCCCAACAATGGACCCACTCTATACTGAGTTAGAATGGCGCTATCACTTTAAGTGAAACATACAGGGTTATCCAAAGAGATTCGAAAAGTCACCGCACGTTCGGTGACTTTTCGTTCTCTTCAATTCGGTTCCTTTTGCCGATTGCATTTCGGTGACCCTGCGGTGTATTCAGCAAACAGCACAGGGTCCCCGAATTGCAGGGAAAAGCTGCCGAAAACCTGACGAAAACTAACCGAATGCACGCTGAAAACAAGCAAAAACATCTGGATTAACCTTCGAAAAAGCCGAACAGAAGCCGAACAGGAGCCGAATCACACAGAGCCGAAGCAGCTGTGACGTAGAGGAGGCAGTGAATAAATTAGCAAAACCATTTGTATGAATCTGGGAAAATGAAACGCTGTTTGCAAAGAAACTACTGAGCGAAAATGTCTGAAATTTTCACAGGAGGTCCAGGGAATGATAATAAAGAGGGCTGTTACAAAAAAATAAGTAAACTGAAAAAAAAAAAAAAACAAAATCGGACTTTTAAAAAAAATAAAAAAAATCATAAAAATGCTTAAAGTATCCTAAAAAATCTATCAATAAAGAGACTTTTTGCTGCAGAATTTTACAATGAACGGTTTATTAGATATTGAATTAAAACGGGAATATTTTTAACATTGAAGTCTATGGGATTCTCCTGAATAAATTTGCCGAATGAAACCACCGAATGGCAGGGCATTTCGGGAACCTTTCACTGCTGGTTTGTGTTCTCTGAATAGCCGAAGCAGTGCTTTTTCATGGGGATTTCACTGCCTCGAACAGGCACCGAACAGGCACCGTATGTGCAGGCAATTCGCCAGGATTTGGCGAATTGCCTGCTCTCTGGATAGCCGAATGGCCAGGAAAGGCAACCGAACGCTCATTTTCAGCGTTCGGTTACCTTTCTCAAGCAATTCGGATCTCTTTGGATAACCCTGATACAATGATTATGAAACACTCATGTATATCATAAAGGAAATTTATTGATATCAAATGGAAATTAACCACAAAAGGAGCTATGTACATAATAAAATATATTTGACTCTGCCAAAAGTGTTTTTTGTTGAAAAAAATGTTACCTAATATTTTTTTTAAAACATGGAATGCATAATTAAATATAGGAATAGTAATTTGGCACAGAGATCGGTATTCTGAGAGAGTTAAAAGATAAAAACAATGTAAATTTGCTATTTTTTTTTCACGTACTCATTTATCCTGTACAGAATTAGTGCTAGGATGGAATGTTCTAAACTCTAGATGATGCTTCTTACCTTGTACAATTGCAATAGAGTACTGCAATATTAGCATAGAGAAAGAAATGGCCTTTGTGCAAAAAACAGGAAATGTGCTATTTATAGATAATAAAAGCGCAGAAACTGTCAGCATCAGCTGAAACCCCCCCCCCCTAAAACCAGAAACTCATCCCTCATCCTACAGCGAGAACGGCGGCCAGATCCGCCGCTTCTGGCCACTGGGAGCAGAGTGAGGCTGGGGAAAAAAGTTCCCAGTCTCCCTCCGTGTTCACTCCGTGATCACTCCGCCGACCTGCAGGATCTAATGAGAAGGGAGAACCTGCAGGTGATGTGACCCTGCAGTCAAAGCCTCATTGGAGTTCTATGGACTCCATGGAGGGGATGCTCAGGTGGTGCATTAGCGCTGCCTTGAGTATCCTGAGGCTTAGAGCTGCATTATGGGGCAGGCTGCTGGATTAGCACCTGCCCTGTAATATGGAGCTACAATGGGGATGCTAAGGAGAAATCTGCAGGTGCAGATTTTCCTCCTTAGCATCCCCACCTTAGTGGGCAGAATGTAATACTGCCCTAAGTATCTTATACAGACAACCAATACTTTGGACAGAAAGAGTTGGATTTAGCACTTTCTTCTCCCAGCACATTAGCTTGATAAATAGAAGCACACTATGGGGCTATCTAAACCACCTTTTGATGGCTGCCACACTTGTTTTAGGACTTGGGCCACAGACACATAGCGTTCAATACCCATGAAGCTCTAAAAGAAAAACAAATCATACATTAGGTCAAATCTACTATAAGATACTACTGCATTAAAAACTTGTTATGTTCCAAAACAATACGGACAACACATCTAGATATCTTGAGCTGCTATATCTAAGGGATGGGCACTCCCTTGATGTTTGATTTAGAGATGAGATGATTAAAGTAGGTCACTGAAGAACCAGCCATCCAACGGCCAATCATTTAATATGTCATCTTAAATTGATTGCTTCAATCTACTTTAGCTCATTATTGATTCATTGTTCCCATCAACAGAAAGCTTTTGATAAAGATTTGTGAAATGTTTTTCATCATTGTTCATAACATGGTAGTAGGATTTATCCCTTATAGTAAATTCATATCAGAAATTTGCTATTTAATGATGTTGTGTCTCCAATACGAAATCATTAGACGTGTGTGCTATCACAGAAAACAAAGGTCTATATAGTATAATTTATATCTGCAAGAAATCAATCTAACACAAAAATGTGTCATAAGAAATATAGAAAAAAACGAACGAAGACTTTTACATAAATAGTCTTATTTTCTCATTCTCTATTTTTTCTTCTCACTTATTTTTATTCTCTTTATTTCTTTTATGTCATTCTTTTATATTTATTTTTATATTTTCCTCTCCCGTTATCTTTATATGTAATCTTTTGTCATAGACACAGCCACTGCTACCTGTGTACCGTACCGGCTCAGGCTCTGAGAACCTGCAGTAGTGATGGATACTTCACAGGGAATCAGGAAGGGGAGCTCTTTAAAAGATTAAAAGTGTCAGCCTTCAATCGTGAGACTAATGGTCATATTTTCTAATCTTCTAACTTTCTGTATTCTCTGTGAACCTTGCTATGTGGAAGGTTTATCTATAATGCACATTCACACTCGGTGTACAAAATTTACAGCTTGTCAAAAACTTCACAGTAGGGCAAGGGTACCCTTTGTTCACAAGGTGTCTGCGTGACCCATATTTAGGTCTGAGGAAATACTTTGTATTTTATTTTTTGTTTGTATTCAGTCATGTTGGAGCTATGGGTGATCATTTCGATCTTCTTGCAATATCTTCTTTAAAGTAACATTGTGTTGCAGAGGTCAAAGCTCTGGAAGTAGAAAATTTAGCCAAAAGGAAGATATCCAGTTGTCTGCTATTACATGTATCGTTAAAAAAAATCTAATAAACGTCTTTAGTTGCAAGACATAGCTGTAGCTTTGTGTCCTATAGTGTTCTATTGATTTCTTTGTGTGTGCAAGAATGTCTTTGGATGTATGGGCTATTTTCTGGTGCATAATGTCTTCTACCTGGCTTCCCATTAGTACCTGGAGAAATATTCCACAAATTAAAATGTAGAAGTAAAAGGAACTCAATTTCCAAGTAGTATAACGATTCAAGGATCCTTCACAAATCTATCCGTTGCATTAATATGATACTGTTCCAGTTCCCTGCTTATGTATGCTAAGATTTTTAAATCTCAATAAAATTTTTATTACTAGATAAAAATGGCAAAAAATAGAGCACTGATTATCTGGGAAGTTACCGTGAACATTTTTTAGTAAATAAACAAATATTTTGTGTGTGTAATAATTAAACCACTCTATTTCAGTTGGAGTTTAAAGTGGTATTCTAGTAGTAGTCAGTTGTACCCTATATATATTGTTACCAACTGCTTCATGATTCTTGTTTTTAATCTTTGAAAGTGTTTGCCAAATAATGAAGCTGTTTACCTTTTTAGTTGAAACCATAGAAATGGTTGATTCTTTTGCTTTTTACTATAACCTGTTATCACCCTCTTCCTCTTGCTCAGAATGTAAGAAGAAACCCCCTCTCCCTAATGTGATAAGGAAGATAAAGAGCAGAAAGATGAGTCTGTAGTATCTTTAAAATAACACTGGCTAACCCACATCTTGGTGCCTCAAATGTTAGACCTGTTTCTGGGTATGAAAGTAAGATGTGCTGGAGTTGGCGCTTCTTGTCCTGTTAGTGGTTCCTTCTTCTTTAAGCCGTGGCTCAGAAGTGTGGTTTCCTTGCAGGGTTACCATCCTCCATGTCCCTCAAAATATAAAATGACTCACATAGAGACAGTGGCGTCACTAGGGTTGGTGTCACCCGGTGCGGTAACTTATGGTGTCCCCCCCCCGAGTTTTACAGATTTTTTTTAACTACTCTTACTCCTAAATCAGTACTCCCATATAACACTGAATGCTCATACACACAGCTCATCTTACTGTGAGGTTTATTGCTGTGGAGCTCTCTCATATGCTCACACAACTTTTTGCCAACTGCCAGCAAGTACGTTGCCTGTTCGAAGGCAGTGAAAGCACACATGGATATATATTGCCCCCAGCAGCTCTGGATATATATTGCCCCCAGCAGCTCACCCATGGATATATATTGCCCCCAGCTCACATATGGATATATTGCCCCAGTTCACAGTTATATATTGCCCCAGCAGCTCACCCATGGATATATATTGCCCCAGCTCACATATGGATATATTGCGCCTCAGCTCACATATGGATATATTGCGCCTCAGCTCACACATGGATATATTGCCCCAGACCAGCTCACACATGGATATATTGCCCCAGACCAGCTCACACATGGATATTGCCCCAGCTCTCATGGATACTGCCCCCAGCACACATGGATATGCCCCAGCTCCTCTCATGGATATTGCCCCAGCTCCTCTCATGGATATACTGCCCCAGCTCCTCTCATGGATATACTGCCCCAGCTCCTCTCATGGATATTGCCCCAGCTCCTCTCATGGATATTGCCCCAGCTCCTCTCATGGATATACTGCCCCAGCTCCTCTCATGGATATTGCCCCAGCTCCTCTCATGGATATTGCCCCAGCTCCTCTCATGGATATACTGCCACAGCTCCTCTCATGGATATACTGCCCCAGCTCCTCTCATGGATATTGCCCCAGCTTCTCTCATGGATATACTGCCCCAGCTCCTCTCATGGATATACTGCCCCAGCTCATCTCATGCATATACTGCCCCAGCTGCTCTCATGCATATACTGCCCCAGCTGCTCTCATGCATATACTGCCCCAGCTGCTCTCATTGATAATGCCCCAGCTGATCTCATGGATTTTGCCCCAGCTCATGGATATGCCCCAGCTCATGGATATGCCCCAGCTCATGGATATACTGCCCCAGCTCCTCTCATGGATATTGCCCCAGCTCCTCTCATGGATATTGCCCCAGCTCCTCTCATGGATATACTGCCCCAGCTCCTCTCATGGATATTGCCCCAGCTCCTCTCATGGATATTGCCCCAGCTCCTCTCATGGATATACTGCCCCAGCTCATCTCATGCATATACTGCCCCAGCTGCTCTCATGCATATACTGCCCCAGCTGCTCTCATTGATAATGCCCCAGCTGCTCTCATGGATTTTGCCCCAGCTCATGGATATGCCCCAGCTGCTCATGGATTTGTCCCAGCACCTCATGGATACTGCCCCAGATCCTCATGGATATGCCCCAGCTCCTCATGGATATGCCCCAGCACCTCATGGATATGCCCCAGCACCTCATGGATATGCCCCAGCATCTCATGGATATGCCCCAGCTCCTCATTGATATGCCCCAGCTCCTCATGGATATGCCCCAGCACCTCATGGATATGCCCCAGCAGCTCATGGATATGCCCCAGCACCTCATGGATATGCCCCAGCACCTCATGGATTTGCCCCAGCACCTCATGGATATAGAAACATAGAAACATAGAAAAATGTCGGCAGATAAGAACCTTCGGCCCATCTAGTCTGCCCAATTACATGGATACTTTACCTGGATTTATCTTTTGTTTAGGATAGCCTTATGCCTATCCCATGCTTGCTTAAATTCAATTACTGTTTTGGCCTCTACCACTTCTACTGGAAGTGCCCCAGCACCTCATGGATATGCCCCAGCACCTCATGGATATGCCCCAGCACCTCATGGATATTGCCCCAGCAGATGGATATGCCCCAGCAAATGGATAATGCCCCAGCACCTCATGGATAATGCCCCAGCACCTCATGGATTTGCCCCAGCTCCTCATGGATATGCCCCAGCTCCTCATGGATATGCCTCAGCACCTCATGGATTTGCCCCAGCTCCTCATGGATATGCCCCAGCTCCTCATGGATATGCCCCAGCTCCTCATGGATATGCCCCAGCTCACCTCCGCCGCGTGTTCGCTCCCTCAGTTGGTGCTACTGTAAATGGGTTCTTCACACATGACCCACACACATGACCACATTTACAGTAGCAGCAACTGAGGAAGCTTTTTAAGCGAAAGTGGCCAGTGGCATAGATTATCACCACTGTTTCTGGGTATATTTGACATGCTGATTCCAAAAGTGGCACACATTTTCCACTATTAGCTCTAATTGTTGAGCTACAGAACATATGCCATATACCACCCTTCACTCTGCTCACCCATAAAAAATCTGGATATTTTAGTAAACTCTTTAAATTAAAATCTTTTAAGCATGAAGAAAACATTAAAAATTAAAAGAAAACTTTACTACATGAAAATCTACTTATTTCATACCAAAAGCACAAGTGTATGATTCAAACTTTCCAGTCATTCGACACACAAAAAACTTCTTTTGTAAAACTTCCGGGAGTGGGATCTGCCAGGATAATCCCACATAAAATTCCAACAATAGTCTGCCCTCATGTGTGCACCCATCTTCATTGGTAACTGTCTTCCGTTGTTTTTGTGTCTTGTTGAAATCTTTCACCTTGCGATCCGAGTGACTGTGCAGATAATGAACTTTAACACTCATTGTAGCAGATCTCTGTACGCCGACTGAGTCACATCTGTTAATACCTCTGTTGGCGACATTTCGGTGCTCTCTGAATAACCCCCTATGTGTGATATATTGTTTTGTATACTGCCCCTCCCCTCACAGTATCTTTAACTGACTTGGTACTCACTTTGTGGTTTAGGCCATAGAATGGAGTCTATGGATCAGGCAGCTGACTCCATCGTTTTGTGGGATGTATTCAAAGCACATCATCAGGGGGTAGATTATTAGTCTTTCAATCTCTCTGCCTTCTCTCATTCAACTACTGTCTCTTATCTCAGGTAGCCTGGAGAACAATGCCAGTTAATGAGGTGGAGGATGAAATGTTTAGCTAAAGCTAATATTGTAGATTAAATAAACAAGAGCCACAAACCAAAACATTTGATAAATGTCGCATCATGGGAAAAATCCAGAAACTGGAACCCAGATATAAAATACCAAATTTTTTCCTTCCTTTTTACACGCAATTACTTCAGGCAAAGAACAAAAACACAGCATGTGTTCTGAACTTGTTAGCGCTTTGTAAATACTTGTAACTGTAACTGCTGTCAGGGTTTGGAATTGACACTGAATATCTCTGCATTGTCTCACATAGACATGCTGCAGTATGACAATTCAACGGTAGATGGATCCCTCTGTCAAATACTGCAGTAAGTCTGTAGATGCATTGTAATGATTTTACAGTGCATTTAGAATGTGTGGTTGTGTTCGCGTGTGCGTGTTTGTGTGTAGATTTGCATAGGTATGCATGTTGTTTTGACAGGTCAGGAATAAGGGGGATTGTAATGTAAACCATTGGCTCCAGCCAGTAGGTTTATGAAAATGCACTTGTTAGTAAAGGAGTTAAAAAAATA
Source organism: Leptobrachium leishanense (assembly GCA_009667805.1). Lineage (NCBI taxonomy): Eukaryota > Metazoa > Chordata > Amphibia > Anura > Megophryidae > Leptobrachium > Leptobrachium leishanense. The sequence continues at coordinate 49,883,296 of CM019073.1, forward strand.
TCTCCATGTTTAATGGGCTGCAATTGGTCAATTTGTTGTTTTGAATTTGTTAAAATAGGTACTGTTATGTTGGATAACCATAACATTTAAATCCACCAGAGAGAGGAATCATGTACTCCTTAATAAGTGAAAGATTACAATTTGACAATTGTTTACAAAGCTAATATTTTGCTTTTATTAGAAAAAAACTGCCACTTTGTTTATCTAAAGGATTGAACAGAATGTATTTATTTCTTATTAAGAGAGAAGAAAGCTCTCCAAGGTCAGAAAAGGTCAAGTTTTATTCATTGACTTGTCATGAATGCTCTAAGGAAGCAAAGTAGCAATTAGAATAAATTGGATTCCATCTGAAAGATCTATGACAAAAAATGTATAAATATGTTCTCTTTCCAACATCCCAAAGTAAAGGTGACAGTCCCCCTCTGACAGATATATATTTCACTCTCGGTAAAGTTATGGTTCCTATTAACTAAGGGAACAATGCAAAATCCCCCACATACAAGAGTTTATTGGTTCTCAATAACAGATTCTGACGTGGAATATACTTTCCTCTCTTCCTCCCAAATGACCTTGCTCAGTTTCTTTTGATGAGAAGCTACTCCTTCGGACTGTGCTGGCTCACTGAAGAATGCAGAAATATTTTAGAATAATAGACCGCCGATATACAGTTTGTTAAGAGGCCACCATTTTTATTGGTGCATATATTTTTTTTTCCCATTTCATCCATTGCTTTTGTATGGCTTTGAAAAATTACACAACGCTCATTAACCCTTTCCCTAGCAAGCAATTTTTGTTGTCATTTATTTGAAATATGGGATGAAGTTAACAGTTAAATACAGGTTAAAATAGAAGTTTCGTACAGAAATTGTTATTCTGAGATAGTTAAAAAATAATGTTAATTTGCTCATTTAAAATTTTTCATGTGTTCGTTTATCCTTTATTCTGAGCTCTAGATGTGTGCTTTATTTTACAGAATTTCAAACGGGGTCTGCGTTATTATCATACAGGCAGAAAATACTTTTGTGTTAGATACAGTTAGTGTAATAAAGATAAATAATAAAACTGGTGAGACCTACTGCTTATGGGGATTTGTAGTGATCATAATGAGATTATTAGCAATGCAGCCTCCATAAAATACCTATAGAATATAAAAATAATATCTGTATGTGCCATAATGCCTGTGTATGGAAATTACAGTAACCTTGTATATCTGACCAGTCCAGCCATGAAGCCATCGTGGCAGCTGATTGGTTGCTGGGCGATTGTTCTGAACGTGTGCCATCTTGAAAGACACGTGTGACGCTGGGGTTCGCGGTGGCACGCCGTACACCGTTGGGGGTGGGACAGCCGGCAGGAGAGCCCAGCACAGAGGCCACGAGGACCCAGGAGATCCCTCTCATCGAACCTGGGGCAACCGGACCCGGTGGAGGACGCGATCTGCTTGGCTGGGTTGCCGGACTGCTCCCGGTAGGGGTAAGTCCCCTGACTTAAAGGATTTCCTTTAATCTATTCTATCAGATACATATTTTTTTGCCACATTTGTACACTTGGTTTGGGGGAAACCACTACCCATCTGGTCTGCTGGGCATTCAGAGGGTATAGTGTGGGCGCTTACCATACTTTCGATTCTATTTACTCAGTATAGCAAATTCTCCCACTGGTAATACAGCTGCCCCACTATGTCTCTGTCCAACTTCAGAAACAGAGTTGGCAGTAACGTCGAGGCTATGTTTGGTAACAACATTTTAACAGTACAATTACAAGAGCCAGAATTAGGTATCAATAGAAAACCATTGGTGGATTTAGAGAGAAATTTAATAAAAGAGATAAAGTTAAAGTTGGAAATAGCTACCCTAGAAAAGTATAAGAAGGATAAAATTACACCTAGGGGTCTAAGGTTTCAAAAGAGCCCGTCCTCAGAAAAAGATGACCCTGAATTCGTTTTAGGCTGGAATGTTCTGCTGGAGAGTTTTGCAGTGTCCATGATGGAGTACATTATTCAAAAAAAGAAAGAAAAACTTCCTAAAATAAATGTTATTATAGATCAACTCTCTAGACAGATCGATCAAGAACAACCCTCAGACAATATTCTCGAGATTAATAAAACTTTAGAAGAAAAACTAGATAAAATAGAAAAATAAATTTTGGTGATTAAGAAAAAGAAATATGAAAGAGACATAGAGGATTATAGAAGAGGGAATGTCCATAGGGAGTATGACAATAATAAAACAGAACAGTCCATAAGCCCTATGGGGGAAAGAAAAGATTTTGACTCAGGGGAGAGACATTATAATAATAGACAATGGAATAACAACAACAGAAGGTGGCACAATAACAGGCCCAGCAATAGATACTATAATAATCGACAATACAGCCATTGGAGAGGGGAAGATGAAAGAAGAGTAGAAAACCCTATCAAGGTAGAAACAATTTCTCCAAAGATCGAGGTGGGAATTATGGACTTCGCCATCAAGACAGATTCCAACCTTGGGATAATAATAGAGGAGGGTGGAGACAGAGAGAAAGACCAGTCAATAATGAGTGGACAACGGTGGGACGTCAATACCCCAGCGGGAATACGGGCATGAGTAGACAACAAAGCTCAGTCTCTAATAAAGAATTACAGAGAGGTGAAAGAGAAGCAGCTAATAATGATACTATTCCCCTGAGCAATAGATTTTCTTCTTTAAAGGATCATGTGGAGGAAGAGGTTTTTTGGCAGGAACCCCTGGAGAGGAGAGAGAGACAAGAGGACCTCAGAGGTCTAGATGTAAGATTGGAAAGAAGGGGGGGCCTAAAAAGATCCTGGGAAAGACCCGAAGAGGAAAGAGAGCAGGAAAGCATGTATCTCAAAAAAAAGCGGTAAAGAAGATGAATACAACTAATGGCATATTCAACCTCAGCCATAGGGTCCTGTCAAATACAGAAATAAGTGTTTTAAATAAGGGTCTCAAGTTTGACCCTACAAACAGTTTAGACAAATTAAATGTTTACATAGATCTGCAGCGATTTAAGCGTAAGCAAAGTCTTAAAAAGTTTTTTCTAAAAAACCCAATAGAAAGAGATATTAGACAAAGTTCTGGTCCGAATCCACATACCCCTTTAAAAAATCCATCTAAATTCTACCCACGTCACGCTATCTCTAACGAAATGAAGGTATTTGAAAATCTCGTAATGAATGATATAGAAAAAATGTCCTTGAAGGATAAACATCATAATCTTACAAAAGAAGAAAAGTTAGCTATAAGATCATTGCAGAAAGACTCCAGTATTACGATAAAACCCGCCGACAAGGGCGGCGGGATCGTAATTCTCTCCAAAGAGATGTATGATGCAGAAGTATTAAGAACTTTGGGTGTTAAAATCACTTATGAAAAACTAAAAAGTGATCCCATTAAAGATATAAAAGAAAGAATTAATATCTTCCTTCAGGAAGGGTTAGATAAAAAAATTCTAAATGAACAAGAATATAACTAAATAAGGATGGAGTATACAAAAACTTCACACATATATATATTACCCAAAATACATAAGCATCCAACCAACCCGCCTGGAAGACCGATAGTAGCGGGCATAGATTCGGTTACAAGCCACTTATTAGAATATGTGGATTTATTTCTACAGCCAATAGTACGTAAAACTCCATCCCATCTCAAGGACACATTAGATGTTCTTACACTTTTAAAAAATTTAAGATTAGAACACAGTGACATTTTGGTAACGTGTGACGTTAATGCTTTGTATAGCAGCATACCGCACCAAATGGATCTAAATGTGGTAGAAAAAGAAATTCTGAAGGTAGAGAATATAAACCCTGACCAGATATCCTTCATTCTCAATAGCATCAATTTCATATTAAAAAACAACTATTTTAAATTTGAGGAGGATTTTTATATCCAACTAAAAGGAACTAACATGGGCATGAAATTTGCGCCCAGCTACGCGAACCTATATATGGCTGGCTGGGAATCCCAGTTCGTCTATGGTTCGCGTAGCTGGGTGCTTGGAAATATATTGTCATATTGAAGATATATTGACGATATATTTTTTGTTTGGAGAGGATCAGAGGAAAATTTGCGGGCATTTTTAACCAGTCTTGACAGCCCAGAATGGGGGATCAAGCTCGATAGTAAGTGGAGTAGAGAATGTGTTACATTTCTAGATTTTAAGATTTATAGGGAAGGAGATGACGTAAAATCCAAGACCTTTTTCAAGGAGGTAGACATGAATACTTTTATAGAAAAGACCAGTTGTCACAATCCCATCTGGCTCAAAGGAGTCCCCAAGGGTCAATTTATTCGGTTGAGGAGAAATTGTACAGACATAGAAATATTTAAACAACAAGCAGACACCCTTAAGAGGGACTTTATTGAAAAGGGGTATGAGGAGAATGACCTGAACTATATTGTCAATGATTTAATTAAAGATGATCGTGAAAATTTACTTAAGTATAAACCCAAAAGAGAAATAGAAGGAGAAGAAGTGAGGTTTATCTGTGACTATAATAATAAGGCAATCCAGATTAAAAGAATCTTTAAGAAACACTGGCATGTCCTACGTAATGATAATGATCTAAAAAATTACGTAGGAAAAAAACCCCAAAATTGTATTTAGAGGAGCAAGAAATTAGAAGTCTTGTTTGGTTCACAGCAAGTTAAAAAAAAGAAGTACTAAAGAGGGTCTGTTTGGATTAAAACAGGGGTTCTACAATTGTGGCCAATGTCTGGCATGTAGATCTACAGGTAACAAAAAAAGTTTTAAAGGGTCATACTATAACCTAAAGAAGAAATTTCTATAAAGGGCACCTTAAATTGTTTTTCAAAGAATATAATATATTTGCTGGAATGTCCTTGCGGTATGCAATATATAGGGCGTACCAAAAGAGCATTTAATGTAAGAATATCAGAGCATGTTAGAAATATAAAAAAAGGGTTTGAAAAACATTCCGTGTCATTACATTTCAAAATAAAACACAATAGCCTCCCAGTGGGTCTTAAGTTTACAGCAATTAAACAACTTAAACCCAGTGATATAGGGTAAGATTTTCTCAAAAGACTGGGGCAACTAGAGATGCGTACTATTTTTGAAATGGGCACCCTGGCACCGGGTGGTTTAAACGATGACTTTGAAGTCACCCACTTTTTATAAGCAGGTTTTTTTCTTTAATTTATTCTATTTTCCACAGTCACACCCAAAATTGATTCTCTCCTATCTACATGATAGGCCACTATCACACTGAAGCCATTAGGCCTTGCCTATTAAGATATATATTATAACATGTTATAGGCATGTATATAGTTCTGTATAGGATAGATGTATAGTGCACATATCTACACCATCTAGACCATAGGTCGTAATAAACACCACTTATCTAGGCAATTTCAACCTATATATAGATTCAATCCTTCTCTATTGAGGTTATAATATTTCAACTATTTATTCATCACGGAATATTAAATTCACTATAGTATCCACTAAGAGGCTTTAAGTCCTCAAATAGCTATTAGTCCAGAATGGCTTAAAGATACTCACCATCACTTCCACATATAATACTTACTAGGTAATATATAAATTATAAAGAGACATCCTTCATTTCATTAATCTAGGACACTTGAGGTTTCAGCCATTCTCTATATATACATAATCACATGATGGGTTCACCATCCTATTCTTACACATTTAGTATAATTTATAATCCATGTTAATATTCCGTTAAGGATATATAACAATATCCCATTTTTCATTCTCTGTTTTGCCTCATGGATTGTTTCATATCCATTTTTACACATATTGAGAAAACAACCTGCTTATTCTGAAAGGTTGTTCCAAATGTAATTATATGTTCTCATGAATGTAGTTGATGCCATTATAATATTCCGTTTATATTGATGCAGCTCATCTATTTGCTCATGAACATTAAGGCACTAGGAACTATTATGCATCCTCGATGGCATCTTTAGTACGCTTTGGTTCCAAATATGAAGTGGTGGAACGCACGGCGGATTGTAAAGAACGTCCAAATTTCCAGATATAGTATCGTGGAACGCACCGTGGAACGCGGAAGTTCCCCATGCGCCTGCGCAAGATGGCGCCGCGGGTCAGCAATGCACAGAGAATCCGGAAAGAGGCCAGAAACGCACGCTGACCACCAATTACACACAGGAAAAAGATTTCTCCTGATTTCTCTTAAATCTTATTTGGGTATAAAAACATGCATGTTAGACTTCATTGTATAGACCAGCTGATGAAGCCGTGTGCCAACGGCGAAACGCGTTCTGTATCTTTATTTTATTTGATTTTATAATTATTAAATTTTTTAAGAAGAATCACCTCTGCATGTTCAGGTCTTTTATTGGGTTTGACCTGAGAAACCCATATGCCTTCAATCTTGAGCTGGGAATAGCTCCACCAAATGTGAGTGTTCACTGGTAGCTGTTATACAGTATAATTTTGTGTGACAGATATACACAAAGATTTTTCCTGTCTTCTTTCCCATGTCCTATGGATGTAATGAGTCAACTACACCAAGGAGTGGGTTTCCTGAGAAGTGATTGAAGACAAATAACCTAAAGGCAATACATCACTCAGAGCCAGTGCTTGGGCTCTCTGTTTGTGAGTTTTTCAACTATATACGAATACTGATCATCCACTATTGTTACCTCTCTGCACTTAGATTGTATTTTTGTGCTTTTTATTCCAACATGTGATTTGGTTGGAGACGTCATTTGAGAGACCAGTCTGAGTTCCCTAGCGTCTAACTTCGCGCATACCAGATACGTATTTTTTTGCCACATTAGCTTCAGAGTGTTCCTGGTTGCTGAGGATGACGGTATCGTGCACTACCTCCTCCCAGCCACGTACTAGTCCTTGGGTTTCTGGGGACACAAAACCCTCCCTTGAGGAATCCCCACCTTCAATGCCCCCACAACTTAAATATTCCTCCTCCTCATCCTGTCTGATTTGAGGACCCACAGGAATGCTGTCTGTGTAAAGACTGGGGCCTTGAGAGCTAGTGAAGTCCTCCTCTTCCTCCCACTGCTCTACCTCTAGTGCCATTCTATAATTCCCCGCAGAGTGCGCTCCAGCAGGAACACTAAAGGAATTGTGTCACTGCTGCATGCACTGTCCCTGCTCACCATCCTCGTTGCCTCCTCAAATGGTGACAGTACAGTGCATGCATCCTTGATTATCAGCCACTGCAGGGGGGGAAACAAGTTGACCTGAACCTGTCCTTGTGCCATACTCACACAGGTACTCATTGATAGCCCTCTGCTGCTTGTGCAGGCACTGCAGCATTGCCAATGTCGAGTTCCACCTGGTGGGCATGTCACAGATCAGGCGGTTTGTGGGAAGGTGGAATTCTCTTTGAATTTCTGCCAAGCGAACACTTGCTGGGAATGACCGTCTGAAGTGGCTGCAGACTTTTCTGGTCTGGCTGAGAAGCTCTGCCAGCCCTGGGTACCAGGTTAGGAAACGCTGTACCACCAAATTTAGGATGTGTGCTAGGCATGGTACAACTTACCCAGACTTAGGGTGGAGAGAAGGTTGCTGCCATTATCACAGGCGACTATTCCCAGCTCAAGCTGGTGTGGTGTTAACTATCTCTGCACCTGCCCCTGCAGAGCTGACAGAATTTCTGGCCCGGTGTGGCTCCTGTCCCCTAAACAAACCAGCTCAAGCACAGTGTGGCATCTTTTTGCTTGAGCCAATGCGTAGCCCCTGCCACGCATCGGTTTAACTGCCACTTCGCCAGAGACATTGAAGGAGGAGGAGGAGGAGGAGGAAGAGGAAGAGGTGGTGGAGCAGACAGACCTCATATAAGAAGCTTTCTGGAGGCGTGGTGGATGAGCAAACTGCAGCACAGAGCCCCGTCCTGGATCCCTCCCAGCTGCAAGCAGAGTTACCCAGTGTGCCGTGAAGGAAATGTAACAGCCCTGTCCATGCTTGCTGGACCACGTGTCTAAAGTAATGTGCACCTTGCTTCTGACTTCCTTTCCCAATGACTCCATAACATAGTCTTCCAGGTGCTGGTATAGTGCTGGAATGGCCTTCCGTGAAAAGAAATGGAGTTTTGGAACCTGCCACTGTGGTACAGCACATTCAGCAAATTCACGGAAGGAAGCAGAGTCCACCAGCTGGAAAGGCAGCAGCTGTAATGCGAGTAATTTTGCCAAGCTGGCATTTAGACGTTGTGCATGTGGATGGTTGGGACAATAGTTTTTCTTCCGCTGCGGCAGCTGGGGCAACGAAATCTGACTGCATAAATCTGCAGCTGATGGGATGCTGGCAGATTCAGAGGAAGGAAGTGGTACACCCATTACAGTAGCATCATCCCTGTCAGTAGAGGTTGTAGGCAATGACATGGCAGGACATATAGTGGGGGTAGAGACAGATGAGGAGGAGGACCTATGCAAAGTGTTGTGCCAACGGGATGCGTGGCAGGTGGTCATATGTCACCTCAAGCACGTGGTACCCAAGTGTCTGATGTCTTTCCCATGCTTGATCCTCTTCCGACATAGCTTACAAATAGCAACACTGCAGTCTGCTGCACATGTCGTGAAGAACTCCCAGACAGCAGAGATCCTGGACGTGTGCTGCGAGACAACAGCGCTCTGCACTAGTGATGAGCCGAACACCCCCGTGTTTGGTTCGTATTCGAACTCGAACAATTTCAAAAGTTCGAGTTCAAACTCGAACACGAACCGAACTCAATGCAAGTCAATAGGACTCTAAAGTTCGATTTTTAGAGTGCCCTCCAAGAGGGCATATATGCAAGATATTTGCCATAAAAGGTGTATGGGGGTCCGGGTAGTGCCCTGGGGGACTGGAAACAAGGACAAAAAGTAAAAAACAAAACGTTTTTAAAGGAACAGTGAGTTTTCCATGAAATAAAGGTTAAGAATAAAAACGAAAAAATCCTTCAAAGATTGTGCCTAGGAGGTCCCCATAACCTGCCCGTGATGTGGCGGATTTGTAGGATGTATAGAAACATTTAAAACAAAAAAATGACATTTCCAATGACGGTAAATGGTTTTCCTTTAATCTATTCATAAGCAACTGCTTGGGGCGGCAGCCTGTATGAAAAGAGGAGACATTTTAGGACACGCAGAACAAGTTTATTGATTTTTTGGGTAAGTTATGGTGAAACTTATGCAGGCTTTGGATGAAAGTAACAATAGGTGCATTAAAATTGGGCCTTTAGTGTCGGCAACACCGTAACCCCTCTGTGGTATTGTGGAAGAGTGCAAGGTTGGACCCTGCGGTCAAATATTAAAATGATATGAATCTGGTATAGGCGTCAGTGGCAGTGCACCCAAATATTGTGCCTTTGGTGGCAGCAAGTGCCTTCATACCATAAGTAACCCCTCTGTGGTATTGTGAAAGCGTGGAGTGGTGGGGGTTTTGGTAATGCAGAAGAGATCCCCGATCTATTCAGATACATCAGCAGCTATAACAAAACCGGGTCAGCAATGTTTAGGCACTTGTACTGCGTTACTGTATATGGTGAGAATCAGCGCACACCAGTAGCAACAGGAAGCAAACAGAACAAGCAGGGAATACACAGAGAGAATAGTCAAATGGCAGGCAAAGTCGGCAACAGAGCGGGTCCTCAGAACAAGCAGTGTCAGTAACAAGTATACAAACTGATTCAGTAAGCTAGCGATGCGGGAATAAAGGCTGAGACACACTGAGCGTGTAGCGACGCACAGCGTAGTGAAACGAAGAGAAGCAAACATTTTGCAGGCTTGACTTCACTCCGGTCTGCCTCGCAGCGTGTCTACACTGCATTACGTTTGCTTCTCACTGCACTGGACAGGAATCCACTAACTAAATTAAAATGTACACAGAACAATAAAATAAACTCCGGATACCACAACATTACTCCAAGTGGATTTATTCCAAAACCAAGTAACAACGACGTTTCGACCACAACTGGTCTTTGTCAAGCCTAATTCAAAAATGTCATGAACAGGAAATAAATAGCATCACAGATCAATTAACAAACAATCAATCAATTATTGCAAACGATCTGTGCATACTAACCCAGTGATTATAAACATATATGTCCATAAGCTGGTTCTTTTATTAACACATTAATTCACATCATCTTTATTGCAAAAAGGATTATTATTCATATATTAACTATAATATATACCAGATAATGGACATAAGTACGCCTAATGATGAAAATGATAGAAATTTTAGAAAAAATATAGCCTACTGTTACAGCTACAACAAAATAATTCCTTTCCCTCTCCTTTATATCTGTAAAAAGAGGAACAATAAAACACATTTTAATTGTACATTTTGTGAAGGAAAACATATAAAAATATATATACATATAAATATATACATATATAGTATATATATATACATATACTGTATATGTGCAATCGCATGTGTCCAAGAGGAAGCAAAATATATTATTTTGCTTTTTACAATTTATATACTTGTATTGCCCTTGAAAAAGTCTATTTTATAGATGAAACGCGTTGGGCTTTGTGCATGTTATGCTATTTTATTCATCTTTTTATTTATTTTGGAATAAAAGTTTTTATCGTACACCCATCTTCTTGCTAATTTTGGCGATTCCAACACCCGTGGTCCATTTGAATAGACCAACGGGGACTTATTCTAGACGCTGAGGTCTTCCAATTCTTTTTTCCTGTCTTTGTGTGGAGTATTGGACCATCTCCAGGGAACCTCCTCAGCACCTCAAAGATAAGTTGACTTTTTCTCCCTATCACTAATTGCTGGTTATTATTGTCGCCTTACCTTAGCCTGGTGGTCAGTGGGGGCTCCCTGGATCCTGGTTGTGGGGGGTCTGCCGTGGCCGCAGGTGCAGTGGCTCCCTCCCTGCGCTGCCTGTCTCTGCCACATGCACCCGGGCGGCTAGCCCGCACAGTCGCAGTTCTGTCATGCATGCTCAAGGGGATCCTTGGGAGACCCCTGCAGGCTGCCCTCTACAGTGCCTGATTAGAGGGCCGTGTCTGCCTGATGTTTTAGTAACAAGAATGTTTTATCCCATAGGCTTCAATGTTAAAAATATTCCCGTTTTAATTCAATATCTAATAAACCGTTGCTTATCATATTCTGCAGTAAAGAGTCTCTTTATCTAGATTTTTTAGTATTTTTTATACTTTTTTCAGTTTATTTGTTTTAGAACTTTTGGCAAGCGTCCCAAAAAGTTTGAAGTTCACGAACTGTCGAATGGCCGATGTTCGGTGCGAACTCCGAACAGATCGAACCGAACAGCTCATCCCTACTCTGCACCTGAGCAGCTCTGACATATGATGCCTTGGACTGGCTACGGTTGTTCATAGAGGACGTTATGCCATCGTTTTTGTTGGGCCTCCTCCTCCTCACTTGACTCCTCTATTCGATCAGGCACCCAGGTGGAGTCAGTGACCTCATCATAATTGTCATCACCCCCTATCTCTTCGTCACTGGAGCCAACCTCGCAATATGCTGCAGCTGCTGGGGGAACATGAGTGCCAGTTCTTTGTGTGACACTGGCACCCCCTCCCTCTAGGCTGATTTTACTCCTTCCTCAACCTCAGAGTTTGAATCAGAGCACTGGAGTTGCTGCGCATCCTCAAGCAGCATGTCACTGTCACTGTAGATAAACAATTCAGCTGACTCCTCTGTGTATGATAGTGAGGCTACGGCAGGAGTAGCTGTGGACATGGAGGCTGAATTAGATGTTTTGGCAGCTGAGGTGGACTGTAAAGCACTACAAGCCTGGCTGGCAGAGGACTCGGAGGATGAGGCTGGCCTGGTTTGCCAATCCTGCAAATCCTCTCTATGTTGCTGCTGCTTAAGACGGCCAGCACCAGTTAGAAACAAAGACAAGCGTGCCCCTGCAGAGGATGCATCACGTCCACGACGACGATGACCAGGGGCACAGCCTTTCCGACACAGAGGCTGCTTGCCCTCTTATCTGTGTCTGGGAGCGTCTGCCTGTCATTTTTGGTCTTTCTGACATGTTGAGTGATATATAGATTAAAGATATACAGATTTTCCAGAACAATGCTATACGTCAGTGATACACTCTGATAGCTGGCAACACCCAGATTCTACTCAATAAACAGATGAACTCTGATTAAACTGTGTTATTGTATGGTATCTAGAATTAGATTTAAAGATATACTGATTTTCAAGAACAATGCTATAAATCAGTGATACACCCTGATAGCCTTTGCAGTGGCAACACACAGATTCAAATTCACACAACTCTGGTATAAGTCAGTGATACAGCCTGATAGCCTTTGTAGTGGAAACACACAGATTCAAATTTACACAACTCTGGTATAAGTCAGTGATACAGCCTGATAGCCTTTGCAGTGGCAACACACAGATTCAAAGTCACACAACTCTGGTATAAATCAGTGATACAGTCTGATAGCTTTTGCAGTGCCAACACTCAGATTAAAATTCCCAGAACTCTGGTATAAGTCAGTGAAACAGCCTGGCAGCAGCCGGCAGTGACAACACACAGATTCCAATTTCCAGAAATCAGATATAACTCAGTGATACAGCCTGTCCCTGATAGCTGTCAGTGACAACACACAGATTCCAATTTTCAGAAATCAGCTATAACTCAGTGATACAGCCTGATATGCAACAAACAATCTCCTCTCCTCTTTGATTCACTCCTGCAACAAACACACGCTGGGGCTGCGGGGAAGCCTTATATAGTGTGCTGCGGGACTTAGCTCTGTGAGCTCATGATTGGGTAAAATTTGCCCAATCAGGACTCTGAGCCCTGATTGGCATAGTCTTGTACCTGTCTTGCAGCTGACCTGGGGTCAGGTGCAAGGCTGTAGCCAATTACAAGCTTCAGGCCAGTGGAAAAGTGCATTGTGGTCCATTGTGGTGCATTGTGGGCGAACACACGGCAATGTTCGATGTTCGCCGAAGGGCAATGTTCGAATCGAACTCATGTTCGGATCGAACCGCCAGCCCATCCCTATTCCCAACCTGGAAACTGCACTTTACAGGTACATTGAGAGTTACATACAATAGTCAGACCTGATAAGGTAGTCAATGTGACATTCTAGGGGTAAGCTGTAGTAAATCCAATTATAAAAGAAGCAGTTTAGCAATCAAAATGATTTATTTAATGCCTTCTAGGAGACCATGCTATTTCTTTAGCAGTCTGTAGGATACTCTAGACACCATCAGCGATCCTCATCTTCATTCCTCACAGTAGTGGGTGGGAATTTATGCTGTTTGCAGCTGATTAAGAATAAAAACTCATGTAGCCGCTAGGGCTCCATTCTTTGCAGGAGTGGACACCCCTCAATTTCAATGGGACGTGTGCACTTTCAATTTGAACTGCATCGTTTCCTTTACCCTTCCAGTTACTTACCCATTCATTACCCCGTTCTAATATTGGTGAAGAAATGGGAAGCAGTATGTGAAAAAATCAGCTGATTTCCCTTACCGGTTCCCTTTTACCATACGTATTCTGACCCAGCCTCTGCCTTGAAGGCTAGCCTCAGAATAGTATGGCGGCACAGACAGATACCGGCAGCAATGCTGCACGCCATTTCTGGTATCAGCTCCTGGAGTCCATTGGTCTTCATGGAGCTCAGAGCATTCCTGCTGTGAGCTCGCACTAGCAGGATTGTTTAAAAGCCATTGAGGAACCATGGAGGAATGCTGGGAACAGTTTTCTGCTGCTTACAATGAGAGGAAGTGATGGATTGTGCTTCCCTCTGCAATCAATGAATCACTGGTGACTGGATACATACCCATACTCTGGAAGATTGCGAGAGTGGCATGATCCATAAAAATGGCAACAATACTTTGGTATCCAACTACGGTCTGATATTATTGCTTCCTATTATGTCAAAAATTTCAGAAAAATGTGTCTACACACAATTATGTGATTATTATCAATACTCAAACTACTTAATCCCAGATCAATCTGGCTTTCCTCCAAATAACTCAACTACAACTGCCCTTTTAAAAGTTTGTAATGATATTCAAGCTGGCATGGAACAAGGAGACCTACCTGCAGCCATCTTCCTTGATTTTGGCACGGCCTTCGACACAGAGGCATCCTATTACAAAAACCTAAAAACTCCAGTATTGGTGATCATACACTAACCTGGTTTTGATCATATGTATCCGATCGGTCGCAATATGTGTCCAATTCTGATAGCACTACCCTCCCCCTCCCAGTCACGTGCGGTGTACCCCAAGGCTCGATACTTGACCCCTGCTATTCACGATATTCATAAATGATCTGCCCAACGTCTGCAAAGCCTCAGCTGTACACATGTACGCAGACGACACCGTAATCTATACCAGCAAACCAAATCTCCCGCAGCTGGAGGCCGTGCTGCAAGAACAATTCACAGAGGTAGAAAAATGGATCAAAGATAACAAAGTTTTTCTAAATGCTGACAAAACTGTTATAATGCTCTATGGAACAGCACCAAAACTACACAAATTGAAAAATCCCCATCTATGTGTCAGGACAAAATCAAATGGCACGCTGACCACAGTCACTTCTCTCAAATATCTAGGTATGTGGTTAGACCCAAATCTATCTTTTGGCCATCACATCGAAAAACTCTCATCTAAACTTTACCCCAAACTAGGTGCCCTGTACAGAAACCAATCCTGCCTGAGTCCCGCGGTAAGAAAGCAGATTGTACAACAAATGCATATGCCAACTATTGAATATGGAGATGTAGTGTATGCAGCTGCCCCTCAAAAACACCTTAAAAAACTTACTACATTGCATAACTCATTCTGTCGCTTTGTGCTGCAATGTAACTACATGACCCACCATTGTGACATGTTAAAAGAGCTAAACTGGCCGTCGCTGGAATCTAGACGCACCCTTCCCCTTTCCAACCTGTTGTTTAAGAGGTTTTCTGGGAAGCTACCACCCTACTTGAATAGACTGCTTCCCCCAGCAGTTCCCTCATCCTATAACCATCCAGGACCTGCACCTTACTTGCAGTTCCACAATACAAAAAGAAAGTGTCTCGATCCTCATTTTCCTACAGAGCACCGCAATTCTAGAATAACCTCCCAGACACCGTCAAATCTTCCCCTAGTCTAAAGTCACTTAAGAGCTCCCTATTAACATACCTCAATACAGAATGCACCTGTAAACATGTAACATAGTGACTATATTTCCTACATATTTATTTTCTGTGTTAATCTGTATATTATTTCTGTTTTGTTTTTAATATCATATTTTATTACTTAGTATTTCTGTAACGCCTGTAAAAATTTCAATGTTCTTGAACCCAGGACATACTTGAAAACGAGAGAAATCTCAATGTATCCTTCCTGGTAAAATACTTTGCAAATAAATAAAACAAATAAATAAATATAACAGTATATTGTAAAATAATTTTGTGACTGAAGTCTCCCACGATACAATAATTTTTCCATCACAGTCAGTCATAGACTTATTTTCTATTTCCAGTATTTCCAGAAGAATGTGACAAATAAAAAAAACACAGTTTGAATTTGCATTCATCTGAAAATAAATGCACAAGTCTATTAAGAGCTATTTAGTTTTATATATATTAGGCCTGTGACATTTTATATTTCCAGTCCAGAGATCTGGTTAAATAACTCTTCTAGCCCTGGATCTCCTGCTCTCATTTTCGTATTTAATGTCTGCTATGCAGGATTTGTACACAGACCAAAAATAACATGGTTTAAGATTTGTTGTATATTATGAAAATTTACATCTCCCGAGTCCCTGACGTGCTTTGTTTAGATGATTCATGTCATCATGCAGAGCAATTATATACCACCAGTCATGCACAATATTGTTAAGATATTTGGGGAGTCGACATTTACTTAAATCACCGTGACTTACTTTGGGGATAATTAACTTGTACTGTTTCGGAGTAAAGATATTCCTCATTCCTGGTCATGTGACCAAAGTAACTATTAAAACTTCAAGTACTATTATTTAAAATGTATTTTCTCATTAAAAAACATCCTTAGAGGTTACATAAATGACCATTATGTGAATAATTTATAACGCATTATGCATTGTAAAAACTCTGGAGCAGCACAGACATAGTTAAGATTAAGGTGGCTGAAACATTTCCGTTCTTGTAGCTATACATTAGCAAGCTCATCATTTTAAATCAAACTTGTATGTACACTCAATTGGAAATGTTGAGAACGTTCCTGTAAAAACAGTTCTTTATTTAAATGAACTTACTTATTTGCAGCAATTGTATCTCTAGACACATTGTAAATGCGGCTGAGTGTTAGTAGAGTACCTTTTATTTCTCTCATTTTAATAGTGGAGTTTATAACAATGATTATTATAAGTTGAAGTTGTACAGTCGCTGTTTCTCAGATTTTAAAAAGTGCAAGAGCTGAGAGTTTCCGTAGGTAAATCGCCACGGAGAAACACGCAAAATTAACAAATAGCTGAGACTGCCCAGCTTTGTATAGCTCCATTGTACAGCATTGGAAGGTTGACCTACACACAAGAAGGAGTCAACGTTAACCCTCCCCAGATGTAATCATCCTAGAAAGGAAAGCAAATAAAACACAGAAAAAACTATTTGTCTCTAACACGTTTGCAAACACAATTTAAAAATGCAGAAATAAATTCACTATCAAAGAAATAAAAAGTAAATTCTCCAACTCCAATATGTTGAGTCAGAACCACGAGCTTCTTCTTCTGATGTGCAAAAACTGAGGAACACTCATGGAATATCAGTCTATGTTCTGTTATATATACAGGTGCATCTTAATAAATTAGAATGTCATGGGTAGGTGCTTTTTTTTATTAATTCAACTCAAATTGTGAAACTTGTGTATTAAATAAATTCATTGCACACCGACTGAAGTAGTTTAAGTCTTTGGCTTTTTTAATTGTGATGATTGGCTCACATTTAACAAAAACTCACCAATTCACTATCTCAAAAAATTTGAATATGTAGACATGCCAATCAGCTAATGAACTCAAAACACCTGCAAAGGTTTCCTGAGCCTTCAAAATGGACTCTCAATTTGGTTCACTAGGCTACACAATTATGGGGAAGACTGCTGATCTGACAGTTGTCCAGAAGACAATCATTCATACCTTCACAAGGCGGGTAAGCCACAAACATTCATTGCCAAAGAAGTTGGCTTTTCACAGAGTGCTGTATCCAAGCATGTTAACAGAAAGACGAGTGGAAGGAAAAAGCGTGGAAGAAAAAGATGCACAACCAACCGAGAATCGATTCAAGAATTTGGGTGAACTTGACTGAGGCTGGGGTCAAGACATCAAGAGCCACCACACACAGACGTGTCAAAGAATTTGGCTACAGTTGTCGTGTTCCTCTTGTTAAGCCACTTCTGAACCACAGACAACGACAGAGGCGTCTTACCTGGGCTAAGGAGAAGAAGAGCTGGACTGTTGTTCAGTGGTCCAAAGTCCTCTTTTCAGATGAGAGCAAGTTTTGTATTTCATTTGGAAACCAAGACGGTCCAGCAGGTTTCAGCATACATGTCACATTTTACAATAGTGTATGGATAGTCCAGTACCTGGCTATGCTTGGTAATTATTCTTTTAATTCATGCACACATACATCAATGATTTTTTTTTTTTAAAGGAAGTCTATCTAGGGCTCTCCATAAATGCAATTCTTACTCTCCGAAGATAGATTTACTGGTGTTCAATATGGTTTTAAGTCATTTAACCTTTAATAAGGCATATTCTGAGAGGCCATGTAACACAGTTCATAAACATACAGGGTTATTCAGAGGAAGGTGAAAAGCAGGAGAACTGGCAGGAGACAAGAACAATCTAGACCAAATAGCCGATTTGAAAAATGAGATAAATGGGAAAGTTTTTCTGGTTTGGCTATTTTGAACTAGAATTTTCACTTCTCCTGAGTTTCACCTTTCTTGGAATAGACCTGATAGAATGCTGCTCAAAGAAGAAGAGTAAAACAAGAAAACACAACAAATTCCCAGATAAAGACGACTTCACTAATCTTGACCTGTTTCATTCCTTTACTGTGTTTCGTTTGCTTCTACAAAGGAGTGGGGGATATAAGAAGGAAAGTAGGGTTCTTTGTTATACATATGTAGTAGCTGGTGGTGGTGGTAATTATATTGTACGCCTAAAAGGATGCTAACATTTACTGCCATGTAGGACTTGCATATTAAATGTCTATGAAGTAAAGGCTTTTTGTATGTTCTTCACTTTATAGCACCCAGGAGCATACCAGGGTCACGCACATTATCAGGGTTATCCAAAGAGATTCGAAAAGTCACCGCACGTTCGGTGACTTTTCGTTCTCTTCAATTCGGTTCCTTTTGCCGATTGCATTTCGGTGACCCTGCGGTGTATTCAGCAAACACCACAGGGTCCCCGAATTGCAGGGAAAAGCTGCCGAAAACCTGACGAAAACTAACCGAATGCACTATGAAAACAAGCAAAAACATCTGGATTAACCTTCGAAGAAGCCGAAAAGGAGCCGAACAGGAGCCGAAAAGGAGCCGAATCACACAGAGCCGAAGCAGCTGTGACGTAGAGGAGGCAGTGAATAAATTAGAAAAACCATTTGTATGAATCTGGGAAAAAGAAACGCTGTTTGCAAAGAAACTACTGAGCGAAAATGTCTGAAATTTTCACAGGAGGTCCAGGGAATGATAATAAAGAGGGCTGTTACAAAACAAATAAGCAAACTGAAAAAAAAAAAAAAAAAAATCGGACTTTTAATTTTTTTTTAAAAAATTCAGAAAAATGCTTAAAGTATCCTAAAAAATCTATAAATAAAGAGACTTTTTGCTGCAGAATTTTATAATGAACGGTTTATTAGATATTGAATTAAAACGGGAATATTTTTAACATTGAAGCCTATGGGATTCTCCTGAATAAATTTGCCGAATTAAACCACCGAATGGCAGGACATTTCGGGAACCTTTCACTGCTGGTTTGTGTTCTCTGAATAGCCGAAGCAGTGCTTTTTGATGGGGATTTCACTGCCCTCGAACAGGCACCGAACAGGCACCGTATGTGCAGGCAATTCGACAGGATTTGGCGAATTGCCTGCTCTCTGGATAGCCGAATGGCCAGGAAAGGTAACCGAATGCTGATTTTCAGCGTTCGGTTACCTTTCTCAAGCAATTCGAATCTCTTTGGATAACCCTGTCAATATTTATGAACACATAAAGATCACACCTCCTATGCGGAGATATTTACATCATTTGAATATTCTTATGTAAGGAAATTATCAGCTACAAAATATGTTGCACGGGGTTTCATAGCATGTGTCTGACGCTGATTTAAAATTCTGTAGTTCTAGATTGTCCTGCTCATTGCGTTCCGTTTGAACTGGAATCATTTTCAATATATTTGAATACATTAACATTCTAAAACAATAGCAAGGTACTATAGGAAAAAAAGGTAATGCCCATCTCATACAGTTAATATGCAAATAAACCACAAATGTTATGCTACAGTGGGGGCGTTGGTCATAATCCATCCTGATTTTATGTTTTAATTGCTTTACGTTAGAATATATTCTTCCAGAAATGAAAGAGAGGTTAGACTAGGACATGCCTAACTAGTTGTCGGTTAAAGATTCCATCTCGGACTAATCCTCAAATAAATCATTGTAAACCAGATCAAAGACTTTTTCATGTGCTCTATTGATATCAAATAAATCTAATTTAGGGTTGCGCACAAAGTAGGTTAAGATGCACTAGGGGATGATAAAATGACTATACAGTGATACATGGGTAATCGTGCATGTAAGATGCCCCCACGCAATGCATTAAGGTGTGACTGCGCCATTATCTACTGAACAAACCTGACTATGTTAGACATTTGAGGTCTGCAGGAGAATCTAAATGAGGTCAATTTACAGTGATTATGCTCTGCCTTCTGATTAGACCTATTTGGCCCATAGGGTAATGTTTTTATAGGCACTGGGGACATGTATAAAGGTATTGTTGGGAATAAAGTAGATCAATTGTGGGGCAAAGTTTTAAAACTGGAATCAGCAGGGATAGTTGACAATATGGCGATGGTGCACTATCATGTGAAGGCTTTTGATTTCTGTCACGGTCCTCGCAGCTGCCGGCGCAAGAAGGGAAAATTAGGTGCTGCTCCAACATGACGGGGTCTCCTCAAAGGGAGGTCACGCCCTTCCTCCCATGCTTCTGCACGGTGTTTGTGCTCACTGTGTTTTCTAGGTGCACAGAACCAGAAGCTGATCCACCTGTTTTACGTGTAGCAGACCATTAGCTTTGTTAACAGGATTTGCTACCCTATGCCTGGGCATGACCCTTGGCTTCCCTCTGGACCTTGTTTAGGGCCTACCCCTCTGAAAATTGCGCTATAGACCCCTATTATTGTTTCAAGGGCCCCTGCTGCTGTCCTACAGACCCTGCTTTCCCTGAACCGCTCTCTGTACCTTTGTTTGTGGATTCGGTACCCCTGGACCTCTGGACTCTTGTTTACCTGCCTTCAAGCCCTGCAACCTGCCTTAGTTCATGTTCTGTCTGTTCTGTCCCTCTGTGTCCAAACCTCTTCCAGTCTTGCCCCTGGGTCCCTATCTTGTGTTTTATCCCACACATTACCCTAGTCAATCCCTTTGCTGTCTCGTTCCTCACTAGTTTAATCATCTATTTATATGTGCATAGAAATAAACCTTTTTCTTCTACCACCATCCGTGCCTCTCTGAGTATCACAGCACCCCTGGGCTTGTACCCTTGCCTTCCCCTACACCAAGCAATACAGTTTCTTGAGGCCATTAGGTTAGGGCTAAAATCAATGTCATTGTTTTTAGTTATGTTGGAATAATATAGCTAAATTCAAATCTATAATGTTGTAAAATAAAATCCAAACAGCAAAAAAGATAAAGCTAGGCGTGGTTTATGATATAAATATAAGCATTATACAAAAAACCTAAAAGGCAGGGGCATTCCTAGAACATTTGGCACCCGGGCAGATCCTAAATTTGGCACCCCCCCCCCACTTTAAAATGCAAAAAAACCACCCACACTTTTTTTTTTAAATGTGCTCAAAAATATTTATTGCACAAATTGTATGTCAACACCCAGTAATGTGCGATGTGTATGAGCGTATCACAGAGCTCCACAGCAATAAAACTCACAGTAATGTTTGCAGTTTAAGAGTGTATCACAAAGCTCCACAGCAATAAAACTCACAGTAATGTGCTGTGTGTATGAGTGTATCACAGAGCTTCACAGCAATAAAACTCAAAGCAAGGTACAGTGTGTATGAGCGTATCACAGAGCTCACCAGCAATAAAACTCACAGTAATGTGCGGTGAGTCTGAGCGTATCACAGAGCTCCACAGCAATAAAACTCACACTCCTACACATCGCACATTACATTGAGTTCTATTGCGCCACAGCAGTATATCTCTCGTGGTAAAAGCAGTAAGTATGAATGTACACAAAGGAGCCACAGCAATAAAACTCTCATAAAGGCAGTGAATATGAGCACACACAGGATCCACAGCAATAAAACTCTCAAAGGCAGTGAATACGAGCACACACAGGATCCACAGCAATAAAACTCTCAAAGACAGTGAATATGAACACACACAGGATCCACAGCAATAAAACTCTCATGGTAAAGAAAGTGAATAGGAGCGGACACAGCAATGTTTATATATTTACCATCGGTGAGGGTTTTGGCCTGGGCACTGTGAGACCTCTGGCGCCTCGAGTACCGGCTGGCAGGCCCTGCAGCCTGTTTCTCTCTTACAGCGGGCAACTGACTGGGCAGAGAAGGGCTGTGTGGATTAATCCGCTCACCTGCGCATTGTCTGTTCCCCCTCCGCAGTCCGGCACGTGCAGGCAGATGAGGCGGATCACGTGACACGATACATCACTTCACGTGTTGCAAGCTGCCACTCCGCGCAGTCTGCACGGCCTGACGCATGCCGCAGCCTCACAGCCCACACACACATTCGAAGGCCGGGTGGGCCGAATCCGGCAGTTGCATTGTCCGGATCCGGCGCCTGCCTAAGCCTCACAGTGTGTGGCAGTGACAGGCTGGCCAGCGGCTGCTCGCGGCACCCCCACTTCAGCAATGCGACCTCCGCGTTGCACCCCCTCCTATCAGTGGCCACCTGGTACCCAGGGTTGGCCGCCCCCCACTAAGTATGCCCTTGCTTAAAGGAATTACATTTATTGTTGGCTGTATGCTTTCAGACATTTCTCTGTTTCTAGAAAAGCAGTGAACATGCTGATAGGATGTTAATGATGAAAAACAACCACAGGAGAACATCTTTGTTGTTTTTGGATGGAATACAATATATCTGTATCCACAGAAAGTGGAAAGTGAAAAATGTATGTTCACATTAAACCTCAAATTTACTTCCATCTCTTCACTACCAGGTTCTTCCAATAAAACCACTTTCAGGAAGCAGTGGCTTTATGGAAAAGCTTTTTACATTAGCTATACATTATAATTCTGATGTAGAATTCTTATACTGTATGTGCTATTTGACAGGCAGATGGAGGCATCTGCTGGCCAAATAAAAATACTGCAGCTGGGGCTCTGTGTTTCAGACACAAAGTCTCAAGTGGTCAAACAGCTGCAACACCTTAAGTGACATGTCCATGGTGTTGAATCTTTGGGAGCACAATATGGAGACATTTTCAAACAAATTTTGTTTGGAATAAAGTAAATTCCTTTGCAGTGCTCCAGAATAATACCAGATCTATGTTTCTTTCCCACAATCACACTCACCACCATCTTCCTTCTGCTGTACCGCCCTCCCACCCAACCACCCCCACCCAGTTCCTATTTTAATTATATAAGCCCCTTCTTCCATTTGTTTTTCTTCTCTCTCTCGGTCCCTTAGATTGTAAGCCTATGAGATGTCTGGCTGAGCACTTGTATATGTGTTGTATTAGCAGGACAATAATCCTATGGGCAGGGCCATCGGTTCCTTATGTTTTATTATTATGTCTCGTGTTCATGCTTCCCCATTGGAAAGTGCTGCGGAATATGTTGGCGCTATATAAATACTGGTACTGTTACTGTTAACTCAATCAGCCCTCTGGAGGAGTTTTTGAAGATTAAGTTAACACTTACTTAAAAATAAATAGCGAGGGAAGATGTTCCATATTCTCGCAGGCTTTTGCACTATACTGTTATCTTAAAACTCAATGGGCAGTAATACAAAGTTGGTGCTAACTTAACCTCCCTGGCGGTATTCCCGAGTGTGACTTGGGGTTAAATTTCGCTACTGCGAACGGTAACCCCCAGCCACACTCGGGCTGGATGTTTACTCACCTCCTCCTGGCTCCCTCGCTGTCCCCACAGTGTGATCGCAGCGAGCTGCTTCCTGGATGGCTCCCTGCGAGTCACATGATGCAGAGGGGCTGGACCGCAGCAAATTTCATTCACAAAACTCACTGAATACAAATGGAAATGTTTATGAACGGCCACTAGGTGTCAGTACAGGATAGGAAATAGACCATACATCGTCTCACCCTTGTTCTCAGACAGATTTCAGTGTTTTTTGTTGTATTTTATTGAATATCATTTATTTGCATTATTTTGGTAATTATTTTTGGGATAATAAATTATTATTTCGTGTTTCAAACTTTATCGGACTCCGTGTATTTACTATTTTTTTAAAATTAATTAATTAATTAATTTGTAAAGGATTTTACCAGTAAGAACTCTTGATTGCACGGATTTCAGTGCATGATTCCTAATTATTACAGGCTAACTATGTACAAAAACACGTTTCCTTTAAAAAAAAATTGATACGCTTTTAGACACAAAATTTTGAAAAAATTAGACCGCCAGGGAGGTTAACCAGAGTTGTTGTAAACTTACCAGAGCCATTATAGGACAGTATTACAAACTGCCCACTAAAACGGGGACGCTAAGGTAGAAAACCTGCAACTGCAGGTTTCCCCTTATTGTCCCTGTTTTAGCTCCATATTATGAGGCATTCGCTGAATCAGCTACCTGCCCCGTAATTCAGCACTAAACGCTGGAATATTTGAGGCAGTGCTAAAACGCCGCCATGAGTATGTCTCATGAGATCCTGCGAGATCCTGTAGGTCCACGGAGTGATCGCGGAGGGAAATGGAGGACTTTTTTCCCCAGTCTCACTCTTCTTCCAGCGGCCAGAAGAGGCGGATTGGGCTACTGTTCTCGCCACGGGATGAGAGGTGAGTATCTGATTTTTGGGGGTATCCTCAGCTGGTGCTGACAGAAGCTGACAGAAGCGGAATCAGTTAACACCAGCTTCTAACTGTGGTTAACTTTTCAGTTAGCTGCAGCGTGGCATAATTAGTGTTAGGACTTTTAATCCCAGTGCTAATTAACTCTTTGCGCTCCCCATGTTAAGAATAGGGAGCGCAAAGTACGGTAAGCTCGCTCTGAAAAGTGCAATTTCCAAATCGCTAACAGGTTTTTTAACCCGGCTGAATGAAGTAGAGGTAACATCACTGCTCTGTAACCGTGGAGACACAGGTTCAATCCCAGCCAGAGCACCTCTCCAGTAAGTGTCCTTGGGCAAGACACCTAACGGTACATACTTGCCTACCCAGGACATACATGGAAACGAGAGAAATCTCAATGTATCCTTCCTGGTAAAATACTTTCTAAAATAAAAAAACAAACCTGTTAGCGTTCAGAATGTAATATGGTCGGCCCGCGCTTGGGCCACTTAAGCTAGCGTTAACGTTCCCATGACTGAGCGCTAACATTAGCGTTAAGTACGTAATAGGGCCCCAAGTGTTTTATAGATACAATAAAATTCTTAAATCATAAAATGAATAGATCGCTGGGTACACCAGTAAGTCATGCTTTGCTTTAGAGATTAATAAAAAGGGTGTGGATTCACAGTGAACATAAAATTAAAAATACAGAATTCTCTTCTTAAAGATTTGTTTTACGCAAGCTTTTTTTTAACCTGTTAGCGTTCGGATTGTAATATGGGCAGCCTGCTCTAGGGCTACTTAACCAAAGGTTAATGCTCACATAGCTGAGTCCTAACAGTAGCGTTTACATTGCAATATTGCCCATAGTCTATGGCGTTGTTAAATTTACAACAGCTCTGGTTAAGTTAGCACCAACTTTGTAATACTGCCCAATGTCAATCAGTTGATAGACTTGGGATCAGGGGTTAAGCTGAGCAGGAATATTTGGGAAAGCAGTTCCCTCCACTAGTTCTTCAAAACAAACAGAGTTCCCATTTGGCCCTCACAGTCAAAATTTTTTATTAGGTTCCAATCAAATGTTTCCTTTATTACGTTACCAGAAATACATTTGTTACACTCATCATAATGATTTTCTAAATCCCAGTTTATTTTTGCATTTAAACATTGATGCAATTATTATTTTAGGTCTAGACCAACTTTGGATGAAAGGCTGAGTTTACACAGGTAGCAATAATACCTTTGAGCATCGATTTAAGGATTTCAAAAATAGTGGGGGAGGTGCTGGGGCTTCTCATGAAAAAGGCAGTGCGATGGCATAATATATTGAAACTATATCACACTAGCGAGTTTAGATTATTACTTTACTAACCTTCCTTGAACATGGCATTTAAATTGGGTCAATCCAGCAGCTTTAATGAAGTAAATTAAGTACTCGCCACCCAGGACATACTTGAA
Organism: Leptobrachium leishanense; assembly: GCA_009667805.1. Classification (NCBI taxonomy): domain Eukaryota; kingdom Metazoa; phylum Chordata; class Amphibia; order Anura; family Megophryidae; genus Leptobrachium; species Leptobrachium leishanense. The sequence goes on from CM019073.1 coordinate 49,908,913, forward strand.
AACAAGAGAAATCTCAATGTATCCTTCCTGGTAAAATCCTTTCTCAAAAAAACCCCAAAACAAATTCTGTCCTCCAACATAAACTTTGTCCATACAACAAATCCTCAATCCCAGACGCATGCTGTGCGTATGTCTGTGATGATAATGATGGAAGATCTAATCCCCTCACTGCCCCAGTGTCTACGTCCATGCCTGTTGGGGCCGGATGGGGCCATGACTCCAGGTGACCCTTTGCCAGGGTCAGCAGTTTGCTGCCCTGTAAAAGGCCACAGCATGGAGCGGCCGCTATGGCGTTAACTATGCCGGGTGGCCACCGGCGCCTCGGCTAGCCCGGACTGCCACCAGGGCCTCGCCTAGGACTGGCGTCTGCCTGGGCCTCAACTAGGCTTGGCATCCGCTTGGGCCTCTACAAGGTCATGTGTCCACCTGGGCCCCTTCTAAGCCTGACAGAGAGGCTGTTGTGTTGTGTCAAAGAGATGCTAACTTACTGGATATCAATATTTTTATATCATGAGTGTGTATTTTCTGCAGCACTTTGCAATATGATAAAATGAAGAAGTATAACTACCCAAATGATACACACTACTTTAGAAGACAGACAAAGGTCTAGATAACCATGTTCAGATGAGCTTACAACCAAGAGACTACTCAAGCATTAATACAGTGCTTCCATATCAACTATCAATGTACTTGTCAGCTGAAGCAGGTAATTAAGTAACATTGCAGCGATTCTGTGCTGGATCCTCTCTCAAACCAAAAAATAGAAACCATAAAAAAATGAAATAATCCAATTTCAATGCAAAAGAGCAAATCATTGGGAGCATCTGTTTAGTGTTACATTTATGTTCATATTCTCATTTTTTAATAGAAGATGCAGTTAACTGTGATAGATATTTTTTTCTTCCACTTTCTATTTTCTCCTAAGCAAAGTCAAATACCAGCAAAATAAGTTGCTTATCTGGAGCAAGTTATCTTGAGTATTATTTTATAAAGGATAAAAGCGTTGAAGCCTGAAGTCTATTAGCATTAATTGCGCTCCTGGTCAGCTGTTCCTACCTCCAGCCTTCCGGAACGAATGTATCAGATTTTCGCCGTACCGGCGCTCGAGCATAAGATATTTACCAGTTCTATTCTCTGATGCTTGTTTGCTAACAGAAGTTTATTCTTTAAAGCTCTGCCCTGTTGTATTTATACAAAGGCTCTTTATCTGCATGAATGTAAATACATTTAATTATCTGTTCTGAGTAGTTTTTAAATATGTACATTAACTTTTTGATTACATATCTATGCTCTAAAGAGTATACATGCAAACTAAGGGAAGTTAATAAAAAAAAAAACTATTTAATATTCCTAATAAAAACATTCTAATCTGTAAATAAAACAAATTAATGTTATGGATAATATACAAGGAACTAATTCCTGTAGGGTCGTTACCAGGTAGAAAGAGAAATTTCTTAACATCACAAAAAAATAGAAATAAAACTATTAAAATATACAGGATTATTCAAAGAGAGCCAAATTGGCTCAGAATTCCCCGTACAGTGCAATTTCATGGCTATTCAGCTATTGAAAAAGCAGGCAGTTTGGCGAAATCGGACCAACCGAAGTACGTGGACCAGGAGAGCACCAAAATGCCAGTGACATTTCAGTGCTCTCTGAAAAACCCTGATTCATCCCACAGGGAAGAGAAGGATGTGAACCATTGCCTCTTCATGTTGCAAAGGACACGGAGAACAATTAATTCTCTAATGTTCTTCTGCTGTGAAGTGCAATGCCACGAGATTGCGTTCTCAAGCTCTTGCGCAATTCTCGAGCAACTCTACATAGAATCCAAAGGATTCCAAGAGAGAATAACAGTGACGTATATGGTGCCACTATCAGAAAACCACTGCCTCCTCATGCTACAAAGTGAAGAATACTGAGAACAAATAGTTCTCTAATGTCCTTTTTCAGAAAAGTGGAATCATGTGAGATTCCATTCTCATGCAAGTCTTGAGCAACTCTGCATGAAGTCTAATGGATTCCAGGAGAGAATACCATTGAAGTGCATGGTGCCACTATCAGTGAACTATTGTCTCTTCAGGATGTAAAGCAAAGTACACAGAGAATAAATAGTTCTCTAATATTCTTTGGCGGCAAAGTGCAATCCCACAAGATGGCATTCTCATGCTCTTGCGCAAGTCTCAAGCAACTTTCCATGGCGTCCAATGGATTTCAGAAAAGAATACCAGTGATGTGCACGGTGACATTATCAGTGAATCACTGCCTCCTCATGCTGTAAAGTGAATGACAATGAGAACAAATAGTTCTCTAATGTCCATCCGCTATAAAGTGCAATGACGCAAGATTGCATTCCAGTGCTCTTGCTCCAGTCTTAAGCAAATCTACATGGAGTCCAATGGTTTCCAGGAGAGAATACCAGTCGCATGCATTGTGCAACTATCAGTGAACCTTCGCCACCTCATGCAGCAAAGCGAAGGACAGAGAAAACAGATAGTTCTCTAATGTCCATCTGCTGTAAAGTGCAATTCTGTGAGATTCAGTTCTTGTGCTCTCACGCAACTCTCAAGCAACTTTACATGAAGTCCAATGGATTGAATAACAAAGATGACCTCTAATAAAGCAATCAACTCATAATTGAGTCAGCTGCAATTCACCCTGGATTTTATTATTTGTGGCTCCCTATAATCAGCCACAATGGAATAAGGGCCTAAGTGTTTAGTTGAATTTGGCAGAATTGCTAATTATAGGTTAAAATAAAAAAAAATTATGGTATTGTGTCAGCTTGAATAATTTGGTTTAATACTTAAATTTCCTTTACAATTCGCGACCAAACAAAAACTTTGTGAACAACCCTTTTGTGACAAAAATTACTACCATTTTGTCTGAAATGACTGAACTACATGAGGCATATGAAAAACAATTAATTAAAACAGGTGAAAAAGAGCTCTGGTAATCTTTCTGAGCTGGCAAATTAAGTGGGAAATTGCTTACAAATGATAAAAGTTCTCTGTTAACAAAACTAATTAAATATATACGACAAAATATATGTTTAACTGGAGATGCTTGAAAGAAAAAAATGCACGAGTGAAAAAAAATTAGATGGAGAATAAAAGATATAAGTTAAAGAGTGACATACTAATGACAAAACAGCAAGAAACTAGGATCTAGGCAGCAGCAACTCATTATTAAGAGATGGGAGACTCTGCCTGGCGAACAATATGATAAAATAGAGTGAAATGGAGTGATAGATACATATATTTAAGAGCTGAAAAGTAGAAATTTCAGGAATATAGGACAAAGTAAAGCAATAAACAAAATGCTAATAAAATAGACATATTGGAAAAATAAAATGGTTGTGATGAACAGAGAAGGGGTTGATCACTAACCATCTTCATAGAAATAACACTGTCAGGGTTACTCAGAGAGTACTGAACTCAATGTCACCAACATTTTGGTGCTCTCCTGTTCCCCGCACTTCGGTGAGTCAGAGTCTTCAACCATGCAGTGAATTAAGCATTCCTCTCAGTCTCCCCAAAGTGTAGGGAACAAGCTGCCAAGCGCATCTGAAAAACCACAGAAAAATCAAATAGTTCGGAAAAACTGTCGAAAGCCCACCGAATCGATCCGAAAAACTGCTGAAAACCCGCTGAATGCATCTGTTAATCCGCTGCAAAACCGCTGAATCAATACAAAAAAACTGATGACCCACGGAACAGAGTGCAAACCAGCCACCGGAAAAAGCTGCCAAGTCGCCGAACCTACCTGTCACATTTCTGCTGTGCCCCCTGGTGGTGAGAGCAGAGCTCATCAGCTTGGTGGATTTTTGGGCTAAGTCTGCAGACCATCTCACATGGGCTGATAGTCTACGGTCACATGACCTGCTTAGCCCTATATATAGGGCCAGCAGTGCACTTGCTCCTTGGGTCAGGATAGGTCTTCACCTATTGAGAACCTGCACCTAGGAATGTCATTCTGTTACCTGAATCTGATATTGTGTATGCCCTGGCTTTGCTTCCTGTTTATTCTCCTGTCTGTACCCTGTATCGTACTTTTGACGTATCGTGTATGACCTGGCCTTTCTACCTGTTTATTCTCCTGTCTGTACCCTGTACTGTACATTTGACATATTGTGTAAGACCTGGCTGTGCTTCCTGTTTATTCTCCTGTCTGTACCCTGTACTGTGCTTTTGGAGATATCGTGTATAACCTGGTTTGGCTTCTTGGTTTATTCTCCTGTCTGTACCCTGTACTGTGCTTTCTGATATATCGTGTATGACCTTGGTTGGCTTCCTGGATTATTCTCTTGTCTGTACCCTGAGTCTGCATTTCTGCAACCACCCATGTGTGACTTTGGCTTCACTCTAGATATTCTCCTGTCTGTTCCCTGGAATCTGTATTTGTGTATACCTGTGTATGTATTACGTTCTAGTTTATTTTGTACTTACACAGCAGTAAAGTATGATAGTTGTAGAGGCCAACTAGAAAGGACCTCAGTTCAGGTACCTTCTGCGTGTTTGCATATTCATGTCAGTTCTTGTGTTTACCCTCAGCCCTGTAACCTGCTTTAGTTCAGAAATCATACCCAGTACAGGGCTCCCCCTTGTATCTGTCTACTGCACTATCTCTCGTGTTTCTGAGTATAGCTCTATGTGTGCTGGATCTGGCATAATGCAACAAACCGCAAACCTGTCTCAAGGGTTAAATATGAACATTATAAAGGGCCTTCACGGGCATCTGCCATAGGCCCAAGTGACAGTATCCTGACCCCAACAATGATGCCTGCAGGTATGTGTGTTCTGTAAAGAAGGGCAGGCTGTGCCCTTCCAAACCGTGCCTGCCTTTAGCCACTGGACCCCCTGCGATCGGGATGGAGAGAGGTCCGAAGGACCCCCCTCCCTTTCAGGCACCTCCTCCACGCTCGCGGGGGGGCACCTGAAATAGATGTCATCGCGCCGCCGCAATGACATCTATCTTCCCCCCCGGGGTCCTGGAGTGCCGGGTTGACATGCTGCACCGGGCGGGCCAGCAATCAGCCGGAAACCCGGCTGTTTGCTGCCTCCTGTGCTAGGACGCACTCAGCGCGTCCGTAGCACAGGAGGAGCACTTGGCAGGACGCGCTGAGCACGTCCTTAGCAGCCAAGTGGTTAAAGGAGGGCCACTGAGGCACAAAATACAGCAACGTTTCGACTAGAAAGCCTTAATCAAGCATGATTAAGCGGAAACATCGCTGTATTTTGTGCCCCAATGGCTGTCCTTTAATAAATATATATTTGTACATTGTTGAGTTTCTGGTGTAGCCCACTGACTTCAAGCATATGTACAGAGTGGATTGTGGATCCCGGACTGTGAAGCACCCCAGCGCTAACTCTGCACTGGTGAGTCGCCGGTGGGATAGCCCCATTTCTTCTGACTTTATTGTAAAATTCATTATAGAATCTGTCTATTTTAACAAGACATATCAAATCAATATGTGACCTTTAGTGTTTGTGTCATTCTGTGTATATGTTTAGACTACTTTTTAAAAAAATCAAGGTTTACTTTCTATTAAGTATTTTCCTCTAGCCCGTCTGCCCCTATTGTATTGAATCTGAGGACTTTTGGCTGAGCACCCCCAGGCCTCCATAAAACCAGTATCTGCATCCAGAGATCCAGCTCTCGCTGTCATTCCTTGGAGTCGTAACATACGTTCAACTGAATATATCAGTATGCATGGCAATGGCAAATTTGTCAAAATCACAGAATTTTCTTTTATTTTCCGTTTTTACGACTTCCATTTACTGACCGCTGTGGTAGATGATTAATCTTTCTCAACCCTCTGTTTACTCCCTAGCTTTTGAATAATAGTATTAAACATTACTGTTCCTGGAGGATTTTCCTTTAATAACCAAGGCTTTGCCCTGATTGGAATGGAGGAGTGAGAGGCATAAAAGATTTGCTGCAAGGATATCTCCCTTTAGATTGTTATTCTTTGTAATTCTATTTTGAGTTTGATATGAATTATCTTGAGTTAAGGGGCTTTTCAAAAAGCCTGATGTGACCCTTGTGTCGAGACAATGCTTCACAGGCTCATAATATAGACGTTGTAGCTATTGCTTTGAATAGTCTTATCCGTCTCTCAACTCCCATAAATACTTTATCAAGAAGCCCAAAGCTCTACTTCTTACTCAATGTAATTTAAGAATTCCTCATCAATCATAATACAATAGAGGTACTCGGTGGATGCTGCCTAGATGCCTGAACTTTTTCAAAAGTGTAGATTTTTTTCCCATTGAATCACACGTACCTGTAAATATTTAGCATTTGAAGTATCTAAACCAGAAGTCTGCACCAGTGACAGATGCTGTGGAACTACTTATACCATCATGCACAGTTGATCTAAAGTGCGAGTGTTATGGAAAACGTGGCTCCCTGGAGTGTGGACACTAGAGGGGTTATTCAATAAGAGCCGAACTTGCCACCGAATTGCACCTAACGGTGAATTTCCCCATACAGTGCAATTTCGTGGCAATTCGGCTATTCAAAAAGCTGACAATCCGCCAAATATTAGCGAATTGCAAGCAATATATGGTGGCAGTGATATTCCCCATAGAGAAATAATAGTTAATCTATTCAGAGAACGCCGAACAGCCACGAAAAGTTGGCGAAATGCCCAGATTTCCGGTGATTTTGTTCGACAGGTTTAAAGAGGCGAATCTAGGTTTAAAAGCAAATAATTTCCCATTCTTATTCAACGGTTTATGCTTTTCATTTGCAACCTAAAGTCTTTTTAATAATTTATTTTTTAGAATTTTTGAGGCATTTTTTTGGATTTTTTTTTGCCCAAATTTCTGATTCCAATTTTTTTTAAATGGCTTTTTTTTCTGTTCTGTAACAGACCTTTTTATTGTTATCCATAGGACCTTACATACTATTTCCTGGCATTTTCATGCATTATTTTTATTTAACACATCTTTCAAAAGTTGTGTGTTTTTTTTCCACCCCTGTTCGGCGGATGGTCGGCTTTTTCCTCAGCTGCTCGGAGGTGTTCGACAGTCTGTTCGGCAGATCGTTGCCTACGTTCAGTAGTATGCGGCTGCGTTCGGTTGTTTATTGGATGCATTGGGCAGTTTGTGGCTGCGTTTGGTGGGTTTATCAGCGGATCGATTCGGCGCACTTCGGGGACTCTGAGGTGAATGCTGAATTCACGACAGGGTGGCCGAATTAAGCTTGCCTAAGTTGGAACAGAATTGCAAATTTTAGGCAAAAATTGTAAAAAAAAAGAAAGGGTAGATATTACTTCCAAATTGTAGATGTACGTTTAAACCTCAAATCCCCTTGCTGGTTCTCAACAATTCCATTAATAAAGTCTGTGTGTACCAATACTGACATAATGTATCCTGTAAGAACTATGTTTTCGGCTGAACAGCTTGGCATTGTGTGTTGAACTTAGCTTCTAATAAGGTGATCACCAGCACATGCATTGCCTTTGAAAGTGACCGAGTTTCACTGTATATAACATTACAGGCCATGTGTTATTTCCACATAGTTACATTTGCACGGCTATTTTCCAGGTCAGTGTGCAGCTTGTTAAACCTTAAATAAAACAGGGATAAAAAAAAAGGCTTGGGATCAGGAAGTGTGTAATATCCTCTTGACATTTAATTATCCTTCAAGTGTCCTTATCAGGGCCATCGACGGAGATGAGAGCTGATACATTTATATGATTATATTAGAGCATGCTTTCTCTAGATAAACAACATGACATAGACTTTTAATGCCAACATTATTGGCGAGGCTGCAATGGTTCTCATTTGCTTAGTAACGTCAGCTCATTTCTATGGTTCAAATCCCAGAGAACAACATGCAACCTTATTGAAATGGAACCGTAGAATATTAAAGATATTTTTTGTTTACATTCTATGTAAACGATGGGTGAAAAAACTATGTTACCCAGAGGAATGGCACAAAATTACAGGTATAATAGTGTGGGTCACTGGTGGCTAACCTTGCCCTAAGATGCTTAGTCAACCTTAGGATGACATATAATTCTGAAACATCTGGGTCTTGAATCAGACTCAGCCAATGTTAGGCAGGCAGAGAGGTAAAAATGCAGCTATTATACCACCGCATTTGGCTTACACAAGGCACAATTCTTCTGAGTCAGTTGTTATACTTGCGGACTCATACGTGTTCCAGTCCACAAAGGTAATAGCCCCATATTAACTCCAGGAGATTATGAGGGTTATTCAGAAAGCACCAAAATTTCTGTGCTTTCTCGTTCTGCACACTTTGGCTATTCCAGTCCGCCAACCCTGCAGTGAATTTATTATTCACTGCAGGGTCCCTCATGTGCGCCGAACGTGGAGCCACTGAAGAGTGCTGATCAGACAACTGATCATGAAGCTTCCAAAGACCGCCAATCGGCACGCCGAACGCGAAGCCTCCAAAGACCACCGATCAGAATGCCAAAAGTGGAGCTGCTGAAGACCACAGATCAGCCTGCCGAATGTGAAGGTGCCAAAGACCAGCGATGAGCACGCCAAATGTGAAGCAGATGAAGATCTCCGATCAGCCCGACGAACGCCGCTGAAGACTGCCGAATGCTGCCAAACTGCATGGGGGGGGGGGAAACCCGAATTATGCTATTCTTTAAAAGGTGTTTATATTAAAAAAACGGTGTTTAATACAATAAAAATGCATGAAAATGTGTGGAAATAATAAAAAAGGACTTAAAAATAATAGAAAGGTCTGTTGCAGAATAAAAAAAAAACTACCATTAGAAGAAATGGGAATCAAAAAGATTTCCCTAAAAAAATTAAATACAAAAATATCCAAAAAATAAATAAATTAAATGACAGTTTGCTGAAAATAAAATGAATAAATGGTTGAATAAAAAAAATGTAAACGATTATATTTTTATTACATTGAATCCTATGGGATTCACCTTTTTACACCTGTTGAACTGAACCACTGAAAATAAGGGCATTTCACTGACATTTTGGTGCAGTTTGGCATTCTCTGAATAGATTAACCATTACTTCTCAGTGGGACAATTTCACTGCTGCCGAAGATCACTGAATTGCGGCGAACTGAACCGTATTTCACTGTCAATTCGCCAGTATCTGGCGAATTGACAGTTTAGTGCAATGGTTCCCAACCGCAGTCTTCAAGTACACCCAACAGGTCAGGTTTCCAGATATCCGAAGCACAGCCCAGGTGATATGATTTGCTGCTCAGTGATTGCAGGATTCAGTCTGCATTTCCCCAAGGCGATCCTCAAAACCTGGCCTGTTGGGGTACTTGAGGACCGCGGTTGGGAACCACTGGTTTAGTGAATAGTCGAATTGACACGAAATTGCACCAAATGATGAAATTCACCGTTTGGTGCCCTTCGGTGGTAAGTTCGACTCTTATAACGGCTGAAACAACTAATCGATTAATCGACAAATAAGCGATAATAAAAATAGTTGTCAACTATTCTCATTATCGATTAATCGGCTGTCGATTAATCGATTTGTGTACAGACACTGTTTAGAGTCAGACTGTTTAGAGTAACTAGAGTTAAACGTTATAATCTTAGACTTTGCGTCGGAGCTGATTGGAGAAGACTTGCTGCTGCTTTAGGCTGCGTTCACACGAGTTTGCATTTGTGTAACCCCCCCCTCCTCCCAGCGTCCGATGCAGCTTTCTGACGGTTCAGCAGGGCAGGTCACAGGTTGCAACCTGCGTAATGGTATCGCACGTTACACCGGACATACTGAAACCCTTCCTCTCAAGAAGCTACGACGGACGCTCGACGGGCCTACAAAGCGACATCCTCCATAGGAGGCTCATGCTTTATAGAAACGAGGGCACTACCTCATGCATTTTTTTAAACCGATGAATCAATTAATTGAAAAAATAACTGGCCAACTAATCGATTAGGCTAATAATCTTTAGTTGCAGCCCTAGCTCTTATTGAATAACCCTTTATGGGAAGGACCTGGGACCTACTTGTTTTCTATGTCCTTCCTATTGCAGCAAGAGTGGTAGGTGGATCGAGTTCACCAAGGGATGCAAGGTGAAATTTTATATTTAATCGTGTTTTTGAGTCCTACGTGATTTGCATCAAATGGTAGTTGGTATTTTTTTTCCATTGCTCATCCTTGCAGAATAGGGAATCTCTCATTATTTAATGACCCACACTGCATTTATGCTTCTTACACAGAGCTGCACTCTGTGATAGCTCACTCACAAATACCTGGTCTATGATTTTTTTTTTAACTTTGTTTGTCATGAACATTTTAGCCCACAGATTGCCAAGATTAATTCATTTATCTGATAATCATGCCAGTTACAGTCTAACATCTCTCTAAGGTAGGTACAGATTAACTTGCATTCAGTCAAACCACCTCTATGGCTACTATCACTCCTACAGGGTTATTCAAAGAGAATCGAAAAGTCACAGCACGTTGGGTGACTTTTCGCTCTCTTCAATTCGGCACGATTTGGCAATCCCATTTCAGCGACCCTGCGGTGTATTCAGCAAGCACCACAGGGTCCCCAAATTGCAGGTAAAAGTCACTGCAAACCCGCCAAAAACTCACTTCAAAACGAGGGCGAACGCACACCAAAATCCACAAAAACATCTGGATTAACCTGCAGAAGACACCAGAGAAACCGAGCAGGAGCCAATCACACGTGACCCAGCGCAGTCGCCGGAAAAACCCGACACCGCAGACGAAGGAGGTGAAGAAAAAAAAAAACAGTACGCTTGAATGTTTGAAAAGTCAAACGCTGTTTGCAAACAAACTACTGAGCGAAAATGTCTGAAATTTAAATATGAGGTCCAATGAATGATAATAAAAAGGGCTGTTAAAAGAAAAAACGATTTAAAAAAAGAAAACGGAAAAAAAATGTTTGGAAAAAAATCCCAAAAAATGCCTAAAAGGTCCTAAAAAATCTATAAATAAAGAGAGTTTTTACGGCAGAATATTATAATGAACGGTTTATTAGATATTGAATTAAAACGGGAATATTTTTAACATTGAAGCCTATGGGATTCGTCTAAATAAACCTGCCGAATTTAACCACCGAATGGCAGGGCATTTCGGGAACCTTTCACTGCTGGTTTGTGTTCTCTGAATAGTCGAAGGATTGCTTCTCTATGGGGATTCACTGCCCTTGAATAGGCACCGAACAGGCACCGTATGAGCAGGCAATTTGCTAGTATTTGGCGAATTGCCTGCTCTCTGGATAGCCGAATTGCCAGGAAAGGTAATGTCCGCTGAATTTCAGCGTTCCGTTACCTTTCTCCAGCAATTCGGAGCTCTTTGAATAACCCTGCTAATTTTGTCAATTGACATCCCTTTTGATTTTGTCTTTTTTATGCAGTTTTTTGATATTCTAGGTAGGGGAAGACACACTTAAGAGAATTCCTTATATCTCCTGCTCCATCAAGGAGCATAGGACTGAAGTCAAAGACTTCCACTATTAAAGAGAAGCTTTTACGTTCCTTTGATACTTTCTTGAAGGCTCCGTCACCAGGAGCCTCTATGTCTGCCTCTCCTGCACTGTCCTTGGGAATTCCAAATCAGTATCTGTCTACAGATCTCATTTGCATCCACCTTGCGTAAGGAATGTCCAATCCATCTCTGTTCACGCTTTTGGATATCTGCTGTTGCAGTCGGCCTTTGGTGGCACCTTTGAGAAGCTCCATATTGTGGAGAGAACGGGGAACTGTGATGCTGTTCAGAAGTTGAGAGCCCTCTCTTTAGCATATATTATGGATATAGCTTTCCCACCAAACTAGGGCAATTTTCTAGCGATTCCTGCTAAGTGAATAACCCCTAGAGATCTGCGTTGAAAAAACTGTTAATCCCATATAGGCTCTGTTTGTGCTCACACAGTATACTGTATATAATAATAGCACGCTAATGAAAAACAGCTGTTATGTGCTGTATTTATTAAATGTATGAGGTTGAGCATTGCACTCTGCCTCACTTATTAGTTACATTAGTTAAGTAAAAGTCTGTGGCTAATGAGATTAGCAAGCAACTGATGCTATAATTAAAAGGCTGGAAATGACCCCTTTGCAACATGGAAATAATGCTTTGGAAATGCAAACAAGATAATTAAAGGTCCTTTACATTGTGGTAATTGCTCAAGTTTTAATGCACTAAATAAATAATGCACTAAAATATGAAGAGATTTAAAAAGAAAAAAGATAGCTTAAATATTAGCTGAATTGTATCAAAGCTGTGATCTTCAGACACTGGGAGTCGACTGAGCCCGTCCTTTACCTTCCCTGAGTGGGTTAGTTAGGGGAATAAATTATATATACCTGCTTGAGTCCATTACGGCTCCAAACCACAACAGGAGCCCTCAACTGGTTAGCCTTTGGTTCCATTGGCACACATTTCTGCTGATTTTGGAAGAGTTCAGACAGTCAGTCACTGAAGTTTCATAAATTGATGGTGTGGGCCCCCCTCCATTGAAGTCGCCTGCCTCCAATTTAACGTTTACCTATGTAACTGCAACTGTAGCTCCCCTTTTTCCATCTATTTCTCCTGTTTACCCTGTCTTGACTCCACCCAGAGTCCTTTGTTTTTTTCTGTCTTTCCTTTTTAATCTTTCATATCTGCACATTTCCACATTGTGTTATGAGTTCTGTTCCTGGTTTTGGATTATTTGATTTCTGTTACTTGGGTCAATGTTAGAATTATTGGAATATTATCAGGGTTTTTCAGCGTTCGGTTACCTTTCTTGGGCATTTGGCTATCCAGAGAGCAGGCAATTCGCCAAATCTTGGCGAATTGCCTGCACATACGGTGCCTGTCCGAGGGCAGTGAAATCCCCATGAAAAAGCACTGCTTTGGCTATTCAGAGAACACAAACCAGCAGTGAAAGGTTCCCGAAATGCCCTGCCATTCGGTGGTTTCATTCGACAGGTTTATTCAGGCGAATCCCATAGGCTTCAATGTTAAAAATATTGCCGTTTTAATTCAATATCTAATAAACCGTTCATTATAAAAATCTGCAGTAAAAAGTCTCTTTATTTATAGATTTTTTTGATATTTTTTTTTAAACATATTTTATTAGATGCATAAAATTTTCAGAATACATCTACATGGAAATATTATAGCTCCATATTTGAAAATCAACTTAAGCATCTTAATTTTACCTATACTTTACAAAGAAAAAGAAAGAAATTGAAGAAGAGGGGGAGAGGCCCTAACCCATATAATATCTCAGAAAAAATAAAGAGAAAAGAAAAGAAAACCCGTTACAATCCTGTATCCAGACACGGTCCCCAGGTCTTATTATAAGAGGGCATAGAATTCTGAACCAAAGCCGTAAGTTCGTCCATGACCTGTGTATCTATAATTTTTACGAATACTTTTGCTAGCTTTGGTAAACAAGGTTGTCTCCAAACCTCTGCTACTGCCCGTCTTGCAGCCAATGTAATTTTAGCTATTAGTTTATTCTCATGGAAAGTAAAACCTGGGGCTGGTCTGGACAGCAGAAAAACCCACGGGTCTAGTGGGATAGAATTAGAAAAAACCGTCTGCAATAAATCCCTTATTTTCATCCAAAAAGATACAATGACTGGACATGACCACCACATATGATAGTAAGAACCTCGCATATTACATAACCTCCAGCATACATCCAACATATTCCGATTCATATTAGCCAGCTGAGCTGGAGTAGTATACCATCGCATTACTGTCTTAATAGATTGTTCTTGTAGGGAGGCACATATAGATACCGAATTTGACAGTTCCCAAATGTCCGACCAGTCTTCTGAATCCAGCGATTCACCTAAATCCACTTCCCATAACCGTACATAAGATAGCTCCTTCCAGTCTAGTCTAGACGTTAGTTATATATATAATATATATATATATAATATATAGGAGATCAACCCTCGTTGATGTTTACCATTCTTGCATAAACGTTCAAAAAAGGTTTGTTTAGCCGTAGCAGCACTATGAACATGGGGGCATATAGCAAACGATTTTAATTGCAGGAAATTAAAAAATTAAAAATCTTTCCCCCCTATTCTTGTAATAATTTCTTCCATTGAAAGTAATATCCCTTTGCGGTGAAGATGGTACAACCTACACACACCAGCATCCTGTAAGCACCGAAAGGGACCAGCATTAAGTCCGGGAATAAAATCCCTGTTACCAAAAATAGGAGTTAATGAAGAGGGAAAATTAGTTAGTTCACATTTTAATGCTAGCTTATTCCAAATACGAACAGAATTGATAATGGCTGGACAATCCGTCTGTAACTTAGAACGATATTTATGACAAATCCAAATCCATTGATCAAGAACACTAGGCTTCATAAGGCCAGCCTCCAAATCTACCCATCTACAAGTACCTTTTGGTAAGTGCCATACCATTATTTGAGCGAGTTGGGCAGCATAATAATAAGGTAATGAAGGCAAGCCCAGTCCGCCCAATGCTCTTGGCCGATAGAGCATGTGTCTTGCCACCCGATGACGTTTCCCAGCCCATATAAACTGATCAATAGCACATTGTAATATAACAAAATCCTTAGTGATCAGAGGGATGGGTAATGTTTGAAAAAAATATAATAAATCGAGGTAACACATTCATTTTAATACAATTAATTCTGCCCAACCATGATACTTACTCCATGTCTCTAGTTCCCCTTTAATAGTCGTTATCAGACGTGGGTAATTAGCATCATATAGTTTTGTAGGACATGATGGTATACGAATTCTTAAATATGTAATTTCTGAATCAACTATCCGTATTAAAGAGGAGGAAGTGATGTCGAGGAGAATGGACGGGGAAAGCGATACCGGTATGGCCTCAGATTTATCCAAATTAATTTTATACCCTGAAATCTCTGAAAAATCATTCAGCCTTTCCAATAACCTAATCAGAGAATATTTAGGGTCTGTCAATGTGATAAGTATATCATCCGCATAGGCTGACAATTTAAACTGAGAATCTCCCACCCAGAACCCTTTTATCTCCGGATCCTCCCTAATTGTCTGTAAGAGGGGTTCCAAAAAAAGAATAAATAGAGCCGGAGATAAAGGGCAACCTTGACGAGTGCCATTCCATACCCGGAAAGGAATCCTATCTGTTCCTGGGATCAATATTTGAGCTCCAGGAGATTCATAAAGGGCTGATATAAGTTGTAAAAAAGAGGGGGGGAACCCACATGCATCAATAAATTAAATAAATATGGCCATTCTGCCCTATCAAAGGCCTTTTCAGCATCCAGTGACAAAAACAATGAGGGTATTCTATGCTTTTTAGCCAGACAAATCAGATATACAGCCCTACGCGTGTTATCGTATGCTTGATGTCCCTGAATAAATCCCACCTGGTCAGGTGATATTAATGTGGTAAGGAAAGGTTCCAGACGACAGGCAAGAATTTTTGCCCAAATTTTTACATCTGTGTTAATAAGAGAAATTGGTCTATAGTTAGCTATAGCCTCAGGGTCCTTCCCTGGTTTAGGGAGAAGGATTATTGATGCTAACAAAGACTCTTTTGGAAAAGGTTCCCCCTCTCTTGTTTCATTAAATAATCGGCACAAGTAAGGTGATAATTTAGACAAAAATATTTTATAATAAAGGTCCGTAAAACCATCCGGACCTGGAGCTTTCCGGGGCTGCATTCAACCAACTGCCCTTACTATCTCTTCTTTCTTAATAGGTAGGACCAATGTATTGATCTGTACTTCACTAAGAGAGGGGAGCGCTAGTTGATTCAGATATGCCTTTATTTTATCCACTAAATAAGTATTCTCTAGGGTGTGCGTAGGTGTCACGGAGCTGGTGCCGGGTGGCAGGTTTGAACCCAATGTGCAATGATTTATGCAGAGAAGGATATATATATATAAACAAAAGGATTTATTAGGAGTAAGGTATAAAAGGCAAAAAACAAATATGAAGGAGCTGGGTAATACTGACAGGAAGGGAAGACACTGTATAAATAATAACCAGCAATAAGATTAAGTAAAAGGCAAGCTGAGAGAAAAGGTAGAGAAAAGAGAATACTAAAACTATACTGAATTATACTAAATACATAAGAGAGTAGATAGAAATAGGAAGTAGAGCAGGGTTAGGCCAGGTATGGAGAGAGATATACAGTTAGAATGGAGGCTGAAGGAAGGTCTTAGGGAAAATAGAAAACAAAAGCAGAGAGTTATTTGCAGGCAGAGGGTCCTGGGAATGCAGAGGGTCCTGGGAAGGCAGAGGGTCCTGGGAAGGCAGAGGGTCCTGGGAAGGCAGAGGGTCCTGGGAAGGCAGAGGGTCTTTAGAACAGGATCTGTAGCAGGTATCTTTAAACAGGATCTGTAGCAGGTATCTTTTAAACAGGATCTGTAGCAGGTATCTTTTAAACAGGATCTGTAGCAGGTATCTTTAAACAGGATCTGTAGCAGGTATCTTTTAAACAGGATCTGTAGCAGGTATCTTTAAACAGGATCTGTAGCAGGTATCTTTTAAACAGGATCTGTAGCAGGTATCTTTTAAACAGGATCTGTAGCAGGTATCTTTTAAACAGGATCTGTAGCAGGTATCTTTTAAACAGGATCTGTAGCAGGTATCTTTTAAACAGGATCTGTAGCAGGTATCTTTTAAACAGGATCTGTAGCAGGTATCTTTAAACAGGATCTGTAGCAGGTATCTTTAAACAGGATCTGTAGCAGGTATCTTTAAACAGGATCTGTAGCAGGTATCTTTTAAACAGGATCTGTAGCAGGTATCTTTTAAACAGGATCTGTAGAATACCTTTAAACAGGATCTGTAGCAGGAGATCTTTAAACAGGATCTGTAGCAGGAGATCTTTAAACAGGATCTGTAGCAGGAGATCTTCGAGCCAGGAAACTGTAGAGGGGTTATCTGCAGATAATAATGTAGAGAAGACAGGATACAACAAGGGTCTAAGCAGGTATCAGGAACTGGAGGTAGCTTCTTGCTAGTGAGGAGAACACTAGGTTAATGCAGAAGCATTTTGGGATAGGTGTGGTCCTCTTTTGTAGAGGAAAATTTGAAAGGCATTAGCTAGCACCTGGTTACTAGCTCAGCAAGGCTTTTCAGGAGGGCCACTGCTACTCTTACCACTATCAGGCAACTTGTTCTTAGTTCTCTTGCGGCGCCGGCGGCAAGGCACATGACAGTAGGGGAGTGCTTATACAGTTTTGCAAAATATGTCGTGAAAGCATCCCTGATAGATTCTGGAGAAAGATAGATCTTGCCCTGAGTGTCCTTAATAATCGGGATCATCCCAATAGGATGTCTAGGGCGAAGCATTCGAGCTAATGGCACATCTGCCTTGTTACCCCTTTCATAATATCGTCATCTAGATCAGTGTTTCTCAAGTGGTGGGTCATGACCCAAAAGTGGGTCGCGACCAGGGGTGGACTGGGTTGCGTGGCAAGTGCCACCAGGCCTCTCTAATGCCTGGGACCTGCTGATGCATCTGTAGCGCTCACTCCCGCAGGAGCCGCTGAATTTAAACCTCGGGTCAGTCTCCCCGCACTAGGGAATAAATATACACCAGCACTGTTGTGGATTTTATAAGTTATATAGTTTACTGATCTCAAATAAACTGGCATATATAGAGCAGCACGGTATACATATATATTTACAGAAGTTCGTAATGCGAGAAACGCGCAGCGGAAAAGAAAAATGAATATTAACCCCTTCGTTATTGGAATGTGAGTCCCGTACAGGTTGTGTCCCAAGAAGGTGTACGTGTATGCGTTTGTTGGTACCCGGGTACAAGATACAACTGGCCAGTGAATGATTTCAATGTGTCTTCGACTGGTCACGTTGGGGCCCTGTAGGTTTAGACAAACTTGCAGAGTGCTTTATTATTTTACTGTGGCCGGGAAGGCCTCTCACCCCTCCGCCAGATACTCTGTGCTCTGCTCGACCCAGGACGTCTCTCCGCTCGACTTGACTGGGACTCTGTGCCACCGGATCCGCTTGTCTTGCTTGTCCGTTTCTGTCACTGCTTACCGCTTGCACTCCCACTAGATCATCGCGGTCTCCTAATTCAGGGTCCTTCAGCAACTCTGTATCTTTGTTAATTTCCCAGGGGTGGATTACTAGGTCTCTGGCAAGTAATGTGAACCGATCTCCAGCTCCGCAAGGCCGCACCTGTGCTCCGGCCGGGTCGCGATCGTTGTCTGTCTCACGTGCATCTTGCACTCTTCACTCCTCGGCGCGCTCTGGGTTTCCTCTGCACGAGCCTGCAGATGTAAGTCTTTTTTCCCCCACCCACTTCCTGTTCCCCACGCAAAGCATGCTGGAAAACGTAGTCCCATTGTCCAGTGTCTCTTACATTGTGCTTGTCTCCCTCTGGTGGCCAAAAATAAGTACTACAGCAACAGCGTTTTAAACCAGCGCTACACTCTCCCCCTCCTAGAACTCTTGGGTCTCTCCAAGGAGGTATAACAGTTGCATTACATTTCAACATAACATTAGGCAACATATACAGGCTCAGCAGCAAGCGTACAATGGGTCAGATACACTTCCTCAAGTTGACTCATGCTTCTGACTACCTCAGCTAACATAGCAGACACTTCGGGCAACCTTCGCACCGTGGTAACAGCCTCTTCAGTGCTATGTCCTGGTGAGTCGTAGGTGAGTCTTTGAGGGGGTCGGACAGAACGTTTTGGCTCTGGCTCAATCAGTTCCTCTTCAGGTGGAAGTACTACAGGTGCGGGTTCAGTTCTTTCATCCACAACTGGAACAGACATTTCTTCGGAATATGAACCTTCCAGTGAAGGCATAGAACTGTAATCATAAGATGCGGCTTCAGAAACTACAGGGATTTCAGAAGTCTCGGGAACTTCCAATTGGAATTAAGGAGCCTCAGGCCTCAGGTTACTTTCCCACCGTTCAGGAACTGGAATGACTTCTACAGGCTCTGGTGAGCGCACCCAGTCCAGACAAAAGCTTTCTTCCTCACTGTCCCCTTCACTCTCTTCAACAACCCGTGTCTGCTGAGACCGAGTAACGGGAATTAAGCGTGGAGCAGGCGGGTTCCGCAGAGAAAGTTCGTCACCAACTGGTATCCTTACAGCCTCTCTCAAAGGTAGCAGATGATTCCGGTGCCAGTTTTTAAGAGGCCCAGCCTTTCCATCCGGTCGGATTTGGTAAACTGGCAGACCCGGCAGTTGCTTGCAGACAATGTAGACCTGAGAACTCCATCTATCCGCCAACTTATGCCTTGCAGCAGCACCCAAGTTCTTCAACAAAACCCTATCACCGGGTTGTAGATCCTGTATCCGAACTTTCAAATCATAGTTCCGCTTATTCCTCTGTTCCCTGTTTCCTGAGGTCAAACGGGCCTGTTCAAACGCAGAGGCCAAGTTCTTCCGAAGTCTATCCACATAATTTCTGTGAGAAGCTACCGACGTCTGGTCCAGAGATAGCCCAAACGCCAAATCAACGGGCAGTCGAGCTTCTCTTCCGAACATAAGACGGTACGGTGAGTATCCAGTAGCGTCACTCTCCGTACTGTTGTATGCATGTATTAGCGTAGCTATGTGATGACTCCAGCTCTGCTTCTCTCTGTTTGACAGTGTCCCCAACATGTTTAGCAGCGTGCAATTAAACCTTTCGGGTTGAGCATCACCTTGAGGGTGATATGGTGTAGTTCGGGTCTTCTGAATTCCCAACAGTTCCAGTAATTGCCCAACAAGCCGGCTCTCAAAGTCTCTACCCTGATCAGAGTGTATTTTCCTTGGTAGGCCATAGTGAACAAAGAACTTTTCCATTAGAACCTTCGCCACCGTAGGAGCACGTTGGTCTTTCGTGGAAAAAGCTTGGGCATAACGTGTGAAATGATCAGTCACTACTAGAATATTCCCCTGCCCACTAGCATCTGGCTCTAATCACAGGAAATCAATGCACACCAAATCCATGGGTCCTTGACTTTGTAGGTGGCTCATTGGAGCGGTTCGGGTTGGTAGGGTCTTCCTTTGGATACACCTCAGACATGAATGGCAGTAACTTTCCACTTCAGCTCTCATACAGGGCCAATAGAATCTGTCTCGCACCAGCTTAAAAGTTCTCTCTGCACCTAAATGACCATGTTCATCGTGCAACGACCGCAGCACATCCTCTCTGTGCTTAGTGGGAAGGAACAACTGTTGGGTCTCTTCAGCACTGTTCGAGGGGCCCCTTCGGTAGACCACCCCATCCAACATCTTCAATCGTTCCCACTCTTTATATACCAATCTGGCCCCTTCTGGGGAATTTGTCAGAAGAATCTCCCATTGGTTCGCGTTCAGGGCCTACACGGTTAATGCAATCAAAGGGTCTTCAGCCTGATCAGCTCTCAGGTCCTGTTTTGAAAAAGTAGGCAAACTTTCATCCCTCAGCTGCGTAGGATTACAATAGAACTCCGCAGCCATAACTCCTATGGCTTCCGCTTCAATCCCTCCTTTGACTGGGCGCTCTGCTCCTTGACATAAAGCTTGCACCCCATCTGGAGTTAACTGAGTCCATTCTGTAATGTAGGGTCTTCTCGACAAAGCATCGGCATCTCGATTATTCACCCCACGGCGATACTTCAGGCTGAACCGAAACCCTGACAGAGCGGCCAACCACCGATGTCCCGTGGCGTCCAGCTTCGCAGTAGTAAGGACGTAGGTAAGAGGATTGTTATCCGTCTTTATCACAAATTCGGCTCCATACAGATAGTCTTTTAGCTTATCTAACACCGCCCACTTCAAGGCTAGAAACTCCAACTTGTGGGTAGGATAGTTCTTTTCGGAGGGTGTAAGGCTCCGGCTCACATACGCTACAGGCCTCAGCAATCCACCATACTCTTGGTACAGGACTCCCCCTAGACCTTCTCTACTGGCATCCACATACAGTTCGTACGGCTTGTGAGGATCTTCGTAAGCCAAGACAGGAGCTTGAGTTAGACTCTCTTTCAGCTTCACGAAAGCACCTTCGCATTGACTAGTCCATTCTCCCTGGATAGATTCTCGAGCCTTCCTTGGCCCTGGAGCCGACGAATTTCGGTCAGAGGCCTTGTGGCCTTCTTCTGCGTCTTCTTTCTGCAGGAGCTTGTTCAGTGGTTGAGCTATCTTGGCAAATCCTCATACAAATCTTCGATAATAGGAGCAGAACCCCAAGAAAGATCTAAGTTCAGTAACATTTCGGGGTCTAGGCCAGGAAGCTACGGCTTTTTACTTCCGAGGATCTGTCGAAACGCCTTCTGCTGAAACCACATGTCCCAAATATGTAACGGAAGGCAAGCAGAATTTACATTTCTCCAGAGACAATTTCAACCCCTCTTCATGGAGCCTCTTCAAGACCTTCTCCAACCGCTGTTCATGTTCGTCCAGAGTCTTCCCGAACACAATAATATCATCCAGATACACTAATACTTCGATCAGGTTCATGTACCCGACGGTCTTCTCCATTAACCATTGGAACGTGGCTGGAGCCCCCGTAAGGCCTTGAGGCATTCTGTTGAACTCAAAGAAGTTCAGATGTGGGCAGATGAACGCAGTCTTCTCTTTGTCTTCAGGATGCATTGGTATCTGGTGATACCCACTTCGCAGGTCTAGTACACTAAACCATTTTGCTCAAGACAGACACTGTAAGGCATCTTCTATCCGAGGAGTAGCATATTGATCTGAGATGGTTCTCCGATTTAGCGTGCGATAGTCTATACATAGACGGACAGAACCATTCTTCTTCTGGACCATTACTATTGTGACTAGTCAAAGACACATTGAAATCATTCACTGGCCAGTCGAATCTTGTACCTGGGTACCAACACACGCATACACGTAGACCTTCTTATATAGGCCAATCTCCCATGGAGGCGTTTTTTGAATCGCTTGGACCAATCGTGCTTTCCCTTTGGTCCAAGCTATTCCATTGCTCTTCAGTGACTCTCTGAGGCACTGAAGAGCATAGGTTCAGGAAGAAAGCAGCCCCAGATGCGCGCTGCAGACTTCTCAATCTCTTGGCCAGTTTGAGCTTATGCGATTAGCGTAGCGTTTAGCTACGCAAATTGCGCAGGCTTAGGGAGGGCAAAAAATAATGTGTGAAGCAGCGTGAGTGGGTCTAATCTCCACTGTCCCCCCCTTTATGGGTTAAGAGTCTAATTTGCAAGGATAGATCCGCATGATCAGACCACGTTATAGAGCCAATAGAGACCTTTTCAACTATAGGAACACAATCTGGCGATAGCAAGAAATAATCTATCCTAGAATAGGTATGATGGACTGACGAATAATATCAGGGTTATTCAAAGAGATTCGAAAAGTCACCGCACGTTCGGTGACTTTTCGTTCTCTTTAATTCGGTTCCTTTTGCCGATCCCATTTCGGTGACCCTGCGGTGTATTCAGCAAGCACCACAGGGCCCCCGAATTGCAGGGAAAAGTCACCGCAAACCTGACGAATGCACACCGAAAACAAGCAAAAACATCTGGATTAACCTTCGAAAAACCCGAGCAGGAGCCGATCACACGCAGCGAAGCAGCCGAACAGGAGCCGAATCACACAGAGCCAAGCAGCTGAGACGCAGAGGAGGCAGTGAATAAATTAGCAAAACCATTTGTATGAATCTGTGAAAATGAAACCCTGTTTGCAAAGAAACTACTGAGCGAAAATGTCTGAAATTTACATATGAGGTCCAGGGAAGGATAATAAAGAGGGCTGTTACAGAAAAAAGAAGAAAACTTAAAAAAAAAATCAGACTTTTAAAGAAAAAAAAAATTAAGAAAAATGCTTAAAATATCCTAAAAAATCTATAAATAAGGAGACTCTTTACTGCAGAATTTTATAATGAACGGTTTATTAGATATTAAATTAAAACGGGAATATTTTTAACATTGAAGTCTATGGGATTCTCCTGAATAAACCTGCCGAATTAAACCACCGAATGGCAGGGCATTTCGGGAACCTTTCACTGTTGGTTTGTGTTCTCTGAATAGCCGAAGCAGTGCTTTTTTATGGGGATTTCACTGCCCTCGAACAGGCACTGAATGGGCACAGTATGTGCAGGCAATTCGCCAGGATTTGGCGAATTGCCTGCTCTCTGGATAGCCGAATGGCCAGGAAAGGCAACCGAACACTGATTTTCAGCGTTCGGTTACCTTTCTCAAGCAATTCGGATCTCTTTGGATAACCCTGTATGAATAATCTTTAACAGACAGATTTAATACCTGCAAATATCCACCAGCCCCTGGGAATGAACAAATGCATGGAATTGTTGATCTTGATGGGACACAGTGGGGATTGTATTAGGACGTGCGGGGCCTAAAGAAAGATCCAAAGGTGGACACAGGTCGCTTTAAAATCCCCTCCTATTATAATCCGTCCCCTCATAAGAAGGGATAACAAGGCAGATAGATCCGTCCAGAACTTCAAATCTGGGGCATTAGGAGCATATACCGATACTAAAGTGTATCTTTGAGCTGAATAAGTTCCCTAAACTAGTACATATCGACCCGTGTTATCAAACTGCACATTCTCAATTTGAAGGGGACATGAGTTATGAATCAATATTGCAGTTCCATTTCTTTTTGGAATTGCACACGAGGTATACACTCTAGAATAAGACGGATCTGAGAGGCGAGGGGCTGCTACAGTGGAAAGTCTTGTCTCCTGTAAGAAAGCAATAGCTATTCCTTTTCGTTTAAGATCCCTAAATAATAACCATCGCTTTCGTGGTGAATTCAACCCCTTAACATTCAAAGATAAAAATTTTGTGCCTGGTACCATGATAGAAAAAATAGATTGCCAAAAGTTTTAATGAAAAGCATATACATAACACATATACATAAAAGATAGAAAAAAGGCTGGGCCAAAAACCCCCCCAAAAAACCACTTAAACCTAAACGAATGGGCATACCCATGAAACTCATACAGTGGCGTCACTAGGGTTGGTGTCACCCGGTGCGGTAACTCATGGTGTCACCCCCCCCCCCGAGTTTTACATATCTTTTTTTTTTTTAATACTCTTACTCATAAATCAGTACTTCCATATAACACTGAATGCTCATAATACACGGCGCACATTACTGTGAGGTTTATTGCTGTGGAGCTCTCTCATATACTCACACCCAAATTTTGGTGAACTGCCAGCAAGTACGGTGCTTGTTTGACGGCAGTGAAATCCCCATAGAGAAGTAATGGTAAATCTGTTCAGAGACATCGAACAGCAGAGAAATGCCCTGAT
The DNA here is from genome assembly GCA_009667805.1 of Leptobrachium leishanense. Classification (NCBI taxonomy): domain Eukaryota; kingdom Metazoa; phylum Chordata; class Amphibia; order Anura; family Megophryidae; genus Leptobrachium; species Leptobrachium leishanense. The sequence continues at coordinate 49,933,091 of CM019073.1, forward strand.
GTTCAGTGGTTTCATTAGACAGGTTTATTTAGGCGAACACCATCAGGGCTATTCAGAGAGAGGTGAAAACCTTGAGAATTGCCAAGAGACTGAACAATCTAGACCAAATAGCCAATTTGGAAAGTGAGATAAATGGGAGAATTTTTCTGGTTTGACTATTTTGCCCTAGAATTTTCAATTCTACAGTCATTCTCAAGGTTTTCACCTCTCTCTGAATAACCCTGCATAGGTTTCAATGTTAAAAATATTCCAATTTTTACCCAATATCTAATAAAACGTTTATTCCATTAATCTGTAGTAAAAAGTCTCTTTATTTGTTGATTTATTTTTCTTAGTATCTAATAGGCATTTTTAAAAAAAAATCAATTTTTTTTTCTTTCTAATAGTGGTTTTTTTTCTGTAACAGCCCTTTTTTATTATCATTCAGAGGATCTTATATGTTAATTCCAGACATTTTCATTCAGTAGTTTTTTTGAAAACAGCCGGTGACAGGTTCGCGGTGGCATTCGGTGGCTAATTCCCTGCACTTCAGGGACCCTGCGGTGAATTCACCAGGGAAATTTGATTCCCCAAAAAGCCTGCGTCATTTCGGTGCTCTGTGAATATCCCCTTTAGTGGAGATTTTTTTTGCTGCCCCCTGGAAAGTGCCAGCCTAGGCCTTGCCTACCCAGGACATAGTGTACTTGAAAATGAGAGAATTCTCAATGTATCCTTCCAGGTAAAATAGTTTTGTGTAAAAAAAAATTATTTTTTTCCTTTTTTAGGGTGTCACCCTAGGGGGTGGTGCCACCCGGTGCGGGCCGCACCCCAGCCCCCCCCCCAGCGAAGCTAGTGAACTCATAGTACCCATGGTTCAGGACTTCAGGGGCAGAAAAGAACAGAAAAACTGACACGTTGCAAGCCAAGAGTCCCTATCATAACCAGTGACCCGTAGCTAAATTTACCTGGATATACATAACCTTAACTTCCAGGTTTACAATAAACAACCATACAAAAAAAAAAGAGAGTCTATATTTCACCCCTTCAAATATCTAGTATCTTTTTACTGGTCATGTCACCTGCGTAGACCACTCTCTTGTGAGCCTTGGCAGTGGTTCAGGAGGTACCAGCATTTCTATAGCCTCTGGTACCTCTAACCCTAATTGACGTAAAAAGTCTCGAGCATTATACAGGTGTGTGCAGGTGTACGTTCGACCTTCTTTATTAACTAATATATACGAAAAGGGAACCCCCAACTGTATCGAAAGCCTTAGCACGTAGCCCCTCTGTAACAACACGCCACTCACGTTGTTTCATTAATGTTGAAGGGGCAAGATCCTGAAAGAAAAATATCTGATGTCCTTCATGCTCAATTTGTTGTTCCCGGACTGCCCGTAAAAAGGCCTTTCGAGTAATTTAATTTATAGATTTTTTGGGATTTTGGATATTTTAAGCATTTTTCTGTTTTATTTAAAAAGTCCAATTTTTTTTTTGATTTTTTTAAGTTTACTTATTTTTTCTGTAACAGCCCTTTTTATTATCATTCCCTGGACCTCATATGTAAATTTCAGACATTTTCGCTCAGTAGTTTCTTTGCAAACAGCGTTTCACTTTTCAATCATTCAAGCAAACTGTTTTCCTAATTTATTCACTGCCTCTTCTGCGGTGTCGGCTTTTTCCGGAGGCTTGGCTGCATATGATCGGCTCCTGCTCGGGTTTTTCCGGCGTCTTCGACGGGTTAATTCAGATGTTTTTGCGGGTTTTTGGTGTGCATTCGCCGGGTTTTCGCCAGGTTTTCGGCGGGTTTTCAGCAGCTTTTCCCTGCACTTCGACAGCCCTGTGGTGCTTGCTGAATACACCGCAGGGTGGCCGAAATGGGAAAGCCGATTTGCACCGAATTGAAGAGAACGAAAAGTCACCGAACGTGCGGTGACTTTTCGAATCTCTTTGAATAACCCTGTATAATTAACACAATACCATTTCCCCTTACTGTTGGTCCTTGATATTTTGCCTATATTTCTGATACATAATTCAAGAAATCAATGTCTGTGTTACAATCTGCCTTTATTGCAATAGGTTTGTTTTTTTCATGCATGTAATACTTTTTTTACATTATTTGGTTTTGTACCTTTACATTATCAGGGCTATTCAACAAAAGGTGAAACTCAGGAGAATTGACTGGAGAAATGAAAAATCTAGGTCAAAATAGCCACACCAGATACATTCTCCCATTTATCTCACTTTCCAAATTGGCTATTTGGTCTAGATTATTCTCTTCTCCTGCCAATTCTCCTGAGTTTCACCTTTAGTGAATAGACCTGTATGTCTACCCTTCTCTTTTTTCTGCATTCACATTTTATGTGTTTTAGAAAATAATCTGTAAAGATATATAAAATGAGAAAAGATTAGGGTTGGGGGGAAGTGGTATTTGGGAAAGAGGAACTAGGTCACTAGGAGACCTCTAACGTTTCTTGATCAGGGGTGTTGTTGAAGATAGAGCTACAACTGTTAGCCAGATGTTCAGTCCAGGAACAAGGGAGCAGGCAGGAAGTGTGGATGGAGATAAAGCCAGAGTTGGTTGCCAAATAGTCTTTCCAAGAAAAAGGAAGCAGGCAGGAAACTGGGTTGGAGACAAAGCCAAAGTTGGTAGCCAGATGGTTGGTCCATAAACAAGGGCAATCAGGTGGAGAACACAGGCGACGGGATCAGGAGCAGAGCAGGGGCAGGAAGCCAGGGAATCCAATGGATAGGACGGCAGGCAGGAAATGGAAGGATAACAGGAAGACCAGGTCACAGGTACAGGAGCATCTGAATAACCAAGAACTGAGGAGGGAGAGTGCTTGGTATTTAGAGGGAATAGTGATAGGGAAGGAGCTTCAGATGTGGAATGGCCCTCCTCAGTGTCTATTTGAGAGGCAGGGATCAAAGGTGCAGGCATAGCCGCTTCAGAGCCTTGGCACTGGCCTGGAGTAATGATGTAATCATGTTCGCTGCTGGCGTCATCCTGACAGGGCCCATTGATAGTGCAGCATCAGTTACAATGGTCGGCGTCAAACTAGTATGGGCAGGTTCGGGAGGATGACCTATGTGCATTAGTGTGAGGGTCTCGTGACTTCAAGATGGCAACCACCTGAGCACATGGTTTTCCGCAATGCAGCACTGATCGGATCTCATCATTTTGTTTTGCCTTGAGACTGACACTCAACTTTTAGTCACAGCACTGGCATGTTCTCTCTAGATCTACTCACCCTCATACCCATCCTACACCTCTCAATGTTAGAAGGCATGGTCAAAAATGAAAACAGAAAAAAAAAAAGGTTGTATGGATAGACTCGTCTACTGTAACTGGTATATCCCTTATTGAAGTACAGCAAACCCTTTAGATTCTTTCCCAGCTATCCTATCAATCTGGACCCACGTAGGCCCGGTTCTACCTTTTCTCTCCTCAGTTTATTAACCCTTCCAGAATATTTGGGGTGCTGTACTTAACCTCTTCCTCGAATCTTAGGTCACATATTTTTGGGGCTTATGTTTTATTTCATTTTTCTTTTAAGATCCTATGATCTTTTTTAACCCTTTGCTTCCCATAAAGAAACGCTTTATCTGTATCATGTCAGCTTGTCCCTTCCACTTTCATCTAAACATTTATCCCCTTTCTTACCAGATTACTGGATTTGACTGACTCTACCTAAGATTATTTAACATCTCATCACCTGGTTTGATCTGTACAACCTTTTTTGGTTTTTATTTTCCTTTTTGATAATTTTGACGGTCACCCCCTGTTTTTCATTCCCAGGGCCTTCCTACATTACGTATTGAGAACCAGACCCTTGGCATACCTCAGGTACCTGCTGTATATAGAAACCATGGTCTCCTATTTTTTAACACACAAGTAATGCATATATTATTGATACTCCATATGCAGCATGGTAAGACAACAACATGTCCGTCAGCTATATCTTCCTGGATCGTAATAATGCTATTATACCTTACACTAAAAGAACAGCGAATTCTAAAATAAAATTTTTAAAAAATTGCATATTTTAGAATACCATTTTTCTTTTCCGGAGGGACTTAATACCCCTTTAATATTTACTTCTTAGGACAGTTAAAAAAGCAGTTTAATTCCTGAAATAGAGCGTAAGCTGCTAGGGTTTAAAAATGTGTGCTTCATCTGTTGCGAGTTTCCTTTAGACTCCCGTGTAGGAATAACCATTTATATGGCAAATAAATACAGCAAATCATTTTTAAATTTGGCATGTTTATCATATTTAATGCAGCGATTCTACATTATATTAACAACCGCTAATAAGAACAAGAGGAAATAAAGATTAGTGCTTCTTATTTAATAAAGCACTTAATTAAAGCAGCAGTGGTGTTAGTTAATGGTTAGATTGCATATTATTAATGGAGTGTGTTAAATATTTAATACATTATTTTAAATTCCGCTCTTATTCTTAACTTTAAACATTCTACTGAATAATCCTCACATTATAATTATTCATACCCATCACTCAGCATTGTCTCTGCAGTGCTTTGGCAAATTGCTGATATACAGTATCTCTTGATACTCCATCATCCCAATTCAGAGTCTTCAAAAAACATGATTTCTCATGCCTTCTACTACATACACATCACTGCTTTTTGATCTAAAATTTATCCATACTACTGTTTTTGAACCTTCTTTCCATGCCTTTCCCTATTATTTTCCTGCTTCTTCCATGTATGTCTTCTCTGTTCACCATCAAAGCCTTAGCTAGCCACCTCCACAAGGTACACTTTTTAAAATGTTTTATTTTGCTGTTTTTTTTTTTTAAAATTGAAAAGTTTTTATTGATTTTTCAACAGTACAAATATAGATGATAAAGCAGTACTTCAATGAACAATCAGTACCTTTAAGAAAAACAAAAAGAAACAAAAACCAACAAACAACATACATTTGTCGCTGCTGCGATTGTCAACAATAAAATGTAACCTAACAGATATTCCATGTGTGCGCTAAATTCCACATTCCGCTTCTCAAGGACTTCACCCTGAAACCCCAATAAGATTGATATCCTACGGCTGTCCCTCGTGTAAGCCCCCCCCCGTGTATTATCCCCTCAATCTAGTTGTTAGAAATAAGATAAGTGTCCCAAATATACCAGAAAGTCCTCTTGGATGGTAAAGTTCCTGTAACTGTCTGGGACATTGCGTCTAATAAGCGGAATTCTTTTAGGCGGTCAGTAAGTAGGGTGAGGGATGGGAGGTCGGTAGACTTCCACCTAGCTGCCACCATTAGGGACGGTATGGTCAAGATGTGTGCTAGCATTTGTTTCTGGAACCTGGAATACGAATTAGGGAAGAGTTGAAGGAGCACTATCTCTGGGGTAGGATCCACCGTGATACCTAGAATCTTGGAGCTCAATGTCGCAACCTCCCTCCACCATCCCTCCAAAGGGGGGCACGTCCACCAAGTATGGTAATACGTTCCCCTTAATAACCCACATCTCCAGCATGTGGAGGAAGCCCCACTTGACATGTGGAATGTGACAAGATGTCCCCGCGCGGCCAGTCGGGACCCGGTTCAAGACTCCTCGTGGCTCCTTTTATAGGAAGAGTAGACGGAGCTCATGAGGAAGACCTCCACCTCGACTTCATGCTATCATTTCCCAGTGTTCACTCGATGCCATTCTGGCGAAACTTTTGCTGGGGTTGGTTGGGCCTCTTGAGTTGGCGTGCAATCACCAGTGAGATTCCATTCTCGCAGAAGCTGAAAACCCGTAGTAATATCATTCATGACATGAAGAGTGTTTTGTCTCCATACGAGTAGTTTGGTCAGGTATCCCCATCTATACGGCATTTTGTGTTCTCTCAAGATTGTTGTGACAGGTGTAAATTCCCGTCTTTTAGCCATGGTTGCTGCAGAAAGGTCTGGAAAGAACGAGATGGACAAGTATGGCTCAGGCAGCTTTCCTATCTTCCTGACTTCAGACATCAGCTCTTCTTTGACACGAAAGAAATGGACTCTGACTAATGCATCTCGAGGTATCGCGGAGGCCATATTTTTTGGTTTGGGAAGTCTGTGCACTCTATCCAGCTGCAAATCCTGGGCAGTCGTTGATGGGAGAAGTGACTGAAAGAGACTTGTGACGTATGCATTCAGATCCTCAGTTTTAACTGATTCTGGAATACCTCTGAGTCTTATGTTGTTTCTTCTAGAACGATCTTCCAGGTCAGCCATCTTCCGTTGCATTGATTCCTGTGTCGTTTTAAGTGATTTGTAGGCATCCACCAGTTCATTATGAGCGAGGCATAAATCATCAGTTTTCGCTTCCAGTTGGTCAGTGCGGTCACCAAGATTACGTATATCTTTGTGAAGCTCTGTCACTATAGATTTAAAATCTTCCTGTAACAAGTCCCTTAACTCCCCCAACATGGCTCTGAGTTGTTGTTCAGACGCCGGATGAGAGGTCGGTGGGGTCGCGGGAGAGGTCTCTCCAGCCGCATCGCGCTGCCTAGGGGAGCACGCACCCTGGGAGCCGCCATCTTGTGAGGCCTTCCCTTTCCGCGCTGATTCCGGGAGCTCCAAGCAGCGTTGTGCCTTCGACGGAGCCTTTGGTGGGGCCATCGCTAGTGTCCCTGAATGTTAAGGGCCTTACCCTGTGATTTTGACGGGATTCCGCAGGGTATGAGAGCCGCAGGGTTGGGATTATGCCGGCAGGTAGACGGAGCTCAGCTCACTCGCGTCCTCCTCGCATGGCTTCCGGACACGCCCTCTATTTTGCTGTTTTACCAGCAGTATACCATAATCACATGAGAAAGTTATTAGGTAGGATAGATGAGACATGTACATGCAGAGATGACTATAGACAACAAGTATATTCACTGCACAGCAGTCCATCCAAATGAAGAATATGGAGAGGAAAGGGGTGTAATAGATCTCAGGACCCCAACTCGTTTATATCTGCTAATGCAGCTCCCTAGCAGAACATCCATTCTCCCACCAGCGATCTTTAATGCATTCTCCAGCCCTTACCCGAACATTAAGAACAAGTACAATGAAAAAGTGATTATAGCACTACCCAGAAATGAAGCAGGATTCATTGCTAGGGTAAAGATAAACAGACTTTAACGAAACATATGAACCAAATATGTACAGTGCAAGGTAGGCTTGTGCACCGATTTTTTTTTTCGGTTCGATTCGGTTTGATTTTTCGGATTTTTAAACTTTTCGACTCGGCTCGTTTCGACCGATTTCTGTTTCGATTCGGTTCGGCTCGATTCGTTTTTCGTGTTTTTCGGAATATCGACCATTTTTCGTATTTTCGTGTCACTTTGCTCGTTTTTTGTATCGACTTTTCATAATTTCGGAAATTTTCGTTTTTCGGAATTGTACATGCTTTCGGAATATCGACCGTTTTTCGTATTTTTGTGTCACTTTGCTCGTTTTTTGTATCGACTTTTCGTAATTTCGGAAATTTTCATTTTTTCGGAACGTCAGTTCTCCTCGTTTCAAAGCAATAAATTTCGATTTGACACATTTCAAGTCCATTCGAAAATTCCGAAAATATTTCATTTCGGCTCGGAAAACTTTTCGGATCTGCCATTTTCGGATCTAAAAATTTTCGGAAATTCGGCCGCATCCGAAAACACGAATCGGGAAATTTCGTGAAAATTCCGAAATTCCGAAACCCGAAACGCACATCCCTAGTTCAAGGAGGGACCTGGAGACCAATGGAAGATGAAGCACTTGTGCCCATCCATCTCTTCCTCTGGTGATCCACCACCCCAACCATAACCCAATATATTGTTTGAACATGAAACAATAGTGTACCGCGTAGTTACAACTTGATCATCACACTGTCTGAATAAATTAATATGGATACAGATAGTTCAAACACACAACAGTCTGACTACCTAAAACCACTCAACTTGTCACAGCTGTTTAACCTTTCGTGTTACAGAAGTGGGGCGGGAGGAAAGGGCCTGTGTTCTGAGTTTATTTTTGCGCTCATGATGTTTTTTATAGGACCCAGACAAATTATGTAACCTTTTTGTAAGCAGACTCAGCAGATTCAAACTATATAATTTCTATGCGTATAGGTCATGTCCCATCAGAATACTATAACAAAAAGTGTCCAAATTCTTTAAATTTCCATTCAGATTTTAATTATTTACAGCGTGTAAAATAATTTTATCACATTTTATCATCCAATCCTTTGTGGTTATATATTCTATGGGGCACTCCTGTTAATTAGAAAATTTAAATGAAAACCTAGTTAATTTTTCTGAGAAAGCATGCAATTTTAACTAAAACTGATGGCTAAATGACAATCTTCACGCAAACGTTTGTGCAGGTGCAAAAAAGCAGTAACGCGTGGGGTAAAATCATTTGCGCGAATCCCGTATTACATAGTCAGCGCAACAACCGCGCGCAATCGTCTACCACGGGTGAACCTGCACGAGCTTACTGTACTGCGCGCCTCCTATAGTTAACATTGTGAGCACAAATGCGAATGTGCGCTGGTACGAGGATGATATTACAATCTATTTGCAGTAATTACCGCATAGCCTTTGAGCGCATAATTTTAGCATCTCCTAAAAGCTGGTGCTAACAGCATATCTGAACAACCTGGCTAACCCAAAAAAAACCAGCCCATAAAGAGTAATGCAGCAACAATATAATGGATGATGGCAGATGTATGTGTATTATTACTGTAGCATATGTGCTCATTTTGCATCAGACGCAGAACCCGTCTCCGATGCCTCTGGCAGACGCAATTCAGTTGCATTTGATAGGTGTGTTTCTTCATTTTGATTGGCTGAATGGGTGCAAAAAACTGCGCTCGCAAAGATTTTTGCGCGAGACGGCACTGCGCATGCATTTGTGCGTGTCCTGCTTGCGCGCGCAATTGCGGAAGAAAAAAGCCACGAGGATTGTAATTCCAGCGGTGATTTGCGCGTGCAAACGTTTAACGCTTGGCGTAAAGATTTTCGCTTTGTGCAAGGCTTTTTGCGTGAAGAATGTAATATAGCCCTGAATGTTTTGCTTGTATTTTGGCACATTGTGCTTTATGAATAATATGACTATGTATAAAACACTGACCTTCCTCCCAGCCTGGGAAAAGGAGAAGGTGAGTAACGACAGTGGTATTGCTCCTTGTATACTTGACAAATGGGCAATGCCATTGCTTTGGAAAAAAGCCTTAGGAATGCATTGATACCACTTTTTTAAGACCGAATACAAGTAAGATACATTTTTTCAGGTATTCACCAATGCAGAGTACCGATACTTTTATTTAATGCCATGTGACCGCTTTCCAATAAATAATTTTTACTGAATGCCTGTCCAGTTTATGTTAATATTGAAATGTATGGCCAGACACCCCATTTACCCACTGTACAAGCCTGCACACAACCTGATCACACACCCCAGACCTCACCTCAGACACATGTATACCCCATACAGACCTCAGATAGATGTATACCCACACAGACCTCACTGTATACCCACACAGACCTCACTGCTAGTGGAATGCATTAATATCATTCCGCTAGCATTCGGGGGCAGGTATCGGGGGTGATATCGGGGGCACGAGTACAAAATATTAATGCTAATGCCAGTATCGGCACCAATACCGATACTAGTATTGGTATTGGTGCATCCCTAAAAAAACAAACTAATGGCTCTATTACAGTCTACACGCAAATGTTAATGTGCACCTGCGTGAGCATTAACGTTTGCCGCCGTATTTACCGCATATTACAATCCAAATGCAAACTGGTTAAAAAACCCGTTTGCAGGGGGGGTGGCCGGCTGCTGAAGAGAGAGGACACGTGTCTCAGGAGCTCCGACCCGTCTCTCTCTCTCAGGGTTCCCTTGCTGTTTTTACCCACAGATTTTTGTACCACAGGACCCGGAGCAGCTAGCCATCGGAGCCAGATGTCCGGGGCCCGTTCTGTCCCCCCCGGACCAGAGAGAGCCGATATGCGGCAGGCATGTGGTGCCAGTGGCCATATTGAGGCCTACCTTCAGGCTGCATCGTGGCCTGTGAGTAGGAGAACCTGTTAAGCAAAGCGGTACCTTTACAGACCCCATCACCCCAGCTGACCTGGTGGAAGGAGCAGATGGACGACATGTGCGGTGGCAGGCGGGTGCCCTGTCGCTTCCCGCGCCATCCAGCCTGGAAGCGGCATTCATGACACTTGAGGGCCTACTGTTGGAGGAGGAGGATGAGAGCCCGTTGACACTGAGTGCCATGCGGTGCTTCACGGTGGCCCTGAGGAGCTGCAGAAGCGCAGGTACCCTGAGCGACACTGCGCCTGAGGAGAACCGGATGGAGACAGAAGACCCGGGTGGTGAGAGCGTGGTGAGAGCGTGGAGGAGTCTGCAGATCCACGGTCGGTAGTGTCACTACCTCCTGGACCTGTGGTGGCTGAGCTGAGCCTGGTTGAGGCTTGTCACGCGGCTGTAACAGAAGGCTACGACGCGGTCGATGTCCCGAATGGGACGCTGACTCTGCTACCCATACCTGGCTGTACGCAAGTTGATCATGAAGAGGGTTGGAGGGAGGTCCCTCTCTTGCTGGGAGCTGGGTCGATTTTCAGCTTTGGGGAGACGCTGGCCCACCGGAGCGCAGAAACGGCGGTTGCAGTGGAGAAGAATGGCGGTTACCCCCTAGGGTTGTCTGAAGTGGCGGGGCTTCTACTAGAAGACGTGCTGCCCTCTGGTGTGGCACTGGTGGTCCTTTGGCTTTGCGGGGAGACCCCTGTCGTAGCTGATGGAACCCGACGGGCCTTGGAAGCTGTGACTGTCCCTGACGGAGGCGTACGCCGGGTGTTCTGGCTTGATACAGGCTGAGGCTGCTTTTCTGATGCTCTTTGCCTTCTCCGAAGCCATGCCTTTTGAGATTCCCAGTGCCCCTCCCATGTTGTTTATTTTGTGACCCCTCAATGGTTCCTCTTATTACGCCTCCTTACCTATGACTCTTTGCTACCCCTTGGGACTTGCCCCGGGGCTTTTGAGACCCTTATGAGAACTTTGTACAGATGACTTTTGCAAATCTCTGTATGAGATCTACCCCCCAGCCCCCCATTCTGGGACACTGTTGTTATTATCTGAGGACTTCTGATTTATTTAGATGTACCCTAAGGACTTATTTTTCTTTTGCGTCTAGACGTGGCTGTCTTCTTGAGGATTTAAGGCTGATTCTGATAGTACTTCTGACTTATTCTTGGTTTAGACTCTTTCCTTTCCCCCCATTATCTTAGTTGGTATGTTAGATACTCGTTCTGCTGGAGATGGTGTATCCATTCCCCCTCCCCTCTTTTTTTTGGCAATACTGGGTTGCCTGAGGTGCACCACCATGACTTTGCGTTATGACTGGCCCTTAGGATCCCGGGCCTCGTGACATTGTACCTCCATGTCCCCCCCTCGGGAGTGTGCCAGGAGCGTCACGGAGATGGCCTTTACCATTCCCCACACCCCCCTTTTTTTTTTCTTCCTTTATACGGTTATTTGGGTCACCATCTTTTTGGCAGCGTTGTGTATATAATCCCTTCTTCCCTATTATCCCACACCCACCCTTATTTTCTGAGATACTTTTATCTACATACAGTATGTCTATGTTGATGGATCTTTTGTGTCATATGTATTACATGTGTAAGTTTTACTGGCCCTGCGAGGCCACTTTGGTTGCTACTATGTGTTTCTGCTTACAAAATAAAAACCTTGAAAATTAAAAATTTTAAAAAAAAAAACGTTTGCTACCTTGCGCTCCTCTGCGTGAGGTTACTGTACTTTGCGCTCCCCATGTTAAGTATAGGGAGCGCAAAGTGTTAATCAGTGCTGGATTAGAAAGTCCCAGCGCTGATTAACGCCTGGCTCTGGTCAGCGAAAAGCTAACCAGAGCCAGGACTCGGTGTTAACAGATTCCACTTCGGCAGAATCCGTTAACACCAGTCTTAAAAAATAAAAAACTAATCACATACTCACCCTCTGTCCCGCGGCGAGGACCGCAGCTCTGTCTGCCTCCTCCGGCCCCCGGGAGCAGGGAAAGACTGGGGGAAAAGGTCCCCCCAGTCTCACCCTGCGTATCACTACACCGACTGGCCGGATCTCACGAGGCGAGATCCGGCTGGTCACGTGACCGGCAGGGAGGAACTCAATGGAGTCCTATGGACTCCAGCGAGTGGATGCTTGCGGCTGCGCTCAGCGCTGCTGCGAGCATCCCAGAATTGTACGCTCGGAAACAATGCAGGCAACATTTTTTGCACCTGCATTGTAATCCAGCGTTAAAAAGCGAGTGCAAGGGGGAAATTGCAGACACAGTTTTCCTCCCTTGCGCCCGCGTTTTAACGCGACGAGTGTAATAGAGCCCTTAGTTTTTGTTTTCCTTATTCTTGTAGATTACATATGGTCATATTTGTAACATTGGAAAGACCAGACTTTGACCTTTCCTAGGACACCTCACTAGACCTTGGGCCATATTACAAACTTCGCGCTATAAGGGGGACGCTAAGGAGAAAAACCTGCGCCTGCAGGTTTCTCCTTAGCGTCCCCATTTTAGCGTGATATTACAGTGCAGGTGCTAATCCAGCAGCCTGCACTGTAACCCGGTGCTAAGCCTCGGGGTGCTCGGGGCAGCGCTAAGCATTGAGTTGCTGCCATGTGATTGGCTGATTAGCAATTTGTGTTAACAAGTAATTGAACAGATGTACCTAATCAAGTGGCTGGTATGTGTATGCCCACCTACCGGAAGAGTCAAAAAGATTTCACACTTACATTGTTTTCAGCTTTCAGCATAATCCAATATATGTGATCTGCAGGAGCCCAACATAGCGTAAACTAAATTAGTTTTTTATTTTTCTGGAGCAATGCCAAGGATTTTCCTTGATGACAAATGAAATTCATTAACATTTTGTCTCTATGTTCCAGAATTACAATTTGGGTAATGGAAAATAGTTTCCCATAAAACCACTGGGTCCTGACAGGGGATTTATGGCTAACCACTTGGTAGTGAAGAGGTTAAGGAAGAGTTGATTGCTTGAACCAGTAACTCCATGATGCCTCTCCTTACTTCGGGGGTCAGAAGGGATTTTCTGCGTAGAGTGTCCCTTTAACGGACATTGCTCTTTAATATTAAATATTAAACTAAGCATGGTATTCTATATACCAGGAGTACAGTTAATGCTTTAATTATGTTATGGCCCAAAATTCATTGCTAAATCCACAATTTCCTATATACAGTTGTGTTCAAAATTATTCAACCCCCACTGAAATTGAGTGTTTTGGCCAGTTTGACATTGATTTTGATCATTCAGTCATCTTGCTTACAATTAAATCAAAGAGGCACGTGTAGGTCAGACAAATATAACATAACATTTATAATGAAATAACCACAAATGTCTTTTCTGTGCTCACATCATTATCAGTTTTATTCAACCCCCAAGTGACATTCAATCTTAGTACTTAGTACAACATCCTTTTACAGTTATAACAGCTTTTAAACGTGAAGCATAGCTTGACACAAGTGCCTTGCAGCGATCTACGGGTATCTTCGCCCATTCGTCATGGGCAAAAGCCACCAGTTCAGTCACATTCTTAGGCTTGCACACTGCAACTGCTTTCTTTAAGTCCCACCAGAGCTTCTCAATCGGATTTAAGTCAGGTGACTGCGATGGCCACTCCAAAATGTTCCAGCCTTTAATCTGCAACCATGCTCTAGTGGACTTGGAGGTATGCTTGGGATCATTGTCCTGTTGAAAGGTCCAACGTCTCCCAAGCCTCAGGTTTGTGACGGACTGCATCACATTGTCATCCAATATCTCCTGGTACTGAAGAGAATTCATGGTACCTTGCACACGCTGAAGCTTCCCTGTACCTGCAGAAGCAAAACAGCCCCAAAGCATGATTGACCCCCCGCCATGCTTCACAGTAGGCAAGGTGTTCTTTTCTTCATAGGCCTTGTTCTTCCTCCTCCAAACATAGCGTTGATCCATGGGCCCAAACAGTTCTAATTTTGTTTAATCAGTCCACAGAACACTATCCCAAAACTTCTGTGGTTTGTCCACATGACTTTTGGCATACTGCAGTCGACTCTTCTTATTCTTTAGAGACAGCAAAGGGGTGCGCCTGGGAGTTCTGGCATGGAGGCCTTCATTACGCAGTGTGCGCCGTATTGTCTGAGCTGAAACTTCAGTACCCACATCTGACAAATCTTTTCTCCATTCCTCAGCAGTCACACGGGGACTTTTCTCCACTCTACGCTTCAGGTAGCGCACAGCAGTCGAAGTCAGCATCTTCTTTCTGCCACGACCAGGTAGCGTTTCAACAGTGCCCTTTGCCTTGAATTTGCAAATGATTCCTATGGTTCCTCTTGGTATGTTTAACATCTTTGCAATCTTCTTATAGCCATTGCCCTTCCTGTGAAGAGTAATCACCTCTTCTCTTGTCTTCCTGGACCATTCTCTTGACTTCACCATGTTTGTAACCACACCAGTAAATGTCTAGAAGGAGCTGAGTATCACAGTCATTTTAAAGCTGCCTAATTGGTGCTTATTATGCTTTATTGCTGCTCCGTGACATCCACAGGTGTTTTCAATACCTGATTGAAAACACTTGAATGAACCTCTGTTCTTCAGAGTGGTAGTCTTTAAGGGGTTGAATAATTGTGTCAATGAAGAATTCACAAAAGAAACATTTACTACTGTATTACAAAACCAATTGATGTCATTTTAGTTGCATATGGTTCTTTAAAAAGTCCTTGTAGGATTTCATTCTGAATACAATTACAAATGTACACTAAATTCCCTAAAACCCTTTACAGCATTGGGGGTTGAATAATTTTGAACACAACTGTACAAAATTATGAAATTAAAAACCCACAGCCATTCTATCTTGAATGTCATAAGAGACCCATTGATGTTAAAATAAAGTAATTCTCTACCCTTGCATTATTTCAGTGATCACATGTGATTAAATGCTTCGAAAGGACATTGTAATTGGTTTTGGACTGTAACGAAATCAATACTGGATGGTAAAAGAGGCTTTTTCTTAATTCACATCCATTATTTATTTCCTACTTTTAGCTAGTTATTCCTATTTAAAAGCAGGGTCCGCTGACTTCCCTCCCTGACCTAAAAACATGCACTTTACTTGCTAACTATGACTCTGCCTGGCACACTGTGATGAATGATACAGTCTGCTATTCTAAAACCATGTAAAATCATGCCCAGCTAATTTTTCATAACTTCCCCATACCACATCAATTTGCCCTGCTATTTCCTATTGCTGGTAATTAAATTTTTGCATGCAATGCTGTCAATAGAGACATTGTCACAAGGTGATATGTTGTGGAACCTCCTTCAGAGTGATTAGCCTGTACGAGGCAGACAATACTGATAGACGACATAACGGTCAGGCTAACTAATGGCCGTAGCACCAGGTGAAAGTTTGAATACCAGTGGATGATCCAGAAGGGGTAGTCGAGAAGACCTAGAGGTCAAAAGGCAGGCGACAAGTTGCATAATCGGTGCGCCATGCATCGGTCAGAGGCAGGCAGTAATCAATAAGTGTAATCCGATGAGACGTTCCGTGGTCAATGAGGTAGGCAGCAAGCAAGGATAGTCAGTAGGCAAGCAGGAGAAGCGACTGCCCTGGAATCTAATGCTAAAATGGGGACACTACAGGGAAAGCTGCAGGCGTAGGTTTTTCCCCGTTAGCGTCTCCATTTTAGCGTTAACAATGCAATCTAGCCCCATGTTGGCTGGTTTGTCATTGATAGAAGATGTCTTCGCAGACATAGTAATGAATGTTGATGGCTGGATAGAAGCTACGGACAGGCCAGCCATCAGAAATTTTGGGGCCCCTTACTGACCCTCAAAATGGGCCCCCCCCATGATCCTCTCATCCCATAGGAAATCAATATTTACTGTGAATCGTCATATTACAGAGTGTTAGTCCCAATCTCTTAAAATCACCCATATTGCTCGCACAACAGCACATTTAAAAAAGTATCTATCTGGCTCAAATAATTTAAGACAGTATGAAATTCAAATTGTGATTAAAAAATAATACCAAGATCATATTACAGAGTGTTGCTCCCAATACCTTAAAAATCACATAAAATGTGCATTAGTACAAACAATGTAGCACATATCAGAGCACCACAGCAATAGAACTCACAGTAATGTGCACTGTGAGCATAGCAGAGCACTACAGCAATAGAACTCACAGTAATGTGCACTGTGAGCATATCAGAGCACTACAGCAATAGAACTCTCACGGTAAAGGCAGGGACTATGAACGTACACAGAATCCAAAGCAAAGGACCTCTAATGGTAAAGGCAGGGAATATGAACGTACACAGAATCCACAGCAATATACCTCTAATGGTAAAGGCAGGGAGTATGAATATACACAGAATCCACAGCAATAGACCTCTAATGGAAAAGGCAGGGAGTATGAACGTACACAGAATCCACAGCAATAGACCTCTAATGGTAAAGGCAGGGAGTATGAATGTACACAGAATCCACAGCAATAGACGTTTGACGGTATAGGCAGGGCGTCTATCCTTTATCATGTCCATCTCCCCACCTCCCTTTTCAGTTCATTTCACCCCCTCCTCCTCTTTTCATGTCACCCCCTCCTCCTCTATTCATATCACCCCCTCCTCCTCTGTTCATTTCACCCCCTCCTCCTCTTTTCATTTCACCCCCTCCTCCTTTCATTTCACCCCCCTGCTCATCATTTCACCCCTCCTTCTCTTTTCATTTCATCCCCTCCTCCTCTTTTCATTTCATCCCCTCCTCCTCTTTACATTTCACCCCCTCCTCTTCATTTCACCCCCCTCCTCCTCTTTTCATTTCACCTCCTCCTCCTTTCATTTCACCCCCTGCTCTTCATTTCACCCCTCCTCCTCTTTTCATTTCATCCCCCTCCTCCTCTTTTCATTTCACCCCTCCTCCTCTTTTCATTTCATCCCCTCCTCCTCTTTTCATTTCATCCCCTCCTCCTCTTTTCATTTCATCCCCTCCTCCTCTTTACATTTCACCCCCTCCTCTTCATTTCACCACGCTCCTCCTCTTTTCATTTCACACCCTCCTCCTTTCATTTCACCCCCTGCTCTTCATTTCACCCCTCCTCCTCTTTTCATTTCATCCCCTCCTCCTCTTTTCATTTCACCCCCTCCTCCTTTCATTTCACCCCCTGCTCTTCATTTCACCCCTCCTCCTCTTTTCATTTCATCCCCTCCTCCTCTTTTCATTTCATCCCCTCCTCCTCTTTTCATTTCATCCCCTCCTCCTTTTTACATTTCACCCCCTCCTCTTCATTTCACCCCCTCCTCCTCTTTTCATTTCATCCTCCCTCATCCTCTTTTCATTTCACCCCTTCCTCTTTTCATTTCACCCCCTCCTCCTCTTTTCATTTCACCACGCTCCTCCTCTTTTCATTTCACACCCTCCTCCTTTCATTTCACCCCCTGCTCTTCATTTCACCCCTCCTCCTCTTTTCATTTCATCCCCTCCTCCTCTTTTCATTTCACCCCCTCCTCCTTTCATTTCACCCCCTGCTCTTCATTTCACCCCTCCTCCTCTTTTCATTTCATCCCCTCCTCCTCTTTTCATTTTATCCCCTCCTCTTTTCATTTCATCCCCTCCTCCTTTTTACATTTCACCCCCCTCCTCTTCATTTCACCCCCTCCTCCTCTTTTCATTTCATCCTCCCTCATCCTCTTTTCATTTCACCCCTTCCTCTTTTCATTTCACCCCCTCCTCCTCTTTTCATTTCACCCCCTCCTCTGCTTTTCATTTCACCCCTCCTCCTCTTTTCATTTCACCCCCTCCTCCTCTTTTCATTTCACCCCCTCCTCTGCTTTTCATTTCACCCCCTCCTCCTCTTTTCATTTCACCTCCTCCTCCTCTTTTCATTTCACCCCCTCGTCCTCCTCTTTTCATTTCACCCCCTCCTCCTTTTTTCATGTCACCCCCTCCTCCTCTTTTCATTTCACCCCACCTCCTCTTTCCATGTCACCCCTCCTCCTCTTTTCATTTCATCCTCCCTCATCCTCTTTTCATTTCACCCCTTCCTCTTTTCATTTCACCCACCTCATCTTTTCATTTCACCCCCTCCTCTTTTCATTTCACCCCCCTCCTCTTTTCATTTCACCCCCTCCTCTGGTTTCTTTTCACCCCCTCCTCCTCCTCTGGTTTCATTTCACACACCCCCCTCCTCTGGTTTCATTTCACCCCCCTCCTCTGGTTTCTTTTCACCCCCCTCCTCCTCTGGTTTCATTTCACACACCCCCCTCCTCTGGTTTCATTTCACACCCGCCCTCCTCTGGTTTCATTTCACACACCCCCCTCCTCTGGTTTCATTTCAACCCCCCTCCGTTACCCCCCCTTTTTCATCCACCCTGTTTAATTACTTTCCTTGGTCCTGTCATTGCAGGTGCTCTCCTCCACTCTCCTCCACGTGCATCATTAGCGCTGGGTGGAAGTGACCTTCCTGATCACTTCCTCCAAGCGCCCAGAGTACACAGGAGGAAGCCAGTCAGCCAGGAGTTGGGTGGAGCATGGGCTACAGGCCTCTGGCGAGCTCTCTCTGACATCATCAGAGGGGGCCCGCCGGCGGCCATATTGGAGTCCCTGCTCCCCGGTGGCTGGGCCCATGTAGGCCGCAGTACCTCCTCTGAGGCCTGCGGCCTAAAGTTAAAATAGTTTCCGCCGATGGCAGCCCCCCTCCCCTCCGGGCCCCTTACAGAAACATGGGCTGTAATGCCCTGATGGCGGCCCTGGCTATGGAGCTGTTCTTGAAGTTATATGATGGATTCTATGCGTTTGGCATCACTATAGCCTGGGCCGTGCAACACCTTTAAGACCATGGTTTCTCTGACAGCAGCTACACACTTGTTTTGGACTGACCTCAATGTTTTGACACCAGTTCCCTCAAGGATCCAGGGTGAACTACCCTATTAAACCCTTTTTTAAGATCTAATTTCCTTTCCTAATTTCTCTAAATAGATTCTCAACCGTTTTCTTTAACAACACTTTGTAGTAATATGATTAGCAGGACATTAGTCCCATTTTTTTTTTTTTTTTTTTACTTTGTCTATGCTTCTTACCTCAGCTATTCTATATCATGATTGTTGTGCTATCCTTAAGTAGCGCTGTGTTTAAATTTGTCCTTCTAAATTGAAACAATATTGCCACTAGAGGGAGACAGAGCATATATGCTAGAAGGACTGTGCTGGACTAAAAGGACTCTATCTCCCAGAAATCCTTGGGGAGAAAAAGGGAAGTGAGCGTGCTGACGCCAGGAAGGAGAATCAGAGCATTGTGTGGTGAGAACGAACAGAGCAGCGTGTGGAGTGAGACGTATGAGAGACACTGTCCGGAATCAAAACCAGGTTGGAGCATGTATGATCGGCGTTATCCAGTGCTGGAGATCGGGGAAAGAGTGTGCATCATCTTATACTACATTCCACTGAGCAGTTCTGGTGACAAACGTGTTCCAAGAGGACCACGAGTACGGAGGCCAGGGACGGAGTGCAGGCAGCAGATTGTTTCCTGGCTGCGGAGATTCGGCATCGGGAGAGTGGATTTCGTTGGCACCGGGTTCCAGTCGGCAGAGAGCGAGATCTTCTGGTCGAGTCATCAGTTCGGGACAAGTTGTTCACCGAATGGGTGAGAGGCCTCAAGGCCTATAGCTTCCATAACAGTGCGCACTTATCTGATTGCTTCAAATTACAGGGCCCCAACGTTGACTAGTCGAAGATAGTTTTGTTCATTCACTGGTCAGTGAGTCTAGTACCCGGGTACCCTAGGACATCAATTAATGAGCCTTTTTGAGTGGGACTTAAACCCGCGAACTGAGGGGTATTAACTGTTTCTTTTCTGCCGCGTGTATCCGCGTTTCGTATCATGCCATTCATTTCGCCTGATCGACTTCATGCTTAAAGTTTAAGTGTATTTCTTTGCCATTTATTGCTTCAGTAAAATATATCTTAGAAAATCCACAATGGTCTGCTGGTGTACAGTAAATTGTTAGTGCGGTGAGACTATCCTGGGTTTAATTCGGCGGCTCCTCCGGGGGTGAGTGCTACACGTGGGGGCTCGCCCGGGATATCTGTCTCAGAATATACCGCAATTAACGGGTTAACATGGATTCAGACACAGCCGCAGAGTGTTGTAAGGAACAGAATGGCCAACTAGGGTTAAGTGTAGTCATGGACATTCACGCAGACACTTGGGCCGAAGACCAGATTTGCCAGGCTGTGGCCGCGCTGGCACCTGATCAAGGGTTTTATGGACATTAAAGCGAACCCAGAGACTTCTCACACATATGTTCTTTTTTAGTGGAGAAAGGGTGTTCCAGTGTGTTTTCAGGGCACGAGTATGCAACTGGCCGACGATGTGGAAGTTCGTCTGATTCAGCCAAGTAAACCACGTGATAATTCCACGAATGTTCCTGTGTCTAGCCCGCTGGCCATGGTCGGGCCGGAGTTCATTGCTGCTATTGTATCTAAATGTCAGGGGACAAATCCTCCTTACACTAACTTTTGGGTACTGAAGGTTAAGGAATTTCTCAGGAAACGCGCCAACTCCGTCAGGGGGAGAAACTTTCGAGGAATGGGTGGAACAGGCGACGCAGGCTATAGATGAGTGGGACGTCCCTGAAGCGCAGAAGAAATAGAGAATTACTGAGAGCTTGAAAGGACCCGCTTCAGATACTGTCAGAAACCTGAAACTGAGTAAGCAAGACTGTACTGCCTTAGATTATCTAAACATATTACAGGAAGTCTTCGGGCGGACAGAAAAGGCTGCTGAGCTCATGTACCAGTACGAACACACCTACCAGCGAAAGGTGAGAAGATGACAGACTATATGAGGCGTCTGGATAAGATACTGCACCACATACTTCTCAAGAAAGGGGCCGACCCTAATACGATAGACCAAATCAGAATCCAGCAGATATTAAGGGGCGCTCAACCGCTAGACCTGGTGATGTTACAGCTGAAAACTTGAGAAGGAAACAGAGAGTTGAAATACCTAGAACTGATTCGAGCTGTTAGAGAAGAAGAGCCTCTTCTGGAAGAGAAATTTTTAAGAAGGGGAGAAAAGGCCTATGCCCAACCTGTGAGATATAACGAATGTTCACCAGCTAAGGATGATTCGTTAGATGCCTATGAGTCCGAAGTCGACAAACAAGAGCAGTTTGCTGTCCTTATGCCTTCAGAGAGTTCTACCAAAGAGTTAACTATTCAGACTTATGGTGAGATACAAAAGACTGTTAAGAAAGTGCAAGAAGCTCAAGCTGAGTTGGAACAGGCACACAAGGATTATGCCGGGTAATCTTGAAGGTGGCGGAGACACAGACTAATATGCATAAGTTCCTCACAGATATACGGACAACAGGAGTTGCTGTGGCCTCTGGCAGGGGAAAATTAAACAAATCATCTGGAGAAAACGCGCCTCCGTCTTCGAAGAAAAGATGCTTTGGCTGCAGAGAAATGGGTCATTTCAGGGCACAGTGCACAAAATGAAGGTCAGAAAAGAGAACGGTCGAAGAGCTCTTAACCCCTTAAGGACGGGAGTAATTTTACAAGTTTGGAACACTTTTGAACACTTCTAAAAGTAGAATTTCAGCTATTCGCTGTTCAACCATAATTTACCTCTTACATATTAAGTGTACCCACCCTTATTATATATCATTTTGTTCAGGAGAAATAGGGCTTTCATTTTCCATTAAAGATTCATACTATAATATATTTTATATATAAAACAAAACCTAAAAACTATGAGAAAAAAGGAAATTTTGCTATTTTCAAAGTTCTCCATTGTATTTTTAGTGTGAATGACATTGTACGCTTAGCATTAAATGAAATAAAATACATATATTTCTGTTCGGCAATGTCTTACGCGTTCAACGGTACCCCCCATGTAGAGGTTTTATGAGGTTTTGAAAAGTTACCGGGTCAAATATAGAGTTTGCCCATTTCACGTTTTACAACTTGAAATTTACCAGATTGGTTTCCTGGCCCTATGTTGACTTTGAGAGGTTATGGCAGCCCAGGAATGAAAGTACCCCAACATGTCATACCATTTTGAAAAGTAGACAACCCAGGCTATTCCAAATGGTGTACGTTTCGTTTTTTTATAGTAGTCACTTAGTCACAAACTTGGTCTTCATGTTTGTGTTTTACATTTTTCACACAACAAAATGTTATTTACTGATGATATCATGCTCCCTCGACATTTTACTGGCCTAAAAAAATCGTATTTCTGGTCGGTAATGTCTTACGAGTTCAACGGTACCCCCCATGTAGAGGTTTTATGACGTTTTGTAAAGTTACAGGGTCAAATATAGAGTTTGCCCATTTCACGTTTTACAACTTGAAATTTGCCAGATTGTCTTCCTGGCCCTATGTTGACTTTGAGAGGTTATGGCAGCCCAGGAATGAAAGTACCCCAACATGTCATACCATTTTGAAAAGTAGACAACCCAGGCTATTCCAAATGGTGTACGTTTCGTTTTTTTATAGTAGTCACTTAGTCACAAACTTGGTCTTCATGTTTGTGTTTTGCATTTTTCACACAAAAACTGTTATTTTACTGATGATATCATGCTCCCTCGACATTTTACTGGCCTAAAAAACTCATATTTCTGGACGGCAATGTCTTACGAGTTCAACGGTATCCCCCATGTAGAGGTTTTATGAGGTTTTGGAAAGTTACAGGGTCAAATATAGAGTTTGCCCATTTCATAACTTGAAATTTGCCAGATTGTTTTCCTGGCCCTATGTTGACTTTGAGAGGTTATGGCAGCCCAGGTATGAAAGTACCCCAACATGTCATACCATTTTGAAAAGTAGACAACCCAGGCTATTCCAAATGGTGTACGTTTAGTTTTTTTATATTAGTCACTTAGTCGCAAACTTGGTCTTCATGATTGTGTTTTGCATTTTTTACACAAAAACTGTTATTTTGCTGCTGATATCATGCTCAGTCAACCTTATACTGGCTTACAACATTGATATTTGTGGTCGGCAATGTGTTACGAGTTCAACGGTACCCTCCATTTAGCATTTTTATTTTGCTTTTTGGAAAGTTACACGATCAAATGTAGAGTTTGCCAGATTGGTTTTCTGGGCCTAGGTTGAATTTGAGAGGGTATGGCAGCCCAGGTATGAGAAGTACCCCATCATGGCATATCATTTTGAGAAGTAGACAACCCAGAGTGTTGAAAATGGGGTATGTCAAGTTTTGTATATGTCACGGTTCCCAGATCCCACCACGCAGTACTTAACACCCCACACTCCACAGAGCCCAGAAGCTACCAACAGAGTAGCCGTGAAAGATCTCTAACTGTCTGGTCCTTAGAATTGGCCAGGTAAACTAGCTAGACAGAAAGGGTTAACAACACAGGGAGTAGTCAGCCGAGCCAGAATCAGGAATACAGAGTTCAGAATGGTCAAATGGAATAGCCGGGTCGATATCAGAGCAGTGGCGTAGTACAAGAAAATGGTCTAGGGCAACAGAAGGCAGAATAGTCAGAAACAAGCAGAGGTCAATAATGGGTTAATTCAATATAGCAGTCAGGTACAAGGAGCTCAGGTATGGATAACCACGATCTGGCAACTGCTGAGAATACACTGAGGGTTTTTAAAGACCTTCACCAGGCCACGCCCCCCACTCAAGCCGCGCCTCATGCAACCACCTCCCTGCCTGTCTCCATTTAAACCGGGCATTGGTCAGCGAGCAGCATCAGACATGTTGCCCTCAAGCACACAGGTAGGGCTGGAAGCTCCCAACGTTACAGTATAGTAGCCACTTAGTCTTCATGTTTGTGTTTTGCATTTGTTTTACACAAAAACTGTTATTTTGCTGCTAATATCCTGCTCAGTCCACCTTTTACTGGCCTATAACATTGATATTTGTGTTCGGCAATGTGTTACTAGTTCAACGGTACCCCCATGTTGCGCTTTTATTTTGCTCTTTGGAAAGTTACACGGTCAAATGTAGAGTTTGCCAGATTGGTTTGCTGGGCCTAGGTTGAATTTGAGAGGGTATGGCAGCCCAGGTATGAAAAGTACCCCATCATGGCATATCATTTTGAGAAGTAGACAACCCAGAGTGTTGAAAATGGGGTATGTCCAGTTCTGTATAGTAGCCACTTAGTCACAAACCCTGGCCACACTTAGTCTTCATGATTGTGTTTTGCATTTGTTTCACACGAAAACTGTTATTTTGCTGCTAATATCATGCTCAGCCAACCTTTTACTGGCCTACGACATTGATATTTGTGTTCAGCAATGTGTTACGAATTCAACGGTACCCCCATGTTGCATTTGTTTTTGCTTTTTGGAAAGTTACACGGTCAAATGTAGAGTTTGCCCATTTCAGGTTTTACAATTTGAAATTTGCCAGATTGGTTTGCTGGGCCTAGGTTGAATTTGAGAGGGTATGGCAGCCCAGGTATGAAAAGTACCCCATCACGGCATATCATTTTGAGAAGTAGACAACCCAGAGTGTTGAAAATGGGGTATGTCCAGTTTTGTATAGTAGCCACTTAGTCACAAACCCTGGCCACACTTAGTCTTCATGTTTGTGTTTTGCATTTGTTTTACACAAAAACTGTTATTTTGCTGCTAATATCATGCTCAGTCAACCTTTTACTGGCCTACAACATTGATATTTGTGGTCGGCAATGTGTTACGAGTTCAACGGTACCCACATGTTGCATTTTTATTTTGCTTTTTGGAAAGTTATACGGTCAAATGTAGAGTTTGCCAGATTGGTTTGCTGGGCCTAGGTTGAATTTGAGGGGGTATGGCAGCCCAGGTATGAAAAGTACCCCATCATGGCATATCATTTTGAGAAGTAGACAACCCAGAGTGTTGAAAATGGGGTATGTCCAGTTTTGTATAGTAGCCACTTAGTCACAAACCCTGGCCACACTTAGTCTTCATGATTGTGTTTTGCATTTGTTTTACACGAAAACTGTTATTTTGCTGCTAATATCATGCTCAGTCCACCTTTTACTGGCTTACGACATTGATATTTGTGTTCGGCAATGTGTTATGAATTAAACGGTACCCCCATGTTGCATTTTTATTTGCTTTTTGGAAAGTTACACGGTCAAATGTAGAGTTTGCCCATTTCAGGTTTTACAACTTGAAATTTGCCAGATTGGTTTGCTGGGCCTAGATTGAATTTGAGAGGGTATGGCAGCCCAGGTATGAAAAGTACCCCATCATGGCATATCATTTTGAGAAGTAGACAACCCAGAGTGTTGAAAATGGGGTATGTCCAGTTTTGTACAGTAGCCACTTAGTCACAAACCCTGGCCACACTTAGTCTTCATGATTGTGTTTTGCATTTGTTTTACACGAAAACTGTTATTTTGCTGCTAATATAATGCTCAGTCAACCTTTTACTGGCCTACGACATTGATATTTGTGTTCGGCAATGTGTTACGAATTCAACGGTACCCCCATGTTGCATTTTTATTTCGTTTTTTGGTAATTTGACAAGTGATTTTCAGGATTTATGTCGACTTTGAGAGAACATGGCACGCCAAGAAAGAATATTGCTCCAAAGATGACGTGCCAATGATTCTAAATTAGTATTTTGAGTTGTTTGGTGCAGCCACTTTAGAATAGCTGGGCTTAACGTAAACAGGGACAGGCCAAATTCAGGGGATTCCAGAAGTCAGAGTAGTCGTTATAACAAGCCAATGAGTCGGTACAGGCAGCAAACAAAGAGTAGTCGGTATAACAAGCCAATGAGTCGGTACAGGCAGCAAACAAAGAGTAGTCTGTATAACAAGCCAATGAGTCGGTACAGGCAGCAAAGGGTAATCGGGACAAAGCAGAAAAGGGGATTTAGTAATTTAGCTCTGTGTGATAAATTTTGAAGCACTCGGTTATGCAGAGGCCAGGTAGAGATGGGCAGGTAGGGCAATAATAACTAGAATCCTTTCGGATTCCTTTCTTGCGGCAGACACGACACTTTTTCTTGGGGGGACTTTTTACAGCGGGTGGGAGGGACTCGGGAAGGAAAGTGTCTGCCGCTTAATCTTTGGAGATCTCCTGATTCCAAAGCGGATGTAATGGGGGCCGGGGTTAGGATAAGTTGGGATATGATCTCAAGCATGAATTCTAGGAAGGGATATGGCTTTTGTACTGCTGCCTGCTTGTAGAGCACTTACGCATTGAAAATTGCTATCTCGGTCAAATAGATGGCAATCTTCTTGTACCATGCCCTAGTCTTTCGGGTTCACCAGATAAGGCTGTATACATTGATCAGCCAAGTCTACTCCCCCCATAAACTTGCTGTAATCTACAATGCACTTCGGCTTTTCCAGTGGCTCAGTCCTCCCTCTCACAGGCACTGGCACTGTACTTTCGTCGTGCACTGTAGATAGCATGTATACATCCTTCTTATCGGTGAACCGAAGGGCTAGCACTTCTTCCTGACGTAGAGATGAAGAGGAGCCTCTACTTTTTTTGCCTGCTGTCAGGATTTGGGGAAAACCTCTGCGATTCTTCCGCACTGTGCCACACGCAAGGGTCTCAAAACAATATAAATTTTTAAATAGGTCGATACTGGTGTAATAGTTATCGACCCATAAATGATAGCCCTTGTTGAATAGGGGATAGACCAGATCCCACACAATTTTTCCACTGGTGCCAATACAATCGGGGCATCTTGGGGGGTCAAGGTGACTATCTTTCCCTTCGTATATTCTAAACGCCCATGTGTAGCCTGTTGTGGACTCACACAATTTATAAAATTTGACGCCATACCGGGATCGCTTGCTTGGGATATACTGCTTGAAGAGCAGTCTGCCTTTAAATTTCATAAGGGACTTGTCTACATATATATTTTGGTCAGGAACATAATTATCGGTGAATTTGGCAGACATGAGACTGATAAGGGGCCGAATTTTATAGAGGCGGTCATGCATTGGGTCGTTTCTTGGTGGGCACAGTGCATTATCATTAAAATGGAGGAATCGCATTAGATTTTCGTACCTCTCTCTCTTCATAACCCTTGGGAATAGTGGGGTAGCCAGGATGGGGTTTTTGTGCCAGTAAGACCGGATACTTGGCTTCTTCACTATTCCCATTACGAGGGTTAGAGCCCAATTTTTTTTAACTCTATCACATCCGTTGGGTGCCACTTGTTACGCCTGTGACGATGTGAATCCGGATGCGCATCAAGATACTGGTTGGCAAACAGGTTGGTTTGCTCAACCACCATCTCGAATACGTCGTCTGACATAAAGAGATTAAAAAAGATCACTGGCTCACAGTCCTCTACCCTTACTGTGATGCCAGGAGTTGCTATAAATGGGGGTATTTCTGGGGCAGCCATATTTGGGGGTACCCAATTGCTTTCGTGCCTCCCAGTAGATGGTGGGGGGTCACCATCACTGGAGGGTTCACTACGGTGCTCTATATCAGAGGCTGTGAGGGTTTCACTGTCGGTGAGCGCGTCGCTCTCAGAGGCGGCCAGGATCTCATATGCCTCTTCTGGGGAATAAAAGCGGGAGGACATTTTTATGGGGATCTTGTTATAACTAATTAAATGGGAGGTCGGGGAACTGATGGGGTCAAGTACACAAATAAAATATTAGAACACCTAAACTAAGCCCTCCTGGTCCTTGTAGTGGCCGGTACTTCTATCTATCTAGACAAGGTAAGAATATTCCAAGGGGGTCGTATGCCAATGTGGGTAGTCAGGAATGCCACGGGGTCGTATGCCAATGCGGGTAGTCAGAAATGCCAGGGGTCGTATGCCAATGCGGGTAGTCAGAAATGCCAGGGGTCGTATGCCAATGCGGGTAGTCAGAAATGCCAAAGGGTCGTATGCCAATGCGGGTTCTCAATCGGGGGTACACTGCCAATCAGGGGTACACTGCAGGCCAGGGGGTACTGTGCCTGGGGTTTTTATTCAGGCAGACCCCCAGCCGGCGATCGGCATTGTGGGAAGGGAGGCGGGCCGTATTTCAGCACGCAAACGCACCTAACGCCACGGGGCGTACCATGCCGTCCTGCGGCATGAAAGCCCATGCGATGCAGGATGGCATGGTACGCCCCGCGTCATTAAGGGGTTAAAGGCCTTAGAAGAACTGATATCTACCTCACAGGCGGGAAACAACAGAGGGCCCTGGTGAGGGAGCAAACTAGGTGCCCAACTGCTGAAAACCGCTCTAATCTCCAAGTTCGGAATGAAAGGCCGGGAGGGTCCAGATCCATGCAAAAAGCTTTGCCCGCCTGGACTAGAAGAGTCACTCCCTTAGTGTCCGGTCCTATGTCACGGGAAAACAATGCACACCCACAAGCTTCACGAATCAGAAAGAAGCTTAGAGTACAACGCACTGGGCCCATACCTCCGGCTACTACGAAAAAGTTCCCTGATCAGTTGATAGGACCTACGCCCATCATTCCAATCCAAGTGGAAGGGGTCTACACCAAGGCTCTGTTAGACTCGGGTGCTCAAGTAACGTTGACTTATCGAAATTTCTATGAGAAACATCTGAAGCACATACCTCTGAAGAAGTTAAAGAACCTTGAAATCTGGGGTATTGGAACTGAGAGGCTTCCCTATGATGGATATCTACAGGCGAAGTTAGAGTTTGGCTCGGAGGTCGTCGGACAGTCAGGAGGCTGTGACGCACTGGCCATTGTGTGTCCTCGCCCTTCAGGGGCTAGCCGAAGTTCTATGATAGTGGGGACGAATACTGATCTGGTGAGATGTCTTCAAACCCCGATAGTAATGGAAGAAGGTTCTACCAAAGAAGTGCATCCGATGTTACGCCTGGTCAATCAAAGAATGGTCAAAGAACAGAGAGCCACTGCCGAGGTGGGACGTCTGTGGAGATTGGAAGGAACAGAGAAGGTTCTGCAATCAGGAGAAGTGACTAGTTTCTGGGCTTCAGTCAAGTTGAACGGGTCACAACCGGGCGCTTATGTGGTTCTGGAATCTGATCCAGTAATGGGAGTGAGGCCGGAGTAGAAGTAATCCCTGAAATAATCTCTACACGAGCTTTGAAACGGACACGTGGAAGAGTTTCTGTCAGTGTATGTAATGTGTCCGATTCTCCAGTAGTTCTGAAAGCATGGATGTCCATCGGACAAGTGGCCTCTCTCCCCTACAAAATTAGACGGGGGAGTGAATAAAGAGATTTCAGCTGAACGGTTCTATCCCAAAGACGCTCCTATCTCATTTGAATGGAAGAAACTACTTCAATCCCAGATCCTAAAGTAGAAAGACTTGTTCTCCAAGGATGAAATCGACGTGGGATGTGCTAAGAGTACGGAACATCGCATTCGGCTTCAGGATGACAAGCCATTTTGAGAAAGGTCAAGAGTGGTTCCATTGGGGGACTTGGATGATCTAGGAGAACAGTTAGCTGAACTACAGAGAACTAAAGTAATCCAAGAATCCAGGAGTCCCTATGCTTCTCCCATTGTAGTAGTTCGCAAGTAGAATGGTTCTATTCGCCTATGTATAGACTATCGCACATTAAATCAAAGGATCATTCCTGACCAATATCCTACTCCTCGAATAGAAAATGCCCTGCAGTGTTTGTCTGGAGCAAATTGGTTTAGTGTACTAGATCTGCAGAGTGGGTATCATCAGATACCAATGCATCCTGAAGACAAAGAGAAGACTGCGTTCATTTGGCCGCTGGGATTCTTTGAGTTCAATAGAATGCCTCAAGGTCTCACGGGAGCTCCTGCCACTTTCCAATGGTTAATGGAGAAGACGGTTGGAGACATGAACCTGATTGAAGTGCTAGTGTATCTGGGTGACTTAATTGTTTTTGGAAGGACTTTGGAGGAGCATGAGCAGCGGTTGGAGAAGGTCTTGAAGCGGCTCCACGAAGAGGGGTTGAAACTGTCCTTAGAGAAGTGTCAATTTTGTTTACCTTCAGTCACCTATCTGGGACTCGTCGTCTCTGCTGAAGGCATCTTGACAGATCCTCGGACATTGGAAGCTGTGGCTTCCTGGCCTAGACCCTGAAATGTTACTGAATTTTGATCCTTCCTGGGATTCTGCTCATACTATAGAAGATTCGTGGGTGGATTCGCCAAGATAGTTCAGCCTTTGAATAAACTCTTACGAACGGAAGAAGTTGGGGAAGAATCAAGGGCCCCTAATCGGAGTTCGTCTACCCAAGGGCCTAGGAAGGCATGTGAATCGATCCAAGAAGAGTGGACTGATCAGTGTGAGCGAACCTCATAAGCCATACGAATTACATGTGGATGTAAGCAGAGAAGGATTAGTGGGAGTACTGTATCAAGAATACGATGGTCTCCTGAGACCTGTGGCGTATGTAAGGCGAAGCCTTACTCGTTCGGAGATGAACTATCCTACCCACAAGTTGGAGTTCCTAGCCTTGAAGTGGGCGGTAGTTGAAAAGTTAAAAGATTATCTGTATGGGGCAGAATTTGTGATAAAGACTGACAACAATCCTCTTACGTACATCCTTACTACTGCAAAACTGAATGCAACAGGACACCGGTGGTTGGCTGCTTTTCAGGATGTCGGTTTAGCCTTAAGTATCGACCTGGAGTTAATAATTGAGATGCAGATGCTTTGTCATGAAGGCCTTATAACTAGAGATGAGCTGTTCGGTTCGATCGGTTCGGAGTTTGCATCGAACATACCCTGTTCGCATGTTCGCGAACTACGAACATTTCCGCCTCTTCGCCGCGTGTTCGCCCACAATGCACCACAATGGACCACAATGCACTTTTCCACTGGCCTGAAGCTTGTAATTGGCTACAGCCTTGCACCGGACCACAGGTCAGGTGCAAGACAGGTTCAAGACTATGCCAATCACGGCGCAGAGTCCTGATTGGGCAAATTTTGCCCAATCATGGGCTCACAGAGCTAAGTCCCGCAGCACACTATATAAGGCTTCACACAAGCGCTTCTGCACGCGTTTGAGAGGAGATTTCAGAGGAGATTGTTGTTGTGTTAGTGTGTGTTCTTACTGCCAGACTGCCACCAGCTACTGGGAGGGGGGTACTGGGGGGGTCTCACCTACTGGGGGAGTCTCATCTAGTGTAATCTTTGTGTTCTCACTCCCAGCAACTATTTTGGGGGCTCACTAATTTCTACAAAATATTTGGAAATTGAGGTGATCTGTGTCTTGTGACTCACTGCCAGTGCCAAACAGTATTTTGGGGCTCAAGTAATTTCTACAAAATATTTGGGAATTGAGGTGATCTGTGTCTTGTGACTCACTGCCAGTGCCATGCAGTATTTTGGGGTCACTAATTTCTACAAAATATTTGGGAATTGAGGTGATCTGTGTCTTGTCACGGCCAGTGCCACGCAGTATTTTGGGCGTCAGTAATTTCTACAAAATATTTGGGAATTGAGGTGATCTGTGTCTTGTCACAGCCAGTGCCACGCAGTATTTTGTACACTATGCCAATCATGGGCTCACAGAGCTAAGTCCCGCAGCACACTATATAAGGCTTCACACTAGCGCTTCTGCACGTGTTTGAGAGGAGATTTCAGAGGAGATTGTTGTTGTGTTAGTGTGTGTTCTTACTGCCAGTCTGCCACCAGCTACTGGAGGGGTCTCATCTACTGGGGGGGGGGGTCTCATCTGTTGTAATCTTTATGTTCTCACTCCCAGCAACTATTTTGGGGGCTCACTAATTTCTACAAAATATTTGGTAATTGAGGTGATCTGTCTTGTGACTCACTGCCAGTGCCACGCAGTATTTTGGGGGTCACTAATTTCTACAAAATATTTGTGAATTGGGGTGATCTGTGTCTTGTGACTCACTGCCAGTGCCACGCAGTATTTTGGGGGTCACTAATTTCTACAAAATATTTGGGAATTGTTCTAATCTGTGTCTTGTCACTGCCACCCATCAGGGGGTCTCACTGATTTATAGGAGGTTTCTGAGACTTGCAATCTGTGTCTTCTCACTGTCAACTATCAGGGGGTCCCATATACTTCTAGCAGATTTCTGCGAATTGTAATCTGTGTCTTGTCACTGTTGCCAGCTATCAGGGGGTCCTATCAGGGGGTCTCACTTACTTGTAGCAGATTTCTGCGAATTGTAATTTGTGTCTTGTCGCTGCCACCCATCAGGGGGTTTCACTGATTTATAGGAGGTTTCTGAGACTTGTAATCTGTGTCTTCTCACTGTCAGCTATCAGGGGGTCCCACATACTTCTAGCAGATTTGAAGGAATTTTTCTTTTTTATTTTTAACCCTTATTTCATGGAAAACTCACTGTCCCTTTAAAAACTTTTTTTTTAATTTTTGTCGTTGTTTCCTGTCCCCCAGGGCACTACCCAGACCCCCATACACCTATTATGGAAAATATATAGCATATATGCCCTCTTGGAGGTAACTCTAAAAAAATCGAATTTTAAGTCCCATTGACTTGTATTGAGTTCGAGTTCGAATTCGAACATTTGGAAAGTTCAAGTTTGAATGCAAACCGAACTCGGGGGTGTTCGGCTCATCCCTACTTATAACACAGAGTGGACTCAATTGACTCCTGACGGGGTGCAAGCCTTATGTCAAGGGGCAGAGTGCCGGGTCACTTCCTACAAAAATTATGTGGACAGACTCCGGAGAAATTTAGCTTCTGCATTTGAACAAGCCCGTTTGACTTCAGAGGGTAGAGAGCAGAGGAACAAGCTGAACTACGATTTGAGGGTTCGGGTACAGGACTTACAACACGGTGATAGGGTTTTGTTGAAAAATGTGGGTGTTTCTGCTAGGCACAAACTGGCGGATAGATGGAGTTCTCAAACCTACATTGTCTGCAAGCAATTGCCTGGTCTGCCAGTATACCAAATTCATCCGGATGGAAAGGCCGGGCCTCTAAAGAACTGGCACAGAAATTATCTGTTACCTTTGAGAGAGGCTGTACGGATACCAGTTGGAAATGAACTTTCTTTGCCTGACCCACCTATTTCTCGTTTGGCTCCTGTTACTCGTTCTCAGCAGTTGCATTCTGTTGGAGAAAGTGAGGAGAACCGTGAAGAAGGAAGTTTTAGTCTGGACTGGGTGTGTACACCTGAGCCTGAAGATGTTAATCCGGCCTCTGATACGTGTGAAAGTAATCTGAGACCTGAAATTCCTGAGATATCTGAAATTCCTGAAGTTCTAGAAGATGTATCTGTAGATTACAGCTCTATGCCTTCATTGGAAGGTTCATACTCTGAAGAGGTGTCTGCTCCAATTGTGGATGAGAGAATTGAGCCTGTAAATTTGACTCTCCCACCCGAAGAGGATATTACTGAGTCTGAGTTAAAACGTTCAATACGGCCCCCTCAGAGACTCACATATTATTCACCAGGACATAGCACAGAAGAAGAGGTTACAACTGTGCGAAGATTTCCTGAAGTGTCTGCTCTACTTGTAGAAGTGTCTAGGGATTTAAGTCAAATTGAGGATGTCTATTTAACTCATTTGTTACCTTCTGTAGAGCCTGAATATATTGGTTAATGTGTAAATTGTTACGTTATGTATGATCGATATATGTACACGTTGCACGCCTTTGGAGGGACCCAAGTGTTTAGGGGGTGGAGAGTGTAGCTCTGTGTTTAAATTTGTCCTTCTAAATTGAAACGATATTGCCACTAGAGGGAGACAGAGCATATATGCGTGAAGGACTGTGCTGGACTAAAAGGACTCTATTTCCCAGAAATCCTTGGGGAGAAAAAGGGAAGTGAGCGTGCTGGCGCCAGGAAGGAGAATCAGAGCATCGTGCGCAGTGTGGGGAGAATGAACAGAGTAGCGTGTGGAGTGACGTATGAGAGACACTGTCCGGGACCGAAACCAGGTTGGAGCGTGTATGATCGGCGTTGTCCAGTGCTGGAGATCAGGGAAAGAGTGTGTATCATCTTATACTACATTCTGCTGAGCAGTTCTGGTGATAAGCGTGTTCCAGGAGGACCTCGAGTAAGGAGGCTGCGGACAGAACAGAGTGCAGGTGGCAGATCGAATCCTGGCTGCGGAGATTCGGCATCGGGAGAGTGGAGTTCGTTGGCACCGGGTTCCAGTCGGCAGAGAGAGAGATCTTCTGGTCGAGTCATCAGTTCGGGACAAGTTGTTCGCCGGATGGGTGAGAGGCCTCAAGGCCTACAGCTTCCATAACAGTGCGTAATTACAGGGCCCCAACGTTGACTAGTAGAAGATATTTTTGTTCATTCACTGGTCAGTGAGTCTAGTACCCAGATACCCTAGGACACCAATTAATGAGCCTTTTTGAGCGGGACTTAAACCCACGAACTGAGGGGTATTAACCGTTTCTTTTCCGCCGCATGTATCTGTGTTTTGTATCACGCCATTCATTTCGCCTGATCGACTTCATGCTTAAAGTATAAGTGTATTTCGTTGCCATTTATTGCTTCAGTAAAATATATCTTAGAAAATCCACAATGGTGTGCTGGTGTACAGTAAATTGTTAGTGCGGCGAGACTATCCTGGGTCTATTCAGCGGCTCCTCCAGCTCTACACTTACATTATTTTATTATTGTGCAACCTACCAAAATTCTTGAATAATATTCATTATTACAATTAAATAACTTACTGACCGCTAGCCATGTTCCTTTACCCTTGTGCAATATGACCATCTTTAGACATATCAGTGTGATTATGAGGACAATTCTCTGAAGCACTAAGAGGATCTGAAGATCCAGGATTGGCCTGCTCACAAGACAAATAAACTCATATAAAGTGCGCCTGTCATAATTGCTTATAGGATGACTCCCTCCCTCCATCTTGGTAATAGCATCAGACAGCAATCTAGGTTCCAATTCGAGCTGACAACGTTTATAATAGATGTTTTGGTTATTTTGTGCTATTATCTTTCATTAACCTAAATGGAGCTAAAAAGAAAATTCATCGGTAGCTATTAAAGTAAAAAAATATATGGTAACAGCTTATAATTTTATCCAACATTAATGTTGTCTTCTTCCTTCTGGCAACTACTACTCCTAGGGCTATATTACGATCTTCATGCAAAAAGTCTCGCACAAAGCGAAAATCTTTGCGTCAAGCATTAAACTTTTGCGCGTGCAAATCACCGCTGGAATTACAATCCTCGCTGCTTTTTTCTTCCGCCAATCGATTGCGCGCGCAAGCAGGATGCGCACAAATGCAGGCGCAGTGCCGTTTGCGCAAAAATCTTTGTGTGCACAGTTTTTTGGACCCATCCAGCCAATCAAAATGAAGAAACACACCTATCAAACGCAACTGAATTGCGTCTGCCAGAGGCATCGGAGACGGGTTCTGCGTCTATGATGCAAAATGAGCACATATGCTACAGTAATAATACACACACACACCTGCCATCATCCATTATATTGTTACTGCATTCCTTTTTATGTCCTGTTTTTTTTTTTGGGGTTAGCCAGGTTGTTCAGATATTCCGTTAGCACCAGCTTTTAGGAGTTGCTAAAATTATGCGGTAATATAGATTGTAATACCATCCTCGTACCAGCGCACATTCGCATTTGCGCTCACAATGTTAAGTATAGGACGCGTGCAGTACACAAGCTCAGGCAGAGTTTGCACAGGTTCACTTGCGGTAGACAATTGCATGCGGTTGGCTGCGCTATGTAATACGGGATTCGGCGCAAATGGTTTTACCCCTAGCGTTAATGTTTTTTTGCGCCGGCAAAAACGTTTGCGTGAAGATTGTAATTTAGTCCCTAGTTGGGTGAATGATTGGCGCATATACAACTAGTGGAACGGAGCCAATGAAATGCTTCTCATTAAGGAGCATTACAAGTCAGAGGGCTGAACTCTTTAATCCTCTAACTCCTCCTCAAACTATTTCAGCGTGCAGTTCTGGCTGACATACATTTTGGACCTGGAAGAGGTCTTTAAGACAAATGCAATATCCGGCACCTCATGGACTATCACAGCAAAAGTGCACTAAAGGGGTTATTCAAAGAGAGCCGAATTTGCCACCGTATTGCACTGAACTGTGAATTTCCCCGTGTGGTGCAATTTTGTGGCAATTCGGCTATTCAGGAAGATAGCAGTTTGCCAAATATTGGTGAATTGCCAGCGAAATACGGTGCAATTCGGCAGTAGTGAAATTCCCCATAGAGAAGTAATTGTTACTCTATTCAGAGAATGCCAAACAGCACTGAAAAGTTGGCAAAATGCCCAGATTTTCAGTGGTTTCATTCGACAGGTTTAAATAGGAAAATCCCGTAGGTTTCAATGTAAAAAAGATTCTTAATTATAATCTTTTTATTCAAATGTTTATTCTTTTCATTTGCAGCAAAAAGTCTTTTTATTAATTTACTTTTTAGAATATTTAGGTATTTTTCTGGATTTTTTTTGGCGACATGTTTGATTTTGATTATTTTTAAATAGCGTTTTCTTTAATTCTGTAACAGACATTTTTATTGTTTTTCATAGGACCTTATACATTATTTCCAGGCATTTCCATGAATAATTTTTGCTTAAAACGCCTTTTAAAAACAGCAATTTTTTTTTTTTTAAGCCCTGTTCCGCGGCTAGTTGGCAATTTTCTGCGGCATTCAGTGGCTGATCGGAGGTGTTTGGTAGTCTGTTCGGCGGATTGTTGGCTGCATTCGGCGGTTTGCGACTGTGTTTGGTGGTTTATCGGATGCTTTCGGTGGTTTATCAGTGGTGTTTGGCGGTTTATCGGATGCGTTTGGTAGTTTATCAGTGGTGTTTGGCGGTTTATCGGATGCTTTCGGTGGTTTATCAGTGGCGTTTGGCGGTTTATCAGATGCGTTTGGTGGTTTATCAGCGGCGATCAGTGGTTTATTAGATGCATTTGTTGGTTTATCAGCAGCGTTCAGCAGATCCATTCGGCACACTTCGGGGACCCTGCGGTGAATGCCGAATGAAAGAGCACCTCAAGAAGGTACTTGTTGAATAACCCCTTTGGTCACTACACGTGCACTTTAAATGGTAATGTAATGTCAGAACTTAAGAAAACATTGCCGCCTGCTCCAGAAACATAAGAAAAACCATGGAGCCATTAAAATAGGTCTAAAAATGCAACTATTCAGACCAGTATACAGCATGTCTGTCCTCTGTCCATCTGTCTAGCTAGCTATTTTATCTTTCTCTATTTCTCGCATCCTGTGCTCGTCTGTATTTTTCTCTGTGTATCCCTATGGTTTTTTTTTTCACCTATTTTTAAACACAATTGAACTATATTATATAACAAATCAAATTATATCTTCTATTGCAAAAAATATAGAGTCATGTCATCCGGCAAATTTCTTTTGTGATAATCCACACAGCATCCTCTTGTTAACACAACCATAAAAAGCCTCCACGGTGCAGATCTTTAATGTAAAATGTAATAGGTTTTGCACCTTCTCATTTAAAATATATGTCAGAGAGGAAGCATTTTTTTCCTCCTTTTTTTTTTCTAATTCCTTCATCCTGTTTGCTGCCCAGAGGCCACTAATACTTTGAATGCAATGTCTTACAAACCATCCTATAGTGTATCAACACTGCTTTACATTTCCAGGTGCTTCTTCAATTCAAGTCGGGGTATTAAATTCCTATAAATCTCTTAGTGTAAAATTGTCATGCGTTTAGTAATCCCGATTTCTCATCATCTCAAAAGGCGTTCGCCATTTATTACAGTTTAAAGCTAACACGGGGACCCGATTAACCACAGGGATCAGTGTTATCACTTATATGTACAGTTTCTAACCTGGAATTAATTTCAGCACTATTTAATGGATTGAACTGGCCTTACACAAGCCTTATAAAAGCCTACATACTAAAATATAGGTTCTTCCCAGTTCATAATAAGTTCATTGAAAGATTCTCAAGCTAATAATACTCACGTGAAGTGCTATTTCATTGCAGTAATAAACTGTTCTCATTAGAAATGCCTCCAATCAGGGATGACATTAACAGGGTTATTCAGAAAGAGCCGATCTGGTCCCGAAATTGCACCGAACAGTGAATTTCCCCATACAGTGCAATTTCGTGGCCATTCGGCTATTCAGAAAGCAGGCAGTTCGCCAAATTTAGCTGAATTGCCAGCGAAATACGGTGCTGTTTGGCGGCAATAGAGAAGCAATAGTTAATCTAATCACAGAACACCGAAGAGCAGAGAAATGTCATTGAAACGTCCTGATGTTCGGTAGTATCATTCTGCAGATTTAATCAGGCGAATCTTATAGGTTTCAATGTTAAAAATATTCCTATTTTTATTCAATATCTATTAAACCGTTTATTCTTTTAATTTGCAGCAAAAAGTCTCTTTATTTATTTCTTTTTTTTAGGATGTTTTAGGCATTTTTGTGATTTTTTCTCCAATTCTTTTTAAACAGTGTTTCTTTATTTTCTGTAACAGACCTTTTTATTATTATTCATAGGACCTTATATGTTAATTCCAGACATTTTCGTCAAGTAGTTTTTTTGCAAACAGCGTTTCAAATTTTTAAAGTTTCAATCATTTTTTTTAACCCATTTGTCAGCTTGATGGCGGCTGGTCGGCGCTCTGTTTGGTAGATCGTCGGCTTTTTCCAGTCGCATTTGGGGGTTTTTCAGCGGTTTACGGCAGATAGTCGGCTTTTTTTGGATACGTGCAGTGTTTTTTCAGTGGTTCTTCCATTCGATGCAATGGATTTTCTGATGCGACCGGCAGATTTTCCCTGCACTTTGGGGACACTGCGGTGAATGCTGAATTGAATGCGGGGAACGAGAAAGCATGTCAATGACATTTCGGTGCTCTCTGAATAACCCCTTAAGCCTGTCGGTGACCTGTGTGAAAAATCTTACCCAAACTCCTCGCCAGTCTCAAGCCCTCATCTATCACCTCCCACCATATTAACCCCTAAAGAAAGGGATTAGAAAGTTACCAACAGCCACAATACACACCGAAACAGGTTTACTCAGAAACACTAAAAGAGTGACAGGTACACTTGCAAAGTCACTGACAGACACAAAGACATTGACAGAGGAACCTATACAATGACAAAAGATATTGACAGAGACGAAGAGACACTCACAAATACACAGACACTAATAGACATACACAGACACTGACAAAAATACAGAGACAATGGAAGCGACACTGACAAACACACAAAGAGGAACTGGGAAAGACATTGACAGGCAGCTGACAGAGGCATACACAGGCAGGGTTATTCAGAGAGCACCGAAATGTCACCGACATTCTTATTTGGCGGAGCCGCGGACTGTTTTTGAATAGCCGAATGGCCACGAAATTGCACCATACAAGGAAATACACTGTTCGGTGCAATTTCGGAGCCAATTCGTCTCTATTTGAATAAACCTGATAGACACTGGCTGTTCTGTCAATCACAAATTTCTAAGCATTTAGTTTATTAGAGTACTGTTTCTTTAATTGGGCGGCCATTACTGATGCCATACAGTACAGTTACTTCCTGGTAGAGCCAGATTCAACCAGCATAGCTACCAGTGAGTCAAGCAGAAAGCGAGCTCCACAGTTCTTTTACACAGGCCTTCTGCTTATAAGTCTGTAAGTAGAACCTTCATGTTTTTAGTTATGTATATATTTTCAGCAACTCAACGCACTGTTAGATTAGTTTAGTAGTGTTTGATTGTCTTCACAGTAAGTTAAACTTCTGTTAGCCAGTAATTTACATCTAGGCAGCATGCCTGTCACTTATTTGTGTAGATTTGCATTCCTAGACTAATATATTGCCATAATTCCGTATTTTCCACAGTTTTACAAAGTTTAAAGATCTGAAAAGTAAAGATACAAATAAAGTTCAGTAAAGACTTTTCTTCAATCCTGCTTCCAGATTTTTATTATGTTAGCTGTCTGCCAAGCTTTGTGCCTCAGACACACTGTGAGGGCAGAACAGTAAAAAGACTTTATACTCAGCAGCCCTAATCAAAAGAAAAGTGGATTCTTTATACACATCTATCTCTAACTTCCTCAAGCATCCTGCAAAGTAGTAATCTGTCTCACCATGCAGCACACAGAACAGCATGCTACTCCAGCCATTCCTCAGCTTTCAGATGCAGAGCAAAGCACACTCAGCACACCAAAGACCAGGTCACGGTGCACAAGCTCCACAATCTCTAGTAAATCAGATCTGACATCAGCTAATGCTAAAACTGCCAGGTCCAAACACACTAGTTCAAGACACTCAATCTGCTCCAACCTGTCGACGGCGAGTGCTGCTGCCATCAAGGCACGTGCAAAAGCAGAAAAAGCATATGCAATGGCTGCCTATGCAATACGCGAAGCTGAAATGATAAGAGAACAGGGCTACATAGAGGAAGAACAGCATAAGAATGAAGCTGAAACTACTAGAAGAAAAGCAGAGGTAAAAGCATCTCTACATATTCTTCAACACGAGAAAGCAGCTTCAGCAGCAGTAGCAGAAGCTGAAGTTCTCATGAAAGCAGTAGCAGAAGCTGAAGTTCTCATGAATGCGGCAGAAGAAGAGTATAAAGAAACATTCCCTGTCATAGAAGAACAGATGACACCTCTCAGTGCAATTCATCGTACCAGGGAGTATGTTCAGTTACACACAACCGTGTACACTGATCAACAAACTGACAATGCATTAAAACTATCAAAAGTCCCTCTAGCAGACGGCTACCTAGAATCACCTAAAGTCGGCAAAGCCAAAACAGAGTTCCAACACGACAAGCCAAATGTTTACGAACCCAAAGACCAGTTAGCCAGCTCTTCCAGACATCAAATCAATAACGACACGATTCCTACCCAGGCACACACCAATGTGGGCTATAGGAGAGTTATTTACAATGAGGAAAACACACAATATAACCAGATCAAGCCTGACCTAACAACCCCACCGTCCTATCAGCCACAGCCAAGCCCGGGGTCTGTTCCCAGAGTACGTTCACCTGAGGCAGCTGGAATTTCAGATGTAACGAAGTACCTGATACGCCGTGAAATGGTGAGTTCCGGTCTCCTGAAGTTTGACGACCGTCCTGAAAATTATTGGGCCTGGAAGTCATCTTTCCTTAGCAGCACCCAAGACTTAAACATGACAGACAGAGAAAAACTAGATCTACTCTCTAAATGGCTCGGACCAGAATCTTCCGAACAAGCCAAAAGAATTAAATCCGTACACGCTCACAACACAACAACAGGACTCGCTATGGTGTGGCAGAGATTGGAAGAAGGTTATGGATCACCAGAAGTAATTGAAGATGCACTCCTGAAGAAAATTGAAAATTTCCCAAAAGTAACAAACAAAGACAATCAGAAGTTAAGAGAGCTTGGAGACATACTCCTGGAGATGGAATCAGCAAAAAATGGTGGACACCTACCAGGTCTCTCATATCTAGACACTGCACGTGGGGTCAACCCTATAATAGTGAAGCTTCCTTACAACTTGCAAGAAAGATGGGTTATCATTGGTGACGTGTGTCTGGACGGAGTTCACAAGCCAACAAAAGTGAATGTCTACAAAACGAACCTGTTGCAAAATGGACGCACGTCATGTTTGAGCCCTTGTACAAACAACATGCAAATCAAAGAGAGACTAGTCCTCTCAAAGCAACACCAGAAGCATCAGGTCTACATGGCGACTACAGCTTCAACAGAAGATACAGATAGATTAGGGTGCAAGGTGTTCGAAAGAACACAAAGTGATGACAAACAAGCATTATCTGTGGAAGATAACCTCTTCCTTGAGATCATGAGCAAAGAAGTCTTCATAGATGAATCAAACAACTGGGTAGCTCCTTTACCTTTCCGTTCACCACAATGTCACCTCCCGAATAACAGAAGACAAGCAATGAAGCGTCTCCTTTCCATGCAATGCACTCTGAACAGAAGGCCAGAGATGAAACAACACTTCCATGATTTCATGCAGAAGATCTTTGATAACGATCAAGTGGAGAAGGCACCACCATTAGAAGAAAAACAGGAACGTTGGTATTTACCAATATTCGGGGTGTACCATCCTCAGAAACCGGGACAGATACGCGTAGTATTTGACTCCAGCGCAAAGCATGAAGGTGTCTCCCTTAATGATGTCCTCCTTAGTGGGCCCGACTTGAATAACACGCTCCTCGGAGTACTCATAAGATTCCGAAAAGAACGTGTTGCAGTAACAGCAGATGTACAACAAATGTTTTATTGCTTCCTCGTCCGTGAAGATCACAGAGATTACCTAAGGTTCTTGTGGTATGAAGATAATGACTTCAACAAAGATGTCACGGAATACAGAATGAAGGTACACGTGTTTGGGAACAGCCCTTCTCCAGCTGTGGCTATCTACAGTCTGAGACGAGCAGCACAGGAAGGTGAAAAAGAACATGGGAAAGAAATTAAACAGTTTGTCATGAGAAATTTTTATGTTGACGATGGACTTTCTTCCTTCCCCAGTGATGAAAAAGCAATAGCCACCTTAAAAAGAACCAGAGAAATGTTAGCTGAATCTAACATGAAACTACACAAGATAGCTTCCAACAGCTACAAGGTTATGGAAGCATTTCCTTCGGAAGATCGTGCAAAAGATCTCAAAGACCTAGACTTGGGAGCAGATTCACCACCTCTCCAGAGAAGTCTAGGGTTAAGTTGGGACATAAAGTCAGACAGTTTCACGTTCCGTGTATCCAGAGAAGAAAAACCATTTACAAGAAGAGGTGTCTTGTCCACAGTCAATAGTTTGTACGATCCCTTGGGATTCGTCGCCCCTATAACTATGCAAGGTAAAACTCTCATGAGAGAATTCGCAAATGAAGGTGAACAAAATGAATGGGATACTCATCTCTCTGAAGAGAAAGAAACACAGTGGAAACTGTGGAAGGATTCACTACTAGATCTTGAACAATTCAGTATCCAAAGATCTTACGTTCCTGTCTCTTTGTCTGTCACACAACGAAGAGAATTATGCACCTTCTCAGATGCATCCACTATGGCCATAGCAACTGTATCCTACCTTAGAGTGATAGACACTGAAGGTGAATGTCATGTTGGGTTTGTCATGGGAAAGTCCAAACTTGCTCCACGTCCTGCCCACACTGTTCCACGTTTAGAGCTTTGTGCTGCTGTCTTAGCGGTTGAGATGG
Organism: Leptobrachium leishanense; assembly: GCA_009667805.1. Lineage (NCBI taxonomy): Eukaryota > Metazoa > Chordata > Amphibia > Anura > Megophryidae > Leptobrachium > Leptobrachium leishanense. The sequence goes on from CM019073.1 coordinate 49,976,115, forward strand.
CAGACTTGATCATTGAAGAGCTAGATCTTGGAATTCATGCAGTGAAGTTTTTTACAGACAGCAAGATTGTGTTGGGATATATCCAAAACACCTCGAGAAGATTCTACATGTATGTAGCAAACAGAGTGACCCGCATTAGGAAGTCCACCCATCCAGAACAGTGGCATTACATCAGTACAGATAAAAATCCAGCTGACCACGGGACTAGACCTATAACAGCATCTGCCCTACAACACACTAACTGGTTCTCAGGTCCACCCTTTCTAAACAGGAGAGAGAAAGGAGAGAGTGCTCAGTCAGAGACATTTGAACTTATAGAACCAGATGATGACAAGGAAATACGACCACAAGTCACAGCGTTAATTACTAAATCTACTGGAGGTAGTCTAGGCACGTACAGGTTTGAAAGATTCTCAAGTTGGAAGTCACTTACTCGAGCAGTAGCAAAACTTATTACTTTAGCCAAATCTTTCTGCAGAGCTACAAACACTGACAAGTGTGATGACAATCATCTTGTACAAGCTAAAATCAACATTATCAGATGTGTTCAACAAGAAGTTTTCAAAGAAGACATCAAGTGTCTTACTAAAAGAGAAGAGCTCCCCAAACATAGTTCACTTAGAAAACTGAACCCTATCTTGGATGAAGACGGAGTTATGAGAATTGGAGGTCGTATGTCAGCAAGTGACATAACTATTGAGGAGAAACATCCCTACATCATACCCAAGAACCATCACCTTTCGTTGCTATTGATAAGACATTATCATGAACAAATTGGTCATCAGGGACGCCACTTCACTGAAGGAGCAGTCCGGTCATCTGGATTCTGGATTATAGGAGGTAAACGACTAATCTCCAATGTAATTCATAAATGTGTAATTTGTAGAAAAATTAGAGGAAAACTTGAAGAACAAAAGATGTCAGACTTACCCATAGATAGACTTACTTCGGAACCACCATTCACGCATATTGGATTAGATGTCTTTGGTCCTTGGAACGTCTCCTTTCGTCGGACCAGAGGACACAGCACAGGGAGTAAGCGTTGGGCCGTTCTGTTCTCTTGTATGAGCACTAGAGCAGCACACATAGAAGTGATTGAGTCCTTGTCTACGTCAAGCTTCATCAATGCCCTTAGAAGATTTATTTCTATCCGAGGACCTGTAAAGCAACTCCGCTCTGACTGTGGTACGAACTTTGTAGGAGCTTGCAAGGAACTGAAGATTAACACGGAAGGCTCTGAGATGGATACTTACCTTCAAGAACAAGGATGTATTTGGACCTTTAATCCTCCGCATGCATCACATATGGGAGGAGCTTGGGAAAAGATGATCGGAGTCGCTCGTCGCATTCTAGATGCCTTGCTTCTAAAAGCTACCTCTACACGTCTTACACATGAAGTCCTGACCACACTCATGGCTGAAGTCATGGCCATCATGAACGCTCGACCTTTAGTTCCAGTATCCACAGATCCTGAAATGCCAGAAGTATTGACACCTGCGATGCTTCTGACTCTGAAAGTCAAAACAACAACGGCACCTCCTGGAGATTTTGAACTCAAAGATCTTCATACCAAGCAGTGGAAGCAAGTGCAGAGTCTTGCAGACACATTCTGGAGACGATGGAGACAGGAATATTTAGTGACGCTCCAGCCACGCAGGAAATGGCAAGCTGACAAGCCTAACTTACAAGTCAGAGACGTTGTCTTACTGAAAGTCACTCAAGTTCATAGAAATGAATGGCCTGTTGGACTTATTGTCAAAGTTGTACCTAGTGGTGACAACAAAGTTAGAAAGGTAGAAATTAAAGCCATGAAGGAAGGTACTCCAAAAGTTTATTTTAGGCCTGTTTCTGAAGTTGTCTTACTTCTCAAAAAGGATACATAGTTGCATAATGTTATTATCCAAAGTGGGGAGTGTTCTGTCAATCACAAATTTCTAAGCATTTAGTTTATTAGAGTACTGTTTCTTTAATTGGGCGGCCATTACTGATGCCATACAGCACAGTTACTTCCTGGTAGAGCCAGATTCAACCAGCATAGCTACCAGTGAGTCAAGCAGAAAGCGAGCTCCACAGTTCTTTTACACAGGCCTTCTGCTTATAAGTCTGTAAGTAGAACCTTCATGTTTTTAGTTATGTATATATTTTCAGCAACTCAAAGCACTGTTAGATTAGTTTAGTAGTGTTTGATTGTCTTCACATTAAGTTAAACTTCTGTTAGCCAGTAATTTACATCTAGGTAGCATGCCTGTCACTTATTTGTGTAGATTTGCATTCCTAGACTAATATATTGCCATAATTCCGTATTTTCCACAGTTTTACAAAGTTTAAAGATCTGAAAAGTAAAGATACAAATAAAGTTCAGTAAAGACTTTTCTTCAATCCTGCTTCCAGATTTTTATTATGTTAGCTGTCTGCCAAGCTTTGTGCCTCAGACACACTGTGAGGGCAGAACACTGGCATAGATACAGAGACACTACCACCGAAACTGAGAGCACACAGGCGATTACACTGAACAGGGTGCAGAGAAATTAAAACAAAACTGACAAATACACCAGAGACACTGACATGCACAGACACTGTCAGATACAAAGAAACACTAACACACACAGAGACACAGACTTGAAAAATGTCTATGTCATTGTTGATATCCAAATAAAACTACCTTCATTTAATGTTGGAGTGCCCGGTCTCCTTACTTAATTAAAGGAATTCCTGTGGAGTCCAATTGAAACTAATTATTATGAGCATTTCTGAGTACATCACTCTATTGTTTTTTTTGGGGGTTTTTTGCATGAAAAGTTTTTTTTTTCAAAGTATACACAGAAATTACACAACAGGAACAAACATCACAAGACATAAAAAGCTGGCATATCCATCACAACAAGCTAGAGTAATGACATCAATCAGTAGCATCTAATAGATGCACCTCAGGTATTATGTACGAAACATAGCATAGTAAAAATATGCATTTCCCGCTCCACCCCACTGAACCATGGTATCACTCCCAGGAGCAGAGCGTCTGCATGGAAAGTGCAGGTGGGCCTACCCAAAAAAGGGGGGACGCCCAGGAGACTTCAGGAAGGGTGGGGAGGCGAGGCAAACAGGTGACCCGCATAGCAGATAAAACCAGCAGACATTACACCACACAGGGAAACATATCACAGATCAACAACATAGAATGTAGAGAGGGGAAGGGGCGGGGCCAAACAGAAAAAAAAGCTCTGCGAGAAGAAGGGAAGGCCAGAGGAGACGTAGAAGAAGGGAGATAGAAGAGAGGGAGGAAGAAAAGAAGGAAGAGAGAGGGAAAGAGAGAGAAAGCTAAGCACAGGTTGTAAATAGGTTGAGCACCTCTGGGACGCCCACAGGGACACCATCAACCTCTGTAGAGAGGCGTAGACCATCCCTACCCCCCAACGGAAGGCAGGGGAAACCCGACAAGGACACTCCGGGTTGCTCAATCAGAAGTGGGTGACTTGTGGGTGTGCACATCACAGAGCCACTCAGTGCAGAAGGCCGAAGACAGGAACTCTGACCAACAGTACCAGGAGTGGCAGAAGACGGCATCCAAGCAGTCCCTGGGAAACAGCAGCTGCTCCGCCGACCTGATGGTCTCCACTCTATGGAGTACTTCTCGTAGAGGGGGTGCAGAGCGGTATTTCCAGAACAGGGGTGGAACAGACCTTGCCGCTAGCATAAGATGAGGTAGGATAGACTAAACACAAAGAAACAGACACAAACACCTACAGAGACACTGTCACACAAGTGTTCCAAAAAGGATTTAATTTGTTCAGACTTTATATAGCTTATTACTTGACATTTTTCCCACTTGCACACTTCTCAAATGCCTAATATATATACACTGTATCACAGTTCTTTACTTGCTATTGAATTATCTAAAAAGCATTTTTTGGATAAGATTGATGATTTTTAAAAATCTTCCAATTTCCTTCAATTGGACTATTTTCACCTATAATTTGCAACTAACTTGCAATTCTTCACCGATTCACAGTCTTATGAATGACCTCTTAATTTTCTTCCTTCCAGAGTTTATTGCCGGCTCAGGGCATATGTTAATCATCACATTATCTCTGACTTATATTGGCTCACGCTCTGAATATGGAGAGCGAGCTGTTACTTTTCAGAGAACTAAGCCGCTGCCATGTACACAGGCCTGTGATACTTGTCCAAGACCCTGGTTGCTCAGTTTCAATTTACAGTTCAGGTATGGGGAAAAGTTTTTGTAAACAAATAGGCTGTGAGCTCTTTATCCCATTAACAACATACACGTACAGTAACTTGATTTTGGATCAAGGACAGGGAAGCAATTTGAGGCTCCCTTAAATGTTATTCTCAGCGTTAAAGTCATTTATAACAGTGGGAAGTCAAGAAGTGACAGCAAATTAAGGTCCTGCAGGAAAATCATGCATCTGGATCCTGCTGTACTGCTTTGTCCTAAAATTTCCTTGCAATTCTCCACAACAATACACTACCTAGTAAATACATTCTTATATTGCTTAAAGTGCCACATCACGGGCTTTGGACAAGGCAGCACTCCATTTATATCAGTCAGCATTTTTTCGCTGACCTTTATAATGTAAAAAAACTGAGATATTTCTGTTTTAAGTTTCCCCCATCTCCTCGGACCTGTTGACATATTGTTCGAGCAGAGAGTCATCCTTCGCAACAGACCCCTGCACAATCAGTCGCTGCTCTGGCTGTCACTCAGCGAGCAAAGTTCTGTCCTATAGGATGGCTCTACGCTCACAGTCATCCTCCTCACTGTGGCATGCCGCAGTCACATGGGGGACAGGGGAACTTTAAAATGGATTATCTCTGGTTTTTTAATATTATATAGGTCAGTGAAAATCTAAATAAAAGGGAGAGGTGCCCTGTCAAATGGGCAAAAGTAATTTTGCCCATGACAGTGGTACTTTAAAGTGTACATTGCTCTTAATCCACCCTGAATAAACATAAAAAAAACTCTGACCTGATTCGTGTATACATAGGGTCCTTTAACACGCAGCACAATCTAAAGAGCGTGAATGTTAACAGACACACATAAAAAAAAGCTAAAGTGCTGTGCTGTTGTATAAATTCCATTTATTTTAGTCATGTTAACCATTATATTTATGCTGACAGAAATCCTTAAGCAACTCTCTTGGTACATGCAGAGTAGAAATGGAGTCATTGTGAAAGGATGGGAGCATTTAAAAATCGGCATAATTACATATTTTCCATGTATATTTTCATGTCCTTTAGCAGTTATTGTGCCTAGTGTTTGCTTTAGTTGCTGTGCTGATAAAGAGATAGAGGATTAGCTTTCATTGTTTCAAGGTCATGCGTGGTGGATTGAGTCATTGAGGACTGAATGAATATGAAGGTACATACCAGTGATCAAGGTCAGGGTTATCTGTCATCTTTCATAAAAGCTGTTAGTATAGAGCTATGTTCTGTGTGACATGTTTCCTCCTTTGTCTTCATTAAGAACTATAAAACAACAGCTATTTGCTTTAAACAGTTACTTTATTTGTGACAGGTTCTGTTTCCGACACCCCCTGCTAAAGTGTTCACATTTACTGGGGAGAGATATGCGGAGGAGGAAAATGCAGGGACAGCCTTTGGGGTGTGTGAGCTGCGCAGTCACACAGGGTGCCATGGAAACAGGGGACCGGCGACCGGCACAGGTCACCACGCATTGTGCCAACCAGAGGGAGATATGGGAACAAATTCCCGTGCAACCCTAATGCGGATGGAGTGGTTACAGCGGCAGAGTGGGGTGCAAGGTGGATTTTTGCCACACCAAATTTTGCCTCTGTTCCCAAACTCTTGTAAGATCTATGCCCCCCATTTTATTCACCTTTAATGTTTCTGTTAAAGGAATATGCTAATATGCTGTTTGAAAATAGAATTCCTTTTCTGGCCTTGAATAATTGGGCAGATGCTGCTGACAGCCTCTGCCCAATTAATATATATATATTTTTATTTTTGGCTGATGTTCCTCACCTTTAGTCCCTCGCCGCCTCCAGCTCCTCCTCTTTGGCAAGTCCCTGAAACTTTTCTGCACAAATTGTGGTCCTACGCAACTTGCATAGCATAGGAACCGTAGGTTGGGCACTGCTATGTTACTTGTGCACTTTACATATGTGCGCATGCTCAGGTCTGATCCATTGGCTGCCTCTGCGAGACCGCTAACTTTTGTAGGTGGTCTCAGAGGGTGACTTCTTTCTACAGCCACTGAGGAGGAAGTCAATTCCTTATTGTCCTCCTCACATCTCACCACATGCCCGCTCGACCCCATTCCCTCACATCTAATACCTCCCCTCTCCTCCTCCCTCACCCCTGCTCTCACACACATCTTCAACCTATCTCTCTCCACTGGCTCCTTTCCATCCGCCTTCAAACACGCGCTAGTTACCCCTTTACTAAAGAAACCATCCCTAGATCCCAACTCTCCATCCAACTACCGCCCTGTATCCCTGCTTCCCTTCACATCAAAGCTCTTAGAAAAACTAGTCTTCAACCGCCTCTCCCTCTTCCTGTCCTCCAATTCCCTACTTGACCCCCTGCAATCTGGCTTCCGTCTCCTACACTCAACTGAAACTGCACTCACCAAAGTCACCAACGACCTCCTAACTGCTAAAAAACACGGCCACTATTCTATTCTCATCCTGCTTGACCTCTCGGCTGCTTTTGACACTGTTGACCACCCCCTCCTTCTACAGACCCTCAACTCTCTGGGTCTCGGTGACACTGCACTCGCTTGGGTCGAACCCTATTTATCCAACAGGTCCTTCTGTGTGTCCTTTGCTGGTAACTCCTCCTCCTCATTGCCTCTATCTGTTGGTGTACCTCAAGGCTCTGTCCTTGGTCCTCTGCTCTTTTCCATCTACACCTCCTCCCTGGGCAAAATCATCAACAGCTTTGGCTTCAATTACCACCTCTACGCTGATGACACTCAGATCTACCTCTCTACCCCTGATCTCTCTCCCCCTGTCCTTTCAAAAGTCAGTGACTGTTTATCTGGCATCTCCTCCTGGATGGCCTCCCACCACCTAAAGATCAACATGTCGAAGACTGAACTCCTACTTTTTCCTCCCTCCAATGCCTCCCCACCTCCTGACTTCTCTATCACGGTGGAGGGTATCACCATTTCCCCATCAAACCAAGTTCGCTGTCTTGGAGTTACACTTGACTCTGCTCTTTCCTTCATCCCCCACATCAAGTCTCTTTCCTCCTCCTGCCGATACCAACTGCGTAATATTTCCAGAATTCGGCCATTTCTTACCGCTGTCGCCACAAAACAACTCATACACGCCCTGGTAATCTCCCGACTCGACTATTGCAATAATCTCTTATCTGGCCTCCCTCTGTCCCGCCTCTCCCCCCTACAATCCATCCTGAACGCCTCCGCCAGACTAATTCACCTCACCCGCCGCTCTGTCTCTGCCGCTCCCCTCTGCGAGTCCCTTCACTGGCTCCCCATCCACTGCAGAATTAAGTTCAAAATCCTTATCCTTACCTACAAAACCCTCACTAACTCAGCTCCCCACTACCTGTCCTCACTAATCACCAAATACACCCCAGCCCGCTCCCTAAGGTCAAACAGTGACCTGCGCCTAGCTTCTCACCGCATCACCTCTTCCCATGATAGACTGCAGGATTTCTCACGCGCAGCCCCCACTCTCTGGAACGCTCTCCCTCGTACTGTCAGACTTTCCCCTAACTTCTCTTCCTTCAAACGCTCCCTTAAAACGTTCCTATTTAGGGAAGCCTACCACCCAACTCACTGACGCAATCATCAATCACTCTAACCTTACAGTCCTCTCCTCCTGTTTCCAACCCCAACCCTCCCAGATTGTGAGTTCCTACGGGAATAGGGCCCTCATCTCCTCCTGTACTGTTTGTCAAATGTTGTTCAATGTATTGTAACCCTGTCTATACTGTGCTTATTGTACAGCGCTGCGGAATATGCTGGCGCTTTATAAATAAAGAATAATAATAATAAATAATACATGCTGATGTCACTAGTGACCGATCTGGTGACCGGCAGCTGAGATATTAAAAGTCCCAGCAGCTGGTGATTCGTGGTGGGGTGGAGGAAAATCCTCCATTTCACCCAGAGTTTTCACCAGAACGGGGCAGTACAGGAAGGGCTCTACATGTCCTGACCACTTTAAAACAATAATGTGGTCAGGATCAGTAGAGTGTCCCTTTAATCTCTTCCCACCAACCCACATATTTCCCTAAAACACTAATGTCTTTCTCCCCCACCTCTCCTCACCCTCTTATATCTTCCTTGTTTCCTTTGCTTCCTACAGTGTCCCCTCCATATTTAATGTCTGTTGTATACTATGTGGCGGTCTGCTAGCTTGACAGCACTGCCCAAGAGTAATGGGAATAGTGCGCATAAAAAGCTCTGTTGTAGACACACTGACAATGACAGAAACCTAGCTGAACGGAGACAGACTGACATTGAGAGAAACTGACATTGACAATGACACAGACACAATATGCGCAAAGGCAGAGATTAGGTGACATAGACATAAACACACAAAGACAATGAGACAATGACAAACACACATGCACAAATACATGTGTAGGGAGAGGTATTAGCAGTAGGAAAAGGGAAGTGCTCATGCCACTGTACAGAGCACTGGTGAGACCTCACTTGGAGTACTGTGTGCAGTACTGGAGACCGTATCTCCAGAAGGATATAGACCTCTTAGAGAGAGTTCAGAGAAGGGCTACTAAAATGGTGTACGGCTTGAAGGAGAAAAGTTACCAGGAAAGGCTTAATGATCTTAACATGTACAGCTTGGAAAAAAGACGAGACAGAGGAGATATGATAGAAACATTTAAATACGTAAAGGGAATCCACAAGGTAGAGGAAGGGGGTATATTTAAAAGGAAACAAAATAGCAAAACAAGAGGACATAGTCTTAGATTAGAGGGGCAAAGGTTTAAAAGTAACATCAGGAATCATTATTTTACTGAGAGGGTGGTGGATACATGGAACAGTCTTCCAGTAGAAGTGGTAGAGGCCAAAACAGTAATTGAATTTAAGCAGGCATGGGATAGGCATAAGGCTATCCTAAACAAAAGATAAATCCAGGTAAAGTATCCTTGTAATTGGGCAGACTAGATGGGCCGAAAGGTTCTTATCTGCCGACATTTTTCTATGTTTCTATGTTTCTATTTCTGATACAGGGGCCCAAAATCCTTTCAAGCCTCCGTGACTGGCTGACTCTTCTCCTTCCTTAACCCTTTTCAGCTCCCCATGATTCCTTTCTAGCTCTCCATGACCCTTTTTTAGCTACCGCTGGTCCTCCATCCAGCTCCCCCTGGCCTCTGTCCACCTCCAATTGATCCTCTTTCTAGTTCTCCCTTACATGCTGAAAGGAAAGCATGCTGTGTTTATAAATGGTTTGCCCTGCAGCTGCAAGATGCCAAGTTTATGACCAGAGACACTTGCAGTAAGCATGTGGAGGAGACATGTATATGATGAATCTCCTTCCTGTCACTCGTTTGTTGGCCCGGCAGTGTCTCTTAAACTAGCTGCTCACTGTGAGAGAACGGAGTGAGCTGTCAGGCAGAGGGGCGCTTGCAGACAGAGTTCTGACGGCTATCAGATGTGCTAAGCTTATGGCTGGAGGGCGATACTGCAAGTTCCAGTGCATAGGCAGACAATAAATTCTGCCATAGTGCCCACGGTTATATTGGTCAAGAGTGGCACCACCCATCCTAATGGTGTCATAGGCAACTGCTTAATTGGCCTAATGGATGTGCCGACCATGCACAGTGGTGTGTCCTCAAGCTCACCCATGCACCCTGCCACCAAGCTCGTCTGTGCACCTCTCCGTTTAGTGTTCCAAACCATACAGCACAAATGGGAGCAGCAGTTTCTGTGAGCTCATGTAGCATCCCTCACTGCCTGATATGGGGGATATTAATGTTAAATAGAAAACAGTACACAGAGCTGCTGCTTCATTGCCTGAGTATTTTCTCTAAACAGATTAATCACATAAAGTATGTAAAACATACAGGGCCACATTACATTCTTAACGCTAAAATCCTTTCGGAAAGTCAAAATCTTTGCGCTAAGTGTTAAAGTTTTGCGCGCCTGGTGTATTTGGGTTTGGCCAGGTTGTTCAGATATGCCATTAGCACCAGCTTTTGAAAATCGTAACGATTTTCCTTTTAACGCCCATGCGGTAATTTGCGCTAATAGATTGTGATACCACGTTAATCGTAGCGCACATTTGCGTTTGCGCTCATAATGTTAAGTATAGGACGCGCAGGTTTCCAGGCGGTATACGATTCCGCGCGGTTTTACCGTTGATAATGTAATACGGAATTGAGCGCAATTATTTTTAACGCGCGTTAAAACTTAACCATGCCGGCGCTACAATTAACAACAAGATTGTAATGTGGCCCACAATTTGGGTTGAAAAATCAACTGAGTAAAAATATTACCATCCTAGCACTCTTGAGGTTCATTAGGGGAGCACTTGGTTGGTTCTCATTTTTTTGTTTGTTCTTGTATTCAGGCTTGTCCAGGTTTAATCCTGTATATCAAGAGTGTTCACGCTTTTTCTTTTGGGTGGGGTGATTGCTATTTGCACCTAAGGAATTGATCCTGGTGTAGGTTCAGCAAGTACTTATTGAGCAAAAACATGAATGAAAGAATTATTTTGACTTCTTGAATCCTCATCTTAATGTGGCGCACATTTACATTCTGCTTTATGAAGCAACACGTTCTTTTTCATAGAAGTCTTTTTTAGTCTTATATACTCTGTTAGATACAATCTCTGCTTGAATACAGGGATGCGTAGCGTTATTTCTCAGCATGCTCATTATATTTGGGTTTTCACTGTACAAATGCACTATTTGTTAGACCGGTTTGTCTCCATCATTAGCAAAGAGCATACAGATGTGACTAGCAGTGTGATGGGCAGACGAACTTGTCAGGTGCCGTGCATGCAGGGTGTAGTGGGATACAGCCCGGAATACAGTGGCTGAAGATATATAGGGCACTATTCCTTAGTGAACGCTAATGTTAACATCTGGATGTATAAGCGTTATAAGTGTGTTTAACGCATGCCACTCATATTACATTCCTGGTGCTACCCCCTTTAGTAATCTGTTAGCATATCGGTTTCTGCACTAGCTTCTGCGAGCTTACTGTACTTTGTACATCCTATACTTAACATGGGGAGCGCCAACATTTATTAACATTTTGATAAGTAAGGTATTACAAAATGCTAGCGCTAACTACCACGTAAAATTTTAACGTGTCCTAAAAGCTGGTGCTAAATGAGTCTGCAAATGCAAAACCATTTAGCACCCCCTAAAATCTCCCCAATAAATCCCATAGTCTCCTCTCATCCCACGGCAAGATCGGTGGGCCGATCCACCACTTCTTGTTGCCGGGAGCAGAGTGAAAATGGAAACAATTGTTTCTCAGTCTCCCTACGTGAACATTCCACAGCGTTGAGCTATCGCGCAGGACTCGCGGCCTGGTAGCGCAACCCTCCACGGAGTCCTATGGACTCCAGGAAGTGATACTTGCTGTGGCGCAGAGACACTGCTGCGAGTATCCCAGAGGTTAGTGATGCATTCTGGGGTGAGGTGCTTGCCCCGGAATATTGCGGTAAAATGGAGACGGTATGTAGAAACCTGCAAGTGCAGATTTTCCCCGTTAGTGTACCCATGGTAGTGCAAAAAAGGGAATAGGGCCCACAGATGGGTAAAGTAGATTAGGCAGGGAAATTATTTTATGTAAGGCAAAACTAAACAATCACAGCAGGACATGAAACTTGGCAGTAACAAGGGTCAAGTCAGGAAGCAGGCTGGACACTTGGAGGTTGGGCCAGGCAGGTAACAAGCCAGACAGGTCACAGAGATGGCAGGATCACCTGATGATGAACTGAAACACCAAAAATCAGGGCATTTTGCCAGAATTTCAGTGCAGTTCGACGTTCTGTGAATAGAAGACACAATATGCGGTGAACTGTGGTGAATTTTGCTATCAATTCACCAGCATTTAGCGAATTGACATCATAGTGAATAGGCAAATTGGCTCGACATTGCACCGAACGGTGAAACTCACTGCCTGGAGCAATCCGGAGTAATTCGGAGATTAGTGACTAACCTATTAAAATCATATTAAATCCATACATGACTTCTAAAAAAAATGCAGTAAGATGTCTTTTAATATTGAGATTGAGGAAGGTGCAAGTTATTGGATCTACTTCTAGCCAGGATGACTCAGTCAGTATTATTTTTCATGTGACAAGTAAACCTATGTAATAGGTTTTCGTTTTTTGTAGAAAAGCTCCAAAAAGGTATTTTAGTATAAACGTTTTCATTAGAAATAAAAACTAGAAAATATAACAGACAAAACTTGTTAACCCCTCTTTGGTTTTGGAATTTTCTGTACTAGTAATAAATGGAAATTCCTTAACATAATAATAATCAAACAACATTGTCTCAGTTTCTGATTATTTCTAAAGGAGTAACTAATATAAGTTATATCCACAAAGGTTTGGACAAAAGAACATGGAAAAACAAATTTACACGCTGTAAATTATTGAAATCTGAATAAAATGTAAATTTTTTATTTTTTGTAGTTTTTTGACAGAACCGTATTTTTGAATCTGCTGATACTGATAAAACATGATGGGCTCTATTACAATCCTAGCGTTAAAACGCGGGCGCAAGAGAGGAAAAACTGCGCCCGCCTTGAGTTCACTAATTGTTGCAGGGTCTCTGATGTGTGCCGAATGTGGAGCCACAGCAACCACGAACAGAACGCCGAAAGCCAACACTGCCGTCGACTGGCGATCAGCTTACCGAACGCTCCCGACGCGACAGCTGATCGGCCCACCGAAAGTCACTGAAGACCGCAGTATTTGGCGAATTGATAGTTTTCTGATTAGACGAACTGCCACAGAATTGCACCATATGGCGAAATTCAATGTTTGGTACAATTTGGTGGCACTTATAGATTGTTCTCTTCTCCTGCCAATTCTCCTGGTTTTCACCTCTCAATAACCCCGTATATTTTTTGTATGCTTGAGTAGTCATTGATAGCCAAGATGATGTAGTACATACTACATACAAGAAAACCAAAACCAACCCGGAAAGAATAAGTCATAGGTTTATTCTAATTATTAGATTAAAAGTAGATTTGTGCAACAAGGTGTTTTCACAATCGCATCCCACAGGCACGTGAATACACTGCAACCCAATTGTGTTGGTGCCTAAGCCGAATGGGGAAATACGGTTTTGTAATGACTTCCGTAAACTGAATGAGATATCGAAGTTTGATGCCTACCCTATGCCTCGCGTTGATGAGCTTGAGAGTTTGGGTAGAGCCAGATACCTAAGCACACTGGATTTGACCAAGGGCTACTGGCAGGTTCCCTTGGCAGCGAGAGCAAAGGAAAAGACGGCTTTTTCTACCCATGAGGGGTTATTTCAGTACAGAGTACTGCCATTTGGGCTACATGGTGCCCCAGCCACATTCCAGCGTATGATAGATAGGATACTCAGGCCCCATCGAGAGTATGCAGCTGCATACCTTGACGATGTTGTGATTTACAGTGAGGACTGGGTAACACATCTGTCTAGGGTTCAGGCAGTAGTGGATAGTATCCAGGCTGCCGGTCTAACGGCTAACCCTGCTAAGTGCTCTTTGGGTTTGGAAGAGGCCAAATATCTGGGATACACAATTGGTCGCGGGCTCCTCAAACCCCAGCAAAGCTAGGTGGATGCCATTGTGAATTGCCCACGCCCTGTCACCAAGAAGCAAGTGAGAGCATTCTTGGGTTTAACTGGATACTATCGTCGGTTCATTCCCAGTTTTGCTACCCTTGCCAGCTCTTTGACAGAACTCTCCAGAGCTAAAAGCCCCATAATGGTCAAGTGGACCACGGAGGCAGAACAGGCCTTTCAAATCCTGAAAGAAGCTTTGTGTGCTAGTCCTATTTTGGTAGCCCCAGATTTCTCAAAGCAATTTGTTGTACAAGCAGATGCGTCAGATGTGGGTCTGGGTGCTGTTCTCTCAAGTGCATGGATGAGAGGAACATCCAGTTATGTAACTGAGCCGGAAGCTGAATTCTCACGAGCTGAGGTACTCCGTAGTTGAGAAGGAGTGCCTGGCTATTAAGTGGTCTCTAGAGACTTTGAAATATTACCTGCTAGGGAGGCAGTTTTCACTAATCACTGACCATGCACCGTTGACATGGATGACACAAAACAAAGAAAAGAATGCCAGGGTGACCAGATGGTTTCTTAGCCTCCAACCCTTCCGGTTCTCGATGGAGCACCGGGCTGGTACAGCCCAAGGTAATGCTGAGGGCCTCTCCAGAGTTCATTGCCTCTGGTCTAAGGCCACTTGCCCCAATGGGTCTGAGCTGGGAGGGGGGATATGTGATAAGGTGAGGGGAATTGTGTGCGATGGTGTGTACATTCCCCCTACGTTTGTAGGAGAGGACTTGGCTGTTTAAACCCAGGAGGAAAATACGTGTTTTAAGTTTTTCCCTTGTGCTGCAAGGTCTCCACACCTGCTAATTAAAAGCCCGTAAATGTTCCCTGGGTGTGAGGAACCAGTGAGAAGGAAGTAAGGAGATTTGATTGATTGAGAGACACAGACAGACTGAGAGAGATCAGCAGCAACAAAAACGGTGAAGCTCTGAGGTTGGCAAAGATTTATTTTTGGTTATTTTCCCAAGGTAGTGAGGGTCATTATATTGTTTAGTCAGTACTCAGACGAGTTAGGCTTTGTTTTCTGTTTATATTTCGTTTGTTTGCTGGAGTGAAGAAATAAACTCTGAGATACATAAAGAGTTTCAGTGCCATAATTGTCCTAGAGGACCGCGCTATAGCGCCCCCTGTAACAATACGGCATATATGCGCAGATTGACTTTGACAGGCGCAAAAACTTAACGTGAGACAATTAAGGTTCTTAATTCTGATTTTCTGAATGGCGTGAAAAAAACTGTCCGCACACTGATTTCTGTGTGCAACGTTACTGTGGGTGCGTTTTTGCGCGCCCGTTTTACACGCGTTATTTTTTGACGGATGGAAAAATGCGTGAGGATTGTAATACCAGCGTTGATTTACGCACGTTAACGTTTGACGCTTCGCGCAAAAATTCACAAGTTTACCGTGCATTTTTGCGTGAAGAATGTAATAGGGCCCGTACCCTATATTACCCGTACCCCTAACCACCTGAAGCAAAGTACATGTTGTCAAGGGATTTGTGTGATTTTTCTCATATGCCTGAATGTAGTTTGACAGAAGGAATTTAAGATAATAACAAAAAACACAAAAAGAATAAAGCATAAGTTCATACCACCCATAATGCTACAAGTATGTTGGCACATCAAGGGCCATCATACATGCATCCAACAGTTTAGAAAGCAAGTTATCATGGGATTTCTGCTGTATGCATTACTAGTCATACATATGAAATGTATTTTAAAAAAGCGATAAAAGCATAAATCATAGGTATTCCAACCAAAATGTTGTAAACTTATATATACCCTTGGGCTCTCATTCATCAGAGTGTCCCATGTGCTGAAATTTTAGTTGTATATTTCAATATGTATTAACAGTAATGCATTTCACACAAATAAAAGATGCCGTAAATAACATTCATACATTTTGGAAAAAATAATAGGACAACAAGTACTATTAAATGTTAAATATTCACAATGAACTGGTAAGTATAATGTATATTTTTTGTTTCAACCCACTAAACTTTGTGATTTACCGAGGTAAATATGGATAATGGGAATTATATATTTGTATCCGTTTAGCTAACTCAGGTACTAGCTCAGAGATTACATTTTTATGACTGTTCAACAACATCACCGGGCTGGTTATGCCCTCCCACTGTCTAAGGCTTTTTTTTATTTAATATTTAACATTCTGTATTCCATCAATAATTGATATTCCTGTCTTAGCAACTGAAGATCTGCAGCAAATTTTATTGTTGACAAGTGTAATAATGTTCTCTCACCTTCTAACTTTTCCTATTAAATATTAATCTTCCCTGTGTTATCCATTATACAGCTGTGACCTCTGAAATGTTTAGGACCCAAGGATTAATTCTTTATATTCTTCAGATGAATTATAGACAGTAATAACTAATAAGGGCCCTGATGGATTTGAATGAAGGCGGTATAATTATCATATCCTTATGACCTGGATTAAAATTACACCTTCTATGCTCTCTCACACTCCATGTTCCTAGCTGGATTATATGAACTTGTGCTAGGATCAGATTTTAAATTAGAGTTTGCAATTACGAAGGTCTTCCTTTGCTTAAGAGGCATTTAGTGATGCAATTAATTTAGATTGTTTTTAATGAATTTCAACATGATACACGATTTCTATCAGATAAAACCACAAGACGTTGACATAAAACCATTAATCAGTCTGGCCAGCCTATGAAACATTTATTTCGAGAATGGCTAAAGGACTTTTTGGGTACCTTTTAATCATAAATGTTAGACTACAACTCCACAATTCCAACTTTTAGTGTGTGAATGAAGACAAATTATAGGAACTAAAGCCCTATAGCAAGTGGAGTGCCAAGTGCTTTCCCCTCCACTTGATCAAGTTATCTAACTTTTAAATAAAGGTACGGATCACTCAGAAGAACGGTAGTACTGTGTCATGATCGGAAGCTCATCCTTATGCCGTAGATGCCATTACTTTGCCTCTGCTACACATGGGGTCGCAGCACGCATCGACTCTCCTCCCATTTGAGCCATCATCGATACTGATGCTGCTAGCTTGTGCGTCCATTCGTTATATATTTTTCCTTTTCTCATCCTTCTAGTCATCATTACACCAGCATCACCCTAGAACGTTAAAGCATATGAGAACCAACACTAACAAATCTAAGAATAGATAGCACTATTTCCATCATCTCAACGCTCGTTATGATACCCTGTGGTGGTTTAATACCCAAAAGCACATAATTTATTAATATTTGCCTATTCTGTGTACCAATTTGGATTGTCCTGTCTGTACCTATTTCTGCATTACCAACTATAGGCTTGTTTATAATATTTATGCTGTCTTCTGTATCTCAGACCACAGCTTGTTCCTGTTTTGTGCTATATCCTTCCCGATTTCCCTTTCCCTTAGTTTGTGTTTTCAGCCCAGCCAATAAAACGACCGGTTCAGGGTTTCCCTTGTTCTGTTTGGTTCCCTCTGTGATTTGAGGTCGACATGCTATTCCAGCTCAAGTGGTAATATCTGATCATTTACAAGTTGCCTGCTTTGTTAGCAAGAGGTAAAAATGCATTCATATTTGTTTGTGCAGTTTTATGGCTATCTACTTGAATAACGAATGACTGAACATTGCTCATTATTCTTCTTTTTACCTACATCTTTATTCGACTATATAATTTGACATATATATATATATATATGGCTAGTGATATGTCAGTCTTCTCAGACTTTCCCATTGGATTTCATGTCTCCAGAAAATGCTCTGGAGCCGCATTACTATGAATTACTAAAATTATTTTGAGAAAATAAATTTAATTAATGTTATACTACATATTCTTAAGTGTCACTGCAGAACATGCCGGCTGGGTGGAGTATAGGTAACATCGCTGCTCTATAACCGTGGAGAGAGACTGTGGAGACACAGGCTCGATCCCCGGCAAGAGCACCTCTCCAGTAAGTGTCCTTGGGCAAGACACCTAACGGTACAGACTCGCCACCCAGGACATACTTGAAAACGAGAGAAATGTCAATGTATCCTTCCTTGTAAAATACTTTCTCAAAAAAAAAACTGGTGCTGAAATTTATAACAAGGGCCTTAATGTCAATTCTACAATCCAACTATGTGGAATCCAAATTGCAACTTAGTAGAGAAAGTAAATATATGAAGGCACGCACCAGTCAGAACTCTGGGATGCTTTGTCCCAGCTCGAGTGGTGATAGCGAGCAGCAATGACAAAATATCATCAAGAGTTGTTAGGTATTCTCAGCTCCCTAACAACTACTCAATTTTGGCAAATTGTCAGCAAATACGGTGCCAGTTCGACGGCAGTGAAATTCCCATAGAGAAGCAATGGTTAACATATTCAGAGAACACCGAACAGCAGTGAAATGCCCTGATGTTTTTATTTGGCAGGTTTATTCAGGCGAATCCCTTAGGTTTCAATATTAAAAATATTCCCGTTTTTATTCAATAACTAATAAACGGTTTATTTTTTTAATCTGCAGTAAAAATTCTCTCTATTTTATTTTTTAGGATCTTTTAGAGATTTTTTCAGCCAATTTTTTTTCAGTTTTTTTTAAAATAGACTTTTTTATTATTATTCATACGACCATATATGGTAACTCCAGATTTTTTCGTGCAGTAGTTTTTTTTCAAACAGTGTTTCAAATCTGACTTTGTCAATCATTTTGTTTTTGCTTTTTTTACCCCGTTTGTCGCCTTGTTGTTTTTTCCGGCAGCTGGTCGGCTCTGTGTTCCGCGGATCGTCGGCTTTTTCCAGACGCGTTCGGCATACTTTTGTCAAAGTGATCCGATACTTTGGATCGTATCGGCTGTGTTTTATTGACAGAGTTTCAGCAGAGTATCAGATCAGTTCCCTGCACTCCGGGGACCCTGCGGTGAATGCTGAATTCACCGCAGGGTCGGGGAATGTGATTGTCGGCGACATTTCGGTGCTCTCTGCATAACCCCTTTTGACTTCCCACTTGGATAACGAATAACTGAGCATTGCTCATTATTCCCCAATTCCTACTGAGTTCATGTTTTTGATTATCCTACTCTTTCCATCTACCGTTGAAATGTATTTAATATCACACAGTGTTTGTGCGCTTTGTCTAATTCAGTCTTCTCAGACTTTCTATTGGATTTCCTGAGTCCAGAAAATGGTCTGGTGCCATATTGCTATGAATTACTAAAATTATTTTGAAAAACTAAATTTAATTAAAAAATTAATGCATATTCTTCAGTTTCACTGCAAAACATGCTCAAACACAGATGGTACTGAAATTTATAAAAGGGGTCCCAAACGTTAACTCTACTTTCCAATCCCGTGGCATCCAGACTGCAGCTTAGTAGAGAAAGTAAATACATAAGTAGATTGTTTCTTTTTTGAGTTAAGAGGTGAATGGTCTTTCCCAGCATTTAAGCTGACAAATTCTAGCAAATTACAAATTTAACCAAACTGGTTGATTTGGCCATGCACATGTAGACGCATCCAAAGAGTCTCACATAGCTAAAAGCTCACACAAGCCAACACAAACAGGCATTTGTGCATTTCACTGATCACTGAGGCACAATGAGCTAATGATATGGTTGGCGGAAGAAGCATGATGGTGCCTTTTGCTGTCTAGACTCAGCACAGCAAAATGTAGTAATTCTTTATTGAGTTTGGATGGCTGAGACTACCTGGATGTGTGCCTTGGAGGATGCAAAGGGTAGCATAGTCTGGCTGCGTGTGCATTGAGTCCTCCCAGAGCTCATCTTCCCAGCAGAGCATGACGTGGCTAGAACAAAGAATGGCAGATTGCCTGCAGCCTTTCCCAACAGAATGTTGGGCAGGATTTACATTGAAACTGGAGCATAGATGTCTGAGGATTCCCATGTCAGCTTGTGTGACCTTAGGCAAGTTTATCGAGCATTAAAATATTTTTGTGCAGCTCTGCTCACTTGGCAACACTTGTTTAAGATAAAAATATTTAAAAAATCTAACTTGGGTGTATTATTACTTTATTTTCAGTGCTCTCTTAATCCACGAGAAAAGAACCAGCGAATTTAATTTTATTTTCCATATTTTTAAATCTTTTGACAGTTGTGTCTATGCCTACCTGTAATATTGCAGTGGTTTAATCTGAACATTAATGAGGCAGGGCTGGCCCAAGACATTGTGCTGCCTGGGTCCAAGGATGAAATGCTGCCCCACCACCACCAAAACATGCCCACAAGCATCACAGAGCTCCACAACAATAAAACTCACATAATGTGCACTGTGTGAGCGTATTACACAGCTCCACAGCAATAAAACTCACAATGAGTGAGTGTATCACAAAGCACCACAATAAAAAAGCTTACAGCATTAAAGTATCAACAGACTCCATAATGCTATTTCCCTTCCCCACAGATACTTACAGTTGCCTTGCACCCCCAGACCCCTGTGGTAGTCCTCATTCACTCCTCCTTCCCCAGATTTGTACCTTAACCTCCCAAATCCTGTACCTACCATTTACCTCCCCCTGACCACTCATGCTAATTCTTAAACACTGCTGTAGAAGACCTTTTCCACCCCCATTATGTTATGACAGACCACTTGGCTTTTTAAAGACACGTCTTTACTGGGTGGTATATCTGGTAGTTGGCAGGGAGCTGTATGGTAGTGATCTAAGAAACTTTAGTTGGGTCTGGTTACTGTGGCATTGCCACCCTGGGTCCCGTTACTAAGAACATATGCATGGTCTCAGGGTAGCCTTGGTACATACGGACGTACTCAAAGCTGCATGTTAGGAGAAAGGGATAGGGGTGACCAGGGCAGCCATTAGAAATGATGGGGCCCCTTACTAAACCTCACGATGGGGCCCCCCAGGGCCCCCCCCTCAACCTCTAACAGCTTTTCTCCCCCTTCAAAAAAAAAGGACATAACATAACACCACAGCAATAAAACTCCCAGTAATGTGCAGTGTGTATTAGCTTATCACAGTATCCACAGCAATAAAACTCACAGTAATGAGCGGTGTGTCTGAACATATCACAGAATCCACAGCAATAAATCTCACAGAAACGGGCTGTGTATGATGGCCTTTGGGTCTGGGTCTGGGCCCTGGGTCTGGTCCCTGGGACTGGGACTGGGCCTTGGGGTCTGGTCCCTGAGGTCTGGGCCCTGAGGTCTGGTCCCTGGGGTCTAGCCTGGGCCCTGGTCTCTGGGTCTGGTCCCTGGGCCTTGGGGTCTGGGTCCTAGGGTCTGGGCCCTGGGTCTGGGCCTTGGGGTCTGGGCCCTGGGTCTGGGCCTTGGGGTCTGGGCCCTGGGTATGGGGTCTGGACCCTAGGGTCTGGGCCCTGGGTCTGTATTTGGGCTTTGGGGTCTGGGCCTTGGGGTCTGGGCCCTGGGTCTGGGCCCTGGGTTTGGCCTAGGGGTCTGGGCCCAGGGTCTGGGCCCAGGGTTTGGGCCTAGGGGTCTGGGCCCTGGGTCTTAGGGTCTGGGCCCTAGGGTCTGGGCCCTGGGTTTGGGCCTAGGGGTCTGGGCCCTGGGTCTGGGCCTTAGGGTCTGGGTCATAGGGTCTGGGCCCTGGGTCTGGCCTTAGGGTCTGGGCCCTGGGTTTGGGCCTAGGGGGTCTGGGCCTTAGGGTCTGGGCCTAGGGGTCTGGGCCCTGGGTATGGGGTCTGGACCCTAGGGTCTGGGCCCTGGGTCTGTATTTGGGCTTTGGGGTCTGGGCCTTGGGGTCTGGGCCCTGGGTCTGGGCTAGGGGTCTGGGCCTGGGTCTGGGCCTTAGGGTCTGGGTCATAGGGTCTGGGCCCTGGGTCTGGCCTTAGGGTCTGGGCCCTGGGTTTGGGCCTAGGGGGTCTGGGCCTTAGGGTCTGGGCCTAGGGGGTCTGGGCCCTGGGTATGGGGTCTGGACCCTAGGGTCTGGGCCCTGGGTCTGTATTTGGGCTTTGGGGTCTGGGCCTTGGGGTCTGGGCCCTGGGTCTGGGCCCTGGGTTTGGCCTAGGGGCCTGGGCCCGGGGTCTGGGCCCAGGGTCTGGGCCTAGGGGTCTGGGCCCTGGGTCTTAGGGTCTGGGCCCTAGGGTCTGGGCCCTGGGTTTGGGCCTAGGGGGTCTGGGCCTTAGGGTCTGGGCCCTGGGTCTGGGCCTTGGGTCCTGGGTTTGGGCCTAGGGGTCTGGGCCCTGGGTCTGGGCCCTGGGTTTGGGCCTAGGGGGCCTGGGCCCAGGGCCCTAGTGTCTGGGCCCTGGGTCTGGGTCCTGGGCCTTGGGGTCTGGGCCATGGGTTTGGGCCTAGGGGCCTGGGCCTTTGCCCTGGGTCTGGGCCATAGGGTCTGGGCCCTGGGTCTGGGCCCTGGGTTTGGGTCTTGGGGTCTGGGCCCTGGGCATTTGCCTTGGGTCTGGGCCCTGGGTCTGGGCCTTGGCCCTGGGCCTAGGGGTCTGGACCCTGGGCCCTAGGGTCTGGGCCTTGGGGTCTGGGCCCTGGGTCTGGGCCTTGGGGTCTGGGCCTAGAGGTCTGGGTCTGGGCCCTGGGTCTGAGCCTAGAGGTCTGGGCCTAGGGGTCTGGGCCTTGGGGTCTGGGTCCTGGGCCTTGGGGTCTGGGCCCTGGGTCTGGGCCTTGGGTCCTGGGTTTGGGCCTAGGGGTCTGGGCCCTGGGTCTGGGCCCTGGGTTTGGGCCTAGGGGGTCTGGGCCCAGGGTCTGGGCCCTGGGCCCTAGTGTCTGGGTCTGGGCCTTGGGTCTGGGTCCTGGGCCTCGGGGTCTGGGCCCTGGGTTTGGGCTTAGGGGTCTGGGCCCTGTGTCTGGGCCTTGGGGTCTGGGCCCTGGGTCTTGGGGTCTGGGCCCTGGGTGTGGGTCTAGGGGGTCTGGGCCCTGGGTCTGGGCCTAGGGGTCTGGGCCTTGGGGTCTGGGCCCTGGGTCTGGGCCCAAGGGTCTGGGCCCTAGGGTCTGGGTCCTGGGCCATGGGTCTTTGCCCTGGGTCTGGGCCATAGGGTCTGGGCCCTGGGTCTGGGCCTTGGGGTCTGGGCCTTGGGGTCTGGGTTTGGGCCTAGGGGTCTGGGCCCTCGGTCTGGGCCCTGGGTCTTAGGGTCTGGGCCCTGGCTCACCACTCACTGTCTTCTATCTTCTTTTCTTCTGTCTTCAGCTCTTCTTTTCTTCACCTTTTCTTTCATTTTCTTCTCTTCTTTTCTTCTGTCTTCTTCCTGGTCCCTCCAGCTCCGGCGCGCAGCTTCACTGAGTGGAGGGGCGGAGCCAAAGCAACGTGCTTGGGAGGCCCCTCACACGCTGCTTGGCCCCCCCCAGCCAGGAAGTGAAGCTGCCAGGAGCCGGAGGAGACACAGTGTCTCAGTCTCCTCCGGCTCCTGCAGCAGCAGCAGGGACACAGCTCCGGATTCGGACTCATCGAGTTCGATACCGGAGCTGTTAAAGGGCGACGCCGCTGCCGTTGGGGGCCCGGGATCCTCCCCCCAGGCCCCAGCGGCCCGGGCCCCCACCGGGCCCGGGCCCCTTACGGCAGTATTGGGCGTAATGCCCTGATGGCGGCCCTGGGGTTGACAAACCCAGAGGTCTTAGCAGTTCCCACAGGACCTGTAAGAACTGGAACTGCTGGACCTGCAAACGTTTGAGCCAGACATAGTGATGAGGCTTGGGCTTTATTCCTAGGAAACACCTGATAAGCCTAATGACTGACCCAGTGACAAATTCACTTAGCAGTACAATGTTAGGTCATGAGGTGCTAACTAATGATGGAGTAATGGCCTGCTCCACCTTCTTGCACAACCCCCATGCACCCTACTTATCATACTTAGCTATCTACCCTCGCCTAAGTGTGTCACCCCACTTCTCTTAGATTGTAAGCTCTTGAACAAGGTCCTCTCTCCTACTATTGTCAGTGTGTTTAACTCCTATGTATATCTTTTGTTTTGTTCCACTCATTGTACGGTGTTATGGAACTTGTTGGCGCTTTATAAATATTTGTAACTGTAATGGTGATCTCTAGGGCATTTTGAGTTCTTTACAAATCAGTTTTGAAAATGAACACAGCAACTATATTAATTGGCAGATTTTAATAGTGAGTGTATGTGCTTTATTCTATTTACAAGTGGCCACACATGACATGCTATTCCTTGCCCCTTCTGCACAGTACATTAACCCTTGTGGACCAAAGACGTACATGGTACGTCTTGTGAAAAACTCCCGTTAAGAACCAAGGACTTACCCTGTATGTCATGGTCCTCTAACCCCTCTCCCTCTCTATACTCACCTCTCTGTCCAGGGTCCCACGTTGGTCTGACTTACTTGAAGTAAGAGGAAAGTTAGAGCTAAAAACAAACAGCGCAGAAATGTAAAAACAGCAGTGGGTACTTTCGGACAAACAATAGTAAAATTGCTTGGTCACGATGGGGTTAAAATCAATCTTTGCTTTAACACAACTATATTATGGAATAGCTTGTATATATATAAAACTATGTATACAAGTATGGAAAAAAGATATATATTGTAAATTATATAGCTATTCCATGCCTTTATACACACATATATACTTAGTTTTATAAATATATCTATATATATATATAAGCTATTCCATAATACAGTGGTATTAATGCAAATATTTATTTTAATGTACATAACATTTAATACACACATATAAATAAGTGTGTAAATAGGCATGGACTAGCTTTACATACATACAGTATCTTACATAACTGAGTACACCCCTCTCATTTTTGTAAATATTTTATAATATCTTTTCATGTGAGAACACTGAAGAAATTGCCAAGACCCTGAAACTGAGCTGCAGCACGGTGGCCAAGACCATACAGCGGTTTAACGGGACAGGTTCCACTCAGAACAGAATAGTGCATACGTATCTGGTCAGCGCGAAATTCAACGCTAGGGAATTCAGGTGGCTTTCAGAATTTCATCATCACCATGGATACATATGAAAAAGGAAGACAGAATGCAAAATACATAGGCCCCTATTACATTCTTCGCGCAAATGCGCTCATGCAATTTTTTTTGCGCAACGCAAAATGCGTTATCGTGCGAAAATTAACGCGGTATTACGATCCAAGCGCATTTTTTTAGCCTTCAAGTTTTCCCGTGCGCAAATCCGACGCGCAAAGCCAGGCGCAAATGAACGTTGCGTGCAGGAATCGGTGGGCAGACTGTTTTTTCATGGGATTCAGCCAATCAGAATTAAGAACAACCATTTTCTAGGTTTCGGTTGTTGTGCCTGTCAAAGTCAATCTGCGTATCTGTGCTGCAGCAAAAAAATATTTTGACAAATTATTAAATTTTAATGTCTGGGTATGTGTAGAATGTGTAACTGTACTGTGCTGTATTTTTTTTTTCGTGATGGTGTATTTTGTTCCGGCCAGAATGTTCAGATTTGCAGTTAGTACCAGGTTTTCAAAAAAGTTAAAATTATGCGCGCAAACGTCGTTCGTAGGAAGTTGCGCATCGATTGTAATACCATCCGCTTAACGCATTTGCGCTCATAATGTTAAGTATAGGATACGCGCACGCACTTGCGCTCGCGCTGGGTTCACGCGGGGTCACTCACGTTGGACATTAACGTCCATCATTTGCACGAACGCCGTAATACGACGTTCTGCGCAAATGGTTTTGCAGTCGCGCAAATGCGCATTTGCGCAAACGCAAATGCGCAGCGTGAATAACATAATAGGACCCATAGTATAGTATGTCCAATACAATGTGTGGAAATATATAGTTTTTCGTAGATACACCCACAAATCGAGAGTCTTAACACTGGCTCTAAGTGGGTTCACGCCTATGGGTTGTTTTCTGGAATTTTCTCAGGTAACCCACGCCTTGGTAATGAAGATTTCTTGTCACAGCGGTTGGTGTGCCAAATATTTAGAAACAGAAAAAACTCCTTGTGTATATCCGATGTTAAAGAGATAATAATTGCAGAATAACAAGTGCCAACTCACATTTGTGGGAGCTTATCCAAGCTCAGGGTAAAGCGCACATGGATTTTGTTGCTGGTCAAATCCAATAGAAAACCTCCTCGCATGCAGGAACTGATTCTTAAATTTTTTTTAAAATAATTATCAAAAATAAAACTAGACTGGTGTCCAGAACGCGTTTCGCTGCTAGCATACGGCTTCATCAGCTGGTTTACAGGTTAAAACTTCCACACATGGATATATTTGCCCCAGACTCACTCATGGATATATTTGCACCACAGGCTCACTCATGGATATATTTGACCCCAGGCTCACTCATGGATATATTTGACCCCAGGCTCACACATGGATATATTTGCCCCCAGGCTCACTCATGGATATATTTGCCCCCAGGCTCACTCATGGATATATTTGCCCCCAGGCTCACTCATGGATAGATTGCCCCCAGGCTCACCTCTGCCAGGCCCTTGCGACGGGCAGATCCTGCGGCCGCCGCGTTCCTTCCTTCCTTCAACGAGCGGCAGCCTCATGTGGATCTGCCGCTCGCCTGGAATCCACCCTCCAGCCTGCCGCGATCTCGTGAGATCACGTGATCTCGATCGTGGCAGGCTGGAGGATGGATCTCAGGCGAGTGGCAGATACTCATGCGGCTGCCGCTCGTTGAAGGAACGAACGCGACGGCCGCACGATCTGCCGCTGCCGCATAAAAAAATAGTGCAGAGCGCAGCAGTGGCGCCGGGGGCTGAAATTTGCCGCCCCCGAATTTCTGCCGCCTGGCGCCGCTGCACTGCTCTGCACCATTGTCGGGCCGGCCCTGCTACAGTCAAGCTTGGTGGTGGGAGTGTCAATGTTTGGGGCTACATGAGTGCTGCCGGCACTGGGGAGCTACAGTTTATTGAGGGAACCATAAATGCCAACATGTACTGTGACATACTGAAGCAGAGCAGGATCCCCTCCCTTCGGAGACTGGGCCGCAGGACAGTATTCCAACACGATAACGACCCCAAACACACCTCCAAGGCGACCACTGCCTTGATAAAGAAGCTGAAGGTAAAGGTGATGGACTCCAGACCTAAACCCTATTGAGCATCGGTGGGGCATCCTCAAATGGAAGGTGGAGGAGCACAAGGTCTCTAACATCCACCAGCTCCGTGAATTCGGCATGGAGGAGTGAAAGAGGACTCCAGTGGCAACCTGTGAAGCTCTGGTGAACTCCATGCCCAAAACGGTTAAGGCAGTGCTGGAAAATAATGGTGGCCACACAAAATATTAACACTTTGGGCCTGATTTGGACATTTTCACTTAGGGGTGTACTCACTTATGTTGCCAGCGGTTTAGACATTAATGGCTGTGTTGCAACACCAGTTAGGTCATTTTTGCTTCTGTTCTTTTTTCCATGCTTTTCTTTCTAACCCCAAAGGGGAAGTATTTTCTGAGTGTATAGATAAAACCCACCATTTTGCCTCTTGTTTGAGAAGCAGCAAGAGAGTGAACAGTTGCTCAGAGGAGCGGCTTCTGGTTTCATTAGGTAGGTCTCACCTTACCGAGAGGTGCCTTGAGGGGGCAGACGAGCTTACACTTCAATGGCCATTCAAGTAAACCAAAACTTTTGATTGTGTTTTGTTTCACATGGAGTTATATAGAAACGAGCGCAGATGACCCTTTTTTTTTGTAATGTTTTATACATGAACTGGGTTGTTACTCCTGGTCGTTGCAGCCGCCCTGGTGGGCATTGGTGGGACACCGCTTTTTTTGTATGTATTAGTGGCTGTGTGTTGAGTTATTTTGAGGGGACAGCAAATTTACATTGTTATAGAAGCTGTAACTCACTACTTTACATTGTAGTAAAGTGTCATTTCTTCAGTGTTGTCACATGAAAAGATATAATAAAATATTTACAAAGATGTGAGGGGTGTACTCACTTCTGTGAGATACTGTATATAAAAAGTCATTACCCCAATGGGAACACATGGCTGTTTAACATGGTGATCAATTATCTCTCACACATTGAAGAAAAAAATAAACTTTAGAGAAAAGGAAAATAGAAATTTAAATTTCTCAGCTTGATTTCCAGCTGCAGATATTCCGTATGCCCTCATTCCCAGTGACTGTGTGACCTGCAGGGATCCATGCCGCTGTCTGTGCTTTGTACCAGGCAGACACAGGAAGGACATACATCATGCTGCAGGGCTCTACATGATGGGCTATATCAGAGGTCGACTGGCTGTGATTACCAGCAGATCTCCTCTGCTAGCAAGAGTCAGACGGCACACAGAGCTACTTAACCCCCCACCGTTCCCCAGCCGTGGCACCTTTATGCTGATCTGTCAGCCTGTAATTAATCCTTTGGCTTCCGCACTGCTGAGGAAAGCACGGTCTGCTTGATTGACCAGCTGGTAGCCCCTAGGGGAGTTGCCTTGTCCTGGTCACACTTGCGATCCCAGCAGCCTCTGTCACTCCATGGCAGCCAGGCTGGCTGCGGCCTCTGGGTGGCGGGAAAATACCGCCCCTGTTAAATTGCCGCCTGGAGCCAGGGCACCCATCGGGACCCATGGACGAGCCAGCCCTATAATGAGGTGAGTCATAGAAGACACTTAAAAAGATTAGGATATGATAGGTTAAATGGAAGAGACGTTAGACAAGCATATGTAATGAATAGCTCCATGGTAAGACAGAGCAGAAAGTTAAATGTTGTAAATTTCACTAGTTATTGTTTTTGGGTTATGCACTAAGAAATGGGCTTCTAATTATTAACTGCCAAATGTACTTTAACATACTATTGCTTTTTTACTACTTTTCCAGCACCTGAAAATAAAGAGTTTAAACAAAATGTAAAGAGTCTGCAGGCTTTTCCCTTGTGACCTATATGCATACACATTACATACCTGGTTAACTAACCTTATATTTTTACGTATTTTGGTAGATGATATTTTTAAAAGTCCCTGTTATTTTTATATTTAATAACCTAACATTAAAAATTTCAAAATTGTTATAAATCTATCGAACATAATAATGTTTCAATGGAGGTTTTCAATCTCAAAAAGACAGGCAACTGCACTAGTGATTGTTTTCGGGTTATGCACTAGACTTCTAATTAGCAGTATTGAGGTGAAAAATAGGAAGCCAGACCAGAGCACCTCTCCAGTAAGTGTCCTTGGGCAAGACACCTAACAGTACATACTTGCTACCACACAATTTCAGCTGTGGAGTCCAGTGGCAACATCTCTACCCTTCGACCGTGGAGAAGCAAGTCATATCCAGTGCAGCACATCCCTCCAATACATCTGTAGAGAAGCAAGTCTTGACTTTACGAGAAATGGGTTCAACCTAACCACCAGGTCGCTGATCTACAATCAGGGAAAGCCTACTCGATTGCCACCAGCGAGTGTCCTTGGGTAAGACTTCTAATAATATGGATGTGTCTACCTCACAAAATACTTGTACTTCTCAAAGATTGTAAGTTCCCTTGGGAACAGGGTCTCCCTGAATCAGGCCATCATCGATGTGTGGTATTGTAATGTATCAACGGCTTGTACACTGATCCTGTAAAGTGCTGCAGAAGTTGTGTGGCTATATAAATAAGGCATAGTAAAAAAATTGAAAAATAAAAAGCTATATCCAAGGAGTTAATATTTCCAACTCCCTGAATAATCACATCTGTTTCTGTCTCTGCTACTGTAGCCAAACTTTGTACAGCTCCTCATCATCTCATGACAAATTACTGAATTTATTGAGCAGAACTCTTTACCACTCAAAGAGTTAAATCCCTTATCGCTGTGTAAGTGGATCCCGTTAGTCCGGTCTTGTTTCTTACTTGCATATTTATATACACTCATTATTCAAGCCAACATTTCACGCAAACAATCAATACTACGGAACTTGAGGCAAGTCACACATCGAGTCTCCAAAAACAAATCTATTTTCAATCCCAATAGATTATACAATTGCTGGAGCAGCAGGGCTGGGTTGACATGACTTGGTCCCACAGGAGAAATTGAGCTGCAGTCTATAGTTCTTTATCTGGGTATATGTCAGATTGGAGACCCTCACTCCAGCTATTTATCTGAACGGTGTCCTCCCACCTTCTCCATCTATCTTCCAGGTCTTGCATTCTTTTAAAATTACCCATGCTATTTTATGGTTAGCTCCGCATTTGTCTTCCTTTATTTATTTCAAAGTTTAACAGCCTTATATTTCCTTCTTCAACATTCAGCGAGGTAGAATGCATTCACCACTCATAATGTTTCCTGTCACCATGATACTTTATTTTAACCATTAGAACACCCCGAATAGAGCTGGATCAAAAACATTTCTTACTTAGTTCATGACATGCTAAAATGTTTTTTTTCTCGGAATGTTTCTGTAAAATACTTTACTAAAGATGGAAGGTGCGGTTCCAAGACTGATATAGTGGCCAGGCAGTCTAGAACAAAGTCCATCAGCACCTGCATATTGAACAGCTCCAGATAGGATTTTGCTACGTGTTTGGAGATAAGAAATCACTGAGGAGCTCTCACAGGCATGATGCAAAAATCGGCAGAAGTGGTAAACTAGTTAGAAAGACTACACGATGTGACCACTAGTTGTGTATGGCACAGATGTCATATACATGTAGGTACAGACTATGGTAGGCCATAACTAAGTTGTGATTGCTCTTGTGGATACAACCAGTGTTAATTTCATCGCCTGATCATTTTCAAAGATTCAGTCGACTAAATTATTTTTGTGACCTAAACTAGACTAAAGCTAAATAAAAACTAAGTTATGATGACTAAAACTATGACGAAAACCCATTGACATTTTAGTCGACTAATAAAAACTAGACTAAAATGTTAGGGGTGGTCTATTTGGGAAGATTCAATCAGAACTAATCTCCAGTAAGAAAGAAATTATGAATTACATATTTTCAGATAAGATGTTACGCCAGGAGCATATAATGAGGTTAGAAATGCTAGAGATATGCTTGAATATTGCATAATACACTTTATAAACATTTAATTTTAGTTATTAAAGCTTCCCTAGATTTAGTCGACTAAAACTAGACTAAAAACTAAAACAATTCAGATGACAAAAATATGACTAAAACATAGTCAGAAAACTATGACTAAAACTAAATTAAAATTTACAGTCAAAATTAACCACTTGGCTGCTATGGACGTGCTCAGCGCGTCCAGCCAAGTGGTTCTCCTGTGCTACGGACGCGCTGAGCGCGTCCGAGCACAGGAGGCAGCAATCCGCCGGATTCCGGCGGATTGCTGCGCCCCCCCGGTGCGGGCTGACATCTTGGATGTCAGCCCAGCACTCGGGACCCTGGTGGGGACATTAGATGTCATCGCGGCGACGTGATGACATCTAATTCAGGCACCCCCCCCCGCATGTGCGGAGGAGGCGCCTGAAAGGGAGGGGGGGGGTAGGTCCTTCGGACCTCTCTCCCTCCCGATCGCCGGGGAGCAGGGCGTTAATACAGGCACCGCTTGGAAGGGCACAGCCTGCCCTTCCAAACGGTGGCTGTCATTAACCCCTGGGGAGCCGGATCACGAATCGGTGCTGAAAAGCGCCGGTTCGTGATCCTTTCCCGGAGCTGGCCGACATCTTGGATGTCGGCCAAGCCTCCAGGAACTCCCCCTGAGGACTGGCGTCATCATGCACAGCACGAAGACGCCAGTCCTGGAGTTAACCCCTAGCTGCCACCAACGGTGGAGATAGGGGGTTCATTGGAACCCCCTATCTCCCGATTATTATTATTTTTTTTTTATAAAGCGCCAGCATATTCCGCAGCGCTGTACAATAAGCACAGTATAGACAGGATTACAATACATTGAACAACATTTGACAAACAGTACAGGAGGAGATGAGGGCCCTATTCCCGTAGGAACTCACAATCTAGGAGGGTTGGGGTTGGAAACAGGAGGAGAGGACTGTAAGGTGAGAGTGATTGATGGTTGCGTCAGTGAGTTGGGTGGTAGGCTTCCCTAAATAGGAATGTTTTCAGGGAGCGTTTGAAGGAAGAGAAGTTAGGGGAAAGTCTGACAGTACGAGGGAGAGTGTTCCAGAGAGTGGGGGCTGCGCGTGAGAAATCCTGCAGTCTATCATGGGAAGAGGTGAATCGGGGAGAAGCTAGGCGCAGGTCACTGTTTGACCTTAGGGAGCGGGCTGGGGTGTATTTGGTGATTAGTGAGGACAGGTAGTGGGGAGCTGAGTTAGTGAGGGTTTTGTAGGTAAGGATAAGGATTTTGAACTTAATTCTGCAGTGGATGGGGAGCCAGTGAAGGGACTCGCAGAGGGGAGCGGCAGAGACAGAGCGGCGGGTGAGGTGAATTAGCCTGGCGGAGGCGTTCAGGATGGATTGTAGGGGGGAGAGGCGGGACAGAGGGAGGCTAGATAAGAGATTATTGCAATAGTCGAGTCGGGAGATTACCAGGGCGTGTATGAGTTGTTTTGTGGTGACAGCATTAAGAAATGGCCGAATTCTGGAAATATTACGCAGTTGGTATCGGCAGGAGGAGGAAAGAGACTTGATGTGGGGGATGAAGGAAAGAGCAGAGTCAAGTGTAACTCCAAGGCAGCGAACTTGGTTTGATGGGGAGATGGTGATACCCTCCACCGTGATAGAGAAGTCAGGAGGTGGGGAGGCATTGGAGGGAGGAATAAGTAGGAGTTCAGTCTTTGACATGTTGATCTTTAGGTGGTGGGAGGCCATCCAGGAGGAGATGCCAGATAAACAGTCACTGACTTTTGAGAGGACAGGGGGAGAGAGATCAGGGGTAGAGAGGTAGATCTGAGTGTCATCAGCGTAGAGGTGGTAATTAAAGCCAAAGCTGTTGATGATTTTGCCCAGGGAGGAGGTGTAGATGGAAAAGAGCAGAGGACCAAGGACAGAGCCTTGAGGTGCACCAACAGATAGAGGCAATGAGGAGGAGGAGTTACCAGCAAAGGACACACAGAAGGACCTGTTGGATAAATAGGAGTCAACCCAAGCAAGTGCAGTGTCACCGAGACCCAGAGAGTTGAGGGTCTGTAGAAGGAGGGGGTGGTCAACAGTGTCAAAAGCAGCCGAGAGGTCAAGCAGGATGAGAATAGAATAGTGGGCGTGTTTTTTAGCAGTTAGGAGGTCGTTGGTGACTTTGGTGAAGTCCGATCCGTGGCAGCTAGGGGTTAAAGTTTGGTACTGTTGGATCGGACAGAGCATGGACGTTCCAACGATACCAAACACGACTGTGAAAAAGTTTTTTAAAAAATAAAAATTAAAAATAAAAAAATATTTAAAAAAAATTCTAAAAAAAAAAAACAAGTTTTTTTTTTTCTTTGGTTTGTTAATGCAGCAATATTGTTCCCATTTCAATTATAATGTGAACAATGATGCTGCACTAACGATTTTTTTATGCGGTGCGTTTGTTAAAAATCGCGTAATTTTCCCCAAAAAAAAATGTAACGAGACTCCATTTCTAATTTTTTTAACAAGCGCACCCCATACAAAATATAACCGCAATTGCTCGCATGTTAAAATGTGAAAAAAAAACACTTTACACGTTGTAAATTATTGAAAATTCATATTTTATTGCATTTTTTGTTATAATATACAGACAGGACATGACATATACATATAATAATGACATATTATGAATCTGCCGAGTCTGACGGAAAGAACGATATATAATATGTCTGGGTCATATACTAAAATAAGCCTTCAAAACACGTTTAAACATGTTGAGCAAAACCAGTAAAAATGACCTCAGCACAGAGGCGTGAAACGCCTCAGCAGCGAAAGGGTTAACATTGGATACAACAAGGCTTGCCAAACAGATCAGATTCTGAAAGAACCAATAGTGGAACCCACAAGCTCTCTAGCAATGGACCACAAAATACTGGGAATTCATTGAGTATGCTCTGAGATACTCACCATTGACGATGTGTCAAGCTTTGATCCTTGGAAGGGTCATCTCTTGATCATATGTACAAAAATCCAGACAATTAGGTTTTTGGAAGAGGAGAATGCGACCCAATATCAATAGAGAACTTTAAGGTCCCTATTACGTTCTTCGCGCAAACGTTAACGTCTGCGCAAAAACGCATTAAGGCGAGGGGCAAAAACCCTTT
Organism: Leptobrachium leishanense; assembly: GCA_009667805.1. Taxonomy (NCBI): domain Eukaryota; kingdom Metazoa; phylum Chordata; class Amphibia; order Anura; family Megophryidae; genus Leptobrachium; species Leptobrachium leishanense. The sequence continues at coordinate 50,009,857 of CM019073.1, forward strand.
GCACTTAACGTCGTATTACAATGTCTGAGCAAAAAATGCACTTTAACATCTACCGCGGGTGAACCTGCGCGAACCCTTTGCGAGCGTAATGTACTGCGCGCATCCTATACTTAACATTGTCAGCGCAAATGCGTTTGTGCGCTGGTACGCGGATGGTATTACAATCTATGCGCAAAATTTAACGCACTGCGTTTGCACGTATAATTTTAACGACTTCTAAAACCTGTTGGTAATGGCAAATCTGAATGTCCTGCCCGAACCCAAATACACAGCCCGAAAAAAAAATACAGCAAAGTATAGTTACACATTCTACGCATACCCAAACAATAAAATTGAGAAGTTGTGCGTGTTTTTATTATTGCTGCAGCATATTTACCACGCCTCCAGAAAGCTGCTTATATGAGGTCTGTCTGCTCCACCACCTCTTCCTCTTCCTCCTCCTCCTTCTCTGTCTCTGGCGAAGTGACAGTTAAACCGACGTGTGGCAGGGGCTACGCAATGGCTCAAGCAAAAAGATGCCATACTGTGCTTGAGCTGGTTTTTTAGGGGACAGGAGCCAAACCGGGCCAGAAATTCTGTCAGCTCTGCAGGGGCTATGACGTGTATGATGGTGAGGCTACGGCAGGAGTAGCTGTGGACATGGAGGCTGAATTAGATGTTTTGGCAGCTGAGGTGGACTGTAAACCACTACAAGCCTGGCTGGCAGAGAACTCGGAGGATGAGGATGGCCTGGTTAGCCAATCCACCAAATCTGCTGTATGTTGCTGCTGCACAGGGCCGGCCCAAGCCACTGTGCTGCCTGGAGCGAAGGATGAATTGCTGCCCCCCACCCCTAAAAAAACATGGTGTGTATGAGCATATTACAGAGCGCCACATATCACGGCCTACTGTCCCACACATTCACATACCGTCACACACACACACTTCCACATACACACTTACATACTTCCACAGTCACACACATGCAGTCACACACACATAACACAGCCGGTAACGGGGAGACGCAGAGGATTAATGACACCGGAGGGCAGAGAGTTACTGTCGATTATATTTCACCGGGTGTTCCTTTTAAATAGGAAGCGCCTCACCGAAGGTATGAAAGAAATTAGGAAAATGCTTGTTTTTTCACCATGATTTAATAACTCAGGGAATACTGGGGGGGGGGGTAAAAGCCATAAAGCGGCATTAAAACATGCGGCGTCCCAGTCATTTCTGTAATTCCCGCATCAAACCCTGCCAGCTCCATACTAACCCCCCCTCAGTTTAGAAAGGTAAAAATTTGATTATTTATTTTAGCAAAGTCACCCAGGCCTTGCCATGCCAGTGAAAAGCAGATCCCCCAGCTATTAACAACGAACTACAGCTCCCATCATGCCGCGCGGGCTGTAAGGGGGCTGCAGATTGTCTTCAATCTGGGCCCCATGCAGCCCTCAAGCGTCAGCTCCCTCAGGACTCTGGGATAGGGTGTCTGTCCAGGCTTTCCCTCAACCAGGACAGAGGAGCTGGCAGTTCTTTATGGGGGCAGCCAGCAACATGTCCCTGTGAGGAGGGAAGGGTGGGAGGGTAACCTCCATAATACACACGGGGGCACAGTGTCTCCTGTATGAAATCAAGCCAGGCCTACCTCCTCAGCAGCCTCATGGTTCCCCGAGATTCATTAAAAGGCGCTCGCTTGCCTACGTCATCAGAGCAGTGCCGCACATGTCACGTGACAGGCTCTAAACACCGCGTTCCATCTCTCAGGCGTACTGCACTGCAGGAGAGACCACAGCCAGGCTGCATCACTGGTAAAACTTAAGCTGATGGCCTCTATGCCTGCTGAAAGGGGACGGCGCCGGCCCGCTGAAAGGGGCAGTCACGTGCTGGAGGGGCAGACGCAGCTTGGTTTTCAACGGAACACTGTCCTGTAGGCGTGTCCGGGCTGGCGGCCTTTGAAAGAGCAGCAAAATGCTGCCCCTGACAAAGTGCTGCCTGGAACTGCTCCACCCCGCTCCATGGACGAGCCGGCCCTGGTGCTGCATAAGACGGCCAGCACCAGTTAGAAAGGACAAGTGTGCCCCTGCAGAGGATGCACCACATCCACGATGACCAGGGGCACAGCCTTCCGACACAGAGGCTGCCTCCCTCTTATCTGTGTCTGGGAGCATCTGCCTGTCCTTTTTGGTCTTTCTGACATGGTGAGTGATATATAGATTAAAGATATACAGAACTCTGATTCAACTCTGGTATATAGATTGGAGATATGCAGAACTCTGATTCACCTCTGGTATATAGATTGGAGATATGCAGAACTCTGATTCAACTCTGGTATAAAGATTGGAGATATGCAGAACTCTGATTCAACTCTGGTATATAGATTGGAGATATGCAGAACTCTGATTCAACTCTGGTATAAAGATTGGAGATATGCAGAACTCTGATTCAACTGTGTTATCTAGATTAAAGATATTCAGAACTCTGCTATAAGTCAGCGATTTCACTGATATTTTCCCTGCAAGGCCGCCAATGTCATCTACTCTCTCTCTCTCTGATTCACTTCCTCTCCTGCAGGCTGCAACATCTTGATAGCTGGCAAGACCCAGATTCAACTCTGAATAGTTAAAGATACAGATTAAAGATACAGATGAACTCTGATTCAACTGTGGTATTCTATGGTATCTAGAATTAAAGATATACAGATTTTCCAGAACTCTGCTATAAATCAGTGATACACCCTGATAGCTGGCAAGACACAGTTTCATATTTCCAGAACTCTGATATAACTCAGTGATACACCCTGATAGCTGGCAAGACACAGATTCAAATTTCCAGAACTCTGATATAACTCAGTGATACACCCTGATAGCTGGCAAGACACAGATTCAAATTTCCAGAACTCTGATATAACTCAGTGATACACCCTGATAGCTGGCAAGACACAGATTCAACTCTGAATAGATGAAGATAAAGATTAAAGATACAGATGAACTCTGATTCAACTGTGGTATGATATTTCACAGCCAGGCTGCCAGTTCCCTGCTATTTGCCACTGTCAGCTTGTCCCTGCAAATGCAACAATCTCCTCTCCTCTCTGATTCAATCCTGGACACGCTAGGGCTGCAGGGAAGCCTTATATAGTGTGCTGCGGGACTTAGCTCTGTGAGCCCATGATAGGGCAAAATTTGCCCAATCAGGACTCTGAGCCCTGATTGGCATAGTCTTTTACCTGTCTTGCACCTGACCTGTGGTCAGGTGCAAGACTGTAGCCAATTACAAGCTTCAGGCCAGTGGAAAACTGCATTGTGGTTCATTGTGGTGCATTGTGGGCGAACACGCGGAAATGTTCGCCGTTCGGCGAACAGTTGAACGGCCAATGTTCGGTGCGAACTCACGTTCGCATCGAACCGGCAGCCCATCTCTATTTAATGGCATTTCAGATTACCGATGAAAATTCAGATCAAATATCAGAACTTGCTGCTATACCGTTCAATGAAAACATTGGTTTTAGTGATTCAATTCAAGTTTATTGGTATAGCCATTTATGAAAAAATATCAAGTGCCAAAAGGTGTTGATAAATGGATTTTCAGACAGGGATAGAGGCAATAAAGCTAAATTCTCTTTTTTTCACATCATACTTTTCTATAAGTAATGTTTAAAAGGCACAAATCTGTATGGAGCTGACTGAAAACAAACTTTTACAGTCGTTTAACTTTTGACCTGCAAACTTTTTTAGGACCAGCCACATTTTTCAAATATAAGCTCAAGCAAGTTTTTTCTTCTGAATCAGTCGATATTTAAAAAAAAAATACATTCAGGGTAATTCAAAGAGATCCGAATTGCTTGAGAAAGGTCGAACGCTGAAAATCTTTCTTGGCCATTCGGCTATTCAGAGAGCAGGCAATTCGCCAAATCCTGGCGAATTGCCTGCACATACGGTGCCTGTTCGGTGCCTGTTCGAGGGAAGTAAAATCCCCATAAAAAAGCACTGCTTCGGCTATTCAGAGAACACAAACCAGCAGTGAATGGTTCCCGAAATGCCCTGTCATGCGGTGGTTTAATTCGGCAAGTTTATTCAGGAGAATCCCATAGGCTTCAATGTTAAAAATATTCCTGTTTTAATTCAATATCTAATAAACCGTTCATTATAAAATTCTGCAGTAAAGAGTCTCTTTATTTATACAACTTTTAGGATATTTTAAGCATTTTTCTTAATTATTTTTTTTTTCAAAAGTCCGATTTTTTTTTTTTTTCCAAGTTTTCTTCTTTTTTCTGTAAGGGCCCTTTTTATTATCATTCCCTGGACCTCATATGCAAATTTCAGACATTTTCGCTCAGTAGTTTCTTTGCAAACAGTGTTTCACTTTCAAACATTCATACAAACTGTTTTCCTAATTTATTCACTGCCCTCTGTCTGCGGTCTCAGCTTTTTCCGGCGGCTTCGCTGCGTGTGCTCGGCTCCTGCTCGGGTTTTTCCGGCGTCTTCGACGGGTTAATCCAGATGTTTTTGCGGGTTTCCAGCGTGCATTCGGCAGGTTTTGCAGTTAGTTTTCGTCGGGTTTGCGGTAGCTTTTCCCTGCAATTCGGGGACCCTGTGGTGAATACACCGCAGGGTCACCGAAATGGGATCGACAAAAGGAACCGAATTGAAGAGAACGAAAAGTCACTGAACGTGCGGTGACTTTTCGAATCTCTTTGAATTACCCTGATTGTTTGCAAGCAGCCGAGATTTTTTCAAATAATCGGCTGATAGAATTAAATCGGGCACTTTGTACGGGGTTATGCTTGCTCAACTACAAATCATTACTAATACAATGAATACACTAAAAATGTCAGAGATTCCACACACTTTTACTTTTTTAAAATCAAACACTTTTTTTCCCAGCTCTACCTCAAGACATGCAAAGTATGCCTATAAGTGCATGTAAATAAGTGTGTAGCGCTGTGTTTAAATCCTCGTCGTGGCAGTACCTATTTTTGGCCACCGGAGGGAGACAAGCGTGATGAGAGACACTGAACTTTGCATTGGGACTACATTTCCCGGCATGCTTTGCAGGCGGACACAGGAAGTGGGTGGGACACACAGGGTTACATCCTGAGCCTCGTGGAGATAGCTGGCAGAGCGCGCCAGGGAGTGAGTGAGACAAGACGCAGTGCTGCAGAACGCAAGAGTGACTAGGCCGGAGCGCAGGTGCGGCCTATCAGAGTTCCAGATCGGGTTGTTCAGCCTTATAAGAGGGAGACCCAGCGATCCACCATCTTATCCAAGCTGCTATTAAGGAAACCGGAGGACCCCGAGTTAGGCGTACCGCAGGTCGATCGGATTGGGAGAGCAGGCGGTAAGCTGGACAAGTCATGGCCGGAGCAGAGAGAGCCAGACAACGGATCCAGTAGCCGGCACCCCAGTCAAAATCGAGCGGAGAGACGTCCTGGGTCAGCGGAGCCTTAAGAATCTGGCGGATGGGTGAGAGGCCTCCAAGGCCGTTTGTGATTAACGAAAGCACGCTGCTGTTGTTTCTAAAACCCACAGGGCCCCAACTTGACTAGTCAAAGACACCGTTTAAGCAATTCACTGGCCAGTTGAATAGTACCCGGGTACCACAATACACACACACATTTACATTCCGGGACTTAACCTGTGCGGGACTCACTTCCTAATCTCCGAAAGGGATTAAAGATTCGTTTCTCATTTCTTTTTCCGATACGCGTTTCTCGAATTACGAAGCATTGTATTTTTTTCTGTTTCCGCTGCGCGTCTCTCGAATTTCAAAGCATTATATTTTCTGTTCCGATGCGCGTTTTCCCGAAATACGAAGCCTCGTATTTCTTTTCCGCTGCTTGTTTCCCGAAATACGAAATACTGTAAATATATCTACGAACACCGTGTTATCTATTATATGCCATTCATTTTAGTAAACTATATAATTTATAAAATCCACAACGGTGCCGGAGTATATTTATTCCCTAGTGCGGGGAGACTGACCCGTGGTTCAATTTCAGCGGCTCCTCCGGGAGTGAGCGCTACAAGTGTATAGAAACCTCCAATAACCCCTTCACTACTAAGTGATTTTTACTGAGAAATTTTTTATCATAACATTTATTCGAAGCATGGGATTTGAAGTTAACAATTAATTATAGGATAAAATAGCTGTTTCGCACAGAAATTGTTATTCTGAAATAGTTAAAAAATGTAAATAATGTTAATTTGCTCATTTTAAATTTTTCATGTATTCGTTTATCCTTTTCCGAAATATTGTTGAAATGTAAGATTCTGAGCTCTAGATGGTGTCCTTTATCTTGCACAGTTTCAAACAGGGTGTCAGGTCCAGCGTTCAGCATCTGACCCGGCGCCCGGCAGCGCCGTCTTCGCTGCTTGCTGGCTGGGCGCAGAGTGATATGCACACCCTCGGCGGTCACGTGGGTGGCCAAGGGGTGGGGCGCGGCATCATGACACAAAGCTAGGGGCGGACTGACCCATCGGGCACTGCCTGAGGGTCCGTGGGTCAGTAGGGGCCCGGTGCAGCTGGCACAGTGGGCCCTCAGCAAGAGGATGCCAGGTAGCCATGTTCCGGCGGCTCAGTTTGAAACCAGCACGGCGGCTCTGCGAGGTGCCTGCATCCCTCATTCTAAATTGGAGCAGGCACTTTGCAGCGGCGCCGCCCCCTCACGTGATGTGCGCCGCCCCTCACATGATGCGTGCCACCGCACAGGGCATGCGGCAGGAGAGACCACAAGGATGCGTCCAGCCAGCCATGCTTGGGCTGCGTCTGGATTTCTTAATAAATTCCGGTGAGAGATGGGGGGGGGACATGGCTACTTACAATTGATATACTGCGGGGGGCATGAAATTGATATATACTGGGGGGGCATGATGAAATTAATAGATATATATTGCAGGGGGGACATGAAATAGATATATACTGCGGGGGGGACATGAAATAAATAGATATATACTGTGGGGGGACATGAAATTAATTGATATATACTGCAGGGGGACATGAAATAAATAGATATATACTGCAGGGGGACATGAAATAAATAGATATATACTGCGGGGGGACATGAAATTAATTGATATATACTGTGGGGGGACATGGACATGAAATAAATTGATATATGCTGTGGGGGTAACATGACATAAATTGATATATACTGCGGGGGGGGACATGGACATGAAATAAATTGATATATACTGTGGGGGGGTAACATGACATAAATTGATATATAATGGGGTAATATGAAATACAATTGATTTATGGGGTAGTAAGATGACAATTGATATGCTGGGGGTTGAATAAACTATCAGTACGTTACAGTGAGGTTTATTGCTGTGGAGCTCTGTGATACGCTCATACACACCACACATTACTGTGAGTTTTATTGCTGTGGAGCTCTGTGATACACTCATACACACTGCACAATACTGGGAGTTTTAGTGCTACATACCCCCGGGGTGTAGGGGATATATGGTTATGTCTGTGAACATATGGCTGTGTGTAAATGCATATATTTGTCTTTAAACAGGCTGCTGTGTGTAAAATTCTGCGCCTGTGTCCTTGTCGCAGTCCGCCGTTGCCCTCTAGACCTGCATCCAAAAGGCCGGTATTGCTCCTAGAATTGCCACATTATCTGCTGCCTGCAATCCACAAAATAAGAATGACAGCGAGCATCTTGGCAGCATCGTGAGGTACAGGTTGGAGACTAAATATTGGTGCGGAGCAGCAAAGGGTTAAATGAGCACTCTACTCAAATTTTACCCCCTTTTTTCCTTTTAACCTCTTTGCTGCTGGCGACGTGCTGAGCCTATGCCGCACATTACTGTGAGTTTTCTTGCTGTGGAGCTCTGTGATACGGTCACACACACTGCACATTGCTGGAACTATTATTGCTATGGAGCTCTGATACGGTCACACACACCGCACATTACTGTGAGTTTTATTGCTGTGGAGCTCTATGATACGCTCATGCACAGCACACATTGCTGTGAGTTTTATTGCTGTGGAGCTCTGTGATACACTCATACACACTGCACATTACTGGGAGTTTTATTGCTGTGGAGCTCTGTGATACGCTAATACACACTGCACATTACTGGGAGTTTTATTGCTGTGGTGCTCTGTAATGTGCAGTGTGTCAGTAATGTACAGTATCTTTTAAAGTGATCGGCAGTTTCCCTCATTTGAACAGGGACATTCTGTGCCAGAGTGCAGTCTTAGCTGTAGTGAGTTGATGATGGTTGCTGCAGCAGAGCGGTGGCCATCTCTAAGTCTGGAGGGGGCACAATGGATTCCCCAATTCGCTGTTGGGTCCAAGTGGATTTTCTTCACAATTTGCAAAAAGGTTATTTTAATGAGTTCAGAAATAAATCCTTTAGCACAATAATGTACGTGTGGGTGTTGCGTTGTAGGGGAGTGGTTTAGTATGGGTGTGGCCTCCTGTGGGTGCAGGACAAGGGGGCCCCATGACCTCCTATTGCCCGGGGGCCCCATTAGTTGTCAGTCCGCCCCTGCGTGAAGCCACTGGGTTTAAAGTCAGTCTGCTCAGGCAGACTCATTGCTCTGATGTGGTTCTATATCCCTCAGTGCTTTTTGCGAATTTGGTTTACGTGTATTGACTCTGGTTATCCTTAAAGAACCCTCTCGGTGTATGACCCTGGCTGTTCATATCGCGCCCGCTCTGTGTACCGACCCAGCTATTCCTGATAACCCTGCTCTGTGTACCGACCAGGCTATTCCTGACCCCCCCTCTGTATGCCGACCCAGCTATTCCTGATAACCCTGCTCTGTGTACCGACCCGGCTATTCCCGACAACCCTGCTCTGTGTACCGACTAGGCTATTCCTGACAACCCTGCTCTGTGTACCGACCAGGCTATTCCTGACAACCCTGCTCTGTGTACCGACCAGTCTATTCCTGACAACCCTGCTCTGTATGCCGACCCCGCTATTCCTGACAACCCTGCTCTGTGTACAAACCCGGCTATTCCTGACAACCCTGCTCTGTATGCCGACCCAGCTATTCCTGACAACCCTGCTCTGTATGGCGACCCAGCTATTCCTGACAACCCTGCTTTGTGTACCGACTTGGCTATTCCTGACGACCCTGCTCTGAGTATCGCTCTTGGCATACAGCTAACCATCTCTCCGGGTGATAATATCTCTGTTTCCTTGACTAAATGTGTCCTCCTATTCTGATGTCTGCTAACCCTTGCTGGGTGCTTCACGATCTGTTCCCTGAAGATAGTTAGCGTTACAAACCAGCAACGGATCAGAGTGGTAGATAGTATACTGTGAACAGGGACCAGTATCATAGACCCAAGGGAGATCTGTAACACAGGGTTTGCATTATTATCATACAGTCAGAAAAGACCTTTGTGTTAGATACAGTAAATGTGATAAAGATAAATAATTAAACTGGTGAGATCTCCTGCTTATGGGGATTTGTAGTGATCATAATGAGAATATTGGTAATGCAGCTTCCACAAAACATAGTAATAGAATATAAAAATACTATCTGTATGTGACATCATGTGTGTATATGAAGATTATAGTAACACCTTGTATCTGTACTGCAGAGGGCTTTTCAGACATTATACCACCCTGAATCTTTGCCTGTACAGCAGTGAGTGACCCTAGAGCTCTCTGTATTCTGCCCTCTCCCTGGCAGCTGTATTACAGCATTAATGTATTTGCACTTTTTGTTACAGTGAAGTCTAGGGCTGCTATTTGCAGATGGTTTTATGTCTCACTAGGGTGCTTGGAGAGACATAAAGCAAAAGATTTAATTACTCCATAGGGGACACACTAATCCTGCTTTAAAGAGGTGTGAAAATTGTATTTTGATATGCTAATGAGTTTCAATGCATTACAAAGCAAAATCGCAATAACTCGATTTTGGGGGTTAAAGGGTTAAAGGAAAGTATTAACATAATATAGGACATATCTTGGCAAATTGGATGCATTTTCTTGGCTAGTTATACATTCTTAATTACTGCCCACTGATATCCATAGAAAGTAACATTAATCCCCGAATATAATTGTTATTTTCTACCAAACTAATTGCTTTGAAATTATTCCCACGTATAATCATGCGCTGTTCACTGATGTAGGCATTTCCACCATTGTAAAATTAAGGAGCAGTTTACATACATGCATAGTTTTGGATGATAAGGGAGCCCCAGTATGTATAAGGGAACCCCATTATCTATTTATCAGAATTTTCAAATCTGGGTGGTGGAGGTGGTGGGTCACCTTCTTAAATTATGAGCATATTTAATGGAATTGAAGACTTCTCTAAAAGTGAGATTTTTAATCAACTTTGGGAAACTTTAACTTTTTTGGCCAATCTGTTTAATTCCTACAAATCAATGGAATCATTTAAATTAAATTCTACGTCCTACGCGAAACAAATAGCTTTTGATATTCAGATGCCATTCTAGAATAGCGTAATATTATGAGCTCATTAATATAAAATGTTTATAAAGCCACATAATAATCCTAGCAGATGCATATTTATGCACTGTGCAACAATGAAACTTAGTAATAATGTATTTTGGGCCAAGATGCATAGAGGTTTAGGTCTAAACGTCCAAGGCCCATTTTTGTAGTGTCCACAGTTTATTTGAGACATAGGATGTGTAGTTCACATGCAATGGCATGCACAGTCCGTTACATTAGGGTGTGCACCTATGGAACATTTATTAAAATAAAACTTATGTATAGGAGATTTTCGCACAAAATACATATTTTTCACCAGAAATAACAATCCTGCAATCAGAGATACAGAGTTTTATGTTATTCCTCATTAACCAGATAAGGGGCATCTAAAATGTCATTGCAGGAGGGGAAAACGGACCTCTTCACCCAATACAAGGATTGTTATTCTGATATAGATAAAAAAAATTACAACTGCTCTATAACCATGGAGACCCAGGTTTGAATCCCGGCCAGAGCACCTCTCCAGTAAGTGCCCTTGTGAAAAACACCTAACGGTACATACTTGCCTACTACACAATATCGACTGTGGATTCCAGTAGTAACGTCTCTACCCTACGACCGTGGAGACGCAAGTCAAATCCCGTTCAGCACATCCCTCCAACACAACTGTGGAGAAGCCTCGACTTTATGAGAAGCAGGTTCAACCTAATCACCAGGTCGCTGATCTACAATCATTGAAAGACGACCGAATCCCACTCAGCAGACATCTCCAGCGAATGTCCTTGGGAAAAACGCCTAATGATATGGATGAGCCTACCTCACAAAATACTTGTACATCTCATAGATTGTAAGTTCCCTTGGGAACAGGGTCCTCTTGAATCAGGTCATCATCTATGTGTGGTATCCTAGTGCATCAACTCCTTGTACACTGATTTTGTAAAGCGTTGCAGAATGTTTTGCGCTATATAAATATTTATTTATAAAGGATTTTACCAGGAAGGATACATGAGATTTCTCTTGTTTTCAAGTATGTCCTGGGTAAATAAATGATAATAATAATAATAATATTAATAAATATGCTCATTCTTCCTTTATTATCAGTTCTATTCACTAAAGTTGAAACTCAGGAGAATTGGCAGGAGAAATGAACAATCTAGACCAAATGGCCACTTTGGAAAGTGAGATAAATGGTAGAATTTTTCTGGTTTGGCAATTTTGACCTAGAATATGTTCACTTTGCCTGCCAGTTCTCCAGAGTTTCACCTTTAGTGAATAGACCTGTAAGTGTTTGTTATTCCTTTACAGAAATATTACTGGGCTGAAAGTTTCTAAACTCTTGATTGTGCTCGTTATCTTCTACAATTCAAAAAGGTCTGCACCGTTATAATAAAGGCAGATAATGGCCTTGGTATCAGGTAGCATCAATGTGAGAAAGATGGATAAAACTAAAGGACAGATTTCCTGCTTATGGGGATTTGCAGTGATTAAAATATGATTATTAGCAAAGCAACATCAAAAAACTACCAAGAGAGTATAAAAATAATGTCTTTATGTGGGCAAAATGCCTGCATAGAAAAAATACAAAAACACCTTGGGATCTATTACATTCTTCGCGAAAATGTTAACGCGTGCGCAAAAACACATTAATGCGAGGGGCAAAACCATTTGTGCAGAACGTCGTATTACATTTACAATGTCCGCACAAAAAATGAGCGTTAACGTACGTCTACCGCGGGTGAACGTGCGTAAACCCTTTGCAAGCGTAATGTAGTGCGCGTGTCCTATACTTAACATTGTGAGCGCAAAATGCGTTTGTGCGCTGGTATGCGGATGGTATTATAATCTATGCGCAAAAGTTAACGGACAACGTTTGCGCCATATTTTTAACATCTTTGAAAAGCTGGTGGAAATCTGAACGTTCTGGCTGAAACCAAATACACCAGCCCAAAAATAAAAATACAGCAACGTATAGTTACATATTCTACGCATACCCAAACAATAAAATTGAGACGTTGTGCGTGTTTTTATTATTGCTGCAGCATATATACTCAGATTGATTTGTGCAAGAGCAAGAACTTAACGGGAGACAATTGTGGTTCTTAATTCTGATTGGCTGAATCGCGTGAAAAAACAGTCCGCACACCGATTTCTGCACGCAACGTTAATGCGCGCCCTCGTTTTTGCGCGTCTTATTTACTCGCGTTATTTTTTGACGGATGAAAAAATGAGCGTGGATTGTAATACCAGCGTTAATTTACACGCGTTAACATTTAACGCTTCGTGCACAAATTAATGCGCTGCCCGAGCCTTTTTGCGCAACGAATGTAATAGAGCCCCTTGTATCTAGAGAGTAGAAGAGTTTTCAGCAACTATAACAACCTGGTTCCTCTCACTGTACAATAGTGACCCCAGTGCTCTCCCCATGTTCTGCCCTCTCACTGGCTGTTGTAATCCTGTAGTAATGGTTCTTGAAAAACCTTTTGTTACAGTGAGGGTGGAGGATGCACCTTGTAGATTTCTTACAGTAATACAGGGTGGCAAGAGTGAGATCTCACTGAGAATTTTGTTCCTACCCAGGGAGAACATGAATCTTTCATTACAATAGTAAACAAGTAGCTTTACATGCTATTTTTTGCTTGTTGCATTTGTATTTCAAAGCAAAACAGCATGAACACATTTTTGGTAGCGAAAGGGTTAAAGCAAACTAGCTTCAATTACAAACAATTTTTCGCTAGCACTATGAATTCTTTTTGCATGATAGTATCTCTTTGACACCAAAAACAAGCCCAAATAAAAAGAAGACTGGACGTTTGATTAAAACGAAGACTCTGACATTCACTGAAACCGTCAGACATTCCGTTCATGAATTCTAGAACTTACAAACATTGAGATATCTTTAGCAACTCAGGAGATTTGAACGCTTCATTAAATCCCAGTAGGAGGAAACATCTGATGCTAAAGCTTCATCGTTGATTATTTATCACTTTTTCCTCAGCAGTTTCCAAAAGGATGTAGGTGTTTATCAGCCATTCTACAGAGAGAGAGAGAGAGATATAGAGAGAAAGACAATGAATACGATTCTTCAGCTAAAACAGAATTCACAATTTAAAAATACTCCGGAGTACGTTTGGAAAGATGATTAAAAATTATATCTATGAATACCCTTCGGGTGTAATTCAGTGGCAGGAGATAAAGTGAAGAATATTCGTAAAATCATCTTTAGCTTTATTTTAGCTAAATTACATTGATATTTTGTTGAAGGGGGAGTAGGATAGATTACTCAAAGGGGCTATTTTGAAATATTCAAGCAGATTGTTTCATACAGAAAAAAGGTAAAGCCATACAGCATCACTATGACGAGTTGGGGGCAGTATTGGATACTAGGTGTTACATAGTTACTTACATAGGCTGAAAAAAGACATGCGTCCATCAGGTTCAGCCTTTCACACATCACCTACTGCTGTTGATCCAAAAAAAGGCAAAAAACCCAGTCTGAATCGCTCGCCAATATGCAACACACTGGGAAAAAAATCCTTTTTGACCCCAGAATGGCATCAGATTTCTCTTTGGATCAAGAAGCCTTTACCCACATATTAAATATTATAACCCTTAATATTCCGTGTCTACAGGAAGTCATCCAATGAAAAATGTGATAATACGGAAGCAAGAAACTTGCGTTATGTCGTACTTATTTGTTCGTGGAGGAAAGTACACGCCTCCCTTGATTCCTTGTCATCTTTGATTATATTTATTAACACCAGTATATAACTAATTTGAGCAATATTTATCAAAACAAATATTGCACTACATTCTGGCAAAATGCTGCAGCAGTTATGATCAAACAAGGTGCACAAGAGAAAATCATAATTCTGAATTATCATTCAGAGGGTTTTGCTTAATGATTTAGGCTTGCACTAATTTGCAGAGATTATGAGGATTGCAAGAAAATGGTTAGCAAATATATTCCTTTACTATGCATAACTATAACTCCTTCACAAAATTCCATTAATCCTAATTTAAACACTCTTATATTTCAAAGCAAGCCTTACCATCAGTAGCAAATACCCACAATGTGGATGCCTTACAGGTGCTTCATTTGCCTGGGGTGCTGTTGTGCCACTGCTCTTCTATATCTATACCACCTTCCTGGGCAAAATCATTAACAGCTTTGGCTTTAATTATTACCTCTATGCTGATGATACTGGAATATATCTCTTTACTCCTGTCCTTTCCAAAATCAGTGGTAGAGGAAGGGAGTATATTTAAAAGGAAACAAAGTAGCAAAACAAGAGGACATAGTCTTAGATTAGAGGGGCAAAGGTTTAAAAGTAACATCAGGAAGCATTATTTTACTGAGAGGGTGGTGGATACTGTTAGAGATTATTCTGAAAAGGTCTGACAATACATGGAACAGCCTTTCAGTTGAAGTGGTAGAGGCCAAAACAGTAATTGAATTTAAGCAGGCATGGGATAGGCATAAGGCTATCCTAAACAAAAGATAAATCCAGGTAAAGTATCCATGTAATTGGTCAGACTAGATGGGCTGAAAGGTTCTTATCTGCCGACATTTTTCTATGTTTCTATGTTTATCTGGCATCTCCTCCTGGATGGCCTCTCACCAACTAAATATTAACATGTCCAAGACTGAGCTTCTACTAATTCCTCCCTCTAATGCCTCCCCACCTCCTGACTTCTCTATCATGGTCCATGGTATCACTATCTCCCCATCGAGCCAGGTTCACTGTCTTGGAGTTACACTTGAATCTGCCCTTTCCTTCATCCCCCACATCCAGTCTCTTTCCTCCTCCTGCCGCTACCAATTACATAATATTTCCTGAATTCAGCCATTTCTTACTGCTAACACCACAAAGACTTGACTATTGTAATGATCTTCTAGCTGGCCTCCCTCTCTCCCGCCTCTCCCCGCTACAATCCATTCTGAATGCATCTGCCAGGTTCATCCACCTCACCCGCTGCTCTGTCTCTGCTGCTCCCCTCTGCGAGTCCCTTCACTGGCTCCCCATCCACTGCAGAATTAAATTCAAAATCCTTACCCACAAAGCTCTCAGTAACTTTGCTCCTCACTACCTGTCCTCATTAATCACCCAATACACCCCAGCCCGCTCCCTAAGATCAAACAGTGACCTGCGCCTAGCTTCTCCCCGCATCACCTCTTCCCATGATAGACTGCAGGATTTATCACGCAGTCCCCATCCTCTGGAATGCACTCCCTAGTACGGTCAGACTTTCCGCTAATTTCCCTTACTTCAAACGTTCCCTTAAGACCTTCCTATTCAGGCAAGCCTACCACCTGACTCACTAATACACCTCACTGCCCCAACCAGTCCATCACTCTCACCTCGCAGTCCTCTCCTCCTGTTTCCTCCCCCAACCCTTCTAGATTGTAAATTCCCACGGGAATAGAGCCTTCGTTTCCTCCTGTACTTGTTTGTCAAAATGTTATTCAGTCTCAATGGATTGTAACCATTGTTCAGCGCTGCGGACTATGCTGTCGCTATATAAAGAATAATAACAAAAAATAAAAAAGAGATCGGGAACAGCTGACCGATATGTTTTGCAACCAGTCTGTTATGCCTTTCATCGTGTTGTTAGAAACAGAAAGCTATGCTGGTAAAGACAAGCACAGATGTTTTTCTGAAAAAAAACTGTTATTCTTCACCAGGGCCTCACATTCTAGTCTGAATCAGCGCTTGCCCTGTAATATGGAGCTAAAATGGGGACATTACGGAGAAACCTACAGGGGGCCTTTTAGCGGGCAGTATGTAATACTGCCCATTGGGTTGTAGTAAAGTATGTACCATTAGGTCTTTTGCCCAAGGACACTTACTGGAGAGGTGCTCTGGCTGGGATTTGAACCTGGGTCTCCACGGTTATAGAGCAGTGATGTTACCTCTACTAAATCCAGCTGGTACAATGACCTTGGATCATAAAGCCAGACTATTGGTTCAGTTCAACTAGTCTAGCAAGTTACTGTAGAGTTATGATTCCAGTACTTTGTATAGGCAGCCCAAATGCAGTGGGAGCTGGAGAAAATCAAGCGATGCCCAGTTACTTGTTATTCATGAGTACAAAGGGGAAAACTTTACCTGCTTTCAACAGCTAGTGATAAATGATTTTTTTAAATAGATTCTTACTAGAATTCTTGTTTGTTTCAATTATTTCCTTTATTTAAAAAAAATTATTATTAAAAAAATCACGTTTGTGACAAAATGGTAAAGAATCAGATTCTGTTTTTCAGCGTGGTGCTCTATAGCGTTCTTGTGTGTTTGTACGGTGACGTGTTCTTATTGCATAGGTAGCATAGATGCCTGCAATTTTATCCCATGTGTTCCGTTATTCTCTAGTATTCTCTTTATCACAATAACTACCTCCCTGTGGATTGAAACCTCCGATGAACAAACTCCTTTGTATTTCGATGTCTTTTAGAATATTCAGAATTCGTAACAATTTATTTTGTATTTTTTTTTTTTTTTTGCTCTGTAGGCCACGCCGAGGAAAACATACTTATTAATAAAATATTATAATAATTGTTATTTTCCTCTGTAGAAATAAAAGATGCTGGCTCTGTTCAATATTTATGTAAGGAATTATGGTATCAGAGCACAAAGGACCCTGTAGGAATTCATGCCTATGACGCGCTGATGCTGTCCTAGAAATTCCTCCTTTCTTAACATAAAATCATTCCCTATAGTTACATTGACTTTATAGCCATTTCAGTTAAGAACATACAAAACAATGTACCATTAATAACAATCATTTGCATCTGTTATGCTTTATAATAAAACAGTTAATTTAATGTAATAGAAGTACAGCACACTTATTTTGTGACTTTTGGTATTTACTTATGTTCCCCTTCTTCTTCTTTGTAGCATATTTTTTCTTTAGTGGATTGATTTGGTTTGTAGCTCGGGGCTGGGTCAGACTCATGCATAACTTGATTACAGTTTGCACCTTAAAGGCACAAAAAAGCCAAAGTCAAAATGACCAACAGTGGCTACACTCATTCTACAGAGGCATTCTAATGGCTTTTTAATTTATTACTTTTGTTTATCTTTATGTTGCATGGATATGTACATCACATATTTCTTTGATACTATGATTTAAAAAGGCATTACCATCAGACTAGTATTAAGTTTAATATAGAGGATTTTAAAGGCACACTTGGGACTGGAAATAACATTCAGTGGTTTTATGCATCAATAATTAATAATCTAAATTAAAATATGCCAAAAAAGCAAGGATTAAGATTGTGCTCGTACTTGAAATTCATAAATTGTGAATTGCCCTGCTATACAGGGTAAGTGTTGCAATCAGTATGAAACAACCATTGCTGGTCTATGTGGACCTGTATACCATAAAGTACCTCTCATTGTGTGCCTCATTTCATGCCCTGCTTTTATTTTATGTACCATTTCATGCCTATTTATCATTTAATGCCCATTTCCATTATGCCAATTTCATGCCCCTCTTTGATTCTATGCCCCTTTTCATTAAACACATTTCACTCCCCTTTTGTTTTATGCCCCTTTCCATGCCACATTTCATTATGCCATTCTTTTGATATATTTCTGCCATTTCATCACCCTTTTTACTTTTATGCCCCACTTCATTAACCCCAGATCTGATATTTAGAACCAAGACCAGACCCTAACTCATCTGCACTCTGATTCCTCATCTTGACGCCAGTACTTCATCTAAGTTCTTCTTCGGAGCTTCAACATGCAGTGGAGCATCTGCTGGTTGTACCAAGAGCCCTCCTCACTACGGCAGATGTTATAGTTGCCTCCCCTGGTGCTTTTAATCTCAACTGACCTATAAAGCAGCCCCATGACTAATGGTGCCTTTTCATTGTACACATTTCGATTGGCTCATACCATATGGCATGTGCCAGCAAGGCATCGATGAGCTCAGCCTCAATTCTGTGCATGCAACCTTTCAGAAACTGGATGGATCATGTGCCTGTGAAACAGGCATATATTACATTCAGTTTCTGACAGTTTACAAAACCAGAGGCTAAGTGCGTCACAGCTACAGATGAGTACCAGAGATATGAAGCAGTGACAAGCAGAATTTGTACAGGAGAGGCTCTGCCTCCCTTGCCTCCCCTGACTGCACCTCCCTGTGTGGAATTAATATCATAGTAAATGAGCGCAATCCTTGCTTTTGCCCTCAAACAACTATCACTCAACGATTTATGAAAACTGTCTATGAGTTTTAAAGAGGCTCGAGGAATCCATAATACTAGGGTTTTCTTTTGTTCATGGCCAGCTGCAGTTCATACTCCAGATTAAAGTACCTTCAGGATAGCTGTGTGGCTCTTAATAAAAAGAGACTTTATCGCCTGGAATATCATTCAGGTTTGGCTGGGGTATTCAGATATTTTCTAAATAAATGTTGTTGGCACTGTACTTATGCTTAGTCTCCCTGAGTTTATTTTATTCTTTCCTTCCTTGCAATTATTCAGGTTAAGCCCTGGCAGGACCACTCTAAACAGTGGTCAAAATACACCACACATTCCCCACAAATCCCACACCACTCACACATATATACATTTTCATTTACACACACACACATCTACAGTATGTATAATAAACATTCAATTATGCAAACGTTATTTAAACACATGTGTGCATACTCATACATATCTGCATACACACATGTATACAGACAAATCATACACATGGACATATATGCTTACACATATACTGTAAGGGAAGCCTTGTTTCATTGACTAATTGAATGCTAGTTAATGGATGCTTTATTAAAGTTTTCTTACTCGAAAGACAGGTCAAGGGCACGCCCAGGGGTATTTTGCAAGTCAACACATACTCCCCCAGAGGACCAAGGATGATAAGGGATCCTTAAATCACCTAAAGTGTCATCAGGAAGACTTTCTAGCAAACAGGGCATGTAATTTTTTAGGTGGACAGGACTAAAATTGAGATAAGGCTCTCAGCACACCTTGTGCCCTTTCTTATCGTACAATGCCTGATCAACACTTTTCGTTGGGGTCATTACAAGTAGGGATGAGCTGTTCGGGTTCGGATGGTTCGGAGTTCGGCCCGAACTTTGGCAGTTCGAACGTTCGCGAACTTCGAACTTTTTGGGTGTGTTCGGTTCAAGTTCGAAAAAAAAAGGAAATTTTGAAAAAAGTATAGAAAATGCTTAAAAAAATACTAAAAAATCTAGAAATAAAGAGACTCTTTACTGCAGAATATTATAAGCAACGGTTTATTAGATATTGAATTAAAAACTAATGTGTACGTGGAAAGATTATCAACTCTAAATGACCTCTGTTCACAAACGGGCATAACACCAGGTGTTTTTAGTCTGGTAATCAATTTGATACATTGTACACTATACTGAGGGGGTGGGGTGGTGTCTGCTTCTGATTGAGATCTGAGAATTAATTTCCTCCTAAAACATCCTAATATGCTGCATTTAAGGCTAGGGTCAGACTGAGGCAGTGCGAACGCGCGTTCTGGCGCACATAATCACGGCCGCACTAGCAGCAGATGACGGGCAATGACAGCCAATATACGAAGTACGGTCGCACAAAAGTCCGGCCGCGCAACGCAAGTGGAAAATGAACGCATTTTTTCGAGAACGTTAAACCGCTGGTACTGACGTACAGAGTGCGCTGCGTCCGCATAGCAGCGTGTGTGCGTGATTAGGAGATGTCAGACGCTGCTAGTGTGCGGCCAACATAACGTTCAAACAGCCGGATTTCCCTAGACTTCTTTTCACCCCATCGTCATGAAATACGTCCAGAATTGCGCATCGTCTGACCACTTAAGCGTATTCCGTGAAAAAATGCGTGCGCACGCATCGACGTACATTTTGACGGTGGCCGCAGAAAATGCGCTCATCTGTCCCTAGCCTAACTGGTGTTTGAAAAAAATTCAAAATAACATCTAAAGCAATGTTATTTTTCACCTCAGGATTAAACATTCACAGGGTTATTCAGAGAGCGGTGAAAAGCAGGAGAATAACTGGAGAAGTGAAAATTCTAGGTCAAAATAGCCAAACCAGAAAAATTCTCCCATTTAACTTACTTTCCAAATTGGCTATTTGATCTATATTGTTCTCTTCTGCTGCCAGTTCTCCTGGCTTTCACCTCTCTCTCAGGGTTGTTCAGAGAAAGGTGAAAACCAGGAGAATGGCAGGAAAAGAGAACAATCTGGACCAAATAGCCGATTTGCAAAGTGAGATAAGGCTAGGGTCAGACTAATGCATTTTTCACAGCGACCGAAAGTGCGTCCGAACGCATTGCCATATTTTTTCACGGAATGCGTGAAAACGGGCATATGATGCGCATTTTTGTGCGTGATTTTTTACGGATCCAAACCAGGAAACTTTGGGTGTCTGGACGTTATGTTGGCCGGACATGAGCAGGGTCTGACGTCTCCAAATCACGCACACACGCCGCTAGTGGACGCAGCGCACTCTGTACGTCCGTACTAGCGGGTTCTGCGTTCTCAAAAAAATGCGTTCATTTTCCACTTGCGTTTCGCAGCTGGACTTTCGTGCGACCGTACTTCGTATATTGGCCGTCATTTGCTGCTAGTGCGGCCGTGATTAAGTGCGCCTAAACGCACGTTAAAAATTCTAGTCTGACCCAAGCCTAAATGGGAGAATTTTTCTGATTTGGCTATTTTGACCTAGAATTTTCCATTCTCCAGTCATTCTCCTGCTCTTCACCGCTCTCTGAATAACCCTGACAGGGTTATTCAGAAAAAGGTGAAACTCAGGAGAATGACTGAAGAGAAAATTCTAGGTCAAAATAGCCAAACTATTTTGGCTCACTTTTCTCACTTTCCAAATCGGCTATTTGGTCTAGAATTTTCCATTCTCCTGTCATTCTCCTGCTTTTCACCGCCAAAAAATCAGTAAACTTTTTCTGCGTGTCCGAAAATGTCTCCTCTTTTCATACAGACTGCCGCCCCAAGCAGTTGTTTATGGATAGATTAAAGGAAAAGCATTTACCGTCATTTGAAATGTCATTTTTTGGTTTTTACATATTTCTATACATCCTAGAAATCCGCCACTTCACGGGCAGGTTATGGGGACCTCCTAGGCACGATATTTGAAGGAATTTTTTGTTTTTATTTTTAACCCTTATTTCATGGAAAACTCACTGTCCCTTTAAAAACGTTTTTTTTTTACTTTTTGTCCTTGTTTCCTGTCCCCCAGGGCACTACCCAGACCTTTTATGGCAAATATCTAGCATATATGCCCTCTTGGAGGGCACTCTAAAAACCAAATTTTCAGCCCCATTGACTTGCATTGAGTTCGAGTTCGGGTTCGGGTTCGGATCCGAACATTTGGAAAGTTCGGGTTCGGCTCCGAACCGAACTCAGAGTGTTCGGCTCATCCCTAACTTCACGCTCAGGCTTTTAGAAGCCTAAAGTGTTAAGATTAAGGTACAAACGGGACAGGAAAAAACAAGCAGAGTGGTAACACCTGAGCTGTGAGTGGACCCACTGTGCAGGATCATCAGCACACAAGCCAGAATACTATACAGAGTATATATGCTGCAGCAATAATAAAAACACACACAACTTCTCCATTTTATTGTTTGGGTATGGGTAGAATATGTAACTATACTTTGCTGTATTTTTGTTTTTGGGCTGGTGTATTTGGGTTCGGCCAGGACGTTCAGATTTGCCATTACCGCCAGTTTTTAAAAGACGTTAAAATTATGCGCGCAAATGTTGTCCGTTAAATTTTGTGCATAGGTTGTAATACCATCCGCATACCAGCGCACAAACGCGTTTGCGCTCACAATGTTAAGTATAGGACACGCGCAGTACATTACGCTCGCAAAGGGTTCTCGCAGGTTCACCCGTGGTAGATGTTAACGTGCATTTTTTGCGCAGACATTGTAATACAACGTTCTGCGCAAAGGGTTTTGCCCCTCGCGTTAATGCATTTTTGCGCACGTGTTAACGTTTGTGCGAAGAATGTAATAGAGCCCAATAATGGCTTCAATACAAAGTCTAGTACACATTAATTTACAGTAAACAGCTGCAAATGTCTGAGTCACGAGCAACGCTTTGGTTTACATTCAGAGTTAAGTTTGTTTTAATCATGTTATTTGCAAAAACCTGAAAACTTAAAGTATGTTGTTTGCAGAACAGTTTGAGTTTTTAAGCATTTGCACTTCTGTAACTTGAGCAAGTTCTTGAAGTGTCCCTTATTATCCCCACAGAAGAGAGATAACTGAGTCAAGCTCTTTTTTTCCCTCATTGCAAACATACAGTCAGGTCCAGAAATATTGGGACATCGACACAATTCTAACATCTTTGGCTCTATACACCACCACAATGGAGTTGGAATGAAACAAACACAATGTGCTTTAACTGCAGACTGTCAGCTTTAATATGAGGGTATGTACATCCAACTCAGGTGAACGGTGTAGGACTTACAGCAGTTTACAGATGTGCCTCCCACTTGTTAAGGGACCAAAAGTAATGGGACAATTGGCTTCTCAGCTGTTCCATGGCCATGTGAGTGATATTCCCTCATTACCCCAATTACAATGTGCAGATAAAAGGCCCAGAGTTTATTTCAAGTGTGCTATTTGCATTTGGAATCTGTTGCTGTCAACTCTCAAGATGAGATCAAAAGAGCTGTCACTATCAGTGAAGCAAGCCATCATTAGGCTGAAGAAACAAAACAAACCCATCAGAGAGATAGCAAGAACATTAGGCGTGGCCAAAACAACTGTTTAGAACATTCTCAAAAAGAAGGAATGCACCGGTGAGCTCAGCAACACCAAAAGACCCGGGAGACCACGGAAAACAACTGTGGTGGATGACCGAAGAATTCTTTCCCTGGGGAAGAAAACACCCTTCACAACAGTTGGCCAGATCAGGAACACTCTCCAGGAGGTAGGTGTTTGTTTATCAAAGTCAACAATCAAGAGAAGACTTCACCAGAGTGAATACAGAGGGTTCACCACAAGATGTAAACCATTGGTGAGCCTCAAAAACAGGAAGGCCAGATTAGAGTTTGCCAAACAACACCTAACAAAGCCTTCACAGTTCTGGAACAAGATCCTATGGAGAGATGAGACCAAGATCAACTTGTACCAGAGTGATGGGAAGAGAAGAGTATGGAGAAGGAAAGGAACTGCTCATGATCCTAAGCATACCACCTCATCAGTGAAGCATGGTGGTGGTAGTGTCATGGCGTGGGCATGTATGGCTGCCAATGGAACTTGTTCTCTTGTATTTATTGATGATGTGACTGCTGACAAAAGCAGCAGGATGTCACGGATGGGCCAGTACTGGGGCGCCTGGCAGCAGATTCCTCGCTGCTCGCTGGCCAGGCGCCGAATGATAACGCTACCGGGTGCGCTCACGTGGGACGCCGGGGGGCGGAGCCTGGCGCTGTGACGCGGAACCGCCGGGTTTAAAACCCGGCTTCACTAGTTCGCCGGTGCCCTGAAGTGGTATTCACTTCCCGCAGAGCTCTTGTGTTTTTGGCTAATATCTGTGTCTGACCTTGCTTCTGGAAACTAACCATTCTGTGTATGACTCCTGGCATTGGCAAACGAACCATTCTGTGTATGACCCCTGGCATTGGCAAACGAACCATTCTGTGTATGACTCCTGGCATTGGCAAACGAACCATTCTGTGTATGACTCCTGGCATTGGCAAATGAACCATTCTGTGTATAACCCCTGGTATTGGCATTTACTCTGCTCTTGGTTCTGCCCTTAACGTTGGTACCGAGGTCAGTCTATGTGGCACCCTAAGCACACATCAGATTACCTCTGTTATAACTAAGGTCCTAGGGAGAACATATACTCTAGTCTGTACCTCTGTCTGGTGTTTCCCTTTGTTTATCTATTGCCTGATCAATTATCTATCTAGCTTTACCGACCATTCAAGGATCGGAAGGGTAGAGAGCGGTCTACGAAAAGGGACCACTATTCTGGCAGTCAGAGGGATTCGTGACAATACTCTATTCTATACCTCTGTCTGGTGTTATCCCTTGTTTATCTATTGTCTGGTTTATTGTCTATCTAGTTTTGCCGACCATTCAAGGATCGGAAGGGTAGAGAGCGGTCTACGTAAAGGGACCACTATTTTGTTAGTCAGAGGGATCCGTGACATTACGTCAGGGCCAATGGATCCCGCAGACCTCTCTAACCAGTTGGCACGTATCGCAGCCAGACAAGAGGAACAGGACCATAGAATGGACCAGATTTCTCTCGCTCTGCAAACCCTGTTAAATCGCTCCAATACAGGTACCACAAACCCCCCAGATCCAGTATTACCTAGGGTCAGTCCGGTCTCCCCTGAAGGACATAGGCTTGGTATGAAGGCACCTCTACGCTATGATGGTACACCAAGCCTATGCCGGGGTTTTCTGACTCAGCTTGAGATCTTGTTTGAGAACAACCCAGGGTCTTGTATATCTGATAAAGCCAAAGTAGGATATCTGATTAATCATTTAACAGAGAAAGCTTTGTTGTGGGCTACGCCGTTGTGGGAAAATAAGAAACCCATCATCTATGATTATGAGGGTTTTACCTCCGAGTTAAAACGTACCTTTGATCCCTCTAGAAGGGCTACCAATGCGGGTAGATCCTTGTTTCACATTAAACAAGGTAATAAGAGGGTCGCCGACTATGCCATAGAGTTTAAAACTTTGATTTCAGAGGTGCTTTGGCCGAACGACGTTTTAACCTTAGCCTTTACCGAAGGTTTGAACGAGGCTTTCATGTTTGAGCTGGCTCCCTTAAAGTTACCAGAGAATCTGGATCACCTGATAGATTTTTGTATAGCCATGGACGATCAAATTAGGGAAAGGAGACATCCCAGAGACAGACCCAGAAGGGTCTCGCCTCCTTTACCCTTATTACCCAGACACACCAGTACGTCAGGTAACCCGGAGAATGCTAAAACAGATATGCCAGTCATTGAACCCATGCAAATAGGAAAAACGGGTATTTCAGAAGCAGAAAGAGCGCACAGAAGAGAAAAGGGGCTCTGCTTCTATTGTGCAGGGGCAGATCACTTCCGCCTTCAATGTCCTCAGAGACCCAGGGTTAGCAGAGGTGAATATGGCAAACTGGGCCAAAGAACAGCCAATACCCAGGTTATCGGTTCTCTGTATGCCTCCTTTGTGGATAATGAAAAAAAAAAATCCAGGATTCTGTTACCAATCTCCCTAACCTGGGAGGGGGTTCACCTCAAGACTGAGGCGTTCTTAGACTCTGGGGCCTCAGGAAATTTCATGGATAAGAATTTTGCTGCCAAAAACCTCTTACCTCTGGTTCTGAAGGAGAAGCCTCTAATGGTGGAGGCCATAGACGGTAAACCCCTGTCTTGCCCACATATCACTCACGATACTGTCGATGTATGTATGAAAACAGGGATTTTGCACCATGAAACAATAAGATTTCAAATTATCGAATCTCCCTCATGTCCTGTAGTTCTTGGGTTTCCATGGCTAACAGAACACAACCCGGTTATCGATTGGGTCCAGAGAGACGTAAAAAGTTGGGGTCTTGGTTGTCAGTCTAAGTGCCTAGGCAGAGTCAATGTGATTGGTAGTCTCAATATTGCCACAGCCCCTCCTTTGTCCACAGAGGTCCCTGAATGTTACTTGGCATTAAAGGAGGTGTTCTCCAAAGCCAGGACTGAGGTCCTACCACCACATCGTCCATATGACTGTGCTATTGATTTACTCCCCGGTACGATGCCTCCTAGGGGACACGTATACCCTTTATCACAAAAAGAAAACGACATTATGGAGGAATACATAAGGGAGAATCTGGAGCGAGGATTCATTAGAAGGTCCTCTTCTCCAGCAGGAGCAGGTTTCTTCTTTGTCTCTAAAAAAGAAGGAGATCTGCGACCTTGCATCGATTATAGAGGTTTGAATAGGATAACCATAAGAAATGCATATCCCATACCTCTCATAACAGAATTGTTCGATCGATTAAAAGGGGCCCGTATATATACGAAGCTTGATTTACGCGGAGCGTACAACCTGGTTAGGGTTAAAAAGGGGCATGAATGGAAAACGGCTTTTAATACACGTAGCGGGCATTATGAATACCTGGTGATGCCCTTTGGATTATGTAATGCGCCAGCCGTTTTTCAGGACCTTATAAACGACACTTTAAGGGATTTTCTGCAAGAATTCGTCATAGTATATCTGGATGACATCCTGATATACTCTCCTGATGTGGACACTCATCACGCCCACGTGAAACAAGTATTGAAAAAACTATTGAAGGCTGGATTGTATTGTAAAATTAGAAAAATGTCTATTCGACATAGTAACTGTGCAATTCCTGGGTTATATAATAACCCCTGAGGGTTTTCAAATGGATCCAAAAAAGCTCTCAGCTATTCTTGACTGTGCCTCTACCCCAAGGGCTTAAAGCCATTCAGAGGTTTCTGGGGTTTACGAACTACTATCGAAGATTCATTAAAGACTTTTCGGCCTTGATAGCTCCCCTCACGGCCATGACAAAGAAAGGAGTGGGAAATCAGAAATGGACACCTCAAGCCACTCAAGCCTTTGAGGCACTTAAACAAGCATTCACTACTGCCCCTGTTCTCCGACATCCAGATCCGGCTCTGCCTTTCCAAGTAGAAGTTGACGCCTCCGAACTAGGTCTTGGCGCAGTCTTGTCCCAAAGGAGGCACCCGACAAACCCTTGCATCCATGTGGCTTCTATTCTCGGAAATTGTCCCCGGCAGAGAAGAACTATGACATTGGAAATAGAGAGTTGTTAGCAGTCATCTCGGCCTTGGCCGAATGGAGATACTTATTAGAGGGGTCTAGGGACCCCGTCGTTATCATAACTGATCATAAGAATCTCACGTACATTGGAGATGCTAAACGTCTAAATTCCAGACAAGCGAGATGGTCATTGTTTCTTTCAAGTTTTAATTTCGTGCTTACCTATAGACCCGGGTCCAGAAACATTAAAGCAGACGCTTTATCGAGACAGTATGAATCTTATGAACACAATATCCAAGATCAGCATCCCATTGTACCCCAGGAAAGGATTATAGCCTCTACCACGATTAATGTCTCGTCTCCTCTGGTGAAAAGGTTGCAGACCGTCCAGGGTGCAGCTCCTGGGGAAAAACCTCCTGCGAAACTCTTTGTACCTGAGAACGAAAAAGAGGAAGTACTTAACATCTATCATGACAATAAAACTTCTGGGCATATGGGTATCACCAAGACAGTGTCTAGTATCAGTAAACTCCTCTGGTGGCCCACATTGCGCCGAGATGTTAAAGATTACATAGCAGTGTGCGAGGTGTGCACAAGGCAGAAAAGTCCCAAAACAGCACCCATTGGGTTACTCCAGCCTTTGCCGATCCCCGAACGACCATGGTCACATGTAGCCATGGATTTCATAGTAGATTTACCTGAGTCAAGAGGGAATACAGTGATACTTACGGTCATAGATCGATTTTCCAAGATGGGCCACTATGTTCCTCTTCGGAAACTACCTTCGGCAGCCGAACTGGTGCCCATATTCATTTCCAATGTGGTCCGCATACACGGTGTTCCTCTGGAGATCGTCTCCGATAGGGGGACCCAATTCATCTCCAGATTCTGGAGAGGGTTTTGTAAGAACGTGGGGATAGACCTATCATTCTCTTCGGCCTATCACCCCCAGACCAACGGAGCAGCAGAACGAGCCAACCAAAACATAGAGAAATATCTGAGGTGTTTTATATCAGAACAACAAAATAACTGGTCTGACCTGTTACCATGGGCAGAGTATGCTCTGAACAGTGCAGTGAGTGAATCCACAGGACATTCTCCTTTTTTCACTGTTTATGGTTTTGATCCTCCCGTGCTCCCCGCTACGTTTCCTGATACCACGATTCCTGCTTTGGATGAGCAACTGGCATCATTAAAAGAGACTTGGGAGAGAGTGAAACGGGCACTGGAGGAGAGTAGTGCCATCCAGAAAACCAAGGCCGACAGACACAGGAGGCAGGCACCCGTGTATCAAGTTGGGGATAGGGTTTGGCTGTCTTCACGAAATATCAAGCTCTTAGTGCCTTCCATGAAGTTGGCACCTAGATATATCGGCCCCTATAAGATTCTGCGGCGACTCAACCCTGTCTCCTATGCTTTGGCATTACCTCCCCATATTAGGATACACAATGTGTTCCACGTAAGCCTTTTGAAGCCATTGTTATGTAACCGGTACACCAAGGTCCATGCTCCACCGCCTCCGGTTTCTGTGGAGGGCGAGGAGGAGTTCGAGGTTGAAGCCATTCTGGGTGCCAGGATGTCTAGGGGTTCCTTACAGTACTTGGTCGATTGGGTAGGTTACGGTCCGGAGGATCGTTCTTGGATTCCGGCTGCAGAGGTCCATGCCCCTCGCTTGGTGAAAGCATTCTATTTGGCGCACCCCCGTGCCCCTGGGGGTCGTCCAGTGGCCGCCCGTGGAGGGGGGGGTTCTGTCACGGATGGGCCAGTACTGGGGCGCCTGGCAGCAGATTCCTCGCTGCTCGCTGGCCAGGCGCCGAATGATAACGCTACCGGGTGCGCTCACGTGGGACGCCGGGGGGCGGAGCCTGGCGCTGTGACGCGGAACCGCCGGGTTTAAAACCCGGCTTCACTAGTTCGCCGGTGCCCTGACGTGGTATTCACTTCCCGCAGAGCTCTTGTGTTTTTGGCTAATATCTGTGTCTGACCTTGCTTCTGGAAACTAACCATTCTGTGTATGACTCCTGGCATTGGCAAACGAACCATTCTGTGTATGACCCCTGGCATTGGCAAACGAACCATTCTGTGTATGACTCCTGGCATTGGCAAACGAACCATTCTGTGTATGACTCCTGGCATTGGCAAACGAACCATTCTGTGTATAACCCCTGGTATTGGCATTTACTCTGCTCTTGGTTCTGCCCTTAACGTTGGTACCGAGGTCAGTCTATGTGGCACCCTAAGCACACATCAGATTACCTCTGTTATAACTAAGGTCCTAGGGAGAACATATACTCTAGTCTGTACCTCTGTCTGGTGTTTCCCTTTGTTTATCTATTGCCTGATCAATTATCTATCTAGCTTTACCGACCATTCAAGGATCGGAAGGGTAGAGAGCGGTCTACGAAAAGGGACCACTATTCTGGCAGTCAGAGGGATTCGTGACAATACTCTATTCTATACCTCTGTCTGGTGTTATCCCTTGTTTATCTATTGTCTGGTTTATTGTCTATCTAGTTTTGCCGACCATTCAAGGATCGGAAGGGTAGAGAGCGGTCTACGTAAAGGGACCACTATTTTGTTAGTCAGAGGGATCCGTGACACAGGATGAATTCTGAAGTGTTTCGGGCAATATTATCTGCTCACATTCAGCCAAATGTTGCAGAACTCATTGGACGGCGCTTCACAGTGCAGATGGACAATGACCCAAAGCATACTGCAAAAGCAACCAAAGAGTTTTTGAAGGGACAGAAGTGGAATGTTATGCAATGGCCAAGTCAATCACATGACCTGAATCCCATTGAGCATGCATTTCTCTTGCTGAAGACAAAACTGAAGGGAAAATGCCCCAAGAACAAGCAGGAACTGAAGACCGTTGCAGTAGAGGCCTGGCAGAGCATCACCAGGGATGAAACCCAGCGTCTGGTGATGTCTATGCGTTCCAGACTTCAGGCTGTGATTGACTGCAAAGGATTTGCAACCAAGTATTAAGAAGGGAAAGTTTGATTTATGATTATTATTCTGTCCCATTACCTTTGGTCCCTTAACAAGTGGGAGGCACATCTGCAAACTGCTGTAAGTCCTACACCGTTCACCTGAGTTGGATGTACATACCCTCAAATTAAAGCTGACAGTCTGCAGTTAAAGCACATTGTATTTGTTTCACTCCAACTCCATTGTGGTGGTGTATAGAGCCAAAGATGTTAGAATTGTGTCAATGTCCCAATATTTCTGGACCTGACTGTATAATTAATAAAATATGACAGATAGTATCCTTAGTAAAGAAATGTAGAGCACTGTAGTTCTTATGATATTTAGAACCAGATATTCCTGAAAAACGATGATCTGCAAGCTTCCTCAAACTCACTGTGAATTACAGGAGATAGAAATTTATCCAAACATCCATAGACAGCATCCCCACCCCCTCTCTATCTCCGCTATCAGAAAAGCAGGATTGTTCCCTTCTTTATATTTACTAAAAAGTAAATCAGCCATCCTAATACTCCCAGGTATTACAGGCAAGGCTCAGTAACACCATCCTACATGAATAATGAAAACCTAATTACTGCTCACAAAGGAAAACATTCTCTCTTTTTTTAAACTTGCTGAAGGCCAGAGTAAAATACAGACTGGCAAAATTGAGGACAAGGAAATTTTATTTAATGTTAACTCTTTTCTACTATTTCTTTTATGCTTTAGATTCAGATCTTGGTGGTTACACATCTTTGTGAACAAATGCATTGACAATAGTGTATATAAGGAATAAAAAGGAGATTAAATGTTTCTAAAAAAAAAGTAGATAAATATTTTGTGAAATTAAAAAAATAAATAAAACAGAAGTCTAAGATGGCTATACGTTGTAAGAGAAATATTCACTTTTTGGAGTCATTGACAGGTTTTGTGTTTTGATTGGTAGAAAGACAATTCTTTAGATTACAATATGGTAAAGAAATGGAACTTGCCTGAGCATTAACGTTTACTGCGGTGTTTACCGCATATTACAATCCAAACGCAAACAGGTAAAAAAAACATTAGCGTTTGGTATCTTGCGCTTCTCTGCGCGAGGTTACTTTGTGCTCCCTATGCGTAACATGGGGAGCGCAAAGTGTTAATCAGCGCCGGATTCCAAAGTCCCAGCGCTGATTAACATCTGGCTCTGGTCAGCAAAAAGTTAACCAGAGCCAGGACTTGGTGTTAATGGATTCTGCAGAAACAGAAGCGCATACTCACCCTCTGTCCCGCGGCAAGGACCACGGCTCCAAATGCCTCCTCCGTCCGGCGGGAGCAGGGAAAGACTGGAGGGAAAAGTCCCCCCCAGTCTCTCCCTGCGTATCACTACGCCGACCGGCCGGATCTCGCGAGGCGGGATCCAGCTGGTCATGTGACCGGCAGGGGGGAACTCAGTGGAGTCCTATGGACTCCATCGAGTGGATGCTCGCGGCTGAGCTCAGCGCTGCCGCGAGCATTCCTGATTTTAACGTGCGATAACAATGCAGGCAGCATTTTTTTCCACCTGCATTGTTTTGTAATCCAGTGTTAAAACGCGGGCGCAAGGGGGATAACTGCGGGTGCAGTTTTTCCTCCCTTGCGCCCGCGTTTTAATACGAAGATTGTAAAAGAGCCCTTAAACTCTTCAATACTACTATGCCATGGCGTCAGATGCAGAATGATGAACAATGAAATAAAAAAAGCACTTTTTATCTCTAGTGACACTGTAAAATAGAGGCATGGATGTAATGGAATTTATGAGGAAACAACAGCTGAAGGAATCCTGTATTATCTCTGGTATATAACCTAATCATTTGATACATTTTAACAAGGCATTTTCTGATACTGAAACGAGTTGACCAGAATTGCAGAATTGAATTTTATAGTCCTGTAAATTAAACGTGGCTTTTATGGACAACACAAAACTATATTTGTGCAAAAGAACAACTTGGATAGAAAGAAGAATACGACCCATAGTAATACTTGTCTTTGGAAATGTAAGGAGTGATGTGTGAAATGGAACTTTTAGGGGATTTTCACCAACCACTGTAGTTTACTGTTTTTGCAACAACGATATACTTGGGTAATCCCAAAAGTGAAAATCAAGCATCATCAGGAGAAGATTCATTGATGAAGCTTCTCCTGCCATTGTTTGAATTTCCTTTTAGGGCATCGCCAAAGTTTATTACTGTTGCAACAACAGTAAACTACGGTGGTTACTTGAATAAACCCCTTAATGAGCTAACTTAAAAAGTGTTAAGAACTTTAATATTAAAAACATGAGTAAACAAAAATATTAATAATGAATTGAATATAAGCTAAGTATATAGGGGTTAATAAAAGAACACCAAAATGTCACTGCCATTTTGGTGCTCTCTAGTTCCCCGCAGTTCCCTGCACTTCGGGGAATCAAAGATCCCCACCCTGTGGTGAATTCAGCATTTACCGCAGGGTCCTTGGAGTGCAGAGAAAGCCCACCGCAAACCTGCCGCAATCTCGCAGAAAACCCACCGAAAACCCACTGGAGCGCCGGAAAAACCACGCCAAACACGCTGGAAAAAGTCAATGAGTCGCCAATCACAGAGCAGAGCAGCCGTCGGAAAAAGCCAACAAGCTGACGGACGGGTAAAAAAAAAAAAACAGTATGCTTGAAAATTTGAAAAAACGTAAACACTTTTTGCAAAAAAAGTACTGAACGATAATGTCTGGAATTTACATATAAGGTCCTGTGAATGATAATAAAAAGGTCTGTTAAAGAAAAATGAAGGAAAGATTAACCCTTTCGCTGCTGAGGCGTTTCACGCCTCTGTGCTGAGGTCATTTTTACCAGTTTTGCTCATCATGTTTAAACGTGTTTTGAAGGCTTATTTTAGTATATGACCCAGACATATTATATATTGTTCTTTCCGTCAGACTCGACAGATTCATAATATGTCATTATTATATGTATACGTCATGTCCTGTCTGTATATTATAACAAAAAATGCAATAAAATATGAATTTTCAATAATTTACAAATGTAAAGTGTTTTTTTTTCACATTTTAACATGCGAGCAATTGCGGTTATATTTTGTATGGGGTGCGCTTGTTAAAAAAATTAGAAATGCGGTCTCGTTACATTTTTTTTGGGGAAAATTACGCGATTTTTAACAAACGCACCGCATACAAAAATCGTTAGTGCAGCATCATTGTTCACATTATAATTGAAATGGGAACAATATTGCTGCATTAACGAACCAAAAAAAAAAAAAAAAAATGTTTTATTTTTTTTATAATTTTTTTTTAAATATATATATTTTTTTATTTTTAATTTTTTTTTTTTTAAACAATTTTTTCACTGTAGTGTTTGGTATCGTTGGTGTATCAAGAACTGTCGGCCAGCTCCGGGACAAGGATCACGAAAACCGGCGCTTTTCAGCGCCGATTCGTGATCCGGCTCCCCAGGGGTTAATGACAGCCACCGTTTGGAAGGGCAGGTTGTGCCCTTCCAAACGGTGCCTGTATTAACTCCTGCTCCCCGGCGATCGGGAGGGAGAGAGGTCTGAAGGACCTCCCCCTCCTTTCAGGCACCTCTCCGCACATGTGGGGGGGGCGCCTGAATTAGTTGTCATCGCGCGCCGCGATGACATCTAATGTCCCCGCCGGGGTCCCGGAGTGCTGGCTGACATCCAAGATGTCAGCCGCACCGGGGGGCGCAGCAATCCGCCGAATCCGGCGGATTGCTGCCTCTTTTGCTCGGACGCGCTGAGCGCGTCCGTAGCACAGGAGAACCACTTGGCTGGACGCACTGAGCGCGTCCATAGCAGCCAAGTGGTTAAAAAATTTTTGCAGAAAACATCCCGAAAAAAATGTCTAAAAGATCCTAAAAAATCTATAAATAAAGAGAATTTTTACTACAGATTAAAATAATAAACAGTTTATTAGATATTGGATTAAAACAGGAATATTTTTAACATTGACGCCTATGGGATTCGCCTGAATAAACCTGACGAATGAAAACGCCGAACAGCAGGGTATTTTGGCAACTTTTCACTGCTGTTCGGTGTTCTCTAAATAGATTACCCATTGCTTCTCTATAGAGGATTTCACTGCCTTCGAACAAACACCATACTGCAGCAATTAGCCAAAATTTGGCAAACTGCCTGCTCTCTGAAAAGCCGAATGGCCCCGAGATGGCACCGTACGCTGAATTTCAATGTCCGGTTACATTTCAGCAACATTTCAGACTTCTCGGAATAACCCCAATTTAATTTAATTTATACGATAGTTTATTTTCATTTCAAAAAAGGCAGGTCCCTATTACATTTTTCACGCAAAAACGCATGCAGAACGGGTGAATTTTTGCGCAAAGCATTAAACGTTAATGCGTGTAAATCAACGCTGGTATTACAATCCTCACGCGTTTTTTCATCTGTCAAAAAGTAACGCGCGTAAAACGGACGCGTAAAAACACGCGCGCAGCAACATTGCGCGCAGAAATCAGTGTGCGGACTGTTTTTTCACACGATTCACCCAATCTGAATTAAGAACCACAATTGTCTCACGTTAAGCTTTTGCGCCTGTCAAAATCAATCTGCGCATATATGCTGCATCAATAAAAAAACTTCTCAAATTTATTGGTTTGGTATGTGTAACTATACTTTGCTGCGTATTTTTTTATGGGCTGGTGTATTTGGTTTCGGCCAGGTTGATAGAATTTGCCATTAACACCAGCTTTCAGGAGTTGCTTTAATTATGCGCGCAAAGGCTGTGCGTTACAAACTGCGCATAGATTGTAATACCATCCATGTATCAGCGCACAAACACATTTGCGCTCACAATGTTAAGTATAGGACGTGCGTAGTACAGTAAGCTTGCGCAGGTTCACCCGCGGTAGACGTATACGCGTGTTTGTTGCGCTGAGATTGTAATACGACGTTCTGCGCATAGGGTTTTGCCCCTCACGTTAATGCGTTTTTGCACGCGCACAAACGTTTGCGTGAAGATTGTGTAGCGATGTGTTAAAATTTACTGTGGCAGTACCCATTTTTGGCCACAAGATGGAGACTATCACGATTTAAGACCCTGGACACTTGAACTACATATCCATGCATGCTTTGCGAAGAAACAGGAAGTGGGTGGGTTGTGGAGAGCCTGTACATCCTGCACCTCGTGGAGAACAGGCAGAACGCGCCAGAGAGCTGAGGAGAGCGGATGCACAGAGACACACACAGAAGGAGAGATCAAGAGCTAGGCCGGAGCGCAGACAGAGTGGATTGGGCCTCACAATCGGGCCACCCAGCCTTGCGGGAGAGAGACATCACCAGCTGTATTCCGAGTGCAGTGCTGAGGAGAGAAGACCCCTCGAGTAAGGAGTACCGCGGTCGATTGAAGCGGGGAGCAGGCGGTAAGCTGGCTGAGTTGCGGCTGACAGACAGAAGGCCAGACAACAGATCCGGTGGTCGGCGTCCCCAGTCAATATCGAGCGGAGAGACGTCCTGGGTCAGCGGAACCTCAAGCTTGCGCCGGATGGGTGAGAGGCCCCCAAGGCCGTGTGTAAATTTAAGCGTACCACTGCTGTTTTCTTCTAAAACCCACAGGGCCCCAACTGACTAGTCGAAGACATCGTTAAAGCAAACTCACTGGCCAGTAGAAAAGTACCCGGGTACCCTACATATATAAATATATATATCACTTCAAGTTCTGGGACTTAACCTGTGCAGGACTCTGTTTTCCTTTTTCAAAATCCATACAAGGGGCAAAGAAAAAGCTACATTCTGAACGATTTTTCCTTTTTTGTTCCCGCTGCGCGTCTATCGTAATACGAGAACTGTGTATTTTATTGTGTCCCGCTACGGGTTTTTCCTCGAATTTCGTATCTTTTAATTTTCTGCTCGGTCGGGGTTTTTTTCCGAAAATACGAAGCCCTCGTGTTTTCGTTTCTTTTACCGCTACGCGTTTATCGTGTTACGAAAGTACTGTAAATCTTCCTGCATATACCGTGTCTTAAGAGCTGCAAACCTTTTAGTAAACCTTTTAAATTATAAAACTGTTCAGCGTGTTGGAGTATATTTATTCCCTAGTGCGGGGAGACTGACCCGTGGTTCATTTTCAGCGGCTCCTCCGGGAGTGAGCGCTACACGTGGGGGCTCGTTTCCGGGATTCAGTCTCTGGAAAAACCGCATCTAAAGGGTTAAATATGGATCCAGACACTGCTGCCGAATGGTGTGGGGAGTATAGTAGTCAGTTAGCATGTTGCGTAGTCATGGATATTCCCGCAGACACTTGGGCCGAAGATCAGATTCGCCAGGCCGTGGCCACGCTAGCACCAGATCATCGGGGGTTAATTCTGGACATTAAGAAAAACCCAGATACCTCTCACACGCATGTTCTTCTCGAATGGAGAAAAGGTATTCCAGCATGTTTTCGGGGCGCGAGCGTGAAGTTGACCGCTGAGGTGGAAGTCCAACTGATTCAGCCAAGTGCGCCACGTGGCGAAGCCGAAAGTGTTTCCGCGCCCAGTCCGTTGGCCATGATCGGGCCTGAATTTATCGTGGCTATTGGAGATTTGCTGGCTAAATGTCAGAAAACAAGCCCTCCTCACACTAATTTCGGTTATCGACGGTTAAGGAACTTTACAGGAAATGTACCAACTCCGGCGGGAGAAGAAACCTTTGAGGAATGGGTGGAACAGGCGATGCAGGCTCTGGATGAGTGGGACGTCCCTGAGGCCCAGAAAAAGCAAAGGATCACCGAGAGTTTAAAGGGACCTGCGTCAGAAGCGGTGAGAAACCTAAAATTGAGTAGAAAAGATTGTACTGCTTTGGATTATCTGAACGTTCTTGAAGAAGTGTTTGGGCGAACAGAAAAGGCAGCGGAACTGGTATATCAGTACGAACACACCTATCAGAAGAGAGGTGAGAGAATGATTGATTACATGAGGCGCTTGGATAAGATTCTGCACCAAATACTCCTCAAGAAAGGCCCAACCGGCTGACGTAGATAAGATACGAATAAACAGATCCTGAGAGGCTCTCAACCGTTAGATCCGGTGATGATGCAGCTGAGAAGCAGAGCAGTCAATCAAGAGTTGAAGTACTTGGAACTGATCCGAGTTGTACGAGAGGAGGAGGCTCTGCTGGAAGAGAAATCCTTCAGGCGGGGAGAAAGGGCTTATGCACAACCTGCGAGATATAACGACGGTCTACAGCCTGAAAACG
This sequence comes from Leptobrachium leishanense, assembly GCA_009667805.1. Classification (NCBI taxonomy): domain Eukaryota; kingdom Metazoa; phylum Chordata; class Amphibia; order Anura; family Megophryidae; genus Leptobrachium; species Leptobrachium leishanense. Next base: position 50,047,185 of record CM019073.1, read on the forward strand.
ACTCGATAGACACCTATGGATCTGACCTGGACGAACAGGAACAGTTAGTCGGGTTTAAATCCACCGAAGGGCTGCTAAAGAATCGAACCCTTCTGAACGAAGCGAGTTGTTCAAGACTGTAAAGGAGGTACAGGAAGCTCAAACTGAACTGCAGAAAGCGCACGCTGAACTGTGCAGGGTGTTGATGAAGGTGACCGAGATGCAGGGGGAAATGCAAAAGTTCCTAACAGGTATGCAGACGACAGAAGTTGCTGTGGCGTCTGGTCCAAACCCTTTAACAAAATCTCAACAAGAAACTACGTCTCGCTCTCTAAGAAGAGATGTTTCGGTTGTGGAGAAATGGGCCATTTCCGCGCACAGTGCCAGGCCGAAAGCCTGAGAAGGATAGAGTCGAGAGATTGTTGAAAGCTTTAGAAGGACTGTTGTCTACCCCACCGGCGGGAAACGCCAGAGGGCACCAGTGAAGGAGCAACCTGGGTGCCCGAAGGTTGAACCCCGCTCCAGAAACCAAGTCAGGGCTAGGAGGGCAAGAGGGCCCAAAGTTAAGCCAACTGCTGAGCCTGCCAGAATGGAAAGAGTCACTCCCTTAGTGTCCGGGTCTACGTCATGGGGAGGCAATGCACACCCAAAACCTGCACGGGCCAAGAAAAAGGCCAGGGTCCAGCAAACTGGGTCTAAACGTCCGGATACCGCTACAAAGTTTCCTGATCAGCTGATAGGTCCTTCTCCTATTGTGCCAATTCAAGTGGAGGGAGTCTACACCAAAGCCCTGTTGGATTCAGGGGCCAAGTGACTTTGATCTACCGAGATTTCTATGAGAGACACTTGAAACATATTCCCTGCAAGAACTGAAGGATTTGGAAATCTGGGGTATCGGCACTGAGAAACTCCCTTATGACGGGTATCTGCAAGTAAGGTTGGAGATCGGATCTGAAGTCATCGGACAGTCCGGAGGCTGTGACGCCTTGGCCATTGTGTGCCCCCGACCCTCGGGTGCAAACAGAAGCTCTCTGATAGTGGGGACGAATACGGACCTAGTGCGGCGTCTCCTGACCCCCATCGTAGTGGAAGAAGGGTCAACTCAAGGAGTGCACCCCATGTTACGACCGGTCTATCAGAGGATGGTTGAAGAACGGAAAGCACCTGCTGAGGTGGGAAGACTGTGGAGACTGGGTGGGACAGAGAAGGTCCTGCAAGGAGAAGTAGCGAGCTTCCGGGTTTCAGTCAAGTTGAACGGATCGCAACCAGGTCCTTATGTGGTGCTGGGAACCGATGTCAGTCATGGGAGTGAAACCGGAGTCGAAGTAATTCCTGAAATAATCTCCACAAAAGCCTTGAAGAGAACACGAGGAAGAGTCTCGGTCAGTGTGTGCAATGTGACAGATTCTCCAGTGGTCCTTAAAGCACGAATGCCTATCGGGCAAGTAGAGTCTGTTACACCCCTCTCTACCGATTCAGGAGGGGAGAAGAGAAAGAGATTCCAGATGAAAGATTCTACCCCAAGGACGCTCCCATTTCACCTGAGTGGAAGAAACGTCTTCAGTCTCAAGTTCTGAAGTGGAAAGAATTATTCTCGAAAGATGAGTTCGATGTGGGCCTGGCTAAGAGTACGGAACACCGCATTCGGTTGCAAGAAGACAAGCCGTTTCGTGAAAGGTCAAGGCGAGTTCCGCTGGGAGACTTGGATGATCTGCGAGAACAACTAAATGAGTTGCAGAGAACCAATGTGATTCAAGAGTCCAGGAGCCCATATGCATCTCCAATAGTGCTGGTCAGGAAGAAGAATGGTTCTGTCCGCTTGTGCATAGACTATCGCACCTGAACCGAAGAACCATCCCCGACCAATACGCCACTCCTAGGATTGAAGATGCCTTACAGTGTTTGTCTGGAGCAAAGTGGTTCAGTGTACTAGACCTGCGAAGTGGATATCATCAAATACCGATGCACCCTGAAGACAAAGAGAAAACTGCGTTCATTTGCCCACTGGGGTTCTTTGAGTTTAATAGAATGCCTCAAGGTCTGACGGGAGCTCCAGCCACGTTTCAACGGTTGATGGAGAAGACAGTCGGGGATATGAATCTAATCGAAGTGTTAGTGTACCTGGATGACATAATGTGTTCGGGAAGACTCTGGAAGAGCATGAGCAACGTTTGGAGAAGGTCTTGAAGAGGCTCCATGAAGAGGGGTTGAAATTGTCTCTGGAGAAATGCCAGTTCTGTTTACCGTCAGTCACCTATCTGGGACACGTGGTCTCGGCAGAAGGTGTTTCGACAGATCCTCGAAAGTTGGAGGCCGTAGCTTCTTGGCCTAGACCTCGAAACGTCACTGAACTTAGATCTTTCTTGGGATTCTGCTCGTATTATCGAAGATTTGTGGGAGGATTTGCAAAGATAGCTCAGCCGCTGAACAAACTCCTGCAGAAGAGACCACCGAAGAAGGCTGTAAGGTCTCTGACCGAAACCCTCCGCTCCGGACCAAGGAAGGCTAAAGAGTCCATACAAGGTGAATGGACTAGTCAATGTGAAGGTGCGTTTATGAAGCTGAAAGAGAATCTAACCCGAGCTCCTGTTCTGGCCTACGCGGACCCTCACAAGCCATATGAACTACATGTGGATGCCAGCCGAGAAGGTCTGGGAGGAGTCCTATATCAGGAGTATGATGGATTGCTGAGGCCTGTAGCGTATGTGAGCCGGAGCCTTTCGCCTTCTGAGAAGAACTATCCTACTCACAAACTGGAGTTCCTGGCCTTGAAGTGGGCAGTGGTGGACAAGTTGAAAGACTATCTGTATGGAGCTGAGTTCGTGATCAAGACGGATAATAATCCTCTCACCTATATCCTTACTACTGCGAAACTGGACGCAACGGGACATCGGTGGTTGGCCGCTCTGTCAGGGTTTCGGTTCAGCCTGAAGTATCGCCCTGGGGTGAACAATCGAGATGCTGATGCTTTATCAAGAAGACCCTACACTACAGAATGGACTCAGTTAACTCCAGACGGGGTGCAAGCTTTGTGTCAAGGAACAGAGCGCCGGGTCAAGGGAGGAGTTGAAGCGGAGGCCATAGGAGTCATGGCCGCGGCTGTTCCTGAGTTCTACTGTAACCCTACGCAATTGAGGATGAAAATCTACCTACCTTTTCCAAGCAGGACTTGAAAGCGGATCAAGCTAGAGACCCTTTGATTGCATTGACCATAAAGGCCCTGACTGCAAACCAGCGAGAGATTCTGTTAACCAATTCCCCGGATGGAGCCAGATTGGTCTACAAAGAGTGGGAGCGGTTGAAGATGTTGGATGGTGTGGTCTACCGAAGGGGCCCTCGACCAATTCCGAAGAGATTCAACAGTTATTTCTCCCCACCAAACACAGGGAGAGTGTGTTGCGATCATTACATGATGAGCATGGACATTTGGGTGCTGAGAGAACTTTTAAATTGGTGCGAGATAGGTTTTATTGGCCTTGCATGAGGGCTGAAGTCGAGAGTTACTGCCATTCCTGTCTGAGGTGCATTCAGAGGAAAACTCTACCAACCCGAGCTGCTCCAATGAGCCATCTACAGAGTCAGGGACCCATGGATTTGGTGTGCATTGACTTCCTGTGCTTAGAGCCGGATGCTAGTGGGCAAGGGAACATTCTGATAGTGACTGATCATTTCACCCGTTATGCCCAAGCTTTTTCTACAAAAGACCAACGCGCTCCGACAGTGGCGAAGGTGCTGATGGAAAAGTTCTTTGTTCATTACGGCCTGCCAAGAAGAATACACTCTGATCAGGGAAGAGACTTTGAAAGTAGATTGGTCGGGCAATTGCTGGAGTTGTTGGGAATTCAAAAGACTCGAACTACGCCATACCACCCTCAGGGTGATGCTCAGCCTGAAAGGTTTAATCGCACGCTGCTAAATATGCTGGGGACCTTGTCTAATGTGGAGAAGCAGAGTTGGAGTCGTCACATAGCTACTCTGGTGCATGCATATAACAGTACGGAGAGTGATGCAACTGGATATTCACCGTACCGTCTTATGTTCGGAAGAGAAGCTCGACTGCCAGTTGATTTGGCATTTGGGTTATCTCTAGACCAGACGTCGGTAGCTTCTCATAGAAACTACGTGGATAGACTTCGGAAGAATCTGGCTTCTGCGTTTGAACAGGCCGTTTGACTTCAGGTAACAGGGAACAGAGGAACAAGAAGAACTATGATTTGAAGGTTCGGATACAAGATCTACAACCCGGTGATAGGGTTCTGTTGAAGAACTTGGGTGCTGCTGCAAGACACAAGTTGGCGGATAGATGGAGTTCCCAGGTTTACATTGTCTGCAAGCAACTGCCGGGTCTGCCAGTGTATCAAATCGCCCAGATGGAAAGGCTGGGCCTCTTAAGAACTGGCACCGAAATCATTTGTTACCTTTGAGAGAGGCTGTGAGGATACCAGTTGGGGATGAACTCCTCCGCGAATCTGCCTGTTCCACGTTTACCTCCTGTTACTCGGTCTCAACAGACTCGGGTTGTTGAAGAGAGCGAAAGAGACAGCGAGGAAGAAAGTTTCTGTCTGGACTGGATACGTTCACCGGAGCCTGAAGAGATTACCTCAGTTCCTGAACGATGGGAGAGTAATTTGAGGCCTGAGGCTCCTGAATTCTTGTTGGAAGTCCCTGAGACTGTTGATATCCCTGAGCCGCTTGAATTTCAGTGGGAAGCCCCTGAGGCTGTGGGGATCCCGATAGCTCCGGAAGCTTATTCAGGTGATTACGGTTCTATGCCTTCACTGGAGGGATCATACTCTGAAGAAACGTCTGCTCCAGTGATAGAAAGAGAAATTGAGCCAACGCCCATAGTACTTCCACCTGAAGAGGAACGGAGGGAGCCTGAACAAAAACGCTCTATTCGGCCGCCCCAGCGACTTACTTATGACTCACCTGGACATAGCACTGAAGAGGCCATCACCACTGTGCAGAGATTGCCCGAAGTGTCTGCTATGTTAGCTGAGGTAGCCCAGACCATGAGTCAGCTTGAGAAAGTGTTTCTAACCCACTGCATGTATGCTGCTGAACCTGTATATGCTGTATAAACTGTGTGCAAATTGTAAAAGGATAATGTAACTGTTGTACCTCCTTGGAGAGACCCAAGAGTTCTAGGAGGGGAGAGTGTAGCGATGTGTTAAAGTTTACTGTGGCAGTACCCATTTTTGGCCACAAGATGGAGACTATCACGATTTAAGACCCTGGACACTTGAACTACATATCCATGCATGCTTTGCGAAGAAACAGGAAGTGGGTGGGTTGTGGAGAGCCTGTACATCCTGCACCTCGTGGAGAACAGGCAGAGCGCGCCAGGGAGCTGAGGAGAGCGGATGCACAGAGACACACACAGAAGGAGAGATCAAGAGCTAGGCCGGAGCGCAGACAGAGTGGATTGGGCCTCACAATCGGGCCACCCAGCCTTGCGGGAGAGAGACATCACCAGCTGTATTCCGAGTGCAGTGCTGAGGAGAGAAGACCCCTCGAGTAAGGAGTACCGCGGTCGATTGAAGCGGGGAGCAGGCGGTAAGCTGGCTGAGTTGCGGCTGACAGACAGAAGGCCAGACAACAGATCCGGTGGTCGGCGTCCCCAGTCAATATCGAGCGGAGAGACGTCCTGGGTCAGCGGAACCTCAAGCTTGCGCCGGATGGGTGAGAGGCCCCCAAGGCCGTGTGTAAATTTAAGCGTACGCTGCTGTTTTCCTTCTAAAACCCACAGGGCCCCAACTGACTAGTCGAAGACATCGTTAAAGCAAACTCACTGGCCAGTAGAAAAGTACCCGGGTACCCTACATATATAAATATATATATCACTTCAAGTTCTGGGACTTAACCTGTGCAGGACTCTGTTTTCCTTTTTCAAAATCCATACAAGGGGGCAAAGAAAAAGCTACATTCTGAACGATTTTTCCTTTTTTTTTCCCGCTGCGCGTCTATCGTAATACGAGAACTGTGTATTTTATTGTGTCCCGCTACGCGGTTTTTCCTCGAATTTCGTATCTTTTAATTTTCTGCTCGGTCGGGGTTTTTCCGAAAATACGAAGCCCTCGTGTTTTCGTTTCTTTTACCGCTACGCGTTTATCGTGTTACGAAAGTACTGTAAATCTTCCTGCATATACCGTGTCTTAAGAGCTGCAAACTTTTTAGTAAACCTTTTAAATTATAAAACTGTTCAGCGTGTTGGAGTATATTTATTCCCTAGTGCGGGGAGACTGACCCGTGGTTCATTTTCAGCGGCTCCTCCGGGAGTGAGCGCTACAATTGTATTAGGGCCCGCAGTTTGTTAATCTTCTGCAAAGCTTCCTTATGCGTATATGGAGATAGGGACAAAGGATGAGAAACAGAAATTTAGATATCTGATTTGATAACGAATTGATTCTGCAAGTGAAGCTTCCTATGTTATATTTTCCAAAAGGAAGTCTACCAATCATAAAGTGAGATTCTTGAATTTTGTTAGTATGGAAAAGGGAATAGAAAGAAGAGAAAACCTGCGTCTAAATAACGGATTAGGTAGTATATTAGATTTGTAAATTTAGCAATACCCATCTTGTCTTTCCCTAAATAGTAAAGAACCTTATGTACTTATTCTCTTTGTTGTTTGATGCTTTCATAATCTACCAGTGGTCAGAAACTAACAAATAGGAAGAGAAAAGGGTATGAGCTGAGAGAGAGAAGAAATATCCTCTCACTAAAGTCTAAAAATGACTGGTAGTTAGTATCAGAATTAAGACTTGTATAGCTAAACTAGCATTGTAAGCCTGGTCTAGAGATAGAGAGGAAAAATATTTTAGATCTAGATATCAGATTTACTAATAAATCAGGGCCCTTATTCCAAGTGAGATGTTATTGTGAATGCGTGACCGTCACTTCTCATGTCCCAACAGGTGCATATTAAAACATGTAGTTTTCTTTCTTTGTATTGTACAGTTTCGTTAATGAATGGGGTCTAATTCCTGGGGGGGGGGGTGTGATTAAACTAATCAATCTCTGTTATATTGATAACCGTCTTTGTTCTTAAGAACAATTTTATTTCATTCTAAATTGTGGTGATCAAAGATGGCTATTATTTTCTTCTACCTAATCTTTGGAATATGAAGAGATTTTTCAGATTGGGAAAGCAAGTTTCTTCCCAGGCATGTAAACTCGGTGACTATACAATCCATCTATTTGAGATACTTACTTGTTAGAATAACTATGTAGAGAGTCCTTTCAAAAAAGGCTGGCTGTGCCAATACAATAATGGTTGCAAATAATACGACTACTACTAATAATACGTCTAATAATATATTTCTTTCCTTCACCCTTCATAGCTAATGCTCTAAAAGGTCTCTTCCATTAGTATTGAATGTTCCCTGATGATAAAATTGAGAGCAGTTCAGTATGTTGTCAACAAACAGGTGTATGGCCATTGCTATGTATAAGAATATTGTTGGGACATTTTTGAAATCTGCCCCAGTTAAGGAACATTTAGACATGCTCAGTATGGCAAAGTCAAAGATTAGTTCGACGCCCACTTAAAACGTCTCCAGCCTCAACTCATTTATCCGATTTTCCTGGTAGGCATCTAAGGGGATTACTAAAGTGTGTCAAAATATTAGTCTTATTTAGATGTGAAAAAACATACCTGGTCTATTTTGCATTAATATTAGAAAATTACGTGGCCTCACTGCTCGTTAAGACACCTGTTATGGGTGTTTTTAACACACAGGGTGTGCACATACTTTTTGTGGTTTATTCATTTTCAATGTATTGCCCTTTTAGCCAAATTTGTTTTATAGCATGTATTTAATATGTGGGTAAAAGCTCCTTAATCCAAGGAGAAATCTGACCACCACCTGGGGTCAAGAAGGATTTTTTCCCAGTATGTTGCATTTTGACGAGCGCTTCAGTTTAGTTTTTTTTGCCTTCTTTTGGATCAACTGCTGCAGGTGAAGTGTGAATGGCTGAACTTGAAGGACACACATCTTTTTTCAGTCTGTGTAACTATGCATCTAATATTTTAGTTAAAGCAATATTAATTTTAAGCTTAGATTATAACCATGCAATGTTGTATGTACACTATATACATTGGACTCTATAGCTTATAACCCACTGTCCTTGTAAACTCATCGGCATTAATTCTAAGAATATGATCAACATTTATTTATTTTAATATCTGTCTGTATCATTAGAAAAGTCCCCAATAATAAAATAAATGATAATACATTTCTAAATAAAGAGAATATTCCCTAATCTGCTCATTATTATGCATGCAGGTGAGCAGCTTCGAATACATACATAATTCCTATTCAAATGTGCTGCCTGAGTCACTTCACGCTGCTTGTACTATGCAACGATGCGTGGATTTAGTCAGACAGCAGCGAGGCAGAACTTCAAACACCCCTCGTTGAGAAGGAGACGGGGGCACAATCGCCCTGCTGCCTTCTGGAATGCATGTATTCATGAGTAAGCATAAATTCATTCATGCCCCTTGGGTGCCAGTCTGACTGTTAAAAAAGAAATTTTCATTTAAATCAAAATACGTCTCTATTAATGTGTTTAAATTAATGGCTACCTGCTGCTTCATGTATAACCGTTTAGTTGCCTTTAAAACACAGAGATGAACACACTCTTGTATTTGGTGTCTAATAATACCTTCCAGTGCTTCCAGACAGAAAAGGATAGAGTTAGATTGTTTTTATTGTTCAACAAATGTTAGAAGTTTCTTAGAAAATGTAAAGAGCAAAAAAAATATACCATAACAGTTTGAGTAAGTCCTGCTGTCACTGTGAATATGAGCCCTCAAAACTGGCAAGTGTTTATTGGACTCTTTACTTACATATAACTTTTATTTTAAGTTTAAATAAATCTTTATGTTTTAGATTAATAGTAAAATTCGTGCCACAACTAACACACACCCAGGCGTTTGATTTAGGCTTGGACCACTCGGGTGCACTAAGAGCGTTCTTTGTGCAATGGGTTGGCTGGGAGGACCACACAATATAACGTGTGTACGTTTAATGCACATAACAACGGATGTGGATTTTACCTTCCCGTTGAACTGCAATGATGGATGTCTACTAAGCAAGGCACGTGCTTTGAGAGCTGTGTGCACAAATGTGTGCTCAACGAGGTGACCGCGTTGGAGTCCAAACGGAAAGAACGTCTGTTCTCACAGGTGGTTTTTCTGCACCTGTGTGGCTCCAGCCTTATGCAAACTGTGATCTCTCTTTCCACTAGTCATACAATTGCATATCTCAATGGTCCTTATTATAAAAGACCTTTTCTCTTCGTCATGGCTTGGTAAAATAGGAGCCTAATATACAAGATTTATTGGAGAAAGGGGCAAGTCAATCCACTCATCCAATTAGACAAAACAAAGTCCTAGATAGTCAAGGATAAAGAGTGGGCGGTGAAGTGTTATAAACATTACGGTAAAGTTCTAATCCATACTGCAATTTAGGCTGAGGGAAAAACAACTGCCATAGTATAGGGAGAATAGGCATCTGACAGTGCATCAACCACACACTATAGTCAGCACCAATTCTCTTTCATAGGTCTAAGTAGAGAATGGGCCTCCTCTCTTTACAGATATGCATTCCTCCCTAATTTCATGTAGCTGATCTACTCCATGATCATATTGTGGGACTAGGGTGTCAGTCAGATAGATGGTGTGCACCAAACACCCGACCTATACAGCGAGCCATTAAAACTGTTTGGTAAACCAGGTTACAATCACCATCAGTTGCATCACTCTAGGGTTGTGGGCCTATAATGTGTTGTGCAATATCACTTAGATGCTGAAGGCCAAGGAAACTGACCCAGCAAAAAATATGTAGCAGGACCACTGTTTCCTTGAATCTCATGTGTCCTCATGAGCGAGTGTGCCTAGTAATATGATGTTCTGTAGCCAATTCCCCCACAAAACCAACGAACAAGATGCATTTGACTGTACGTGATATATAGGATGAAATAGTCAGGGATTTGCATGGCTAAAAAATTTGTTATGTTTAGTTTAGTTTCGTTACGTTTTTAAAATAATTTCGTTTTCGGAATTTCGTAACTAATTTTGTTTCGTATTTCGTTTCATATCGTTTCGTATCAATTTGAAATTTCGAATCAATTCGAATTTCATATATCAATTCGATAGTTGATATCAATTCAAATTTTGGATCACTAAATAAAACCCCAATTAGTCAAATTTTGCTGTTAAAAAAAAAGCTAGGGTTAAATTTTAAGCTGTGTCAAAGATTTAGTATTTGAGTCAAATTAAACATTGAAACAAATTTAATTTGTTTCATCAAGTCATTTGCTGACTATTACTTGTATTGTAAGTTAAGATCAATTCGATAGTTGATCTCAATTTGATAGTTCATTTCAAATTCAATAGTTGATATCAATTATTCAAATTTTTCTTTTATGATGATGACAATGTAAAACAAAATAAATTTGTTATATACCATTTTGTTTCATTTCGAATTCGTAACGTATCGATTCGTTATTCGGAAGTACTTCCGAACTACGAATTATCAAATTTCGCTACAAATTCCGAATTTTTTCAAAACGAATGCACTTCTCTAGAAATAGTCTCTAAACAGTAGTATAAATTGAAATTACAGTGAAAAAGCTATACATGCTACAAAATTCAGGATGCTCAGAAGGCCCAAACGGGTTCATTGTTTTTTAATGCAAAACAACTATGGACTTGCTAAACATTTTGTAATTTGAGCCTTTGATCATTGACGGATGCAGGGGGGAGCACACTCATCACGGTGACAGGACTAGATAGCAACCTTCAGGTAAGTATAACATTTAATCTATTCATTTGCTGGAGATTTCACTAGCATAAAACAATAGTAATATCTTTCCTGAAGGGGACATTGTCATCTATACATTTGTGGATGACAGGTCCACTTTAAATATTTACCTGTGTGGAGCGATGGCCTGCAGCTATAAAGAACAAGGAATCTTTGCAAGCTCAGGGAAATAATTTGGCCTCAGCGCTCCTTCATGCATCATCAATGAATGCCCTCAATGTTTCCTCATTCGTGTTTGGATAAGTAGAATAGACAGTTCAGACGGTCTCTGTCTTGAAGAGCTGGTTCCAGCATAAACATGAAAAATAAACGGTCACTTCAATTGCATTAACTGCATATAGTGAATACATTGTGTGGCTTTTGCTTTTCAATAGCATGTTAACCAAATACAAAAAAATAATAAAAAATATATAGCAACTATTTAAATCATGCACATTTTTCCACACACTAGACACTTTAGGAGTAATAGTAAAATATGATTATTAAGTAATTCAGTTATTTTTAGGAGGTCATCGTGTAGAGTTTCTATGCATTTCGATTATTTCAGAAATTCTTGGAATGCTCACATTTACAATACATTGTTGCTCGGTTTATGGTAAAATACATTTTGCCCTTTCAGATGTGTATATAAAATAAAATATAAAAAAATCCCAGGTTAGTCGGATTTTATACTTATATTTTTAGAAAACAAAAATATATCAGTTTGCGTTAAGAAGAATGAGTCGGTATAGTCACGGGTTGTAAAATTAGGACACATCTAATTGGAAATTCACAGAGATGAGGCATAAATAGTTAAATAATGATACACTCAGTACTTATAGATATACTATGTAGAAATTACACGCAAAGAAAATTATTGGAAGGTCTGTTCACTAATTAGCTGAGAAATTAAGTTGCAGAAATAAAATGGAAACTAGTTCGCTCATTACTTTTCTTTCAATCTCTTCCAATTTAGGACTCTTTTGCGACCAAACTTTTGAAATGGCGAATGAGTGAGCCGATAAGTATAACTTCCCCATTTGTTAATCATAACTGCTGTAGGCCTATTCCAGCTGAGCTGCAAACTATCGCTGCAACTTGGCTGCTATGGCTGCCTACTGTACATTAACACTTTCTATAATTTGTACAGGAACTGCAAATTTCTGGGCAGGTGGAAAATAATGAGTAATATCAAGGTTGCTCATTAGTCTCTCTCTTGCAGACGTTAATGAAAAATATTACAAGGAACTGGTGTTATGCAATTTCGCAAATTTCCATAGAGTACCATGGACTCCAGGAGACAATATCACATACGCCGTACAGCATCTATTAGCGACTCCCTGATATTACATGATGATTTGCTGTAATAATAAAGCTGGTTACAGTCAGTCACTAATGGGTAATCAGTCATTAACTCGTAGCAACTGCCTGTTACTGACTTTTTTATGATTAGTTTACGGAATACTAGGGAGTTGCTAATAGATGATGGCATTGCAAGTGGTATTATCTCCTAAAATCCATGGGTGATGCAGTCTTCCATTCAAGGGACACTACCACTTAAATAAACTTACATAAACTGTAACTAGATTGCTTGTGCAGTACAAATAAAACTGACTTATAAAACACATGCCGCTGATTTTTTTTCTTGGTTTGAAGTAATTGCATGTAAAAAGGAAAAATAAAGTTAGTTTTATTATCTCCTGTTTCCATTTTGTAGATTTTTACCGTGATGCATCATTTACCAAAATCTGTGCAAAAGTTTTACTTTACTGTAGTGGTCTAGCTGCTACAGTATTTAATAGTCAGTGGAGGGGGGAAAGGTTTAGATAAGGCTATTGCGTTATGTATGCTACTTTGAGATAAGAGATGGCAGCTGAATGAGATAAGATAGGGAGCTTAAAAGACTTCTTATCTATCCCCTGCGGTGTGTATGAATGTATCACAGAGTTCCACAGCAACAAAACTCACAGCAATATGTGGTGTGTATGAGCGTATCAAAGGGCTCCAAAGTGAAACTCACAAATAAGTATAAAATACAATTAAAAAAAGAAATATATATATATATATACAGTCAGGTCCAGAAATATTGGGACATCGACACAATTCTAACATCTTTGGCTCTATACACCACCACAATGGAGTTGGAATGAAACAAACACAATGTGCTTTAACTGCAGACTGTCAGCTTTAATTTGAGGGTATGTACATCCAACTCAGGTGAACGGTGTAGGACTTAACAGCAGTTTGCAGATGTGCCTCCCACTTGTTAAGGGACCAAAGGTAATGGGACAATTGGCTTCTCAGCTGTTCCATGGCCAGGTGTGTGATATTCCCTCATTACCCCAATTACAATGTGCAGATAAAAGGCCCAGAGTTAATTTCAAGTGAGCTATTTGCATTTGGAATCTGTTGCTGTCAACTCTCAAGATGAGATCCAAAGAGCTGTCACTATCAGTGAAGCAAGCCATCATTAGACTGAAGAAACAAAACAAACCCATCAGAGAGATAGCAAGAACATTAGGTGTGGCCAAAAAAACTGTTTGGAACATTCTCAAAAAAAAGGAACGCACCGGTGAGCTCAGCAACACCAAAAGACCCGGGAGACCACGGAAAACAACTGTGGTGGATGACCGAAGAATTCTTTCCCTGGTGAAGAAAACACCCTTCACAACAGTTGGCCAGATCAAGAACACTCTCCAGGCGGTAGGTGTATGTGTGTCAAAGTCAACAATCAAGAGAAGAGTGAATACAGAGGGTTCACCACAAGATGTAAACCATTGGTGAGCCTCAAAAACTTTTTGCTAACCGCAGCCGGACGTTAATCAGCGTTAGGACTTTGTAATCCTGATACTGATTAAGGCTGGGGTCAGACGAACGTAGTTTTAACGCGTGTGCAGCCAGACTTTATTACGCCGTGGTAGCAGCAAATGACGTCCAACGCAGGCCACACACGAAGTACGGTCGCACGAAAGTTCGGCCGCGCAACGCAAGCGGCAAACTAACGCATTTTTGAAAATGTCCGGCCAACATAACATCCAGACACCCAAAGTTTCCTGGTTTGAATCCATAAAAAATCACGGCCGTAATTGCGCATTGTATGACCGCTATCGTGTATTCCGTGAAAAAGTACGTCCATACGCTCGGACGCACGTTTTTACGGACGATGCGAAAAATGCGTTCGTTTGACCCCAGCCTTACACTTTGTGCTCTCCATGTCATGCATAGGGAGCGCAAAGTACAGTAACCTCGCGCTGAAAAGCGCAAGGTACCAAACGGTAACGGGTTTCTTAACCCGTTCTGTTTGGATTGTAATATGCGGTGGCTACCAGGGCTAACGTTAATGCTCACGCAGGTGAGCGCTAACGTTAGCACCAAGTATGTAATGTAGCCCTTCATTTTTTTGTGGTAGTGGCCCTTTCACAATCCATTACTACTGACCTTGATTAGGGTTCATAATGTACAACCTGGCAGTCTGCAAAAATGGTTGCAAAAATGACCTGTCGTAATCATGGTCTGTAATCACATCTCTATTAACATTCTCTAAAATAAAATTGTCACTCTATGACTGTTTGCAATGGCTGAACAATATATTTTCTACATCAATCTACCTGCCAGCCGGGCAGACCTACCTTTATTATACTATGCTGCATTTGAATTGAAACAATTTGCATTATTGAAATTATAGATCGAGAACTACCTGTTGTCTATCCCTTAGCTATCCCTGACCTGCATCACAAATTTAAACAATATAGGGATGTTGGCAGAGAGTTAAAGAACACTGTGATCCATGCCATTCTGTGAGGTTAGTAAAAGGCATCCCTAATGTGCTGCTTTACTTATGTGGCTATAAGCATTCATTCTCCTGAAAGCATGGTTTTGAGAACCTTTCTCTTTGGGATACATATTTCCCGCATCTCATTCTTCTCCTGAATAGCTTTTTGCATTAAATTGATTATTGCCGGGGCTCAAGCACTCGAGGGACCGTCTTATCTACACCAAAGACACCGACTCAACTCTATTAGTTATAACTCTATAAAAATGAATTTTACATTCTATGAAAAGGAAAAACTGGAGTTGACATAATGATTTATTGCTGAAATTCAGAATCAAAGAATGTTAATGAATACAATATTCATATATAGAGGAAATAAGCAGTTTACAATGGGGCACAATCAATTAGCATGTAATCTTGGTCAGTAGGGTGCCTGGCACTTATTTATCAAAGCCTTCCTGCTATATTGTATCAGGAAAAGAGATAGAAAAAAATCTGCACAGGATAATTTAAACAGCTTTGCGATGCATTGTGTTCTCATTCTGCGTACAAAGAATGTATGTATTCTCCTCTTCTTTTAAAAAGACAACTTTGATAACAAGCTCTTATATGGGGAGTGTTGCTAATTATAGAGGACTTAAATGACAACCTGTATATGGGTGTAAAGGACTGGATACGTAGAAAAACAACTTTCTTCTGTTATGAATTGAAGTACAGACTGTAGCCATGTTAGCAAGTGGCGTGGAAACTCATCAAGATTCTTCCTCTGTGTAGGTTAATAATTGCAATGAAAATTATACTTCTGAGCAAATCAGAGACTTGCGATCATCATGAAAATCTGAGATACCATGTATTTTGTGGAACTTTAAAAGTTAATACATGATTGAATACCATGTTCAGTGGCTTTGCAGATTTGGAACTTTGTTCGTTTTGCAAAAAAGTGTAGGAACTGTATTCCTAAGTATTCTGTAACCCCAGGGTCATATGCAAGAAGTGAATGTCACATGCAGGATATGATTGAAGTCAGATAACTTAACTCATCCCCTTTTGAAAGCACTCAAAGTCTTTTATATTGTTTTCACTTTATTGAGAAAGTAACAGCAAATAAAATGTGTCTTGCAGAAAGAGAGGGCTTCTCAGGTGTACCTTGTTATGGGAGGACAGTAAAAACAGAATGCAATCACCCAGTATAGACAGATGCTTGCTGACTGCCTCTATGGTTAGACTGGGCGATTAGCAGCTGCAGAAGCAGGAAATGGGGCTGGATCAAACTAACTATGAGGGTCAGACAGGGAGAGTGAACCAATCCATTTTAAGTGAAAACATAGGGGGGAAACAAATAAGGAACCTGGTTCCATGATACTAAGAGTTGAGTATCGGCTGGGTGGAGTAGAGGTAACATCACTGCTCTGCATGGAGAGAGCCTGTGGAGTCATGGGTTCAATCCCAGCGAGCAACCTCTCCAGTAAGTGTCCTTGGGCAAGACACCTAACGGTACATACTCGCCACCCAGGACATACTTGAAAACAAGAGAAATCTCAATGTATCCTTCCTGGTAAAATCCTTTCTCAAAAAAAAAAAACCTTCGCTGCTGAGGCATTTCACTCCTGTGTGCTGAGCTCATTTTTACCGGTTTCGCTCATCATGTTTAAACGTGATTTGAAGTCACGTTTTATTATACGACCCAGACAAATTATATATCTTTTTTTCCAGCAGATTCATAATATATCATTATTATATGTATACGTCATGTCCTGCCTGAATTGTATAACAAAAAATTTAATAAAATTAAAATTTTCAACCATCTACAGCACGTAAAGTGATTTGTTTCACATTTCATCATCCGAGCCTTTGCGGTTATATATTCTATGGGGTAGGTTTGTTAACAAAATTCGAAATAAGAACTCGTTAAATTTTTTTGGGGGGAAATTACGGGATTTTTAACAAACCAACTGCATTGAAAAAATTCGATAGTACAGCATCATTGTTCACTTTATAATTGAAATGTGAACAATAATGCTGCAATAATAAAATAAAAACCAAACAGAATGTTTTGTTTTTTTTAATTCTTTTATTTTTTATTTTTTATTTTTTTCCTTTAAAAAATAACATTATCATATTTGGTATCAGTGAAGAGGCCATGCTCTGGCCTTTCAAATGATACCAAACATTAACCCCTAGTTGCCACGGATCAGGAGATAAGTGGGTCACTGGACCCCCTATCTCCACCATAGGTGGCAGCTAGTTGTTAACTCCCGAACTGATGTCATCGCGTCCATGCATGATGATGCCAGTAAGTGGGGGGAGATCCCGGATGCTTGGCCAACATCCAAGATGTCGGCCACCTCCAGGAGAGGACCGCGATCCGATGCCTGTTGGTGCCGAATCGCGATCCAGCCCCCAAGGGGTTAAAAAGGCAGCCACTGCTTGGAAGGGCAGGCTGTGCCCTTCCAAGCAGTGCCTGCCTTTTTTCCCTGCCCCTTACCGACGGGGAAGGAGAGAGGTCCAACGGACCTCACCGTCCTCTCCAGGCACTTTCCCTGCTCTGGCGGGGGGTGTGTGCCTGGGATAGATGTAATGCGCCCAGCGAAATGACACTATTCATGCGGCCCAGGGTCCTGGAGGCTGGGTTGACAACCAAGATGTCAGCCCGCACCGGGAGGCCGCATCGATCGGCAGAAATACTGGTCGATCACTGCAATGATGAGGACGTGCTGAGCACGAGGCAGGAGAAGGGGTGACTTGGGATGCTGCAGGGTAACAGACAGAGACAGCACAGAACATAGGACAGAAATGCAGGGGAAACTTACATAAAACACCAGACAGGAGGGGCAGGACAAGGCTGACTTGATCTAGGGACACTGTTCATTGGACAGTGTGGCACCAGGGTGGCAGGGGTACACTGGAGACACGGAAGGGGTTTAATGAGGGAAACACAGTGAAGCACAGTGGGCAGCAGGGTATACAAGGCGTAAAATTCAAGAGAGCAGTCCTTATAGTGTAGCTTTATGTAACTATGTAATACTTCAACACAATCACCCCTTTTCACATAGTGGTTATATGTGTAGCGCTCACCCCCGGAGGAGCCGCTAAATAAATCCAGGAGAGTCTCACCGCACTAGGAATTACTATACACCAGCACACTGTTATGGACTTTCTAAGTTATATACTTTACTGTAGCAATAAAGTGACATTGAATACACATATACTTTGGAGCACGAGGCAATTAACTTTGAATAACTGACAGGATGCGCAGCGAGGGAAAAACACGCGGCGGAAAAGAAATGGTTACTACCCCTCAGTTCGTGAGTTTAAGTCCCGCTAAAAAAAGGCTCATAAATTGGTGTCTTAGGGTACCCGAGTACTAGATTCAACTGGCCAGTGAATGAACAAAAATATCTTCGACTAGTCAACGTTGGGGCCCTGTGAATTGAAGCAATCAACCAAGTGTGTGCTTTCTCGGAAGGACCTCCCCCCTCCCATTCAGGCGCCTCCTCCGCACATGCGGGGGGCGCCTGAATTAGGTGTCATCGCGCCGCCGCGATGACACCTAATTAGGCCGGCGGCGGTTCCGGGTGCTGGGCTGACATTGAGGATGTCAGCCCACATCGGGGGGCCCAGCGATCGGCCGGAACCCGGCCGATCGCTGGCCCCAAAGGGAGGACGCGCTCAGCGCGTCCACCGCAAGGAACGTTACCTGCGGGTGGACGCGCAGAGCGCGTCCTCCGCAGCAAAGGGGTTAACCCTTTCAATGCAGGTAACGTGTGGGGAACGTCCTCATTGACTCCCGCTATATGCGGAGGAGGTTCCCCACACATCATCCGCAATCGGGAGCCCTGGGAGAGATACTTACCTCTCTCCGGGGTCCTGCTGTGTTCTGACTTCTTTGAAGTCAGACGCCGAATTTATACCCCTCCCGATGTCAATGATGTCATCGTGCCATTCGGCAATGCCGGGAGATCGCCTGAAAGGGAGGGGGGGTCCTGTCGGATCCCTCTCCCTCCCAATACGCACCGTTTTGAAGGGTAGTGTCTGCCCTTTAAAGCGATGCCTGTTTTTAACCCCTTGAGTGCAAGATCCCGATCCGGCGCCATTCGGCACCAGATCGCAATCTAGCTTCGGTGGGGGCCACCATTTTGGATGGCGTCTCCACCTCCAGTTCCCCCCTCTCTACCGGATGTCATCGCACATCGCGCAATGTCGTAAGTTAGCTGGAGAACCCCTAGCTGCCCGGAGATTTCCCAAGGAAATCCCCTGGTGGAGATAGGGGGTTACTTTGAACCCCCATATCTCCAGAATGGTGGCAGCTAGGGGGTCATGGAGGGTATCATTTGAAAGGCCTTTTGAAAGATTTAAAAAAATCTAAAGCTCTTCAACAACCAGGGGTGGATTACCATTTCAGGAGCCGGAAGGCACAGAAATCTGAAGCGACTCCCCTCCCACCAAAAAATAAATAAAGTAGCAAAAATTGGATGAGACACTTTTTAAAATTTTCTTTCGAGAGCATAATACACATTTAAAAAAAATTTAAGAACAGTCTCCATGAGATTTATAGAGAAAGGTGTCTACCACGGGAAGTGCCTTTCTCAGTACAAAAAAATAATATTGTGAAGAAAATTATTATTAACTTTTTTTATATATACTGTATATATACTTAAGGTTTTGCATGTACAGAAAAAAGTGTCAACAACACGCTCTGCAAAAACAAAAACGTCTAAAAAAAATTAATTTTATAAAACTTTCCTTTTTAAAAAAACTTTTGCAAAGAATACGTCCAACAGAGGGGGCATCTTGATGGGTAAAATTAGAAAAAGAAAAAACTTTTTTATCTTTACAGAGTAAGGTGTCCTTTGTGGTGGGCTCCTGTAGGCACATGCCTACTTTGCCTAATTTATTTATTTATAAAGTATTTTACCAGGAAGGATACATTGAGATTTCTCTAGTTTTCAAGTATGTCCTGGGTTCAAGAACATTAAAATGTTACAGTTGTTACAGAAATACAATGCTAATAACATGTAAGATATTAAACAAAACAAAATACAGACTTACACAGAAAATAAATATGTAGGAAACAGTCATTATGTTACATGTTTACAGGCGCATTCCGTATTGAGGTATATTAATAGGGAGCTCTTTAGTGACCTAAGACTGGGCGAAGATTTGATGATGTCTGGGAGGTTATTCCATAACTGCGGCGCTCTGTAGGAAAATGAGGATCGAGCCACTTTCTTTATGTATTGTGGTATTGCAAGTAAGGTGCTGGTCCTTGATCGGAGGTTATAGGAGAAGGGAACTGCTGGGGGAAGCAGTCTATTCAGGTAGGGTGGTAGCTTCCCAGAAAAGCTCTTAAACACCAGGTTGGAAAGGTGAGCGGTGCATCTGGATTCCAGCGACGGCCAGTTTAGCCCTTTTAACATGTCACAATGGTGGGTCATGTAGTTACATTGTAGCACAAAGCGGCAGAATGAGTTATACAATGTAGTAAGTTTCTGGAGGTGTATTTGCGGGGCAGCTGCATACACTACATCTCCATATTCAATAGCTGGCATAAGCATTTGTTGTACAATCTCAGGCAGAATTTGTTTCTGTACAGGGCACCCAGTTCGGGATAAAGTTTAGATGAGAGTTTTTCGATGTGGGGGCCTAAGGATAGATTTGGGTCTAACCACATACCTTGATATTTGAGAGAAGTGACTGTGGTTAAATCGCTCGGTCAACAACGATATTTTTTTCTAATTAAATTGAAATACAGGATGTATAGCTTTCTCATATTACATATGAGCATATTCACAAAATGCCATAAGAATCCAAACCTCATGTTCTATTGTGCATCCAAAGAAGTGAATACCTGTTTCAACCTGATGCTGCGCACATTGATCTGTATAGAATTTGGTACCAGCAGGGCGTTTTGAATAACTGCCATGCCTATGTTTTCCAACAGTAAAAGAACGGTTTTCATCTTTTGTTAGGTCCAAAGCATATTTCAGAATGTGTATATTTAATTTTTCCAACAATATTTAAGTATAATTCGGATATAGTTAATATTTTATCTAATCATTTTTATTTTGGGCATTTTAATACAATCATATAAACAATAAGGGGGTTATTCAGAGAGAGGTGAAAACCAGGAGAACTTTTGGAGAAGTGAAAATTCTAGGTCAAAATAGCCAAACCAGAAAAACTCTCCCATTTAACTCACTTTCCAAATCAGCTATTTTGACCTAGAATTTTCACTTCTCCAGTCATTCTCTTGGTTTTCACCTCTCTCTGAATAACCCTGTAAGGGCACTATTACATTCAGCGATCAGATACGTGAGTGTTAGCGCTAAGTTAAGTGAATTTAATGCATGCTCCCTATATTACATTCTGAACGCTAACGGGTTAAAAAATCCATTAGCGCATCTGTGATTGCGCTAGCTTGTGCGAGCCTACTGTACTTTGCGCTCCCTATGCTTAACTTGGGTAGCCCATTTAGTAATTAGCATTAGAATTACAAAGTCCTAACGCTAATTACCCCGCAGATGTGGGAACTAAAAAGTTAACCATAGGTAGAAGCTGGTGCTAACTGATTGCGCTTCTGCAGAATCAGTTAGCACCAGCTGAAACCCCACCAAAAATCAGATACTCACCTCTCATCCTACGATGCAAACAGAAGCTCGATTCCCCACTTCTTGCCGCCAGGAGCAGAGTGAGACTAGGGACAAAGAGTCCCCAGTCTCTCTCCACGAATCAATCCGCTACCTTGCACGATCACACGAGAGCGAGATCACGCAGGGCTCGCAGTCCGGCTGCACAACCCTCCACGGAGTTTCATAGGTTCCAGGAGTTGATACTTGCGGCTGCGCAGAAGCGCTGCTGCGAGAATATGTTACGGTAGTGCTGCGTTATGGTGCAGGCTGCTGAATTAGCGCCTGCCCCGTAATATGGTGCTAAAACGGGGATGCAGGTGCAGGTTTTCCCCATTAGCTCCCACGTTTTAGTGCCAAGATTGTAATATGGCCCTAAATGTGAAGGTGACTTTCTTCAACATAAAATGTATTAGAAATTGTAAACCTCAGTATAAAGCAAGAGAAGAGCTATTTGAACTCATATGCACGAACACAAACATACATATTTAATATCATCATGCTGAAGACATAGGCTGGTTGAACTGCATTTTCCTATTTATAGCATTTGTTTTATAAGGTATTGGATTATGCATAGATAGTAAAAAGCATGTATGGATATACATCATGCCCACGGAGAAACGCTGCACAGCGCTCCCAGCGTGTGTACATGCTGCTGCTGAAGCAGGAAGGAGATCTCCGTTCCACTGCCGCAATCCTTTTCCTCTCAGACATCGTATTCTCCCAGATTCTGAAATCTGGAAGAGTCTGAATTCCTGAATGCTCGGGGTTCCGAGCTCAACCTATCCAGGGGTCAGCAACCTTGGCTCGCTGATGTATTGGGAACTACATTTCCCACGATGCTCAGTCACCCATTAGGCAGACTGAGCCACATGGGAATTGTAGTTCCCAAAACATCAGAGAGCCAAGGTTGCTGACCCCTGAGTCCTATACAATACAATGTTGAAAATAAAATAAAGCCGAGTGAAAACAGTCATTCCTACGCTACTATATGTAGAAATAATTAAACCCTACATTGAAAGGAGCAGAAGCGTTTAAGCTATTTTTATCAATTTTATTTTACATTGAGGATGAGGAGCATCAAGACATCCATACTGCCTATAACTAAACAACTATTTGCAGGATTACATATGACTAAAACTGTAAATGTGAAACGTGCATATTAAAATCTTATATTAATAGGGTTAGTGAAAAATGAGTTTAGGGAGGGCAAATTAAGGAGGCCTGTGAAAATTCTGCACATTTAGCCTAATCACTCATTATACATGTTGTTACAGAACATAGTGCTTCGTTAATCAGAAATGGAAAGACCTTATTACTTATGGAAATGAGTTTCAATGACTTTAATAAGGGAAGCTGCCTGCAGGTTCTGTTAATACTCCCTTTAAAGAGCTCCGTCTACACCTCCATCCAGACTTGAAATATTCCTGCTGTTAAATTCCCAGATTCCTTTGAAGAGACACCGCCAGCCATATAAGACAACTATGTGATACAAATGGCCTGACTCCAAAGAAAGGTGTTTATTTGTAAAGGAAATTAACAAATGAAAGTAGTTGAAAGTGCAAACACAAACCATATATTTAGCAAAGCAAGTTTAGCTGTCATTAGCAGAACAGAGCTAATTAGAACGGAGTTACATTGTATCAAGATAATTGCCATTTAATGGAAGTATTGTAATCTATTTCATTCTAGATGCTAACAAAAAATCTTACTGGAATGAGGACAGACACTGTATTATAAAAAAGACGAACGCAGTTTTAACGTGCATTTAGCCGCACGAAATCACGGCCGTGCTAGCAGCAAATGACGTCCAATGCCGGGGAACATACGACGAACGGCCGCACGAAAGTTCGTCTGTGCAACGCAAGTGGCAAACGAACGCATTTTTTCGAGAACGTCAAACCGCTACTACTGACGTACAGAGTGCGCTGCGGCCGCATAGCGGCGTGTTTGCTTGATTGGGAGACGTCAGACGCTGCACACGTCCGGCCAACATAACGTCCAGACGCAAAAAGTGTTTTATTGATGATCCGTACAAAATCACGGACGAAAATGCGCATCGTATGACCACTATCGCGTATTCCGTGAAAAATACGTCCATTCGTTCGACCGCACTTTTTCACGGACGACGCGAAAAATGCGTTCGTCTGACCCTAGCCTAAAGCTGAAAAAAAATAAAAAAATCAGACATTACCCGGGTAATCTTAGGACTAACCAACTGCCCTTGGGTAACAGTCTGGAAGAGCTGAAAAATTCGCACTTTACCCGGATGATCTGCAGACTACCCAACGACGTTTGGTTAAAAACAAATTTTGTTATCATTCAGATAAAAATCTGAGGGCCCTATTACATTCTTCATGCAAAAACGCACGCGCAACGTGTGAATTTTTGCACGAAGCGTTAAACGTTAACGCATGTAAAACAAAGCTGGTATTACAATCCTCACGCATTTTTTCATCAGTCAAAAAATAACAGGCGTGAAACGGACGCGCACAGACACGGGCGCAGCAATGTTGCGCGCAGAAATCAGTGTGCGGACTGTTTTTTTCACGAGATTCAGCCAATCAGAATTAAGAACCACAATTGTCTCACGTTACGTTTTTTGCGCCTGTCAAAGTCAATCTGCGCATATATGCTGCATCAATAAAAAAAAACACACACATCTTCTCAAATTTATTGGTTTGGTATGTGTAGAGTGTGTAACTATACTTTGCTGCGTATTTTGTTTTGGGCTGGTGTATTTGGTTTCGGCCAGGTTGATAGAATTTGCCATTAACACCAGTTTTAGGAGTCGCTAAAATTATGCGCACAAAGGCTGTGCGTTACAAACTGCGCATAGATTGTAATACCATCCGCGAACCAGTGCACAAACGCATTTGCGCTCACAATGTTAAGTATAGGACGCGCAAAGTACAGTAAACTCACGCAGTGTTCGCGCAGGTTCACCCGCGGTAGACGTATACGCGCGTTTGTTGCGCTGACATTGTAATACGACGTTCTGCACGAAGGGTTTTGCCCCTCGCGTTAATGCGTTTTTGCGTGCGCGCAAATGTTTGCGTGAAGATTGTAATAGGGCCCTGAAGCTTTACCTGGGTAATCTGAGGACTATCCACAGCTTCACTTGGGTAATCTGCAGAGCATCCAACCCTGCTTGGGTAAAAGTGAATTTTGCCAATACTTATGGATATTATCATTGAAAATGGCAAAAGAAAAACATTGAATTGTATTGCGGATATAATGAATATACAGAGTAACAGGATATGTTTCTTATATGAATGTTAGAGTTACATGATCTTTATTATGTGTCATATGTGCTTATATGTCATTTATAAAACATAACAACCATCAGGTTACTCTTTATATAATATCTTTATCTTCAGAAATAATTTTTCAGACAATTAACGCACAGAGTGACCTGGTGGTTATTTAGTGTGGTTTGTGACTGTGGACACAATTTGGTTAAAAATTTAGTTTTTTGTTATTTTTATCAGTCAGATAACAGTTTGCAGCTTTACCCCGGTAATCCTCGTTATTCAGTCAACTGTAACTTGCCGAAAACCAAAGAATGCCGGAGTACCCAGAGGCCCATGGACTTTGGATACCTTGCAGTTTACCCAGATAAAGTCTGATGTTT